>OX638361.1:28186800-29386800 GCA_951812935.1 Hermaeophaga mercurialis | reverse complement strand
ATAAAATATATCTATTGTTTTATGTTTATTTAATAATAATAATCTTACTATGTGAAATCCGTTTAATTTTCAAAGAGTTTTGGTCTACATTGCCATTATCATCGGACTAATTATCAATTCATATAAAATCGAGCACTTATACAATGTTTGACGTAAAAATAAACTGGTAAATATTCCTGTTTAATTTAATTTTAATGTTGAATTATGTTTATTCACGCTGAATCTACCCTGTCAAATAAATCATAATTTAACTAAAGAAAAGTCTTTACTACACACACTTTAATAAAATTGACAACTAATTTCGACTGTTACCAGTCATCATGAGATCTACAAAAAAGAGTTATATAAAAACACAAATATAAGCAAACCATCATAAAACTTACCAAAAAATGTTTAAACACAGCAAAATTACAAATTCAACAAAAATTTACTTTTGGAGTTAAAGTATATTCCAAATTACACATGAAAATAAATAATAAGAACAATTTAATAGTAAACTTAACAAACTAATAGTCATTTAATATGTGAAAGTAAAAACATAACTTGTTAAAATAATACCAAAGTGAGTCCACCTTTGAGTGCTAGTTTTAGAAATAGCCATGAAACAAGTAGAATTGCAAAATTAAGTTCTATGATCAACCAAAAATCATCATAAAAGGAAGAAGAAAATAAAAGCCAATAAATAAAAATTAAACTGACGTTGGTTAATTGGAACCAGAGGAGACCCCAACATGGGTTGAAGAAACGGTTAGGGTGGGTGGCTACACATACAACCCATAGTAAAGGTAAATACCTGTATGAAGATTACCTCTATTGAAAGGGCAAGTAACAAGGATCAAAGGAACATATCAAAATTCCAGAAAAAGTCAGCCAAACAATTGCTCTCCACATCCGACTTCCAATAATAATGGAAGACACGTGTATGAAGGCAGCGATAAGGCTATTCAGTGGTCTCAAGGCCCAAAACCATGAGGGACTGATGAAAACCACCCTCCAAAGAGGTGGAAAAAGGAAACCCACAAATAGTGGGGAGATACGTGTAAATATTTTCTAATCTAGGCCATACTGGTAAATCAATGTAATAAAAATTAAATAAGAAAGAAAAAGGCACTAGTGGTAGGACCTCACTTAGTTCCTTAGATAAAATGTCGGATGTGTCAACTGTCAAAACCGGAAAAAGGAGACAGGTGTAAATTACAAAAGAACAAACCCAAAGTATTCAGGCTTAAAACGTAAATGGCCACTGGAGGTTATAAAAGTCTCTTTTTTTCTTTTTTTTTTGATGTTTTGCTTATATTTGTAATTTTTATATGACTGCTCTTTGTAGACTTGATGGTGACTGGTAACAGTCGATACTAGTTGTCAATTTTATTAAACTGTGTGTGGTAAAGATATAAAGTTTTCTTTGATTTAATCTTACATACCACATTTGAGATTTATGGAGAACCTTCTCTATCTTAAATCATAATTCGATATAATTCTTATTAGAAGGTTTCAGGGTTGTGTCAAATATCTTGCTGGGTATAACACCATTTTTAAATGGCTCCCTGCGAATAATCATTTTATATATATAAAAATTTTCCTCGCGCAACCCCTAAAGCGATATCACATCCAAAATGGAAAAACAGGCTTTTAAAAAATTGTTCATAGTTTTTAATTTAATTGTTTTATCATTAATTTTTTTTATATAATTACATCTAATGTTATTCGCTATTTTTATAGTAATTATAGGTTTTTTTTATTTGACTGTGGTACGTTTTGTGAAAAACATGAAAAGCGATAAATACTATAAATGCGAATAATGAAGTGAATAACAGGAATGACAAAAGTTTTAAGGATAATTCAATATGTCAATAACCAATTTCGTGTAAAGGTACGTCCACATTCTCGTGTTCTGGCTTGAACTTGTGCACGAGAAATTCGTGAGGCCTGCAAACTTGCTGTCTACATTTACTTGTTAGTTCATCAAAAGACTTAAGCGCGAACGGTTCGTTATAGGATGCGTGCCTCTCAAGGCAACTAAAAGAATGTTATCACCGTCCATAGGCTTATAAGTCTAGACAAGAGTTTCCTTTGAAGTATCGCTACTATAGCGAACCCCACGAGCCAGCGGTTGTCATTTACGTTGCGACTCGTATTCCCGTCCACATTTTCTGCGAGCCACGAGCAGAAACGCGCGTTTGAGCTCGAACACGAGAATGTGGACACACCTTAAGAACTCCCCTAACTTGTGGAACTTTTCTCTAAACAATGAATCCCATATGTGTTCGATGGAATTTAAATCGGAACTCGTCTCTGGCCAATTTATTACGTTCACTAACGACGCAAAGTTTATCTTCTACTGTAGTCGCCTTTCGACTATGTGTATATAATGTTGTCGTCTAACTATTTCATTAATTCCTTATCTTGTCCAGGCTTAATTTATCATAGTACGACTAACATTTTTTAGTTCTGCCGTCTTCAGTAACCTTCTCGAGTCAAGGTAATTTGCCCTAACAATTTGAATTTCTGGAAGATAAACTCTCTACTTTCGCGGCTTTCCAAACATATCAACATCCATCGTTAATTCTTAAAAACTTTTACAGGGTAAATGTATAAATCTAAATGTATGTTTTGCTTTCTTATCAAGTAGAAGATAAACTTTGTTCTATTTTTCAGTGAGTAGACATATATTTTTAAGTTTCTTTTCTTAATTCAATAAGGAAAGTATACTAAGTTTAATTAGAGGGTCCCTTTTTCGTTTGGATCAGTGTATATTATATAACAAGAAGTATGTTAAAAATTTGATATAAAGATGTTAAAATTGGTTATTGACGTTGGAATGAGGTATAAAAATAGCATTAGGTGAATTACTTTAACTTTTAATTAATAATTACATTAAAAATAATAGTATTTCGATGAAGTTCGTATGGAGAGAAAGAAATAAAAAAAGAAATATCGGAAACAAGATGATAGAATTTTGCATAGTAAATGAATTTATAATTGGAAATTCTTTATTGTCACAAAAACAGGAAAAAAATTGCACATACATATGTACCTGAAGAGAGACTGCAAAAAGCATTATAGACTACATAATACACAAGATTGGAAAGAACACTGAAAGAAATTATAGTTGAACCAGAAATAGAAATTGACACATAATACAGACTCGTAGAAAGTAATTTAAGAAATCCCAAACCAAGTAAAGGAGTAATAAACATCTACAATTGAATAAATATAAATAGAAATAGAAGAAAATCAAAATAAGTATCGTCAAATAATAGAAACAAAATTAAGACAATTAGAAGAATTAAATAAACAATGGACAATAGAAGGTAGGTGGCAAACATTAATTAAGTTAACAAATAAAGAACAAGATGGTGAATGCAGGAAATCATTGCCGCACTACAAGCTAAGAAACTAGTTGGGAAAAAATACACATTCACAATTAATAAGTTAGATGAAGAAAAATATGAAATCAAACTCAGGATATTCAAAGAGCTTAAGAAGAAAGCTAAACAAAAATATAATAAAAGCAAATACTCCAGAGTACTGGAGGTATAACCAAGCTATTACATATAAAAATCCAACCCTGATAAAAATGACGAAATAAAATGAACAAATGGAATTCCAATAGTATAGAGAGAAAAAATATCGTACAACATAATCACGAGAGAAGAATTAGTAGAGCCAATGGCGAATATTAAAATAGGCAAAGTAAATGGAGAGGAATATAGACCTAGAAATGCTAAAATATATGGGAGACCAAAGAACGGAATGGTTTTATAAAATATTGATAGAAGCATGTGGAAAGGACATTTTCCCAATGAGTACGAGAGGAATATTATAATAACTATATATAAAACAGACATCTTGTGAAAACTATAAAGCCATATGCCTGTCATGAAAATACTACAAAATAATACAAAACAAACTGAAATACACATAAATTAGTATTCATAACAGTAATGGATAAACTATTAAAAAACGCAAGGCAGAGAACAGAAAAATTACAGTCAAATTAGAAGAAAATTAAAACAGTAATCAATAATACAAGAAATAAAGCGAAGACAGGTGGAGTGGCACGGGCATGGCACGTATAAAGACTTGAGAGAAATAGAGTATCAAAAAGAATTCTAGAAATAATGCCAAAAGAAGAAGAAGACGACGAAGTAGCACATGTACGAGAGGCATAGCAGAGTTAGAACACCCAAACGAAAAATCAATGGAAGATATGAATGTCAATAAACAAGAAAGCATAAAAATAATGGAGGACCCGCCAACAATCAGCAAAAGGATTTTCAGAGAAATAGAGAGAGATAAATAAATTCATATAATTTTAAATAAATTTATTATGTAAATTTAGTATTCAATCTCTTAAAATTATGAAAATACAAAAGATATATAAAGAATTTATTTGAAACTCCCTGACTAGCTATTTTTAAAATACTTTAGGTTACGTAAACCAACTTGCCAACATTTAATTACTTGTAAAATAACTCGTCAGCATTTCAAAACCCCGTTCAAAAAATGAGTTTAATATAATTTAAAGTTATGGTTAACAGGTGTAAAAAAATGTAAGTGAGACAAAAATATGAAATCGCAATTAGGGCTAAGATAAAAAAAAATAAAAGAATACGCGGAATAATTCACTATCTCCATTGGAATAAAAAAGGCATTTATGTAGCGGCTCCTCTTCAAATTCAATGTAACCTTTGAATGAGAGAATACGCGGTGTAATCGGATAAATCTATCTGAGTATAAGAGACCATATTACAATTTCCTCTCTAATATCATGAAGAGAGCAAATCGGCAATCATGATCGTACCTCTAGCCCAGCGGAGTTCCAGAGAGGGTTAACGGAGGGGACACATTATTGATCTCCGTCTTGATTATGTGGTCATTTAATATTATTCTTATTTTTTTTCTATCTAGGGGAGTAAAATTTACTTCTTAATCTGTACGCAATATTTACATACCACTTTCCATCTATACGTGTGTACAATTTGTTATGACTGCTTTCGTTGACGCTTTTCACTTTGCGTTATTTTTTTTTTTATTGCTTAACTCTTAATTTACAAAGATTTTATAGAGCTACTGGACAATTGTTAAACCTCTTCATCTTCGAATTGGAAAAGCTGGCTTAATTTTGAGGTATAGCTTACAAAGAGGGTAGTAGGATTGATCATTTTATGTAGCATGATTGTGCTAACTAATTGTTGATTGTTGAACGTTAAAATAATGGTTAGACGATAAAATTTTGTTCATATGACAAGGTGGCGCCAGACATAAGACTGCTTGCCATGCAGCCATCAAATAACAAGTAGCTGCGGTATTCCTCATAGTGTTTGCCACATGTCGAGTACCTTGAACTACATACAGTATGGTCCAAATGAAAAGACCTTTCAATTGATGTATTGCAAGACCCACTTTTCAATTTAAATTTTTTTTGATGACGGGTTCACGCTCACAGAGATGACATGAAAAATAAAAAGGTGATCTGACGAAGCGCATTTAAAAATAAAAATTGAAGGGTTTCAGAATTTTTCCTAAAATCGCCGGTTTACGAAATAATGAATTTATTCCTTTCATTTGGATCATGCTTTATACGCGGTTTCTCAGGTGTCGAGTCACTGTGGGAAGAATGAATATTCGCTATTTATGTGTACAGGTACAGATTGCAGTTGAAAGCGATACAGAGCTTGAGCATGTTATTAATTCAGCTGCATTATTTCTTATGTCTTGTGGCATTGTGTTACCTAACAGTAAAAATAAGCAGGTAAGAAGAAGGAGAAGATGGAGGATGGTTCAACTTCATCAAATTAAGTTTTATTTGCATGAGGATAATGATAAAATTTCGTTGAAATAATTTTGGGTAGTGGTATAGTGTCACAAATTTATTGGCAGCCCTGCTCAATTATTATCAAGAAAATTTGAAATTTTCTTCAGAACGTCAAGTGAGAATTTTATCTACTTTGTATAGTGGGCCCAATGATTTGTAGAAAATATACAAAGTGAAGAATCAATTCCGCCAAAGAAGCGCCTTGCCATAACCCTCCGATTTGTTGCAACTGGAAACAGTTTCAAAAGCCTTTATTGCTTGTTCAAAGTTTCATCACAACTTATTTCCAACATAATTCCACGATTCCGCAATTCTACAGGATTATGTGAAGGTTACTTTCTAAATAATGGACAATTATTTTAAAACGGTTTATTAAAAAGAGATTAAAAAGAGTGCGAAATAGCTTGATACGAACTTATTAAAGACTGGTAGTTAGGATATTACGAGCTTTGTGGTGTATTGTTAAATGTTAAAGGAATATTTAGTTAGCAGCTAGGACTTATCTGCTCATAATTAGCATAGAATCTACGGAAATTCATTTTAAATTTAAACAAAATGTTGCCAATCTGGTGTATACAAATTTCCCTAGTTTGCTCATTAATTATCTGCAGTTTTGCAGCTACCAGTTTTCCATATATAGAGAACACATTTTTTTCCTTGATAGATTTGTTATTTCCAGCTTGTAATATGGAATACACTTTGTCCATTTTTTTTAAATTTCTTGTGTTTCAGTGAATATGCTCTTTTTTCGGGTAGCAGTTCGAAATGCAAACTTATTCGTCTGTAGTAACAGAAAAAATATTGCAATAGATCATTAAAATTAGTAATTTATTTTTAATAGTATATCGTTCAGTTTCACCAGTTTCTGGGTTAACACCAACAGTAATATCCTCCTCATTATTATTACCGCCTTCCATACTTTCTGTGTCGTAAAACATTTGGCTATAGCACTTATTCACAGCATTATGATGTGTTGGTTTCACATTTAAAAAAGTGCGAATTAATGGAAAAAGATCGCTGACATATTTGGAAAAGATTGGAATTTTCACCGCTACGCAGATGGCATCGATGGAAAACAAACTGTTATACAGGCCCTTAATAATAGTAGATTAAGTGACTGAGCAGTGTTCTGAAATACTTGTTTGTTTCAAAAAATAGAGAAAGATCAACTGCATTGCTTTCCACCAGAGCCACTAATAGGCTAAAATACCACTGTGTCTTATGTATTTTTTGGATATGACGCATTTGGATTAAGAAAAACCATTATGAAACCATTTCTAGATAAATATGAAAAAAGTCAAGAATATTGGCCAATGTATTTAGAGTACTTCGTAAGCCAATGTTACTTCAACCCGATAAAGTCGTTTTAGTTGTAATGACATGTGTTATTTTGAACATTTTTTTTTAAAAAAGTAAGCCGATGATTCTATTCTCCAAATGGTACTTTTGATTATGAAGAAAATGGAAAAATAGTATACGGAGTATGGCGTCGAGCTGAAAACGACATCATGACATCCTTATTACCACTTCGAAGTATCTCTAGAAAGCCATATATGGGTGAAAAAAAAATGGATTTACATTTGATGAGTATTTCAAAACCCGCGGAAAGATACTGTACCAATATTAGTACTGCTAATTTAAAATGTACATACATTAATTTAATCAAATTACTATATATCGTATTATTAAAATATATGTTGCTAAAAGTACTTGCCTCTATATTTACTGTATTCCTTGGGAGATCTTTATCTTGAAGGCAGCTAGCCATTTTTTTGTAGGAGAACCACAGGTTGCTCTTGACCATCATTTTCACCGTAAAATTTTGTTCAGCTATGAGGCTCATTTTTGGTTGAACAAACAAAATTGCCAGATTTAGAGCGTCGAACAACCAGAACCCATCATTGAAATGCCGTTATACCCACAAAAAGACACGGTTTGATCTGCTTGATGGGCTGGTGAAATTATTGGTTCATATTTTTTCAGAAATGATGCCGGTCAGAATATTATAGTTAACGTTCCTCAATTAAATGGCATTAACTTGGAACAGCTTTGGTTTCAACAAGACATCGCATCATGCCGCATATCGCTCTACACAATCAGGTTATTGCAAGAAAAATTCAATAAGCGCATGATTTTGCATAGTGGTCCTCTGAGTTGGCCTCCACGATCGTGTGATCTCACCTCAATGGATTCTTTAAACATTAAACCAGATACATTGAATCACTTGAAAGCGAACATTCTCATAGTTATTGCCGATATAAGGCCTTGGCTGCTCGAATAAGTGGTCCAAAATTGGAAACTTCCAAATTGAGTAAATAATATGTTACAGGACGATTCATAAGTTTACTAGATTATTTTTATTATTTTAAGATTGTACATTTTAAAAATTAGAATTTTTTTTTCACTTGAGTTGTATTTATTATGAAGAGCCGTTCCAATATAACCATTTTTGTTGCCTAAGGGAAATTACATTTTTTGCTCATGTTATGTAAATTTATTTAAATGAAAACGCAGTACACAGGTACATTTGCATTTCATTGAGGGCAGAATATTAAAGACATGATATCTGAGATTTCTGCGAAAAGATACACATTGAATTAAATAACAGTATTTTAATTCTGTTAAAAGTTGAATATTTTCTTTGAAATTTGATAGTAAAAGACTTTTCTGCAAGAATTTTATTAAACATCGACAAATACAATGGAAGTATATTAGAGCAATTCCCTAGAAAAGTTATTTGATTTTTAAATTGGAAATTTTAAAAAAGAAATAGGATGAAAGATCCGTCCAATTCTTAAGAACAGCGATTTTTCCTTACCATCGAACGTAATGAATTCAGTTATTGCACTGAAGTCTGACAAATAATGAAAATCAAAGAAAACCTCATTTTCGTCTGATATGTATACTGGTCCCACAAATCTCTGTTAATAGATTTATTTCAAATTAGATCAACTAAAGTTCAAATTGTTTTAAATAATGCAATTTAATATGTGAACGTATATTCCAATATACAGTGTGTACATAAAGTATGGAATAAACTCATTTTAAGCTAAACAAACTATTTTGAGGAAAAATTCTGAGACTTGTCGGTTTTTGATTTTAATTTAATGTATTTTTATATAACAATTAAATATACAGGGTAAACCATTTGTGAGTAACGATGTCATCGATAATTTTTTTAAATGGTATATCCTGTTTATTTTATGTTTTTTAGATTGCAAATTTCAAGACGTTTCCAAAAATATATTACATTTGTGTTCGGTAATGAATAAATTTGAAGATACAAGATACAATAATTTTAAAATATTTATTTTTAAAGATCTTTAATTTAATTAAAATAACAAAATAATACAACAGCCACAATAAATTGCCACACAATAAATAACAGCAACTATTCGAATTGTCTTCTTTTTTGTGAGTGATAATGTCCTAAGCGATCAATAAATTCCTGCTGAAATTTATTTATTTATTTCTAGCCTTATCCTTTTTTTAAATCATTTATGTCGTCTATTTTACTTTTATATACAACATTTTTTAGATGACCCCACAAAAAGAATTCTAATGGCTTGAGATCAGGTGACCTTCATGGCCACTCAATGGGACCTCGTCTACCGATCCAGTTATTGGATCTTTGTCAAGATATGTTCGAACGGAGGCTGTGGAGTCGCCCCATTTTGTTCATACCACAGACTTTCATCGATATTTCCAGGATTGTTTGCACTAGGGAATAAATTCATTAAAGTTGGAATCAAAAAGTTCATTAAAAATTGCAAATAAGTTGTCCCCTTTACAGTTCAATCAAAAAAATATAGTCCAATGATTTTATTTCGAACAATTCCTGCCCAAACATTAATTTTTTGTGGATTTTGAGTGTGATGTTCTCTCATCCATTCAGGATTTTCCTTTGCCTAATATCTACAATTATATCTGTTGACTTTATGGTTTAACGTAAATGTGCATTCGTCAGAAAAAAATAACATTTTTTGCGAAAAGTGGATCATTACTACACTTATCCATCAAATTTTTACTAAATTCTATTCCATGCTTTATGTACATACTGTATAATAAAACTTACACCCAACAACCCAACAACAAGTAAAAGAAAAACAAATGTATCCATATTTTACTTCTTTGTTAACATATCCCTTTCTTAAAACAGAAATACCTGCTATATATAAAATTTTTAAGATGCAATTATTCCTTAAATGGGTATGATGATTTTCTGAACCCTTGGTTGGTCGAAAATGATAGTCCTGCCATGAATAAACCGTCAAACTGCACATTCAATTCATTCCATAACAAACTTTTAACAAAGAAACATCTAGCAAAAGATTGCCTTTTTAGATTTTACCGAAGTATTTCAACTCCATATTTTATATTACATTCATTAGTAAGTTGTAAAACATGAAAATTGTTAGGATTAAAAATAATAAAATAGCAATAACCCAACTAATAAAGAATATCAACTAAAACTAAGTAAATGTGTTAAGTTAACAGTAAATGAGCTGTAAGATATTCCCGAAAAAATGACAGTTTTCCCACGTAAATTCCCTAAATCTAAGGTACATTCTACACATTTTCCTCATTTAAGATTACTCGTTACATGCATGTGTGATATCTGTCAGATTAGCAGGTTAGCAGACAAATAATTTTGGTTTTATAAAGCCATATCAGGTCTAGTACGATTAAATTTTATAATCAATAAATGAGAAATAATAAAGTAACAAGTTACCTATACTATAATTGAAAGTGGTACTAAATAATAATAAGCAAATGTTAATATAATAAAAAAAAGTAATATCCAAGTTAGGCGTGACATGCTAAGAAGAACTTTGCTACTTAGCACTGTGAGATTCATGGAAATGAAAAAGCTCATAAACTTGCTCAAATACTATTAGCTGCATAATTAGTTCTCGGGGTTGCAAAGACCCGATTTCGAGAATGCATTACAAGATCTAATGAGTGTGTGAAGAAAGTACCATAAGTAACACATAAAATCTGAAGTAATTTATCTTTAAAAATATGCGTTAAACTTTGTGGCTCCAGATTGTTTCAAGTTTTACCCTAGGAGAACCTTTTAAGAAAAAAATCGCTATATGTTAAAACCGCTTCGGGTATAAAAAGAACCAAAAAACAATGTATGGTACTCGCATCGCCTACAAAATAACTGTCATAGTAAATTGTAAATTTTTAATTTTTCAAATTGATCCAATCTTGTGATTGCACTATTTTACGTTATATGTATATTTATCACATCAAAGATTGTCGCTATGTAAATATTATTTGGAAAAACTCGAGATAAGTGTATCATAAGTAAATATTCCTCCAGATTAGTATTTTCCACGTTTCTAAACGATTTATTTAGAAAATGGAATGGAAATCGGCGAAACACGTTCGGTAACGTAGGGAATTTTTGTATTTTGGGTCAAGTTTACTGCCTTGTTTGGAAGTCTAATGTAATTAAAGGGATATCAGGTCAAAGAGACAAAGGTTTATATTTTATAAATAGCTACCGGCTTTGAATAAAGGCTGGGTAAATATTTGGTTTTATTTTTTTGATGTTGGTCACTCATCTAATAAAATCGTGGTTTTGAATGGTAAAAAAAAGTATTTAAATGAAAGGTTATGTTCGTTAATAATCAAAATGCAGGAATATAGTTATAGATTTCTATATAGTCCTAGTAATTTTGGACAGAAGTTTTCTTTGGTACAAAAATTACATTACACCATCAAACTATGATATTAAGATTTCTTCTCTAATATCTTGAAGCGGGAAAACATTACTGCGCTTTCTGTTGGTTATCTATATCTATCTAGATCAAATTGTATAAATAAAATAATGAATCTCTCCATAAAAAAAATTAATAAAAATAAACTAAATACGGAAATAGCACGAAGTACTTTCAAAATAATAATAATAATACTATTGAAAACTAACTCTAGACTAACTCTCAAAGTGAACAATCCAGAAATTAAATAGTTATTTGAAGATAAGTGGTCCAAAACCTAGATTAATTTTTTATATTTACATTTTCCTTATTATTGTAAAATAATTTATCTGGTTAATATTAAGCATAAGTTTTAAAAAACAATATTCACGCTATAATAGTGATTATATAAAAAAAAATTTTTACTGACAGTGAATTAAAATTAACTTATTTTCTACAAATACTGATTTTCATGTATTTGAGGAATTTTAAAACATCCAATAGGAATTTTGGCTACTCTACAATATGAAAAATTTGAACAAGATATTTTCGATTCTCCTTGTATACAGTTTTTCCGAGAATTTGAGGTATTTTTTTTACTTTAGTTGTCTTTGACATCATGATTTTTAAACGAACAGACCCATCATTTTGAAGTCATTCAATAAAATTCTCTTGCTAGAAGAACTTGTGATTGTCTGAAAGAGAAAATCAATAAGAATAAAAAAATTATAAAAACATAAAGACAACTATAACTTGACATTTGGACAAGAAATTATATAGGAATAGTTATGCATGATTATAATTGGTATAATGCAGAAAAGCCTCACCATTCCGGTGCATTAGAACTACCACAATAAAAAACTTCTATGATCTTATTTTAATATTTCATCAAACAATATTAGGCATTCTGATATAATTTTTATTAGCATTAATTATTTCAACAAAGTTGAATATCGTGTAATTATTATTATGATTGAATAATATTAATAATGCATTTAATTTTATTTAAATACAAACAAACCTCTTCATTATATACAACGTTCAATTTGTTTTGTATTAGATATAGCAATAAGATAAAAAAAATTGAGTTCGTAGGATCTACATAAATTTAACACTGATTCACTTAATTTAATTTTATGATATAATTATTTTCATCCTTTCCTGAATTATTTTATTCGTAAATAAGTTATGAAGATAAAAATTTATTAGAAATCGATTAAAAATTCTAAAATGTCATTTATCTATTAAAATTTATATCAAATATATTTAAAAAAACAAACAAATTGATTTAGACAACAGACATCTCCAAGGTGTAATAATTTTGGTATAACTAAATTTTTTATTCATTAATAACTTCAAATAATGTAATTAATAATTGCTCCCCAGTATCCTTTCAACTTTGTCCTTCATTCTTTCTCATAACAATGTTAATAACACTTTGTACATCGTATCCTACAACGCTATAAATGTAGTTTTTACATTCTGTGTTAGCTCTTTTTTTTTTTAGAGATGGGACATAAAATTCCTTCCAACCATGTCTTAGGTATTTTTTCACTTTTCCAAGCTCTATTAGCCTACATTATAGACTATCTTTCCCATCTTTCAATATTTCTGCCATTATACCATTTTCTCCTGATGATTTGCTATTTTTCAAATTATTAATTATATCTGCAGTTTCATTGTTGCTTGGTGTTCTCTATCGTCATAAACAGATGTTACTTCTTCTTCTGCAAACGGATATTGTTAATGCGGAATCCTTTTGATTCTCGTTATTTAGAACCTTTTTAAATCAATCTGACCATCTTCTTAGTTTACCGTCCATTTCTCCTATTACCTGACTATTTTCGTCCTTATAAAATTTTGTTAGTTTCACACAACCCCCATTACTTAGGAGGACGGTTTCATTAAAGTGCATGGTTTGTTCCTTATTTCTCGTTGGTTAATTATCACTTTATCATTATTTTTATCTTCTTCCGCTAGTTGTTGAGTTAGTAAACGTACGATTCAAACTTATTCTTGGTTGTCTGGTCATATATTATTATTCGTACTATCTTATTCCTTTAGATTTCTGCCTAGATTTAGATATTTTATTTTCCAGCCGATAAAAACAAAAAAAATATATCAACACTTTATTTAGTTAGAAAACGTATCTATTTCTAATTAAAAGGATGAATTTCAGTCGGAGCTTGTTAACAATTAACCTTCCCTGGTTAATAAAAGAGACCAAACTTATCAGGCTGGTTTTGAACTTGTAACGTAAAAGACAGACGTGACTGCAATTGAAAGCTCGATACACTCTCCGGATATTTATCAAATGGGTTCGAAGCTCTACGTGAGAGTTTAATTCAGATTGTTCTATTGTTCGTCACCTACGCCTAGGTTTCCTGAGCTAATAGATATTTTGGAAGTTCCAAGATGGAATTTTTTCTCAATTATCAGAATCAAAATTGTTTCAAATCAGTAGTTATTATTTATTACGAATCAAAGAATTATTGTTAATAAATTCAATGCATGAGTAATACTTGAAGAATTAAGAAGAAATCCAACATCTTAATTAAAAAAAATATTTTTAAATATCAATTCTTTTCAAGCTTGAGAGTAAGAATTTCATTACACAAAAGAATGAAACATTCCGGTAGAACAGTTTAAATTGCCGCAGTTGTAATTTTTCGGGTGTAAAGTGGTAAATAAATCACACAAAGTTTTTAAACCATTGAAAACTTTCCGGGTCACACGAGAATTCTAAAAATAGTAAAAGCCTCGACACTCGTTCACTTAGCGAGTGGGAAATGGATATGAAAATAATGTTTCTATAAATTGCCATTTTATATGGGATTAGTCATAACCGGGACAAGTTTATCCCCAAAACTTACGATGATTAATCGTTTAGTTCGCTTCAAATATTCAAAATACATGTCTTTTTTTGTGATTTATTGTAAAACAATGAGAAAAGTCACATATGTGTTTGAAATTTCTAATTTTTAGCTCATCGGTTGCTTTATATTTATCACTATTAAAATCCGATTTTTGTTCATCCCGTTTTAAAGTATTATGAAAGATGAAATAGATTATTTAGTTTATCAGTAATGTTTTAAAAGCAGTTTTCAGAAACTGGGGCAAACATCAGCAGAAAGGCGTTAATAAAATAAGGAATTGATATGTCTTCGACGAGACAGTAAACAGAGCCGGAGCGTTTTGGAATTTCAAGGTCAAAGTACATCATAAAACTATTTGTATTAGAAATTTTCATGTCATAACCTAGTTTATGTTTTTTTCCTGTTGGACTTTGTAAACAAAATTTCTTTTAATACAAACGTAACAGATCACATATGAGTATACACACAATTATACATATTGTGGTTGAATTATTTAAAACGGATTTAAAATTTGATTTCGATCATCTCATTGTTTCAAACTGTTTATTATATACAGCCCCCTTGCGTTAGTTGTATTGTTAAAATTATGGGAGAAGCTGTTTAAATATGCAATTAAAACAAAAATTAAATGTGCAAAATGAGCAAAAAAAATTGGAATGTTTAATAATAAACGAATTCCAATTATAAATTGGTGTAAAATAGCTAGGGTCTTCACATAAATGCTTCTGAGACCACTATATTGAAAGAAATGTATCATAATGAATTATAACTGCGTTATTTTATTTCAAGGTAGTGGGCATATACAGAGTGGCCAAACGAAAACGAAACAGAGCCAGTATCAGGAACTGCGTCAACATTTAAAAAAAACGCGGAGACCCGTCGATTTTTGATCAAAGGGGGACACTTTTTTCCGGTATTATCGACATCGCTGCTTACACCTCCCAGCGAAGCTAACAATCACCCCAAAATATTTAAATGGCATTAGAGGACCAGTAAGGTACCATTTTAAAGTCCTTTCAATTCTCTTTACAACAGTCTTTAAATTTTAGTTGGCTCTGTTTATTAGTCTAAAAACAAATCTCATTTGTATTAAGTATGTTTCATCATTATGGCATGTAACATACGTGATTTGAGTAACTTTTCTCTAGAGGAATGTGCTGTTGTTGTTGCTCTTGTAGAGGAAGGCTTATCCCAAACCCAATTACATTTAAGGTTTGACTTTCGCAATCCGCGATTTCTAGAGCTTTAGCACGATTTAGAGAAACTGGTAATAACCACAGAAGACGTAGTCAAGGACAAGATAGGGTCACCACAAATCGTTAAGATCGACTTTGCGATTAGAAACCCTTTGAAGTCGGTTTGTTACAAGCACTTTGTTACAACGCGCTATAATTATCAAGTAAGTCGTCGGTAACATTTTCAGTTAGCACACGACCATTACAACTGGAACACTAATCAATGGAGCAATGTACTGTTCAGTGATGAGTCTAGATTTTCCCTCTTTAGTGATCGCCGTAGAAAAGTTTATCGATGCCCTGGACAGCAATATTCCCAGTGCAATATTGTGGGAACAGTTGCCTACGGCGGTGGATCTGTTATGGTTAGGATGGCATTAGCTTGGAGCTCGTACAGAGTTATCCAAGGGGGTCGATTAAATGAACATAGGTATAGAACGGAAATTTTAGAACAACATGAGGTTCCATATGCCCCATTTATTGGGGATAATTTTGAATTTATGCAAGACAATGCTCATCCACACGCTACACAAATGGTGCAAAATTATCTTCAAGCGGTCGGCATTTCAAGAATGGCCTGGCCAGCCAGTAGCCCTAATCTCAACCCTATAGAGCAGATACGAGATAATATGGGACATTAAGTTAGAGCCCTACATCCTCCTCCTACTACCCGAAATGAACTGTCACTAAGCCTCATTGAGATATGGAACGAATTGGCTCAAAATGTTATCAGAAACTTAATTTTGAGTATGCCAAGGAGATGTCAAGCCGTAATTAGGACAACAGGTGGAAATACGCAATAGTAGTGTATTACGAATTGGTTGATAATAAGGATTTTTCGTATTATCGAACACGTACTGTATATTAATTTTTAAAAATAAAAGTTTGGCAATTTCAAAGAAGGTTGTTTATTACATCACCTCATTTTTGAAGAAAACAGATACATTTATACATGTATTAATAACATTTTGCAGTTTTTACAATTATGCGTTAATTTTGCGGCGCAGTGTAGTATCCATTTATACCTGGTTCATTAATTAAAAAAAAAGAGTTATTATTTTTGAAAAAATTTATAAATTTTTATTTTTATGTATGTAGAATATATTTGGCTGTTTGTCTGCTATATGTTGAAAATTCACTATTTCCAATGGCGATTTAGTCGTCACCCTCTAATTAAAATTAAAATGTTTGTAATGAATTTGAATAAAATTTTGAATAGAGAACGAAGAAACAATTAAATGATGCATCACAAGCCCTTATTTCCCATTTATAAATTTTGGAGTTATAACTGTTACGTGAAGGAGATTCAATGTCGGAAAGAAATTTTTTCGTTTCGTAATGTCATTTTAAAATCTGAAATTGATGTTTTTCAAGATGTTTTTATAAATATATGCTATATTTGAAATAATTATTTTTTCCTTCCTACTGAGCTACAATGTATAAGAATTATACGTTTTTATTATTTGAATTTCATTAATAAACGATTGTTATTGGACAAAATGTAACATACATGAGAGGTAATTTAAAAAATATGTAACTTCTATAGTAAGTTAGAATGTATTTTTTAGGCACAATTTTATTGCTCAACGGAATTCATTTATAAATAATTACTTGTTCGTAATTAACTGGCATTTTATGTTTAATTTACATAATTTACGAATGCCACGAAAGCCACCTATAAATAACTTAGTAGAGGAAAAAATACTTCGGTTTGTTTAAATCATTTTTCAAATAAATCCAATAAACTCCCAGTGCTTCATATTTGCTTATATTCGATAATTTATTCATTTGGGTATTGTGTAAATTAAAATCATAATAATTCACAATCAGCAGTCCTTTTAATGTTCTGTTGCAATTGTTTCGAGAAGCAATTTATATATCATCCAGTTGCATCACTTTCCGTTTTTCATATTATATATATTGTATTATTCATATTAATTCAATATTAAACAACATTTAATATAATAGAATAATTTCTGTATGTAGTAAAGTTATATTAATTTAAATTGTTTTGTTCGCAAATAAAGTAATACATTGTGATAATTTATTTTTGTTAAGTATTATAAGGATTTTATTTTTTCTTTTAATATTATTATCTAGATGGACATATGTAAACGAAACGTATAATCGAATTTTTTATTAATACACTGGGAATTTTAGGGAAATCACGATATATATTTATCTTGATTTATATTCAATGTGAAAATAAATTTTGTTTTAACATGCCATATTTTAAAAAATATATACGAATTATTTTTCTTTTAAAAACACCTCTGGCTTTATTTCATCCATATAGTTAACCCTCCTAGGTTAAAAATATTCTGTTTTTGAAAGAAGTAATTTAATTTTACAATTTTATTTAATCTAATGCTTGACCTGGTAATCTTATTTTAACTTTCATGAAACTAAAATGTTCTCGTAAATTATCCAAACTACGTAAACACAACCGACATTAATCAAGAAAGGGTTTTCACGAAATCTTCTCATTCATTAGGACTAACCAAGCCTTTCTTCGAGCATGTTGTAAATCCCAACTTAATAAAAATAATAAAATATCGTTTTCTCTTCCATTAAGACCTTGATGTCACTGTGATTTAGCAAATAAGAAAATGAAAAATTGTAGAATTTTCATAATTAATTTGTATTACTAAAAAAAACACTGTTACGTTCAAATTCAAGCATAACTTCCCACCAAACATGCTGAATACGTTAGAAAATATTTTGAATTATTATAAAAATTAAACTGAAAGTATGTGGTTCAAATAGCACATTATAGAAATCCAGAACGGAGGATTGACATCATAAAAAAATTGATAAGTATCTGAAAATAACCAGTCAAGTAAATAATTAACGATGATAAGGGAGTGGACCTTATACTGAATCTCCAAAATGGAACGCGTTCTTCCATCCATTTTTAAAGTAGTTATTTTTAAAAATGCGGAATTCACCCTATATTATTTCTTCGTACCTATATTTGACCATTTAATTCATATTAAAACAGAAAACAATAAAACTGGCGTACTGAAAACAATTTTCAGCGAAATAAGAGAAATACATAAAGAGAATAAAGAGTTTAAAGGTGTAATGAATCTACTAAAGAAAGGAAATATTCAATTATGTCAATAGCTAAACGCAAATATTTGAAATAACGGAAAATAGGCTAGAGGTTATTTTAACCTTGAGTTAGAACTATGTGAATAATTTTGATTATTTGTGTTAATTACATGATTAGAATTGATTAAGTTACCAATAAAATTAATGACTAGCTCTTTGTGGTTGACTGATAGTATTGATTTAGTGAAAATCGAACAAGAAATTAAAAGAATAAATATAGTAGTAACAGAAATAGATATAAGAACAACGACGAAGAAATGTCTAAATGAAAAAAATTGTCATTAAAGAGCAGCTAAATTAGGACAAAAAACACGCTTGGTCCAAATAAAAGACTTAGCGAATAAGATAACAATAAAGAATCCAAAAATAAGTTAAGACTAATGCAAGGTAGATTGGTTTAAATAAATAACGATAGGACAGTAGAAATTATAAAATAAAAAAATATGAATAAAAAACATAAAGGAAAAGTAAAAAGGATGCGAGTGGGATATTAAACAAGAAACAGCGGTAAAGAATATAGAAAACACAACAAGAATTTGTAAAATAAACCTAATGGCGTTGAAAGAAATAGATAGAAAAAAAAACACTTATAACAGAACTGAAAGATTATATGCTTTCCATAATAGTGTTATAAATGAGGAGATCCGGGATAGGTTTCCTACTAAGCAAAAAACTAAAACATAAAATAACGAAGTTTGTACCAAAATGAGATAGATTATGTTACGTAACAATAAAGAGCAAAGAGAAAGTATCGATACTGAAAAAGGCTATAATTTAAAACATTGACGTTTCGGTCGGAACTTCAAGCCTTCTTCAAAATCTACAATTAAAAGGAATACATACAGTACACTGAAAACCTTTGTTAAAAATTCAAATTGCCCTTTTTAACAGATACGTGGATGACTGTTTACTGGCAGTACCTAAAGGTCAGTATAATTATGTACACAATGAATGTAACAGCTACAATCAGAAACTAAAATTTACAAAAAAGTTGAAAAAGTCAAATCAATTTTTTGAATATGACACTGTAAAATTAAAACGGACAAATGAGAACTTCTTGATGTACATATAAAATCAACTTGATTAGGATGATATCTTAACTTCCGCAACATCCAATATATCAAGACAGTCAGTAATTTTAGGTTTAGCTGATAGAGCTATAACTCTATCAGATATTGAATTTAGAAAAAAATCAACAGAAAAGGCACAACAAGATAATAAATAAATAAATTTTACAATTCCAATATTTCAAAAACCAATAAATCGACCGATTCTAAATACTTAACTCTTCCATATATACTACACCTAATTGAAAAAATAAAAAACAGAAACAATTAACATAAACTATAAACGTCGTAAATTAAATCAACAACATTTCAGTAGATTAAAAACTAAAATACCGAAGGAAAAGAAAAGCCAAGTAGGTTACGCAATTCCTTGTTCTAAAAAATGTGATGACATATATATTGGACAAACAAGTCAGTACTACCAAATTAGATTAAATATTCACACATATAATAATAAAAAAAAATAAAACTGCATTAACCGACCCTACATCTGAAACCAAACATACCTTTGATTATGATAACACAAAACTTCTTAAAATAGAAAGCAACACTAGATAACTAGAAATTTATGAGATGATTTTTATCCAAAAAACCAAAACACACTAAATTCAAAAACATCTAAGAAAGTTTTACCACAATTTATTAAATAAATAATTTTTAAATAGATACACCTTGCTCATAAAATGACAATTTCTAAGAATATCAGTAACTATTTTAAGCGTGTGTGTAAAATTATTTTTTTTTTATTTTTAATTTTAATTTTTTTAATTAACGTTCCTGCAGTGTATGCAACCAAAAATTGTTGCTGTGAAGCACGTATAATTAGTATATATATAGGTATATATTTTTTAGCATATTTTTTCTTTGTACTGTACATATATATTTTATAACGCCAATCTTTTAAATTATAACCTTTTTTACATTTTAGTTTTAATTTAATATGGACCTAAGCCCAAGAAAACTAACAAAACAATATAACGAAATAAAGTCCATGAAAAACTATACTTAACAAAGGAAAACGATATGCGATATACGATTCTACTAGAAATTGAAGAACTGAGAGAAAAATTCAAAAATAATAAGAGTTCTGGAGTAAGTACAATAACAACAGAAAATACAAAATATGCAGGAAAAATGATAATGCAAAAACGTATAAATTGATAATATAAATTTGGAATAATTCTGTGATTATCCCAATATTAAAAAAGAGAAAAGCGCAACGAACTGTAATAATTACAGAGGTATATCCTAATTAGACGTAGTGTATAAAATTGTAGCTATTGCAATTAAGAGAAAATTAGAACCGTTCTCAAAAAAACTAATAGTGCAACATCAAATGTGATTTAAAAAAGGAAGGAGAACAGCTGATGTTCCTAATGAAAGAAGTTTTGATGTTTGCTATGAATACAAAGTACTAGTAAGGGTGCTCTTTCTATATTTTCAGCAAACCTATAACTCTGTCGTCAGAAGTAATCTTATGAATGCGATGAAAGAATTCAAAATGCCTAGGAAGTTAACGAAAAATAACCTAATGCAATCGAAACATTTATTATAGAAGTCATAAATTTTTATGTTTGTTGTGGATATACCTCTTAAGGAATAAAGTAAAACATACTGTTTTCTGCAGTCCCCTTTCTAAATAATCTGATACCCTCTATAATAAATATTACACAATATTACATCAAATATAAAAATAAATATCTCCCTGAGAAACCACAAAAACTTAATCCACTTCATAAAATTTGTAGTGAGGCCCATTTTTTATAGGACATCAGACTTTAAATTTCAGTGGTGGCCTCCAAGGACCTATGTGAGTCGATTTGTATCGCTCCCTAAAGAAAACCCAGAGGCTTTTATCTTTTTTTTTGGTACTAAATGAATGAAGTGATACAAATATTCCACAGTCTCGGAAAACTAAATGAATGAAATTTAATATTTTTTATATTTTGATATAAAATAGATTTGCTTAGGACATGTGATATCTAATACTGTTATAACCGGTTAAAAGTTTAAACTAGGTCCGTCCATATTTACTAACAGAATATACACTGTTAATTTTGTCATTTAGGGCATTTGACATATATTCTTTCATGTATTAACTTTAACTGATTAACTAGAGATTGAAAATTTAACAATTATTAGTTACTCTTGCTCATCGTTATCTGTTTCCCTAATTATTACCACGTCATCTGTATACATACGCTTTCTTATCGTACTTGTTCTAGCTTGTAAATGCTAACCCGTATTCACTGCGATGTTGTCTTATTGATTTGTTAAATCGCCCACCAAAATAATAAAACACACACCATACTCCTTTATCTCATATCTTTAGTTCTATAACTAATATTTACGGCTTTTATTACAACTATTCGCTGCCTACAAATCTCATTTTTACATACCATAATTTTTGGTCTTCCTTTTTTCGTTTTTGTTATGATGATAATTAAGACCATCGTTTCCGTGCCCGCTGATAGAACACATTGGTTATAAAGCTTTCTTTCTAATCCCGTACTTACTCTTTTTATTTATTGTAATGATCTCTTATTTGGAGTGAGCTCAAAAATGTATGTATGTAGTTAAGTGCCAAATTTAAACTACACTCAACACAAAAAGTATCCCATAAAAAGTAGAGGTCATTTTTAAAAATCATAAACAGTTTGAAATCGCAAAATAAATCGTAAGAGAAAATGTGCATGGTCTGCTTTAGTGTATGTTATCTGAAAGTGTTTGTCGAATAAACAAACAAACAAAATTGAACAATACGAAAAATATTCGTTTTATCAATTCTGCATTAAAGTTAGTTGGCGTAGAAATTTGTGGATAGTGACATTAACAAAATAAATTTGGATAAAAATGAGTAATTTAACACCAGTACAAGATTCACACAAATTTTAATATTTCAGACAATAAATTTTATAATAAGTTTTACAAAAGAATTTCTCTATAATTAATAACATTAGTATTTTAGTATCATGAACCGACTTTTAGTGACATATATTATATATATATATGTATATATATATATATACAGGGTGTTACTATATTCGACCGACAACGCTTTACCCCAGAGAGCTCTCGTTAATTGATGAATTTTGATATGGGAACATAAACCCTTAAAGGGCTTAGTTTCCGAGATACAGGGTGTTAAAAGTTTGAAATCAAAATTAAAAATTTGTCATAAATCAGAAACGCCTCCAAAAATTCTTTTCAAATTTGGTGACCAATATGCTCTTTAAGAAAGTAATATTTTGACATAAACTGACTTTTGAAAAATTTAACCAGTGGCGCGCTATCAGGATTTGTGGCAACTTTTATCCCCCTATCTTTTACGCCACTGGAACAAATATTTTTTTTTTTTTTTGAATTCTCTGTTCATTTTTAAGTAAAAAAGTAATAACCTCTTATGCAGCTAAAATGAACGGTGTTGTAGATATTTGATTCTGAACAAAAGTCTGCAAGTACTTAGATAATTCACAAATTATGATTTGTTGTGTAATTTGCCCGTCGGCGTTTTGCTAAACAAGTAAGTATTTGCTTTTAATCCATACTATTAATTCGATTTCGAATAATAACTAAGCGTTAGGCGTTAGTTGAAAAAAGAATACATGCTATTTCTGAGATTTTCTGAGAACTTGATAAAAGTAAAAATCACAATAACGCAAAAGCTTTCAAAATTAAATTCAAACAAATGTATTAGATACAACAATAACAAAATTGACAAAATTACAATAGTTGTTCAAACTGTCGGCCGTTTACTTGTAAGCACGTTCTACACCGTTTTCTCATTGAAAAACGTCTTTTTGAGAATAACTCCGGATTGGACTGAATGAGTTCTGTCGCAGCTTGAATTCTCGCTATTAGATCTTCTTCAGTTTCAACGATGGTTTCGTACACTAAGGTCTTCATGTAGCCCCATATAAAAAAATCGATAGGGTTTAAGTCGGGTGACCTTGGAGGCCAACATTGGGGTCCACCCCGACCAATCCATTTTTCTCTAAATCGTCTGTTTAGGAAATTTCTAGCACTTGCAGCAAAATGAACAGATGCCCCATCGTGCTGAAACCACATGTGTTGTCTAATATTTAACGGTACATTTTCCAACAATTCATCTAACACTTCTTCCAGAAACCGCGTATAAATATCTCCATTTAATTTATTTGGAAAAAGGTAAGGCCCGATTAAACAATCCCCAACCATACCCACCCACACATTCACCGAAAATTTATGCTGAAATCCACGTTCACGAACAGAGTGTGGATTTTCTTCATCCCAAACGTGACTGTTTCTGGAATTAAAAATGCCTTCCCTGGTAAATTTGGCCTCGTCTGTATACAATAAATAATTTGGGAAATTTCGATTTTCACGACACTTTTGTACATACCAGTTTGAAAATTCCATACGTACCGGAAAATCTCTAGGTTCTAATGCTTGAACCCTGGTGAATTTGTAAGGACGCAATATTTGTTCTTTTAAAACTTTCCATACAGTATTATTGTCCACTCTTAATGCATGGCCTAGAGTTCGAGTACTTAAAGATGGCCTTTCAGAAATATTATTTAATATTGCCTCTTCCAGACGCACAGTCCTTGTTGTTCGTAGCTTTCCAGCATTATTTCTATTAATTAACAAGTTTCCAGTTTCTCTCAGTCTTCTTTCAATACTTCCAAATGTAGAATGATTTGGAATTCGACGATTGCGGAATCTTTGTTGGTATAAACGAGCTGCCATTCTACCATTTTTTCGAGCTTCCCCATAGATCATTAACATATCGGTCAATTCTTCAAATGAAAAATTCATTTTGTAACAACAAAATTAATTTAAAAACTAGTTTAAAACTGTATTGTTTAATCTACCAAGATCTTGTCAAATACACGAACTATTAAAAATTTGACACGTGCCTGCTAGATCAGAATTTAGAAATATTGAGTAGTTACAAATTATCTAAGTACTTGCAGACTTTTGTTCAGAATCAAATATCTACAACACCGTTCATTTTAGCTCCATAAAGGGTTATTACTTTTTTACCTAAAAATGAACAGAGAAATTAAAAAAAATTAAAAAAAAAATTTGTTCCAGTGGCGTAAAAGATAGGGGGGATAAAAGTTGCCACAAACCCTGATAGCGCGCCACTGGTTAAATTTTTCAAAAGTCAGTTTATGTCAAAATATTACTTTCTTAAAGAGCATATTGGTCACCAAATTTGAAAAAAATATTTGGAGGCGTTTCTGATTTATGACAAATTTTTAATTTTGATTTCAAACTTTTAACACCCTGTATCTCGGAAACTAAGCCCTTTAAGGGTTTATGTTCCTATATCAAAATTCATCAATTAACGAGAGCTCTCTGGGGTAAAGCGTTGTCGGTCGAATATAGTAACACCCTGTATATATATATACTTTACAAAAATTATTGAGGACCTTATTAATTAATTTGTGAATTACCAGAATTGAAAGAGTGTAAATTTTAGTACCTGCCGCTATACCAGGTGTTAACAATTTCATCATTGATATTATTTGACAATTAGACACTCCTGGGGATATCCACGACACACATGTGGCAACACTATTGTTGCCATGTAAGATGTAACAAAAAACCAGTATATTCTTGAAGTTGATTGATTGATAGTGAACGTAAGTACTTTCACGCAAAAATATTGAAATTATTCTAATACAATTGAACAAGCTAAGTATATGTTAACTTTAAACATGGTAAATAAGTATAATAAAGGTGTAGTTATATAGTTGCAGCATAGTATTCTAAATTAAAATAATATTAGGGTTCATTTAAAACATAGTTATTACAGAGAGACATTTTTAAAAATCCACACTCAGTAATCTATAATATTTTATTTGTAAAATTCTGGATCACGACCACCTTAAATTACAAAAATAACAGCAATAAATATTGTTTAGAAATTGGATCATCTTATTATTTTTGAGTTATAAACTTAAAATTTTATTGTCATAAATATACAAAAAGAATAGTGTCTGTATGATGTAACGTAAAAATTAAAGTATATCATTGCCACATCTCCTCAGCAATAATTTTTTCATCTATTTTGCTTAGGTATTTCAATATTATCCAGAAAGCTTGGTAACGTTAGCACTTCTAGTAACACAATAGTTCTTTATTATATGTCAGAACTAAGATATAAATAATCCTTCCTCTTTGAAGATGAATTTAGAAATTAATCAAAAATATGATATGCATGTGACATACATGTACTGAATAGATAAAAGATGTAACTACTGCGCCTGAATTATTTTTTCAAAGACAACCGAAGAGAAGGCCGGATAATTTTCATAAAGCTCGATACAGATTTATAAGATTTAATGTTTTGTGAAACCATGGCGTAAATATGAAAAAAATAATGAAGAGGGTGCGGTAAATACGTTGGGTTACATAGAAAGTAATTATAAAACTTCTTTAGGTGAAATTAAGAAGAAAATATATATTCTGAAAATCACTGCAAGAAGAATTTAGAAAAATACCGCATCGAACATCGATCAAACACAAATTATACACAAACGATTATTTGAGAATAATACAGTTTGGTATCAGGAACAATGTAATGGAAACCCAAACTTTTATAAACAAATATTTACTGACGAATTTCTTGTAACCAGTTCGGGAATATTTAAGTGATGTAATGAATTCTATTGGAATGATATGACTTAGTTCAAGGAATAAGAAGTCAGAGAAGATTTGGATTTAACATTTGTTGTTTTTGTAAACATAATAAATTAGTTTATATTTGATGACACACTAACCACAGCTAGATACATATACAGGGTGGTCCTTAACTAATTGCTCATAGAAGTACAGTAAAATCCTCACGTTAAAATATTACGGTTTGAACTAACTTGCTTTAATAAAATGTTGATAATGAAGATACAGGGTGTTAAAAGTGATTATTATTGAATTTCCTCTAAAGCGCTCGAGTTTAATGCAGAAGAAAAACTCAGGTATCTCACCTAATACCATGTTGCCTCAGTCTTTAGTGCTTATTAAAGTTTAAAATATTCTTAATAACTAATAAGTGACTTTTTACCGTAACCCCCAAAAAATCAATTTTGTCACGACCGCATAATTGCGTCACCACGTTCGATTTTATAGGATTTTAGTCGCCAATCGGGGTGTGGATATCACTGAGGGTAGAATATCGCCGCATAATTTATGACGTTTCCGGTATTTTCACGTTATTCGCTTTGTGTCAGGAGTCCCAATCGAATTATCGCGATTTCTTTTTTATTGTATGTCTGTCAATATTTTAAACAATATATAAGTATATACAGGGTGACGCATTAGTGTGGCAAAGCTCGATTCGCTCGGTATTATTGAAGTTACGAAAAAAAGTATTTAGAAAAAATGTAGGCAGTCTCGACATTCACATTTTAAAATTAGACCCCCATATACAGTGTGTTCAGAAACGCACTGCCAGACCAAAATTTTGCTTTTTTAAATGGAGTACCCCCTATATTTTTACATTTTTATAAACCTCTTGCCGAGCTAATTTCCAAAAATGACTCAATATACAGGGTGATGTATTTAAAAAACCAAAGTGACTAATAATATCAGAAAAATGGCAAATCTAGCAACATTGCAAATGTCAAATCTGAAATATCTGCATCCCAAAATAAGCTTATTCCAAATTTTGTAAATCTCGGACTAGCAATTTACGAGATAATTGACCGTTTCCAGACTTTTGGTCCACTCTATATATAAATTGATAAACTGAAGGTAACAGGTTACAGCCTTTGAAGTCTTTCCATTTAAGATAATTTACGTCAAATCGACAGAAAATAAGATTTAGATTTTACAGTTTTTTTCCTTTGAAGAGCGTTTATAAACACCTTGTATATATGTATTTAATATTCAATCATGTTCTTTCGGTATTTCTCAAACGATTTCATTGCTGAAGGCGGCTACGACTTATCGTGGAAATATATCACTTGAAAATTCAATCTTTTATTAGTAATGCATCATTTATCTTTGAAGCATGAAATCTTCTAAATCGAATACAATCTCTAGGGTTTAACAACCCACATACATTTTGTATTTATTTAAATCAATGATAAAAATGTCTATCTATGTATGTACCGGTAAGCGAGTTATGGGCCACTCACTAATTTTTGAATACTCTTTTTTTTTTAATCATTTGAGGACTTTCTGTCTCAACGGAAATTATGCAAAAACTAAATATTTCAAAGGAATATGGGTTATCTGGGTTCATGTAAATACTAATTAACTATCAAATGTTAGTTTAAATATATTTTCTCCAAATTTTTTTAAATGGTATTTTTTAAATCTAGTTATTGAGACGTTATTGAAATATCCAAAAAATGAAGCAGAATCATTTAAAAAGTATCAATTTTTCGAAAAAATCTTTTGCGTTTATTTTGATCGACAGTCCAATTTAATAATTACAGTTTTTTAATTAAAACTCTTTTTTCAATAGAAACGTTCTTGGACCACCCTTTATATTAAATATTTGTTTTAAGTACCATTTATAATTTTCTAGTTTGGAATAACTCAACATGCTTCTGAAACCGACCCCTGTTTAGGCAATGTAACAATATTTTGAAATAATACCGTGCTTATTTAACCCTTTCGCTACTGAATATGTTTTTCTATTATTATTAAAGAAATAGAAGAACTACAACTACAGCACGATGATCACAACCTACACAAAAAACTGAAGGAGACTGCAGGAATATATAGAAAAAGGAGACCAACTGTATTAGTTAATCGGGACAACCAGATACTAACGGGCGAACAAAACAAAAGTAACCTTTGGGAAAATTATATAGAGGAGCTCTTCAATGATGAACGTCCAATGAGAGAAGATGATGATAGCTGCCACCTATCTGGCCCATCGATCACCAAAGAAGAGATTGAAAAAGCAATACACTCATCAAAAAACAATAAGGCACCAGGCCCGGATGAAATTCCTTCAGAAATTCTCAAAATCCTAGATGAGAGGGGAATTATAGCACTCCATAAAATATTTAACATTATTTACGATACTGGCCGCTACCCTGAACAATGGTTACGTTCTATCTTTATTCCATTGCCTAAGAAGATTAATGCAAGAAGATGTGAGGATCACAGACTTATCAGTTTAATGAGCCACACTTTAAAAATATTCCTTAAAGTATTACACCAGAGAATATACAGGAAATGTGAGGTGGATATGAGTG
This sequence comes from Hermaeophaga mercurialis, assembly GCA_951812935.1. Classification (NCBI taxonomy): domain Eukaryota; kingdom Metazoa; phylum Arthropoda; class Insecta; order Coleoptera; family Chrysomelidae; genus Hermaeophaga; species Hermaeophaga mercurialis. Next base: position 29,357,779 of record OX638361.1, on the reverse strand, counting down.
ACTCGCAGTTTGGATTTAGGAAGGGATTAGGTACGAGAGAGGCGATAGTTGCAACACAAGTGCTGGTCCAAAACTGTTACGAACAGAGAAAAGACGTCTGCCTGTGTTTTCTAGACTATGAAAAAGCGTTCGACCGAGTCCAACACCATAAATTAATGCAGCTACTCAGAAAACTTGACATAGATCAAAAAGACATACGATGTATTGAAAACTTGTATTGGCATCAAACTGCACAATTAAAACTAGAGTCTTCTGTTTCCAACCCCGTACAGATAAGAAGAGGAGTCCGACAGGGATGCGTGTTATCGCCACTGTTGTTTAACATATATTCGGAAGCCATATTTCGGAAGGCAATGGAAGACAAAGAAAAAGGAATCAAAGTCAATGGTGTATGGATTAACAACGTCAGATATGCTGATGACGCTGGCATTATATGCGACAACATGGACGATCTACAGGAACTAGTCTCTACAGTTGGAGAACGTAGTAAACAAATGGGATTAAACATCAATACCCAGAAGACTAAATTCATGATCATCTCCAGAACACCGGAAGCGTTCCAAAATGCCAACCTAACATTTAATGCGAAACCTATTGAAAGAGTGAGCAAATTTAAATACCTGGGCACCTGGCTTTTCGAGGAGTGGGTATCGGACAAAGAAGTAAAATGTAGAATAGAACAAGCTCGACAAGCATTCTTAAAATTGAAGAACATATTCACATGTTCCGACTTCGATCTCAAATTAAGACTAAGATTTGTAAAATGCTATATATGGTCAGTGTTGCTCTATGGCGTGGAGGGCTGGACACTTAAAATTAATGACATCAACAGGTTGGAAGCTTTCGAGATGTGGCTGTACCGTCGAATCCTAAAAATACCATGGACGGCGAAAATGACAAATGCCGAAGTCCTCAGAAAAGTCAAAAAAGAACGCGAACTCTTTTAACACAATTAAGAAGAGAAAGACGGCGTATCTAGGACATATCATGCGAAATGAAAAATACCAGTTCCTACAACTGATAATCCAGGGTAAAATCGAAGGCAAGAGAGGAATCGGACGTAAAAAGATGTCCTGGCTTAGAAACATTAGGCAGTGGACAGGGATAAAGGACATACAATCTCTGATACACACGGCCAGAAACAGAGACGTAATGGAAAATGTGATCGCTAACATCCAGTAATGGATCTGCATCAAAAGAAGAAGAATTATTGAAAATGTTTTAAGTTGCATTTATATCGAGGATAGATTACTTACTTCCAAATTATTTAGTTATTAATATAATAATAATTATAAAGTTATTTGACTCAAAATTACTTTGTGTCCTTTTTAAGGACATGGGACATTTTGTCCCATTAGTAACTTTCGATGGAACAAAAATATCGCTTCAGTACAGTAAGACAGTATTAGCGAATATCAAATTTTAATATTTTACAAATTAAAAAGAAAGTACAACATAAAATTATGAAATGGTAAAAAACATTTTTTACATAGTGGCAAATTACAAGAAATGTACATTGTCATAGTTCGGCTTTCTATTTTCTGTTCCGAACAACGGCGACATCTTCTTCTTTTCGGCATCTTAGTTGGAAGATAATCCCCAACATTTACCATAATTTTTTGCCTTTTAGGCACTCTGCCAGTTCGACCCGTAGAACGTCTTTTGATGTTCGCCTTTGATCTTCCCAAATTTGTCATTTCTTCAGCTAAAGGAACAAGAAAGTTTTTTAGTGGGATTTTTTTATAATGAACTTCACAAATAATTATCCATGCATTTACTGTTGAAGTCATGAGTAGTTTAAAAAAGATTTTTCTCCTTCACTTTGCAGATTTTCTATCTAAATCGTAAGCTGATATTTTTTTGATCCGCTAGATCAACTCTACCAATGTATTTATTGTAAAAAATTATTGCATCCGGACAAGTTGCTTTTCATTTTTCTCCAATCCTTAGCTTTCTTTTACTTAGACCTATGGAAGGCGAGTAACAAATTGAGATTACCTAATCATATTTTTTGTCTTTCCACTTTACAGCCATTATACTTTAATCATTTACAAGAAATTCTCAGTTGACTCTGTTTCTTTAATATTCGTCGTATTTTTTCTGTTCCGTATGTAAATTCCAACACATGCAAAGTCATGCGTATTCATTAGTTCGACGCTTGTGAAAAAACGATCAAAACACAGACACTCGTCAGGTGAGTGAATTGTTTGACAAACTTTTTTTACCACTCGTTCTCCAAGAGTACCCTCTTGTGCGTCAGATTCTTTTCCGCAGTAAATGTTGAAATCGTTTATGTAGCCAGTCTTCCAATCACATCTCTGCCATAATTTGATCCCTCTTTTCGTAGGTTTTAATGGCATATATTGCTTGAGGGAAGAACGACCTTTGAACTTCACCATCGTTTCATCTATTGATTGGTGGGAACTCTCAGTTCTTGCCTTTTGGAACCTAATTTTGAGACATTCGACAAGATCATCAACATAATAAGACTTGAAGCAATTCTCAGGTTTTTCAGGATTAGTGAAATACATTTTTGATATTAAAAATATAAATCATCCTCAGCCAATTGCACCTCTTATTATATTATTACAGAGGGATTCGTTGTTAGACTAATAATTTGAAAAACTTGGTACTCTGTTGTATAATATCACCATTGTACATCCTAGGTAAACCATGATCTCGTACGTATTCGTGTGCTGGGTATTTATCTTTAGATTTTAATTTTTTTTCAGTAGGTCGATCCTCTTGTTAGTACAGTCAGCGATATTTATGAACTAGCTTCTGGGAAACATCTTCATAAAAACATCAAGTTCAGAGGACTGTCTTCCAACCTCTAAAAAAACTGTGCCATCCTTTTCTTCCGGTAGTTTCATTATTGGAAGAAACTTATCGAATGATGTCTTCCAATTGATAATGCCAAGAATATTTTTTAGGCTCTTCCTCAGACTTCTCCAGTTCTTCATCAGATTCTGGTGACGAGTCTGATATTCTTCCTGTCTATTCTTTTGTTGCGAAGTAGATGGAACCTCTTCTTCAACATCAATATCACTGCTTTCTCCGCTATCTGATTGAGGTAGGTAATCTGATTCATCTGATCCTTGAAACGGCTCATTCTCTGAATCACTTAGGCCCTTCAGGGCTTTTTCTTCAAGTTCTTTCTGGATAAGAAAGCGACGTCTCATTAGTCTGTAAGTAACAACAAATATTACTGATGGAACTTTTTGTGCCCAACTAAAATTACTGATGGGACAAAAAACACCTATCTAAAAATATTGTGAATTATCGGTGAAAATGTCAATGACTAAAAAATATTTTTACTTACTTATTATTTCTGTAAACTTGTCGGATTATTAGTAATAACTATTGTTAATAAATTTCAATATATTCAGTAAAATAAACGGAAAAGTTTCAATTTTGTCTGTTTGATAGGGATTATATCGGTTCGTCATTTTAAGAAAAAAATAATTTTTGAATAAGGTTATTGCCCACTCAGATTTGGGTGTTACTTTTTCAAAACTAAATAACCTAAAAAATGATGAATGGCAGAATATATATAGGTCCCTCTGAATTAATTTTAATTCGAATATTTCACAAAACTCGATTACATAACATTAAAACCGAATTAAAATTTTAATCTAGATAGTTTATATTCTGAACGATATTCAAAATTCATTTCCAGCTTTCAGATTAAATTCTAATTATTAAACTGTAAATTGCAAACCAGGATCGCCTCAAACTGTTATTAGAGTTTGAATGACTTTGTTTAAATTTTATCTCGTTAAAATTGCTGCAGTTTTGCAGTTTTCGACGCAATCTTTTTCTGAAATAAGCCCTCACAAGAAATAAAGTTTGAGCAAATAATTACTTATTAAACAAGTTCAAATTGATAAGTTATGAAAAATTCGAAAGTTTTGTGAAATGATCATTTCAAGATATCAAATTTTTTTAAATTCATATTGTTTTGAGTAGGTAGATATTTATTTTTTTTTGAGCAAAAAGTAAGCATTTGAATATTGATAATGAGTAAATTATTTAACATCGGTTTTAAGCTGTTTCTGTCTGACAGTATTTTTATTTCAATATTCGTATTTTGTCTAATATTGTCACAAAAAGTAATTATTTTATAGTACTTCTTTGATTATAATGATCATACAAATATCGCAACACATTCACATTCAATTTATATTTTTTGGTTATAGAGAAAACGAGACAAAATAAAATCTATCTATTTCGTAATAAATGCTCATCAGCATTAGCTTCCTACTCCTGCCTATAAAATCTCCCAATATTAAGAAATCATTTTACATTTACATTTACATTTTAAAATATTTTCAGTTGACCTAAACAATTTCTAAATTTTTCTTAGGGTTCGTATTGCTGCAAGTCCCTTTATCAAAATATTAGTATAGTCAGCTCTAGCAAGCAAAAATAAATCTTTCATACTCATTGAGACAGAAAAACCCATTTAATATCAAATTTCACATTTCCTCCTGTTTTTCATCCCGATAAAAACAACACTAGTCACTTATACGTGTTTGTGTTTCATGACCTTGGGTTTCCGCAGGAATAGCTTTCTAAAAAGCGTTCAAGAATCACTTGAGATGTTGAAAAGTCGCCCTGAATTATGAATGCCACATGAAGTGTGTTCAGCAGCCGTTTCACTAGCTTTCTTCTGTACTTCTTTTCTTTTGCGTTAAGGTAGCTGCAATCAGGAATTCCATTCATTTTAAATTAGTTAATCGCTTTTAGTGGACTTTTCAAAGGGAGAGAATTGTAAAATTAGCACTGGTTTATTGTTCCCTTAAGTGGTACGTATTTAAATAAGTATTACTCGATTAAATGGCTTATACAGAAAAGCAAATCTTAAATCAAATGTATTCCATTTTAAATTAAATTCTACCGGGTATAAAAATCTTGATACCTTCATGAAACCGTTTCTAGGGAATAGGAGACGGTTTCGTGGCTAGAATTTAAATTTCCGTATATTATGTAACTAAAAAGGGTCAATAAAGCGAACATCCTACAAGAGTGTGATATGTAGGAACGATGGACCCAAAAGTAAATAGAATCAGTGGCACAGAAAAAAACCAAGAGAGGCCGAAAAAAATTATCTACACTAGACTAAATTTCTGAAAGTAGATAAAAAGTAAAATTTATACGCCTTATTTAATAAATATTTGTGTATTAAATACAGAAATTCTCGTTTACCCGCCCTACAAATTTCGTGATAAAATATACGTTCGAGTCACAATAGTAATTATAAAAATATTCTTCCCTACGAATGAACTTTAGAAAGCAAAACTTTTATGAAAAGTATTGTATTTGTTGTGGCACTTCTGGGCGGCTCATAGGTCATTGGTAACTCAATTTGACTTACATAAATGAGGAAAAGTTGTAAATTTATTTGTAAACATAAAAGAAACAAGTAAAATTAATAAAAATGTATAATATTAAATTAAAAAAATGAACGATTCCTAAACCTCACCCATTCCGAGTTTGTTAATAATCTGATTTAATATTATTAACTAATCAAGTTACAACTTACTAAATAAACTTTAGGTAACGACAATCTCATAGCTGGATTGCCATTCGAAAGGAGGGTTAAACTACAACTGATTTCAAATTTTTTTTTAACTAAGTTGCTAAAATACTCCTCATATATTTTCCGTATAGATATATTGTATTTTAAAAAAAGATGTTTTTTGAAACGCTTTTGAACTATTGTATTTATAAATTTAAAATGGATTTAAGTACTTTGTTAAGATACTCTAGAAAATAAGGTCTTTTACAAAGATGATTTTTGAAATATCTTGAATAACTCAAATATTTTAAAAATAATATTTTTCACGCCCATCCTTTTTCTTCGCCACTGGGGACGATTGAAATGGAAATTCGACAAAAACATGAGTTTCTTTTTTAAAGCATGTAATGGGTTGAAAAAATATTTTATTTTCGAGACTCAGATGGCCGCAAGAAATATATGTATATATGTATATGTTACGGTAAAAGTAGATATTGCGGCAAATGTACACATTTGTACATATACATTATATTCAGTTCACATATACCTAACTTTTTAGGAAATTACACATTTTACGGTAAAAGTGTACATTTCCCATTTCCCAAGAGTGTACATTTACCGTAACATATATAAAGTATATCTATAATGTATATATATATATGTAAATGTTTTATGATAGCGTAGCTGAGCTCCTATTTTTTGTAAAATAAAAATTATATAGTAAAGGTTACAAAAAGTGAATAAAATTTTAATAAGATTATAACTTTATAAAATATGAAGTATTTGTAATGGATGTATTTAAATTTCCTTTGATCAAAATATTCGAACATATCTGGAACTAATGAACATCGAGGGTAATGCCAACAAAGACAAAGCGCTGACTAAGACTACATATGAATTAATATAATAATGCCTCAAACCAACCTATTTAAGAGAAATCTATTAATAGATGTGCTATTGTCAGATTTATTACCTAATAGTATTATAAATAACTAAGAAACTAGATTGTTATTTAATATTTTTCTATGTTGCAATGGCTAACTTATGGTACCTACAAAAAAAAGTGGTTAAACTGAGTAGACATTTTATGGCAAATAAGATTTCTTAATTATATCAAAATAATAGGTTTATATCAGATTTAAATGAATCTCCTTCAAAATACTCTCCTTGGACAGCGATGCACTTATCTTAACGTTTCTGCTGTAATTGGAAGCATTTCCAAAAGTCTTCTTTTCAGCTGCTCCGTCGTGTCCCTCTCAATGTCAGGAATTGTGTCAAAATGTATTCTTTTTAGCAGGGCTTATTTTTTGGGAAGAGCCAGATATTGCGTGGTGCTAAATCCGGAGAGTAAAGCGGACAGGCGCTCCTGCTCCATTTTTCTGGTCTCTTTCTTATTACATTGTTTCGCAAACCTTGCAGTAAGCCCTTTTAATATTCGAAGTTTGCAGTTGTTCCCCTTGGAACGGACTCTAATCGTACTATGCCCTCACTATCAAAGAAACCAAGTACCATTCTTGGGACGAGGACAGCCCCTCGTTTTTTATGGGGCCATACACTCAACTTTTATCTCCAGTTATAATTTTGTCCGGATCTGCATCAAGACATTCCTGTAAGTACGTGCAAATTGCCACACGGTTTTCGTTTTGTTCGACAGTCAAAAGTGTGGGTACAAATTTCGCATTGACTCGTCTCATTTGCAAATCATTGCTTAAAATGCTTTGCGGTTCAGCTTTACAGCGAGCTCTCAAATAGTCAATCGTCTGCCTGAACGAACCATTTTTGCCACGTTTTGCACATTTTCTGTTTTTAAGGTCGACTCACGTCTGCTGTTAAATGGTTCATACCATTTTAATCAGTCTTCAGAGGCACCAAATTGTCGTCATGCACTGATTTTAACATTTTATGAGCTTCTTTGGCAGTTTTTTGTAACTCGAAACAAAACTTAAGGTTCACGCCTTGTTGAAAATCCATGATACGCGACAGACACGGTAAACAAGACCTCACTTGCCGAGCTGTGGAAGCCGACTAACAAGTATCCACTTGTTTATACTTGACACTGACTATCTTAAGGGATCCGAGTATTGGACTTCAAATTGGAGTAGCGTCATCAATTGCTGCTATAAAAATTCATTCACCGTATTTTGTGATCACATCTCGTATATTTTCTTATAATACAGGAAGAAAATAACATTATTATTCTATTCTATATCATTATTAAGCAAATTTTGCTTATGATATTAATTACATTTTCTTATAGCCACTGAATGAAAAATTGTTTGTCGTAACAAATCATTATACCAAGTTAGTATAATAATATACCAATTGTAATTATTTTCACGGAAAATATTTAATTTCACATAAAATGGTAACCCGTAAACGTAATAACATTAAGAATACGGAAATTTTCGTTTAAGAGTAATAACGCTGAAATAATAAAGAATAATGGGATTTATAGGAGCCGTCAGAAACAGTGCATCCTATTATGTTGCCACAGTAAATTAAATTTACTGCGACAAGTCGGTTCCTCTAGTTAATCTGATACTGGCAATTAATTTCTATGTAGACCAGGGACTTATTTTCTATCTATGATAAATTATTTTCTGATTAAGTTATTGATTTGGGTGGCCAAATTTCAAAAAATTAGTTTTTCAGCAGCCACAGGGTACGGAGAATGTAAAACGTACAACAAAATGGTTACGAAAGAAGTTTATTACTTAGCATTTTTGATAATGTTGTTTTAAATAAGTATAGATAGATTTTTAAAACTATACCCATATGCCACTCATTTCTGAAGATCTATCGTTAAAACGACGTTTTTTTAGAGGTACTTAACATTTACCTTTTAATCAAGGAACTACGTTTTTATAATCCCTAATTATAAATCAAGAACACTGAAAAAAGACAAAAATATAAGCGGAAACACATCTTTTATTTGACACCAAGAATCTGATAAATGTGATCACTTAATGTTGTTATCTATTTACAGCTGTTATCCTGTGTTTTTATTTGAAATTTACATAAATTACGTAACGGGTATTTAGGTGCGTGGTTATTTGTATTAATCAACTAAACTTAAAACTTTAAAATGAAACGTGTAAATCTTATACATTTTCTCAAGACTGTGTTCAAATTTTATTTGTTAAATCAATCAATATTCACATGATTTATCGTATTACAACCACTTAATATTTAAAAATTTCTTAGACATGTTTGACGTAACATCATTTATATGTTCTTAACATCGCGTTAGAAAACATGAAATTTCTGAATTGTAAGTTAAAAAAATTAAGTATTAATAAACCACTATAGCAAAATTAAATTAACTAAATGTTTTACTTCTTACTCCTTGACAATGATCAAATTAAATAACTCAAAATCACTATTGAAGCTCTTTTTTTTAAGAATAAAGTCCACTGGACTTTTTTTTTAGAGTATAGAACGTTTATTTATTATTATTACCTAAACTAAATTTTATATATGGTTAAAAAACAATTATATACTACAATAACAAACACTGCTGTCTTTTTAAGACTAACCTTCAGATCTACGGATAGATATTTTTAAGTTAGTTTTTTAAACCATTTTAAAATTCTAGTAATTTGTGATTTTCATCTAAATTAATGTTAAACGTCCTATGCAATCCTAAATGAAAGAAAGCTTTTAAAATTTTGACATGCTATTTATATGTTTTGGATCTAAAGCAACCTGATCATGAAAATAATGACATTTCTTATAATAGATATAGGAAAATTTCAATAAATTATCATTATCATATTTAGTTAATTTTTTAAAAGTCTGTTTTATCATTGTCTATACAATTTTTTAAAATTTTCTACGAATTGTCACAAATACTTATTCAAAACATCTTCAGTAAATAAACATTGATTAATAGTATTTAAACACTGAAATCCTTGTGTTATTGTTCTCCATGTTATCATATGAGAATCCTTAAAATGCTAATTTAGTTTTAATAAATTTTTACAAAAAATTTATTGCATGCCAAAAACTGAATCATTACAACACATTTTAACATCAATTGTTCTCATTTATCTCTCATGATATAGAAAATAAAAATTCATTAACTTCTATTTCAGTCAAGTACATTTGGTTAATTGGATAATAATCTTTACTTTTATTTAATTTTTTTTCAACTTCTATTCATATCTTTTGTTTTAGCCGGAACAATGTAGAACTGTATTCAAGTTTTGATTATATTTGAAATTTATATTACCTTATAATGTTACGTAGCAGGATATTTTTTCAATAAATATATGAATATAACTTAGTTATTAGAAGTTAAAGAGATTGAGAAAAAACAGTAATAATTTATTTATCTATAAATATATACTAAATATCAGAGCAACATAAATCTTTAAATACCGAACACATTTAATTGCAGGGGTAGGCATTATCACGTCTCGATCTTTCGAGCTCCCAAATTGGCTTCCTAATCGGTTTTTATTTTCAAACCCAGAAAATCCCAATGCTTAAAAAATTTTATTTAATTTAATAAAAATATTTATTTATTATCCGTTCGCGAGCTCGCCCACTAACATAACACATATATGAACGACTTAGCTCGTCATTGCTTTTTTGTGTTTAGATATTTCTTGGATTAATATTAATTAATATTTTTATCAGCACATGACTTATTTTTACATTACTCAAAAAATATAATAACATATACAGGGTTTCCCAAAAGTCCCGGGTCGAAGCCATAAGTTTCTAACGAGTGAAAAAAAAATCTGAAAATTTGGAGATCACTAAAGGATCATAAAAACTACATTTTTAGATGGTTTAAAACTTTCATTACACTGGGGAGTTCTTTTAGGGGGTGATAACCCCAAAATTTAAATTACAACCCCCATCGAGTTTCACTTTATTTTAAAGGTAATGAAAAAACAAACACATGTCCAAAACCAAAACCCGATATTTTGACATATTGACTGCCATGTGTATTAAAACTGACAAACACTTATTGGGTACAGTACGCCACCCTGTATCATTTTCTAGCACAAATAATTTCGTTCTGACCGTAGAATGCTATCAGTTTAGCTTAGCATTTTTACAATAAAAAGAAAAATGAAGATAAGTAGGTGTAAATTTAATAAACAGTTTGTGACAGTGACAATTTATTGATTGTTGAAATGTATTATATTCAAACCTATTTATTTCCTTTTTTAAATTAGTTAACATAATCTGTTAAAAATGACACAAAAACTGACCGAAAAAGAAAGAATTACTCTTCTAATGATTCGTGGCTTTGAGAATAGAACAAGATCTTACTACTACTGCGGCGAGACTTCAATGATTTTTTTCATGAACGACCACCGATTTCCAAACCAACAATCGAAAGAAAATTTCAAGAAGAGGGAACTGTAAAAGATCTTCCGAGAACTGGAATAGCGAAATCGGCAACAACTCCAGAAAAAACCGAAGAAGTGTTACCGTCTTTTGTTGAAGAACCTTCAAGTTCCTTATTAAAAGCGTCTCAGGTACATGAAATCAGTAAAAGCTCTGTTCACAGAATTTCGCAAAAAACTAATTATTTCCCCTATGAGTTTCACCTAGTCAGAAATTGAACGAAGCTTACTTCGATAGAAGGTTGGAATTCTGGAAATAATGCTTGAAAAATGTGATGGTGACAGAAATTTTCTTCTCAATATTGTTTTCTCTGATGAAGCTACTTTTTACTTAAATGGTAAAGTTAATTGGCACAATTGTCGTTATTGGGCTGACGAAAATCAACATTTAATAAAAGAAGATCATACTCAGACACTGCAGAAAATTAATGTGTGCGCTGGAAATATGGGAGATAGATTAATTGGTCCTAGAACTGTTGCAAAATCAAGTGGTTCTAAGTGTTCGTGCCGTATGCCCTATTAGTATTGACAAAAAGTGATTCCAACAAGATGGTGCTCCTCCACAATTTAGTCAAGCAGTCCGAAACTTCTTAAATCGCACGTTTCCAAAACGTTGAATTGGGAGAAGAGATAAAATCGAGTGGTCACCACGATCCCCGGATCTTACACTTCTCGATTTTTTCTTTTGGGTTTTCTAAAAAGTAGGGTATATGCAACAAATCCAGAAACGATAAATTGTTTGCAAAATCGCATACTTGAAGAAATGTCGACGATTTGAAAATTTATAATAAAAATTGTAATACGTTTCTTTCTCATTTGGTTGTATAACTCTTTAAATAACTAAGATACCGAGTTTTGGTTTTGGGGATGTGTTTCTTTTTTCATTACCTTTAAAATAAGGTAAAACTCGATAGGGGTTGCGATTTAAAAATTTTGTGGTTGACACCCCCTAAAAAAAGTCCCCAGTGTACGAAAGGTTTAAATCATCTAAAAATGTAGTTTTTATAGCCCTTTAATGATCTCCAAATTTTCAGATTTTTTTTCTTCACTCATTAGAACCTGATGGCTCCGTCCCTGTATATCAATTGTGTCAAACTTGTCATACAAGCATACTAATTTACATTAGTGTATACTAACTTACATTGACGTACGTACACATCAACATGTTTAAATAACTTTTTCTCATTACAAATTATGAGCCTATTTCCCTTAGTTGATAAAAAAACAATAATTGACCCAATAAAAAATAAAAACATGATTGTTGATCTACGACATTTAGTTTTATGTTAACTGTTCATACATCTGCTCGAGTAGTAGTAAAGTTATCAGAATAAAAATATTTGATACTGTTTTATATGTATAGTGAATAAAATATATTTTTATTTTTGAAAAAAAAAACTGACACAACATGAATATGGCTTCTTTGGCCAGCCCTCTGATGTATACATATTTGTGTGGCCTTTAGTGCAATGCCAAGAGTACTGAATTGGAATAAAAATCGAACTATTTTTGCGTTTCTTTCATAAAAAAATAAATAGTGTTATTTTCTAAGAGCAAATATGAATAATCTTCTGTTGATTAGTTAGTTATACTTAAAATGTATATAATTATTAATTTCAGACGTGTTTCTAATTTTTACTTCCATATCTTTTATAAGATTGATAAACTAAATCAAATTTCCTTTGCTAATACCAGAAAATATACGTACTAACTCGAATCTTAATAACTCCAATGGTTATTTTCTTTCAATAAGAAATTAAATAATATCTTAAAATTTTAATGTCATGTCATGTATCAGTAAGTTTCACTGTCAACTGCAAAGCTGTGTAATAAGTCACTTTGAATCAAACTGACACCATATTAGACATCTCAAAATGTTATTAGACTTCAGTTTTACTCTTGCAAGTTATCATTTTAATATAAAGTTTCTTCCGGCTCATTCCCACTTGTTACTTCTTCTTACAAAATATTTAGATTAGCAGCAGTGTTATTTGTGAAATCTCCTTCCCGTTTCACAAGACGAAAAATATTTTGTATTGCTCCAACTGGTAGTAGATATTCAATAGTGGTCATCAATACTCCTATAATTTTTCAGATACTTTTTAAAAATGTACTTCATTGCCTCTGCAATTTATAAAAATAATCTATTATAAATGCACAAAACAGGATTCTGAACTTCAGATAATAATTCAATAATACAGTTATACATCGTTGAAATTAGCTCGGTAAGAGGTTTATAAAAATGTAAAAATGTACGGGTGTTCCATTTAAAAAAACAAAACTTTTGTCTGGCACTGCGTTCCTGGTTTATTTGGAACTAATCTTAAAATGTGAATCTCAAGACTACAAACACTTTTTGTAAAAACTTTTTTTTCGTAACTTCAATAATAACGGATACATCTTACTTCGACCCACTAATGCCGCACCCTGTATGTATGTTTAAACTGAATATAATTAATTTTGACTTCTTTTCTCAAGGAATCTATTCTAATTTTCGTTATACGTTAGGAAAATTTCCATTTCTGAATTTCTAATGAAAGATTTGCACAAATAAATATTGTAATCAGATAAACGTATACAGATCCAAAAACATTATAAAAACTGCAGTTTATATCTTCACACCGTTTAGTATTATTGCTCCATTCTTACTGGAACAAACATTTGCGAAAATTTAAATCTTCGATGCAATTTAAATTAGAACTTCTCTTATTGTTAGATAGATCATATTAGACCGAAAACGAGAAATTCCGTGCAGAATCCTGAAAGTTCTTCCTTTCTCGAATATAAAATTACTAAGTTTGTGGAAATTAAGGGAAAATTAGAGAAAATAAAATAGAAAAGGAAATAAATATAAATGCAACAAATTTATGTTTTTCAAGCGACATTCGGTTAGGGTTGACATATTCCGAATTATTGTATATACAAAGAGAGTTTCTTGCTATTTTTACTTATTATAATTAGTTTTGAGTTATATACATGTGGTTGTTTAATTTGTATGTTTTCGTACAAACAGGAGTATCGTGTCGCTTACGCAAGTGGATTGCATGATATTACGTGAAGTAGGTCAAACAACAATCGACTTTTTAATACGAATAAGATTAATTTGTTTTCCGCAATCTCCTAATTTTGTAGAAGGAACTTAAGCATACATAGAAAAAAAGAAAGAGTTATTTTTCAAAAATGATTAATTGAAAGGGAAACCTAATTCGCTGAATAAAAAAGTTTGGACTTTCTTAAACATATTTTCATGTTTAAATAATCACATTTATCTTTATCCTGCTACAAGAGGAAAATGTTATATAATCTATTTTTCATTTTGAGGTGAATTTAATTTGTTTTGAATTTTATAACACTGTTTAAAATTCATTCATTTTAAACACGTTAAAATACTATCCAACACATTTTTCGTTATACCCTGTACAATTCTTCTCGAATTTACTAGAGAATTCTAACAGCTATTTCAGTTCCAACTAACAATCAAATTGGTAAACATCGCGCCATATAAATGATGAAGAAGACGTGATCACCCTTAAAGCGTTTTCTTTAAGTTCCAACAAAACTTTGTATTCGATCATCACCCACTTAAATTTTAAGTCACAGATTCTCCACTCCCAAATAATGTTTTTGCTCACGGTGAACTAAGAGAAGCCGGTTAAAGCTGTATTATAATTAATGACATGGGCAATTGTCAATATTGTCTTCATATTCAAGCTAACGAAACTAACACTCATTAGTATTAAATTAATTGTTTCAACTCTTACTTTATGGAAATTATTCATAATAAATATGGAAAGATAAATAACACTTATGTTGAATTTACAGTCTTCCAAAGCGTTTTAATAATATTCAAGTCTAGCTAGGTTTCGGTATTTAACATACCATTTTCCAGACAGAAAGAAGTTTGACAGATCTTTTTAAAAACGAAAATAATTTCATATCATAAACTTGACTACCAATCATTACTAACCAATATTCTTCTTTTTCTAAAAATATATTTGTTTAGTATTACATAGATATTTAGTCTAAAAGGTAATTTAAGATAATTGAACTTTCCGGGTTTAATTGTTCATTCAATACTGTATATTGTCGATATTTTAGGTGTTTCTTTAATTCATATTCCTCCAAAAAATCAAGATTTTCTTTCTTGTCACTTATATGAAGTACTTTCAGTGTTGTTTCCATTGTGTTATAAAGTGTAGGTTTGTGTTTGGTGTCAATGAGGTGTTTTGTGTAATATGACTTATCTAGTTATTTTAATTTATAAACTCGTGATCACAGTAGCGTATGTTAAAATTTCTTAATTTTTGGCCAAGATAGATGGCGTTACAAACCGAACAATTTACTTCATATAAGTGACAAGAAAGAAGAACTTGATTTTTTGGAGGTATACAAAATAAAGAGATACCTAAAATATTCTCAATAAACAGTATTGAATGAACATCCAAACCTGGGAAGTTCAATTATCTTAGATTGCCTTTTGAAGTAAATACCTATATAATACTAAACAAATATATTTTTATAAAAAGAAGAATATTGCTTAATAATGATTGGTTGTCAGGTGTATGATATGAAATTATTTACGATTAAAAAGATCTGTCAAACTTCTATCTGTCTTGGAAAATGGTATTGTCAAAGACCGAAATCTAGGTAGACCTTAATACATATTAAAACGCGTTGGAAGACTGTGGAAATTCAAGATAAGTATTATTTATCTTTCCATAACTCATTAGCAAATACGAGAAAGGTCTTTAAATTATTTTTAATCAGTGATTTGGGCAAAGTGAAGCTTGTTTAAATAAAATTGAAACTCACACAGTGAACACTGAAAAGGTTTATTTTTAATTTGTAAAATTTTTACATTCGTATTCAACTCATTTTCATTAATGTTATTATAAAACAATTCGTTTAACAGTTTATTTTTAGCTGGAAGTGAGTGTTTTTATGAAAATGGGCCCAAAATATCAATCCTCAAGTAATGTAAAAGTACTGTAACCCCCACATTATAGTCCATTTATAGAGAAAAATATTTTACGCTGCGCAAGAAATATTTCAGTTACTAAACTTTAATATAGTTTTCTTAACGTGAGATACAAAAATTATTCTGTTTGTAAACTAAGATTCTACTGCAACTTTTGTATGCCTTTTTTCATTTTATTCCTGTCAGAATTTGCTTTGTTTTATGGTAAGCAATACACATTATTTGAATTTTAAATTTTTTGTATCTTCATCGATTAGTAATGGAAAATATTTGCCAAAGAGAAATTGATGAATTTACATTTCAATCTAGAATTTCTGAGAAACAACAAGTGAGAAGCAAACAATAGCTACAAAGAGGTCTTTGTCTAGTAATGATATTGTTAACAATGTGTCTGTCAAGAGGTGGATTTGTGGAAACTGCGTTAAATGATTTATGAATTCTAAAACGGTTCATTCACGAACCAGTGTGCAAACTTTGTGGGTAATGCATTTAACTAATGGCACAACCAAAAGTTTTCGAAGGGGATAATTAGGATTTGGAAAGAGCTATATGTGGAAAGTGTAATTTCATTATCAACTAGAAGTTTTGAAGTAGTGAAAAGGCTAAAAAAGTGAACAAGTAAATTAAGTAGTATGATGAATCTTTCTAATAGGATAATGAAGAAATAAAACATGAATTTTTTTAAATTAAATGTATATTTAATGTTAAAACCATAAGTTCACTGTAAAATATAGAGATGGTGCTTATCCCTATCATTCATTATTTACTACATTGTCATGGTCGTGACTTTTAAATACAAGGAACTATATTTAGAGAATTGTCAAAACTTGCAGTTGTTATTGATCATACAATATCATCATTATTTTCAATTTGGAGACTTCGGTCATTCTGTTCAGGGTGATTTTTATTAATTTTGAAATATTTATTTATTCCTATGATTTCAGGTTTATGTCAGTTTTATGTTATTGGTAAGATAATGAGTTCTTTCAAGCACAGATACATTCAACAAAAAGTAAATTTTAATACTAGAAACAATTAAAAAGTGGTGATAATATTGTCGCTACATATGAAATTAAACACTAAGTAATACAATGAAAAAGGGTTGTAAACATAATTAGGTAGCTGTGTAACAGAGAGTTAAAAACTTATGAAATAAATCTTGTCTTTTTCCATAGTTGCAGGGTTCTAAAGGTATGATGTTGATTTTATGTACATGGGAATTTAACGTATTGAAAGTAGAAATCGCCTTTGAATAATTTAAGTATTTTATCTAATGTATGTAATTTTCGTAGTATCGTTTTTTTGGTCATCCCCGCTATAATAAGGGTCAGTTGGAATGTGGTGTATTTAATACTTTTTCCAAAGTTTGAAAGGGCACCCTTTTTTTCAATTCCTGTTTCCTGGGATTGAACCAGTTTATATGTCTTTATCTTAATTATTTAAATTGTATAAGAAAGAAGTTCCAAAAAAGGAAAAGGACCAAGTATATGAGAAAATTGTCACACTTTCCGTTATATATGTAAGTCAGTCTTGGACGATGAAAACTAAAAATAAAAGCACAATCCAGATGAGATTTCTGAGGAAAATTGAAGCAGTTCCAAAAGCAGACAGAGTAAGGAACAATACAATAATTAAACGATTAGAGATAAAACCCGGTAGGAAGAATGGTAGAAGAGAGACAACTCGGATAGCTAAAACATATTTATAGAGAATGGGAGAAGAAAGAGTGACAAGAAAAATATATGAAGTATGAGTACAAGAGGAGTGGTCGAAAACGGGAATAAAAGCATTACCTCCAGAATAAATTGTTAGTGTTTGGTTGACCTCAGTTCAACAAACTCAAACAGTGAATATAATGTAAGGTCGCAAAAAACTATCAAGATAGAAGAAATTTTATTTGAATTCATAAAAAGATTGTAATTATAATTATAATTTTAATCCGATACCTAACGTTAAAAAGGGTTTTAAATTACATAAATAAATAAACAAACTCTTAATTTTTAGATTAAAAAACGTGGATGTGGAGAAAAACGATCTTTTAGATAAATACTAATGCAACTTTGAAAACCAGAAAAAATAAAGGTCGTACGTATATTTAGATTTAAAACTGAAAATTACATAGGCTTCTTCTGTGAAAATTCAAAAATGGGACGGTAGCTGATTACATACCCCAAAATATTGGGAGAGTATACCAAACATCTCATATTTAATACGGTTTTAGAAGCATCAGTAAATTACGTGATAAGAACCATGGAATACATTTCCGATAAAAGTAATTGGAAATTAATATCTTTGTTAAAATCCAAATTAATTACACCGACCTGATGCATTAGATATTCGAGTAATAGGGCTTTAATATTAGTCAAAAAATAAAAGGTATCTGGGCACAAATTGGAAAACAAAAATCATTAGAGGGGCGTTTCTAATCAATCCACCAGTACGTGGAGTCTTTGGCCCAAGCTATAAATAATTTAATAAGTGAAATTTTAACCAGGTTTGTATATGCAACCATTTTGGAGACGTCTTTATAATTCCAAAGGGATCTATCTGCCCGTATTCTGATAATATAACGTGTTTAGTAGATTTTATTGATTATCGATAATAGAATGTCAATGATAGAATTACAGGAATTTGGACCGTTATTAAAAAAATTATAGAAAAATCCACAGAATAATAGGAATATATTTTAGAAGAAAATTAAATAATCGGATTATTAGAGGCACTTTGCGAATTAGATTAAGAGTAAATCCCAGAATAACGTAAATAATAGAATTAATAATAAATCAAAATATTGATATGTAATTATTGATGTAAACGACACGTACATAAATGCATTCAGTGATTCTTATGAATTTATTTAACTTAAAATTAGAGCAGCTAATGTGCTTTTAATTTTTTTTTAAATATGAACAACAATTTATTAGCCGTTATAACTTAAAGCCATATTAGTAAAAGTAAAATATAAAACTAGGGTTTTATGCCATTCATTCATTCATTCATTCATTCATCATTTTATTTCCTGGTAACTACCCTAGGATTTGTCTTATTTTGAATTATGTGCTTTTTGTATGCTATTATGTTCGTGTCTTGTATCTGGTGTGAGTGTATTTTAGACTAAGACGGTTTTCTTAGTTAAAGAATTCCTAAGATTCTCAGAAAGTGGGTCAGAAAGGCAATGAAATTAGTCGATACTCTAAATAAGTTATGTGGCATTAATTCTTAAACAGGTACTTTAAATAAATATATGGCCATCCTTAAATATTTTAGTAGCAATTTTATAATTATTAAAGAATTAAAAGATACTCAACGTGAGGGTACTTGATGTCAAAAGCAGGCATAAAGGGACAAAATAAACCTAATCACATAATATAGCTATGCACTAAAAACGCTTTGCTGGAAAAATATGAAATAACCTTTTATTTATGAGACCTCCTACTATTTTCTTTTCATTTTCGGGTAAACGTTTTGCGCATTTGCACATTAATTTTGGGGCAGTACTAAATGAAACAAAAACCATTAATTCACTCAAAAACAAATTATAAAAGTGTCCCACAATAAGTGTTTTTTTATCCAATTTTTTTTGTGTTCAAAAACTACCCGGAATTGCAACAGCTAGTTTACGCGTTTTGCGGTAAAATAATTAATTAACCATAGGGTTTTCACGTTATAAATTAAATAGAAGTATAAAATGTGCACGATAACTCAGCTACTGAACTTAGCCAGAGGCAAAACACAGCTTTTAATTTCATCGATTTTAATTGTAAAGAAATTTTCAGCAAATATCCAAAATCACTCTAAATATTAATAAAATAATGTCATATAATATTAACTTTTACAAATGAATGAATATATCAAAAAGTCCTAATAAGTATTGTTTAAATAATATGGGTATGTTTTCCAATTAACATAAATTATACTTATTCAAAGAGGCACATAAATTTATTTCACCCGTTTCTAAATAAGTAAGTCTCCGGCTAAGAATATTATCCTCTGATAAATACTGGGTGAATGCAACAGATTCATACTCGAACCACGTTGTTTATTTATCAATAAACACCCGTTAAATCCTATCAGATAATTGTAAATACGCAGTCGAATCTTGCGACGTCTGATTAGATGCGCTTTTTAGAGGAAGGCCCTATGTGCTATGCATGTTTCGAAAATTTTCAAGTAGAAAACACTCTTAACAAGTCAAATTCAGATAAAGCTTCCAACTTTTTTGATATACAGATTTAGTATGGTTTCATTTGGGTTTCAATTTTAAACGATTCATTTAAATGGAAGCGAGAAGTAAAGTGTACACGACTCGACCAAGAACCCTGAATGAGTTAAAATAGAGAATTCGGGATGAAATTCACAGTATTTTAGTTGAGATGTTGCAGCGGTCAATAAGGAATCTCAACAGCAGATTTCAAGACTGTATTCGTACAGGAGGACGCAAAATAAAGGACGTAATTTTTAAAAATGATAAATTCCATCAATGTTTCGTTTTAAGGTTTCAATCACTATGAATAAAATTTATTTCACTTCTAGTTTTATTGGAATGGAAAAAAGTTCCCGTTTTTTGTGTCACCCTAAAGATACATTAGGTAGTTTGCTAAAAAAATAACGTTTTCCAGCTTTAATTAATGGATATTACTAATATGATCAACGGTTACCAGATTATAAATAAATATAATTATTTGAGAATTACAATCAAATATTTTACAAATTTACTGTTATGATTCCATTATAATGTAAAAATCAAGAAAGAAGGTAATCAAGATTCATAATAAAACATTTTTTGGGAACTACGGAAAAAGAAGAAGTGTAGAATGACTATTGATGTTGAATTAATTAAGGATTGTCAGATTTTAAAGTTTTTTTAACAATAATGATATATATAAGAAAAATAAGTAAATATTGCAAATGAAGCTATTTAAAAAACATATGTATGTCAAATGAAAAAAAAAACAAGTAGAAGACAGATTGTCTAAAATTATGTACAAATGAGAACAAAGTGTTCTGAAAAATGAACACTAAGCCTCATAAGAAAAATATGAGAGATATAAATATTTAAGAATGGACGACAGAACTTAAAGTTAAAATATCAGGACTTTATAATTTTTCTATAATTATCAGAACTATAACAATACATTTCAATCCAAGAGAACGAACTTTGAGTTCATCAGTTTATACCTATTTATTATTCCAAAATTAACCTCTCTAAACAAGTTTTGTTAGAATCTCAAGTGACATCTTAAATATGACATACGTATAGTTAAAACTTTTAAAGTAATGTTATAATAAATATAGAATTTAAAGATTTCAAAAAGTGTCACAAGGGTATATGATAATTTGTGTACTATTCTCAAGTATAGGAACTTCTAATGTGTCAAAGAATAATTTAATCAATAAAATTTAAGAATTAATCGATTTGTTATAAGTTGAAGCTTTTTGTTAATATTTGTACCAAATTATAGCAAAATTAGAAAAAATTTGTGGCATAGTTATGGAACATGCTTGATTTATTTTCGTTATAAGTCAAATAAATTGATTTATTAAAAAATTGGGTACACACGGATTTGAAAAGAAAGTCTAGAGTTGCATAATAGTATATACAGGATGTCCCAATATTGTGTAGAAGTCCAATAGTTCCTTTATTAGATTGGAATAAAAAAAATTGCATTATTGGAGGCAACAAGCTTTACAAAATGAAATTGTTTTCACTTATACAGAGTGTTCCGTATCTGCAGGCCAATCTAAACATACATTTTTTTAAATGCAATTGTACATTTTTTTTACTTATTTTTTTAAGTATCGAATATAGAGTTTATCAGATATATACTGGTTGTTTCAAAAGTTATGACCACTTTTATATCAAAACCGTTGTATATTGACCAGCCTGTGTCTAAATAGGAACAATTCTGTTTCCATTTTTTGTACAGTAAGTAGTTTAGGTATGCGCTCTAGTTTTATCTGTTTTATAATTTTTTGCTAGAACCTTTAAATTGCATACAGGGTAAGTCAAAACTTGGAACATAAATTTTCTAAAATTATTTAAATGAAACGGCCTATATTTTATACAGTATTTAGATAAACCTTAAATATATCTTTCATTTTTATGTAACATTCCCTACATGTAACTGTTATTGAAATATTTCCAATTTTATAAAAACAATGTAATTTTTCTTATTTTTGTAATCAGATCAAGTAACCAATTTTCTAATAACAAATTTATAAATTTTGTAGATAACTTCTGAAGTATCAAAGTATATCTCGTACTAATGAAATTTACAATTACTCAAATTTAATCAAATAAAATAATGTTAACAAAAAAAACCTCACTGTTAATTAAAAGCCAAGAATATTCATTCTTGGCTCGAATAGAAAATCTCTTTTATTTTGGCGTCTGTACAAATAAACGAGAACAATTTTGAAAATCAAAGTTTTAATGAGTTTATTTGAAATTACCATTAAAAATATCTCTGTTAAATGAATAAAAAGAGAATAAATTTATTAAAAAATATATAAAAATGAATCCAATAATCTCTTGTTTCGTGACAATAAATTTAAAGTAAAACCTTTTCTTTATTTTTTACAATTTCTTTAGATAAATAAAACTGAAATACAAAAATTCTAGTTATTGGAAGATTCTGTAATACATTTTTTCTTACAATTTTTTAAAAGAAAAGTGTAAAATGTGTGTTAGTTCAGATATAAATCTTTTGTGCACTAAAGGCTAAAAGAAATTCTACTCACGTTGTTGTATAAAATAATGTATTTACTGCTTATACCTTGATATCGGTCCCAAATGTGCTGTATATCCTCTGCCTATTACGAGATATGTGTATAAAATTTTTATTTTTGACTTGTCTATTATCGACCTAGATTTTTTTTTGGTGTGTATAAATTAATTTAATAGCGTTGCTTAAGATGACAATGAGAAATACATCAAGTTCAAAGATAAACGGTGAATATTTATTGCTGGTATGGACAGGAATAAGAAAGGTTGATCTATTGTTTACTACATTATTCAATGTAGTTTTGGAAACAATTATAAGTAGAAGTGGAATACAACGAGTGGGGCTTATATACAATAAAAAATACTAGTGGTTGGCCTTCGCTGGCAACTTAACAATATTTCGTTATGAAAAATTGTACGAATATTATTACGAATAAGCTAACAAAACGACTGGTAGACAAATTAAAAAAGTTTCTCAGAATAGGACAAGGAGAAGGTAAAGCTGAAAAAAGTTTAAGACTCGGCAAAAGAAGAGGAATAGCTTCGAAAGATTAAGAAAAAACTAACTTGGTGTTGTCGTGACAATCCAACGCGAAATGGAATCGGACATTATGTCGAGGTTGGTAAAATAATATAAGAATACTGGAATTGTCTATAAGCTGCTGATAACTAAAAACACCTCTATAAAGAAATTCATGATATATAACAATTTTTAAACCAATAGTTTTATATGGAAATGGAAATGTAAGATGTTGCCAAGAATATATGGAGGAATTACAAGGGCGCCTAGACGTCCTATCTGTATCTGTGCCATATACACGGTCTCCACAAAAATACTGCAATATCTACAGCTCATGTTATGTTGATTTGACCCAAATTTTCTTATCCAAATGGTTTTATTTAAGTAACAATATTCGGTGCATTTCTTGGAATGTTCCCAATCAAATGAAACGATTAAAATTTTTTAAATGCAGGCATAAGCAAATTGTTTGGGTGGGGTATTGGAGACTTTTGTTCATAGTTTTTTTTTTGCTTGTAAAAATATCGCCATTTTGATGATATTTAAAAAAATTTGTACCCATTGATTTTCAGTTGCAGAAAAATCTGCCGAAACAGCCGTACATTCCATTCTGATATAAGTTATCATAATAAATTGTCTTTCTGTACTTTAAACATAGTTGTAAAAATATTGCAGCAAGAATTTATTCAAATTCACGATTATAACACTTTAATATCACTAATTTTAAAAGAAATTTATCAATAATAGTGTGTAATAATATTTTTATATTCAGAATATAAATGATAATGTTAGATTCTTGGAAGAAAATATGTTATTACTTTTTATTACCTATGCGCCATACAAGGGTTAGTAAACTTCCTGTACCCTGGTTAACTAATAATTTTTAAAGAATGTGATAGGGGTTTCTGAAATTATAAGGGACAACCGAACTCCAGGAAACTGGAATGGTTATAAGAAAATAGGAAATTCTGCATTAGCCTCAATTACAAGAGACAAGCCGGATATATAAAGAATTTAAAGAATAATTATGATGAAAAAAATTTGATAAGGCCTGAATGACTTGAATATAAAGATTTAAAAGAAAATAATGATTTACCTGACCACTTACGCAATCCAGAACAAAATAAATGACTGTTTTTTAAGTGTTTTTTAAAAAGGTCTATATTGTTTTTCTAAAACTCAATTCTAGTAAAAAATTAGTTTGGTAATATAAAATTTTATTTTACACTAACCGATCAAAATGCCATTTTTCAACTTATACTAATGTTCGAAAATTAAGCCCAATTAGTTTATGACCCGTGTTTTCTAAAATTTTAGAGAGAGTATATCCTATATCAAAATATATTATTTTGCTATTATAAGCAATATTACACCACTTCAATAGTCTAGTTTTAGGAAAGTATATACAGTACAACTCAATGGTTCAATGGATCGCGGTTTAGATTATTCCAAGCCAAGGTCTTTGATCTAATTGACCATGATTTGATGATAACAAATCTAAAATACTATGGATTCGATATCATTGCACTCTCCTATTTTAAATCATATATTTATGAAAACGTAATCAGTGCTTACGCGTCGGCAACAACTGTTCAAATTAAAAACTTATTGTCTTTGGGATATATATTACGTCCACATTTGTTTCTTTTGTATACAAATCGGACTTATCGTCCAGTTGTAACTGGAACAAATATATTTTAAATTTCAAAACGAGAAAAAAGGCTCTCTGAAGCATTCTTTTCTTATTAAACTCTTAAACTTTATAGTTTATTATTATCGTTTGAATAAAGTATCTCAACAACAGGTACAATCAGTGTAAAACACCTGTTGTAGATTCATGTAGAATTTAAATAAATATGATCATATTTTCAAATATATTTCAGAATGATAATGGTTAAAATTTTTAATTAAACTTCCTTGTCTCTTTATATTGTCTTATAAAAAGTCAAAATTCCCCCTATATATTAAGCAAGCTATTATTTAGAAAAACTAAGCCTGATCGAGACATATGAAATACTTATTTACTTACTACACCACACCACTCCGCAATTTTATTTCAACGAAGAGATAACTTTCATCGGGCACAGAATTAGTTTATTTTGTTTTAATGTATATCTTTATTCATAGTATCATTTTGTTCTGTACTATATATTCTACAATTATTTATGATTATCTTGTTATTTTATATTTCAATACTCATTTCTTTTGGGTAAACTGAAAGGTTAAGAGTTTAAAAATAGCTATAGAGCTAATTTTCGCCTTTCAGCGCAAATGGTTTCTAGCATTTGTCAATAAAGATGATTTATTTTCATTATTATTATTAAAAAAAATGATTTTTCACGACCATCTATAACAATTTAGAAATATATGTCAATGAAAATACATTCGTAGATACATGAAGAGCTTACATCGATTTTTCTCGAAAACGGTTCATCGTAGCAACTCCAAATAAGAACAATTATAATTATCAAATGTAGGCCATTATTTTAAATTACAAGAGAGAATCAGGTAACGTAAGTAGACCTATCCACTTACAAAGGCAGAATTGTTGTAAACATGATACGAGATGGTATTACGTCACGAAGGGTTAACATATAAAGCTTCAGAAAATTAACTAACACAAATATCAATATCAAAATTACAAATAAGAAATATTGTAAAGAATAAAAAATATGGCAAAATGTTATCCCTTAAGTAAGTAACAACGTACTATATAAAATTTATTGAACAAGATATAGGGAAAAGAGAACTTCGAATTGTATGAAGTGAGAATATGCGATAATAAAATATCAAACTAAGATATGACACTACTTATAGCGAGAACTGGTGAGAGCCATAGTACCTAAAAGTAGTTTCAAACAAAATGACTAATAAATACTATTGGTGCCCACAAATTCTTAGTTAGGTTAGGATCAAGATGTAAAAGTTAATTTTGCAATTACATAATAGTCCGTTTTCCTGTCGTTGTCATCTTTCTTCAAACTAATTCCGAGGCTGGATTGCGGTTCTGTGAGCTGTATTGGATTTTTACCACAGGTAGGTAGGAACCTGGCCTGGCAGGTGAACGCTCCTCCTTTATGCGGGCAAAACTATATCCAAACAGAACCCAACAAATAATGAGAACAATCGAATTGAAAACATTAAGAAGTATACAAGGCAAAACTCTACACGACAGATTACGAAACGAAGACATTATATACAATTTCGGAATACAGGACATAGGAAGGTGGGTGAGACAGAGACGAAGGTTCTGGAACAAACATATAAAAAGAACGCAAGACTCGTTAAAAACGCAAATATGAATAACCCAGTAGGAAAAAGACTACAAGGAAGACCACCAAAACAAAGAGCAGAATGCTGGACCTCATCTTCCGGGAAGACGTATAGGCAATATAGACTTCAAATTAACAAAGCCTACATAGAACACGAGGCTAATGACCCTAGCAGTCGAAGCCGTCACTCAAAAAAAAAACTATTTTTGAGATATTCGGTTTTAAATGTAAATGGGTCAAGCGATACCTCATTTTAAAGATATAACCTTATGGGTAAAGATCGCTATTATAATTCTAGGAATTATAAGAGCTGGTTAAAGTTTGGTGTGACAGCAAATCGTGTGAAACTTCTTAATTTTAATTCAAAAATTTCAGTAGTTATTTGTTTATTAAGAAACCCACTTTTTTGAGCCTTTAAAGGCCTTTAAGAATCGCACATAATTGTACAAACTTTTTATAAAAGTTTTTATAAAAACGGATAAATACCAAACAACAATTTGTTTAACTTCTGGCAAAAAAATGTTTCTTAATATTTGTAAAAGAAATTAAATACTTTTTAAGTTTAAAAATGATGATACATTTTGATGCTACGTGGACATAATAGAAGTAAGTTGGTAGTTGTAAAAAGTGAGTATGAGGTAAAACTTAATAACAATAAAAACTTTCAAAATCAAACCACTAGCGCCAACCCCAGAAGATATAAAAAGTACAATAACAGTGAAATTGCTACAAATTGTCTTAATTTTTTATTAACAAATTATTTTCCACAGGATTTTGAGTTGGCTAAATTAGTAAAATAAAATGTTAATATTTCGGTGTCTAAAACATTTTGACAATCTGTCTTATTATTTCGAATCATTTTAAGGATTTTAAACTGGGGAAGATGGGTATATAATCTTTAAAATTGGGCACATCTTTTCTATTTCAGGTTCTCAGATTTAACCCCCTGATATCACCCCCTATAAAATGGAGAAGAAATGCAAAAGTAAATTTTTTTATTAGTTGATACTACGATTTTTCTAAATAACGTTCAAAATATCATCCTCAGCGCAGAGTACACTTTTGTACAGGTTGTTTCATAAATAAAGGCAATATTTTAAAGGCAGATAGAGATCACTAAGGTGGTTCTAAATAAAGATATACAGTGTGGCCCAATGAAAACATATCATAGGGGTTTTGGACAACATTATCGTAAGAAAAGAAAAACGCTCGAACAAATCGATTTTTGTTCCGAGGGAGACATTTTTTTACGCTACTCGCAGCATCGTCTCTTCAACCCTAGACCAGTGGGGTGAACAACCCCCTATAATTTAAATAAGGAATAGGGATCGAGTCGCATATTGTTTCAAAGTCCATTGAATTCTCTAAACAACGATATGTAGTTTTTTTAAATTTGGATAAATTATTTACAAAAAACTGATTTTTCCGCTTTTTGTAACTTTGACATTTACAAATTTTTGTCCGCCACAGTTTTTTTGCAATTTATATGCTACGATACTTTAAATGATTTTGTTCATTTTTTCCTCTTTGCTGATAAGAGGACTAATACAAAAACTAAAAAAAATGCAATTTCATTAGTGTTGGGTACAGAACTTAATTTTAAACTAGAAGGAAACAATGGTTTACTCAGTAGCAGATAGGATTAAGTTGATTCAATTTTATTATAAAAACAGACGATGTGCTCATAGGTCCGCTGAATTGTTCAATCAACAACATGGGAAAAATGTATCGCAACAGTAGGTTTACATTTAGTTGCAAAATTTCGGAAAACTGGATCTGTAGCAAATAAAAAACGGCAAATCGAACCGCCCGTAAATAATGAAGAGATAACAATGGCAATTTTGGGACATGTTGAGCTTGACCATACGTTCAGTATAAGACACTTGTCAACTGTTTCCGGTGTCCCACGAACCAGCATTCAGCGTATTTTACAAATGCATAAAATGCATCCTTATAAAATTAAATTAACGAAAGAGCTAAATGAAAATGAGTTCGATCGGCGATTGCAATTCTGTGAGGAAGTAAGTAAGCTAGCGATGAGAAATCCACATTTTATTTTTAACATCTGCTCCGGTGATGAATGCTATTTTTTTTTCTAAATGGCACAGTTAATCGCCACAATTGTAGATATTGAGTTAATTCTAACCCACACATGTTTCATGGCAATGTAACAGAAGAAATGTATCTGGAACTTCTGGAAGACTCTATTGATCCTATGCTGACTGATATAATTAAAAATGAAGACAATTTTCTAGCCGATCAGTTGGTAATTCAACATGATGGCGCTCCTCCACACTGCTCTACCTGTTCGTCAATATCTAGATGAACACTTTCCGGGTCACTGGATTGGTAGATGAGGATCAATCGAATGGCCCCCATGATTACCAAACCTTACTCCTTGAGATTTTTTTCTGTGGGGTTATTTAAAAAGCAAAATTTATTCTACTTCACCTGCTTCACTTGAAGATTTTATAACTACAGCAGAGAAAATACACGATATGCGACTGCAGTTTTAAATGAGTGTAATGAAAGAAGACATTTAGATTGGTTGTGATATATATATTTACGTTTAAAAGATCAGTCAAACTTCTTTTCAATCTCGGAAAATGGTATGTCAAATACCGAAACCTTAGGACAGATTAGAATACATTTTTTAAAACGCTTTGGAAAACTGTGGAAATTCAGATAAGTATAATTTATCTTTTTCATGTTTATTATGAATGATTTCCACACAGTAAGAGTTCAAACAATTAATTTAATCTGCAATGGCATTTCAACGGTTTTAAAACGGACATTCAATATATTTATTATAATTATGGGAGCTTTTAAATATTGGAAATAAACTAATATTGAAAGTGAAAGGAAAAAAGCAATTTCCATTTTTTTTAATTTATATTTTTTATGTATTATACCAATAATTATACAAAATGTTAACAATTAAAAATAATTATGACTCGATTTATTTTGGCGAAACGGAAATGAATGTTAACGATCGTTTTGGAAATATCACTATCGCCAGTATCCTTCACATTTATTACAATTTTTTCAATTATGTTGTAAATTTTGTTTGTTTTTACATGGATATCGTTTTTTCAATTGTCAATATAGTATATCAAGTATATAGTATCAAGTATATGGTTAAATGCATTTCTTAGATTGATTACAAAAAAGTGGACCAAAGAGAAGAAATAATTCCTCGACAAATATTTTTTAATCACGTCCTTAATAATTGTATAGGGTTGAGTATACAGTATTAGGGTGGCAAACGTAAAATTTTAAATCTTTGATAGTTGTCTATATTACTATCTCGTACATCTTTTGCAAATCGAAAATTAGTTTGCTTTACACGACCTTGTTGTAAGATACTTTTCAAATTTGTTTTGGTGCCTTATTCTTGGTAAAGCGACTTTCTTCCCTAGATCTGGTAATAATAGCATTACTGTTTATTTCCCGAATAACTATAAAGGAGATTTAAACATCCATAAATTTTCATAGTTCCTTTGAGTACCGTCCCTGTTCGGGCTAAGACACAGCCTCGCTTCATCCATATAATAAAATAAATAATTAAAACGGATAGAAATTTCTGGTTAAATAGATTATTTTCAGATAACAGAAAAGTAAAGCCTTACAAATGACTAAAGATTTTTTTATTATAATTATGCAATTCGTTAAAATGCATAACCGTTTGGAAATATAATCGGAACTGTTGCTGCCATATTTTTGTAATGTAATTATTTAAGTAAGGGTTCTTTTACTGTTTAAAATATATCAAGTCTTTTATGTTGTTACTTTTTATGTTAGTTTTAAAGAAAAAGTTTTTATAACACTAATATACTGCCGAGAGAAAAACGAACTAGATAATAAAAACTTTGATTCTAAATTGATTAAAATGAAGTTTACAAACTTTGCATTCAGCAGCTTAACTCGTAAAATTTCAACAATAAAGAGTGTTTTTCTCTAACATCAGCCTAGTATTTTTTGTAAGTTTTGATTATAAATTATAGAATAAACAAGGGTACTACGACCATAATTAAATTTTTATCCTGTCTTTAAGTAAAGACCTTCTTTCTACAAACAGTTTAAGTTATTAGTTTAAACAATATTCATATCCATATTCTAAAATGAATAGGAAAACAGAATTTTTGGTTTTTCTTTTCTATAAGAGCAAGTATATATGGCATTTTTACTTAATCAGCTATTTAATAAAATTTATTAATATTTGACTTATTTGACCTTCACGTTGACTTTTTTTTTATAAATTTTACATCTATCCTTAAAAAATAGACAAAATAAAAGACAAACTTCTTATTTCCACGAATTCTACTTTACTTGCAAATAAAAAGTCCCAATTTTTATCCGTCTCATCGGATCATAAAAAAGAAACATCACAGTTTGTTTTTATTTCAAAACGTGTAACTACAGAGAAGCAACCGCCGTTGTTCGGTTTTTCTCCCGCTTGCATTTTATCTACACACGGTTTGCTCTTCTATTACCTACACAATTTTCTCGTTGATCAAAAGTACCGTTATTAAATTGACAGCTCTCGTTTTGTTTTTATCTTTTGCCAAAGGATAATGTTTAGGAGCACAGGATTTTTTATAGGCATATATTACAACCACAAGATAAAAGGTGAACTTTTATCCTATAATCAGATTTTAAAATATCAATACAAATATATTGTAACGGAATTTATATATATATATATATATATATATATATGATGAAATTTTAGGAAATATGTAAAAAATTATAATATTAAATTAATTCTAATTTACATACATTTTAGAACACATTTAGAATAATTTCAAAAGCCAATATTTCCAGTTGATGAGTCCGGATATATGAAATTAAAAGCAATCCGTTTATATATCCTAATTAGTAAGTTCAAATGATGTGTTAACTTTTGACATATGGTTCAATTTCAGTAATTAGTGTTTAGTTAAATTTAGAATTTAAATATTAAGTCTAGCATCATATGAGATTATTCATTTAACTTTGTATATATTAATTGTTATTGTAAACAATGCTTTCGAAACAAATTTGATATTAAAAAAGGTTTCATTATTTTATATATATAATTATGATAGAGAAGGTTATCCATAAAACTCAATTTGTGGTATGTAAGATAAAGCCATATACACTGTAATAACATTGACAGATACTTTCGACATTAATAGTCATCATCAGGTCTAAAATGAAGTCATAAATTAACAAATAAAACCACAATCATAAGACTTGCCACAAATTGTTTAAAAACAGTAAAATTTCAAATTCCCAATTAACATATGAAATTACAGTATATTTTAGATTACACGTGTGGTAATAATTTAGAGCTTTCTTTGGTTTTATATAATTATAAATAATGGAAAATTTAAAAATAAATAGAGAAATTAAAACTTATGTTCTGGAACATATGTTATAGTTTTCTAGAAGACTAACTCTCTCTTCTATTTTGAACACTATTTAGTTCACATCGTTTATTATTTATAATCCAGCTTCCTAGATTTTTTTGAAATAATTTGTTATTATTTTATGTAATATAACACAACCTCATTTTTTATAAATAACTGAAAGTTTTTACTTAGGGTTCTTATTTTGATCATGTGTTTCTTCGTTTTTATTTTAACACTGGAGTTTTTCAATCACATATAGTTTTACAAAACCAAATTCACCTATGGGGACTATGGTTACCTACTGTTTGTAGAATACACATTTTGTAAGGAAAAAATTTATTTGATTTCAGTACTTTTCCAACTGATTCACAGGACACTTCTGTTTAAAACTTTGCTAAACGACGTTATTGGACGCATGGCGACTTAATCCAAAATTTCAATTTGAACCCCTGTATCCAGAATTCTCGTTTGCTTTGTCTTGATACTTTATACAGAACCGGTTGCCTGAAATTTCCGCACAAGAAGTCGCACGTAAACATCACTGACATTTTATTCACGCGCCTTGCATTAGCCACGCGTCAATAAAAAAATTCAAACTAACTAATTAGAATTACCTCAACATAACAGATAAGTGAAATTCAAAAAAAAAAAATACAAAAAACGAGATTTTGTTTTTAAAATCTTCAAATGTAAGCGACTTTTTGTGCAAAAATGTGGAGCTACTAGATCCATGGAAAATAATAATGCAGCTTAAAGTATTGGATAAAATGGAAATTTTAGATTGGGCCCTATTTGTCCAACAACATTGCCTTGCAAAAAATTAACCAGAGTATCATGAATCGGTTCGGAAGGAATTAAAATCAAACAATATCCTCAAAAAATAAATGTTTGTGCTGGTATTTCAGGAGAAAAAATATGCTCGAACTTTTTGAAAAATAAAAATATTTCTTCATATTTTTTTTTCAAAAACCTTTAAATTGAGGTATCACATGATAGGGGTTGGGTTACCTCTCTTTGGAGAGAATTCAGAAAACTGCTGCCACTACTAAACTGCTTCTCCCTCCATTATGCCGAAGGAGCTTTTGTGTTTTCTAAAACAAAATTTAATCAGTTACAATGTGCTCCACCACGTAGGGCTTTCTAAAAACACTACTAATCTATTGCAATATTATTAATTGTAAACACGTATCCCCTTTACATTTATAGTGGATTTTAATGTTTTGATTTTTATTATAATATCAATAGAAATGTAATAATAAATAGCCTTATAATAAATTAGAAATTATTTATTGTCGTTTCAAGTTTATTGGAACAAAATATAAAATAATGGGAGGGCGTTATTTCCTCGTAAAACAAATTAGAAGTGAGAGAGCCATCGTAACAAATTATTGTTAAATAATTGCCGTCGTTTTTGAACTCTCAGATTTTATCAACCTGAAAATGGATGACTGAGCTGAAAATCCTTTCTTTAGGCGGTCTGCTGCATTGATTTATTGAGGGTATTATCCTTAACAAGATCCTCTTAGCAGATTTTTCATAAAAAATAAGGTCAATTTGTCGCAAAACATATGCCAAGGGATTAATATATTCAGAAGTTAGGAGATTTTATCATTTTATTACTTTACAGGTATGAAAAATGTATTTGGGGAAAATGAACAACGATTTGAAATTGTGTGCGCAGATTTGTTCGTTGCTGTCGGTTTGTGTAATGAAATTTTTTCTAAAAGATAATTCATTATAATTGTAAAAAAGTTTAAATCGAGAGAAATATTACATTATTTTAATATGGAGTATTTGTAATTTTAAAAGAAATATGTGGTCTTCAGTTGATTTGAAGAATTTAATAGAAGATAAAAATGAATTATTAGTTACTAATGGATATTATTAGACGTGTGTTTTTAAACATAAGTATATTTCACAGGGTTGCATAGAATTAATTAATTCTATGATTAAAATTTAAACAAATTATTTTCGTTGGATATTTCCAAAAACATTGTTATTGTTAAAAAAATCATAAATTATGAATTGTTATTCTAAAAAATAAAGCCAGGCAAAAATTTGATAATTTAAAAAAAAATTTATATAAATTCGAAATATAACATTAAAAATTAATTTCAAAAATATAAACAACAAACAAATGCTATAAAATCTCAGGGTGAGTGTATGTTCTGATCTGTTTACATAAGACCACAAATGAATACAAAACTTAAATTGCCCAAAATTATCTTTAGCGTACTTTTTAGAAATTCTCAATAGTAGGTCCAATTTATGAAACCACTATTGTGTTATTAATAAATTTAAAATAAACAGTTTATAAGTGATTGTTAATTGTGAATGAGTGCAACAGACATAATAAAAAACAAAAATAGAGCAGATTTCTATGATATTCTCCTGGCTGGACGTTGATAGATAATTTCACAAAAACAGAAAAGTCTTTATTCACTGTGTAAATAAAGTATGGAATAAATTCATTTTAAGCTAAACAAATAATTTTGAGGAAAAATCCAGAGACAGGTCGGTTTTTTATTTCAATTTAATGTATTTTTACATTTACTCTTTAATACTCACTAATGACAGTGACACTTGTGAAGTGTAGTACCAGTTTAGTTATTCTAGATTTGCTTGTTGTTCCTTTTACTTCTATTCATAAAGTATCAACTTTAATGAATTTATTCCCTAGTGCAAACATTCCCGGAAATTTCGATAAAAGTCTGTGGTATCAACAACATGGGGCGCCGCCCCTTTATGTAGCCGCCATTCGAACATGTCTTGACGAAGTTTTCCCCAATAAGTGGATTGGTAGACGAAGACCGATTGAGTGGCCACCAAGATCAACGGATCGCACGCCATTATATTTCTTTTTGTGGGGTTATCTAAAAAATGTTGTGTATAAAAGTAAACCCGACGACATAAATTATTTAAAAGATAGAATAAGGCAAAGAATAAATAACATTTCGCAAGAAACCATTAATATAGTTCAGCAGGAATTTATTGATCGCTTAGAACTCTGTGAAGCACAAGAAGGAAGACAATTCGAACACTTACTATAATTTATTGTGTGGCTATTTATTGGTACTGTTGTATTATTTTCTTATTTTAGTTTAATTAAAGGTCTTCAAAAATACAGATTTAAAAAAATCGTATTTTAAAAACTATTAATTACCGAACACAAGTATGATATGTTGTTGGAATCGTCTTGAAATTTGCAATCTAGAAAAAATAAAATATATAAGGTGTGCCATTTAAAAAAATTGTCGATTTTCGATGACATCGTTACTCACAAATGGTTTTCCAAGTATATTTCATTGTTATGTAAAAATACATTAAATTAAAATCAAAAACCGACTTGTCTCAACATTTTTCCTCAAAATAGTTTGTTTAGCTTAAAATGAATTTATTCCATACTTTATGTACATAGTGTATAACTTCAGAGATAAGAAGAAAGGTTACGATTTTGAATTCTAAACCAAAAGGTTGAAATTACAATTAAGGTTTTGTTACAAGTCGCATATAAAATTTAACTTCTTAATCAAAAGAGGGTGATATTATATTAATAGACGATGTATCGATTACTATTCACAAATTGGAATAGGGTGCCCTCAAATTTTTCCACGGCTTTTATGAGCTGAATTCCGGAATCCGCTTTTTATATTCTAAATGTAAATTTTACAAATTTTGATCAATGAATAAATATAAGAAAATTACGAAAAATATTTATTTATTATTATTAACTGTTTTACAAGGTATAAATATCCAATTACAAAAAAGATTCCACAGTCGAAATGTACATACAGATTATTAAAATATTAACAAATTACCTATAAATAAATAAATAAATAATGTTTTATGTCTTTCACACTGCAACAAAAAATGTCGATGTCTTGCGTTATGTTTATCTGCCATTATATACAGTGGGGAATTTTTTTAAATGTTAGTCTGAGGGATATTTAAATGAAAGAAATACGTATTTCTTGACCACAATCTAGGAATGTTAAAAGTCAGTTGCTCCAGTATATTTGGCGTTAATAACTTGATATAAATTTTATGAAGGTAGCAAAGGATATTGCAATCGCGTCTTACTTATAGACTCAAAATTTGCGGAATTAATAAAACATAATACGAGGTTCCTCTAAGGGGATATTTGCCTTCAATTCTAAAACTTAAATTTGTTTAAGAAACGCCGCTGTATTGATTATAACCTGTCATTCTGATTTTGATAGTAAGGATTACATATAATCGACGCATATTCAAGCTTAGATCTGACAAAGGTATAGTAAAGCATCTTTAATGTATTTATATCATGAAAGCCGCGACTACTACGCACAATGAAGCCGTAGGCTCGAAAAGCTGATATTATTGATGTGATCATTAAATGAAAGAGTTTTGTCAAATGTAACACCAAAATCTACAATGGCATCTGTATGACTTTGCATTTTGAGACATTGAGACTAAGGTGATTTTCCTGGCACCAGTTAACAACTCTATTCAAATTTGATAATAAGTGTTCACAGTACGAGTTACCTGGCACATTAATACATAATTTCAAATCATCCGCATATAACAGAAAATATGTGTCAATATCTTCTGCAACGTCATTAATGAAAATATTGAATAAAATGGCCCCAAATTAGAGCCTTGCGGAACTCCAGATGTAGCCAGAAAATCGACCGACATATTGTCATTTACTTGAACTTCCTATTTGTTAAGTAGAGCACACTCCATTGCATATAAAATCTACAAACTAAGTAATGTTAAAGTCGCCTACTATTCGGATTTTCAAACACGTTTTGAATAGCTTCAAACAATTTTTCATATTCAGAAACTTTGGTTTTAGGAGGCACGTAAATACAAAACAAATAAACCTAACCAGAATTAAGTGACATTTTTACTGCTAAATATGTTAATGACTTTGAAAAAATACTTTTTAAAAAATGTATTTCTTTTTTATAAAAAAGTTTATAATTTGCCGACAAACTAAGAACTGACTATTATCATATTTAACATATATTTATAAACTTTTACATGCTGATCTTGCATAGTCAAAGTCCGCCTGCTGATACCGATGAATTAGGGCCGAGGCTCCCTATACCTAGCAATAAAATCTATTATTATAAAAATAGGGAGAACAGAATCTACAAGGTCAAAACATGAACTGAAATAGTTCAGAATCCTTAATTGACGGTCCAAGTCATGTTTTAGTTATAGTAAATATTTTATATTCACTCTGACACACAGAATTATAAATTCAGATGTTTTAGAATGTGACCTCTAGTGTTTTGATAAAAAATAGAGAATTTACCTTTATCAGATTGTACATTCATACCAGACCGATGACAGTTTACGAGGGGAGAGCGACAAGTATTATTTGATTTCTACTTTATTGCAAATAATTCAGATTTTAACTTACTTACAGCATTTGCATAGGCAGTGCATTTTCCTTTTTCCCAAACTGCGTGATCAACGGATATATTGTTATTATTTAAATTGGCACAATTTGAACATTTCCGAATCTTAACCTTACAATCTTTTACGCCATGGTTTTCACCACACAAAGGACACTTTACTGACTTTTGACAATTTCGCGACGAATTATTAAATTATTTACAAGTAAAGCAGCGTTGCAATTCAATAGCATAATAAACGCAACAAACAAATTACCTGCCCTAACAGCTCTTTCTTAAACCACTTTATCGATTTTTTTTTGGTAGGGAATTTCTTTATTACCTTACAGACAGAGTCATAAAACAAAATTTCCACGTTTCATGCCAGTAAATATTGTTTTGACACATCAATTGGGAAATTCTCAGACATTCCAACTAACCTCAATCTAGGTTGTATACCGCCAATTATTTTAACATAAGAAAATACAAAAATAGCAGACATTTTTGGTCTAAAAATAAACTAAGATAAAACAAATGAAAAACAACAAAAGGGAAAGAAATTAGTTTCCAAAGAGCAAATGAATTTACTTTCTTAAGAAAAGTAATATCAAGCAGTGCCCACGAAGTACATGAAATAAATTCAAGAATTATTGCAAAATGCTTGAAATGCTACAGTCATTGATGACATCAAAATACTGTTCCGAGATAAGAATTTATAACACCATTATAAAGGTCACTATAACATATGTAAGCGAAAAATGGATTTTCATAAAAAAAAACAACTAGAAGAAAAGCTAAAGCGATTGGAACGCAAAATGTTTGGAATAATATATTGAAAGGTTAGAAAAAAGTAATGACGAAAATGGGACTTCATAGGAATCTAATCGAAAAAAACAAAGGGTCGGCTAACTAAAAGGATTTTAAGAAATGTGAGTTAGGAAAGATATGTTCTCTCGGAGATGAAACTGAAGCAAAAGTCAAGATGTGACCCTTTTCTTGTTACCACAATATTTTGGAACACTCGAGGAGTG
The DNA here is from genome assembly GCA_951812935.1 of Hermaeophaga mercurialis. NCBI lineage: Eukaryota > Metazoa > Arthropoda > Insecta > Coleoptera > Chrysomelidae > Hermaeophaga > Hermaeophaga mercurialis. The sequence continues at coordinate 29,319,596 of OX638361.1, read as the reverse complement.
GCTCACATGGTCCAACTGTCTTATTACAATTGAGGTTTTCATCACGACAAACTCTAAGCCGGAGAAGGCGGAGGTCCAGTTCAAATTAATTAAGTGAATTCAAAATGGGCACCAGCTAAATTTAAAAAAACCCCTATCAGTTGTAAACAATCGCCAACTTACTAAACGGTTGCGTAAATACTCAATTTACGAATGGCCACAGCTCAAATACCAAAATTAAAATAAAACTACGACTGACTGAAATTGATAAATTTAATTAAATTACTTAGAAAAAAAAATGGGGTTATACCCCCGTCACAACAAAAAAAAGAAGAAAATGAGTTAACGTATTCACAATGTCTTATTTATAAATTTTATATGAAACTCCTACTATGTATATCTTTCAAGTGATAGGTTTCCGCAAATCAATATATTTATTTATATCACCCTTGTCTACAACAGTAGTAAAAAAAAAGGAATGACTACAAGATGGCGATCATAAAATTTTAGATACTTGAGCTCAAGTTTGCAAAATTATCTAGAATTTTATGACAAGATTTGATGTCCGATGTTTTATCAAGTAATTTAAGGATGAAGCTTACTATTTCTAATTCAAAAGTTGAAAACTTACTTCTAAACGTCTCTAAATATATAAATAATTTAGATTTCGGTACCTTGATTGTCCGGGTTCAAAGGTTAGTTTTCGCCTTGTTTTCCACGCTAGATCAACCAAGTTATAGCTACAAGACCCATAGACCCATAGACTCAAAAACTCAAGGGAAAAATTTACTTTAAACGAAAAATTTTATGTTTATTATGTTTGTCACTTTTATTTTTTATTGTTTTTAATTTATAAATTCTGAATCAAATGTTATAACGTGGGATATACTGCGTTTCAGCTTATTACTATATATGTATTTAGTGTGTTACAATGTATAATGAAATGTAGCTGTAAATCAAATTTCAGTCTCACATCTCCTGTATCTATGTTCTGATTATTATTTCAATCCTATTTAGAATGGAGTTGCATTTGTGCTTTATATAAATCAAATTATTTAAATGGGACAACGGGTTATATTGTAAATTCTATTTCTGTAAATTAGTTAATTTATGTCGTTAAAGCCATTTACATTTTGCCTAATTGAATAAATGAGACAAGAGAGTGCATTTTAAGTTGCACAAAATAAAACGGAAATAAATTAGAAAGGAAAACTTTATACAACTACCTCGAGATTTTTGAGTCTCTAAACCTCTAAAAACTAATAATACTGGTTCGGTAAAAAACAAAGACCTACATAATTCATATTTCAAATACATCCAATGTAAACAGTGAACAGCGCGTGTTAGTTTCGGGATTGCAATTTTTCGCAACGCTATTGGGCAAGCGAACGGGTGGTATTCGATTAGTTGGTTGCATATACTTTTGACAATTTTAGTTGAGTGATCAAACGAACATACCTAATTGAATTTCGATTTTAATTATTTGAAAGCCTTGTTCAAATATGATCATATATGTAGTATTATATATATGAAGTACACTTGATTATAAAACAGATTTCAAATATTGAAAAGGAGATGAGACAAATAGAAGATAGGGAATCTTCATCATTTTCTACTCCAAACAAAAAAAGAAAATGATCAAAGAAAAAGACAGACTTAGATAATAAAGGACTTCTGATACGACATATTTTGAACTACAAGGTGACAAGATGAATATGGCTAAGAGGAAGTTTGAGAAAAATTATTCATGACATAGGATTTCGATGGAGGAAAACTAAGACAAATAGGAAACTAATAATGGAGAAACCCGAGATTAGACAAAAGAGAGTAAACTGTTTAAGAAACATTAAAAAATGTCGGCAAGAAGATCGGCTAATAACACACCAAAACTCTTGGAGTGACTATACCAACGAATGTCTGGATCAGCCTGTGTCGAAAGGTAATCGATTAAGCATTGTGCATGCAGGTAGTGCAAATGGTTTTGTTCCTAATGCCTGTCTAATGTTTCCATCACAAGCCAAATCAGGTAATGACGATGACCACGGGGAAATGATTACCATTAATTATAAAAAATGGCTTAATGAAAAACTTATACTCAACTTATCGTCAAAAAGTGTAGTTATGATTAATAACACAACTTACCATAATGTAGAAATTGAAAAGTGCCCAAACAATTAAACTAGAAAAGAAGAAATGCAAGAATGGCTTAAAAAACGAAATATTCCCTTTGCAACTGATATGTTAAAAGTAGATTTATACTATTTAATACAAGTACAAGTACAAGCCACAATTTAAAATCTATGAAATCGACCAACTTTTAAAAACCCTTGGTCATGACGCTCCAAGGCTTCCTTCCGCCTTATCACCCTGACCTCAATCCAATTAAGCTGGTTTGGGTATCACTGAAACAATATGTAGTAGACAGAAACGTGAATCATCTAACAGATGTAAAAAACTAGTGTGCCAAATGGAAATCGCGGTGTATCCATGCAGAAAAGTATGAAAAAATATATGTGGACAAAGAACTTTTCCTTGATCTAGGAATAGATCAAGTTATAATTAATCTATCTACAGGACGATGACAGTGACATTTCAGATTTAGAAAGTGATAGGAGTGACACAAACGATAGTTTCAAAGAGATATGAATATTGGAATATTTTTTGTTATTGTATTAATATTGTAGTCATATATAAATATTTATATTATAATTCTTTTATAATTTTAATGCCAATTTATTTTTTGCAGACAAATAATACATTTTACTAAGTCTTGTTGGTAAATACACCTTTATTGCTGAATAAATGGAATAAATGACAATATAGAACTTGTAACCTACCTACCCCTGGGTACTAGTTAATTTGAAAAACACAAAGAAACTTTAATAATTAAACCCATCCCGTTCCCCTTTTTCCGATATTTCTATATTTACCTTTATTGGCCTTTCTCCCTGGTAGTGATCGTCTAGTTAATAGTTTTGTATGTATTTATATTCCCCACGTTGTATAAAAATAACCCAAATCCTTTTTGCAAAGTTTGGTGCAAATTTGCGAATGAAATCAAACATAAGAAGCCATTTAACTTGATTTATTTAATACTTGTTTAAATGGAATAGACATCGGAAATTTGAATGCCTCATTGGGACCTCGTGTGGTCCCGCTCAGTAAAATCGGCCACAGGCCATTTGCCATCAAATATGTACAAATTCAGATATTTGTACTTTGATATACAGCAGATATACTCAAGTTTGAATTCTCTTTTAAAGTACTAGAGATGGTTTCTAGGTGCCCCTACTGAGATACGGCCGGATCAATACCGACGAGTAACCCTTATGTTCAGGCCCACCTAGGCAGGGAAATTATTCTAGGTAATCCTACTGAGGTAGGGCCGGATCAGTACCAGCGTACTACCCCTCATGTTCAGAGTTACCTATACTACATTCAACTTCAATATTCCAAAGGTGTAAACAAATACATGCAACTGCAGCGTGATTCTAAAAGATACCAGGGGCGCATTAGGTATTGTGCTATAACAATAATTGTAAAAAATATTTATATTTTGTATTTATTTAGAAATGTAAATAAAAATTTGAAAACTCCCAAAAAAAAACCACTTTACAAACAGAAATATTTATAAAATTGCCAAACACTAAAATAATTGAAAGGCAAATAACAATATTATAAAATAGATATCTACTCAGTGTCATAATCGCTAGAAGAACTACTGTTATTTAAAGTTATTACAAGCTGATCACTTCTTCGTTCAATTATATTGTCAAGCTCCCACATTTTGGGTTCTATTTTAAGTCTTACATGCTCAACACATTTCTTCCACTTTTTTGGAGTAATATTTAAAATGGCCTCTTGAAAAATATTTTTCATGTCCGAAAATTTAAAAGTGGTATTTTTATTGGCTACAAATTGTTTCACATCTGCCCAAATGAGCTCTATAGGATTAAATTCGCAATGGTAGGGCGGTAATCTTAACACAATTTTGTTATGTTCTTTTGCCATTTCGTCGATGATGTAACTGTTATATTTATTTTTATGTTGATTTACTATACGTAATAATTGGGCTTTTATCATTGAATCATCAAACGAAATATTTTTGGAACGAAGCCAATTTTGAATATCAGCTTTTTTGGAGGCCGTATTTGGGATTTTTTCTAACTTTCTGGAATGATATGGTGCATTGTCTAGTACAACAACAGAATTCTGCTCTAGCTTGGGTAGTATGTTTGAAAACCATTTTTCAAAAGATGGGCCATCCATTTCTTCATGGTAGTCGCCACTTTTCTTCGACTCAAATGCCCATAGTCCATCTGGAAGAAATCCATCGCTGCTTCCTATATGGCATACAATAAGTCTTTTGCCTTTGCCTAAAATTTAATCAAAATTATTAGACAACATTTTTACGAAAATTATCTTTTACTCACCTGTAGGATGTTTTAAACCTCTTGAAAGACCATCTAAAAACGCTTGCCTACTAGATGTTACTGATTCGTCAACCCAAACTTTAGATTTTGTGTGGCCTGCATTTATCCAAGTTTCGTCCAGATAATAAATAGTTTTGTTTTGGTCTCTATAGTTTCTAATTTGTATTAAGTAGTCCCTTCTCCAACATTTTATTTCATCCCGATCCATTAAAAAGCTGTTTCTTTGACGTTTATTGAATTTAAAATTCAATTTTTTTATTATTTTATAAAACGTTGTTCTCTTAAAATTAGGCAAATCTAAATCGTCATTAACAGCTTTGAGTACTTTATCAATGGTAGGTATTTCGTTTCTAAAGAAAAAGTCGTGAACCTTTCGGCGGATAGAATTTTTGTTAAAATCCGAAAGCGTATCAAATGTATTTTTTCGATTAAAAATTTTTTTTGGCGCAGAAAAAGTTCCAGATTTTTCATATTCACCAATCACTTTTCGAACACTGCGACTACATACACCTGTTTTTAGTGCTACCCTTGCAGCTATTTCACCTAAGAGTATTGTTGGATCAAGCTGTAGTTCGTTCTTGTAAACGTTCAAAATAATTTCTTTAGTATTTATATCAAAATGAGTTTTTTTTGGTCGTTTTCTTGGTGGGCTCAATTTATTATTTATATTGAACGGATCATCTGCTGAATCGGTGCTAGACATTTTGAAAGCCTATTTTTTTTAATCCAAGCGCTACAGCAAATACTTCGAAACAACTGAAAATTTACATTTTAATACCAATATAAAAATACCCAAAAACAACCTTACCTTCAAATATTATTATTATGAAAATCTTCAACTACAATTTATAGCCTATAAATTTTAAATAATTAACTGAAATATAACTCATAGAAAAATTCAAACCAAAAAAATCTAAACAATTAAAACCTAACACAAAATGTAAATGCGTCAACGCTAGACACGAAACAACTGATTTAAAGATTCGGCTCTGTACACCGCTCTATAAGTTGTAGTGGGAAGATCCTCGACTATTTGACCAATAGATGAGCGCTGCGTCGGTAAGCACGTGTGTAGCACGCGGCGATCATTGTTTACCTCGTTGGAATTTCGAAGTTGAATTTAGTATAGTGTTGCAGATTTTGAGAGAGTTAAGAGAGTCCAACCCTGTAGTAACATCGACCATATTTATGTGAATCAGTGCAAACAGAACTTAGCCAACCGCCGTGTCGTTCACCCCTAATCAGCTGGTGATTTACTATAGGTCGAGGGCAAACTAACACTTCGGTCGCACCAAATTCGTAGTGTTTTTATGTTGGTACAATTTAAAGGCAAATGTTTCCTGTGTCCCATTCAATGGGCAGGACACAAGTGGAAATCCCAATGTTTGTCTATATGTACATTTATTGTTACATTACTACTAATTGCTAGGTTACTTTGGATAATTCACTCACCGTGAATTATTAGCCCACCATCAGATACACAGACCATAGGGAGTATGTCTTCAGTTAGTGGTTCCGACATGTCAACGGCGTCGCAATGTAGTTGGGACGTCCTTTGAGTTTGGAAGAAAAAGAGGTGCCGGTCAGAGTACCGGCAAATAAAGGGGCGTCGAAATTTGGCAGAAAATATGTTCGTCAGAACGATGCGATGGGCGTCGGTCTCGTACGGATTTTCAAGCGCGGTCAGAGCGTCGGGACGGCTGGAACGTTGTTGACGATATATAGTACTGATGATTTGAAGTTTAAAATTGAACTATCACGAGCTCCTTTTGAACTCGGTCTTTTATACTGATTTTAATTACCGACGATGCATATTCCCACAGTGTCGCCAGACTCGTTAATTATCTACTAATAAATTCATGTCATTTTTTATTGTTATGATTGTGATGGCTGGAATAGAATTTTGTATGAAACTAAAATTAATTTTTATGTGTTTTATGGTTATGATGTCTGGGGGTACATGTAATGTTTAGAAATCGAGTTTGTTTTATAAACATCTAAAAAAAAATACTGAAATTCGTGGGAATAATTCTTCCTAAGAAAAACGGATTTGAATGTAAATGATTTAAATTTCTTTATAAAATGGGAATTATAGAAATTATGACGCTACCTGGGTCAGGTTGGTCACAAACTCTTTCACGTCTATCCATTTTTGTTGACAAAAAACCAATTGTTTAAAGTCTAGTTCATTATAAGTACATTTTAATTATTAATTTCATTTCTAATGATTATTATTGGAAATTCGACATTACTACATATATCATCATCGATACAACTAAGTATTTATTGTAAATATTTTTTGGTTTTGGTTGATAATCCAGCTTTATTGCACAACGTATATGTTATTGTCAATGATTTCTTCTTGTCTTTGGTCATAATACGTTTCTGTTCTGGTTAGGTGTTCACGTGCTGCTGTTGACATTATGTGTAGGTATTTGAAATATGAATGAATATATATTATAATAAAGTCTTATAGTGTTGGATGTAGAGGTTTAAAACCTAAAATGTTTTATTTTACGGATTCTCGTTTGTTATATATTATACATACAAGGGTATTTTTTTAAATTTCAATGTAGAAAAATATTATTAATGGCATTGTGAATATCTACTAGTAATGATGCCTAGTTTCTACTTATTTTATTTCTTAAGTATGCAATTTATTCATTGCACTGAAGGCGTGAAATGCCGATAACGACTTATCATTTCTTCTGGAATAGTTCTTACAGCGCTTTTCTGCGCTAATGACTACAATATTACACAAAACCGACGGGAATTATGAGACCTGCATTTTCTTGGAAAGAACTAAACAGAAAATTTCATTTATAACTATATAAATTGTGTAGTAATTTCGTTTTGAATTAATAATGGTACTCATGCATATATTTTATATTTTAATTAGTGTTATTTAGATTCGATATCGAATTAAATTCGTACAGGGTTTAACTGAAATATGTATAAATATAACCATGTAAACTTGAAGTTCTAACAAACTTATGAAATTTTTTATTAATTATAAGTATATAGGGTGTTAAAAAAAATCGAATATTTGAACAGGGTATAGTATGGACTAAAATAAGTCAAAAAGTCTCAATAAACATAAGTCCGCAAATTAACGGTTTCGGAGACACGGAGAGTTATTTATTAATGAAAAGAAACTATAACCTAGGTTAAACCAAATAATTGTATTCAACCTGTATATGAGTTTTGGCAATAACATAAAATGAGACGTTCTAATGACGTATGAAAGACTTGCTCAACAAATATGTTTATTTAATAATTTTTTGTCTTAATGAATTATCCGAATATAAGAATCTAGCACCGGATTACATTATTTCCGATACAAACACATCTGTATTAAAACTAATATTAGAGAAAGTCATAACAGAACAAGTGTATTCGAATTAAATACACCCGGAGCACATTTATAAATATACAACGATATAAGGTTAATAATGTTTAACTACCTACATAAGTATAATTAAACAATAGTGGAAAAAATTATAATTTCAGAGACAGCAAGTAATGGCAACTTAAAATAATTAAATATTAAATAATAAGTTAGTGTACAGATAGCACTTTAAGCTTTATGAAGAAGTGAATACCTAATTTTGATTTAATAACTCTTTAAAATTATTTATAAATTTCTTAAGGAAATTTATTATTTATTAAGGAAATTTATTTATTAAAAAAGGTAGAACAGTTAGAAATATAATAGTTAGAAATTGTTCTTATATTTAATTCATGATAAACAATTTCAAAGTAAGGGTTTTCTTATAGTTGGATGATTATTTACATTATATAAATTGTTCTATTTTCTGAATATTTTATATTATTGATAAATAAGTTTAATTAAAATTCACTTATAAATTTGAGTTAAATTATTTGTTATAAAAAACATATATTTGAGGAGAAAAATCTTTTCACTATAATTTGCGCCCAAATAAAAAAAATGATATTTAAAAAAAATTAAATCAAACTTATTAAATAGCCAGAATAAAATATTAGTCTATACACAAGGAAATAAAAATGATTCAATGATTGTTCAATGTCTGTGAGTGATTAATACTATACGTAAAGAGTGTTCCAATCTAATTGCAATAGTGGTCCAAGGAATCCAATTGAGCGTTGGTTTTCTACAATAATATGGTCTATTTAACGAATTGAGGAGATTGGTGTAAAACATAAAATATTTGAGCTACTAAACAGTGTTGATGAAACCAATCCATCTGAGTGTTGAATTTCTACAATAGAATGATTATTTGGATGTTTTTGGGTAATGGATGTTTTTGGGTAATCTAAATAATTCATAAAATAATTGAATTAATAACCTACTATGAACAGACGAATCCATATAGTTGTTGTATTTATAGACATCAGCACAACACTCAATAATTATTAAAGCATATATTTAGAACATCAATACACACTATAAAAGGTGTTACCACAGATACATGTATATACCTATTAATTCTATAGATTTAGTTATCGATTTCATAAATCCCAAGATTTAAATCCCAATATTTAAATATATTGTTGCAATCCAATATATACATCATGCATAACATCTGCATAGTCATTCTTGAGAATGTGAAAAGAAGGAATTTTACTTAGTAGTGAGTTATTCATAACACCAGTTAAATCAGATTGGTTAAGAAGTACATCAGCATTATAATTTTCCAATATTCTCATTAAATTTAGTTTTTCGGACTATAGGTTTAATTAGAAAACGATTTATTGAAATTTAACCAAGAATTCAATCCGAAATTATCCCCCAACATTAATTCAAGAACAAAATGAAGACGTATATTTCCTTCAGTTGACATAACCTCTATGCCTATTTCTTCGAGCTCTTTTAGTTCTTAAACAAGATATTGAAAACATTTTTTATTTCCAAATATCTTGACGTCTCTGTATTTGACAATAGCAGCTAAGAATATATTTTCTGCACGACCATTAGTGGAATGTGCTAATTCCAAAATCATTTTTAATAATAGAATGTAAACATTCCCACTCTTGATATAGAATATTGTTACGATAGAATGTACAGGGATTTACTTAAATATCGTCCTGTACATAAAACTTATTTTTTATTTTCGAAATTATAATATTTACTATTTATTTAACATTACGTGAGCGAGAGTTATGGGACAAGGGCGCCAACGAATGTTAAATAAATATTTTTAGTAGTCATCAAAATTAATAAAAATTAGGGTCTTCTTGGTTAGTAAAATAAAAGAAGAAGAAGAAGATTAGTAGTCAAGCTTGTGTTCTCGGATGATCGAGAAGTTGATAGTACCTAGCCCTACGATTAAGTGTATTAGTTATTTAATTTGTAAGTTGCCCTCATAATTTAGTTGTTTTCATTAGATAAATAAATTGTTACTGTTTTACTCAGCGTCTTTATTTTCCAATTACAAAGTTACGTAATGGGTAAAAACCCCCTAAGTTAACATTTAGATTCTTTTATACATTTATTATTCGATACAAATAACCCAATACATAACAATATTTTTTCCGAAACACTTGCTTCTTATGTGTTTTACATGTATTTTCTTTCCATAACAAGTGATGGAATGATATTCCGTAATTGTTCTAAACAACAACGAAAATAATGAATGAAAAATTAGTACATTTTTCGTCGTGGAGAAAATATAGTCTGTTACTCGGTTAGAGTTTTTTTTTCATTCTAACCTTGTTACAGAATATACTATTCCGATTTAGAATTTTCTTTTGGAAGTAAGCAAATGAGTAGTAAACATTACAAACAGAATAAACTCCTGCTTTCGAATGAACCGTCAATATACAAAAAAATTGGAATTAAAATTTTGTTAGGATATAGTTTAATTTTTTTCTCTTATGTTGATCGTTAAAAATTTTTTTTATTATTATCACTCAAAAATTACATATATTCTTGAATATTACTTAAGAGACCGTTTTTTTCAAGTATCTTTCTTAATTGAAACTTAAGGGGCATAATTACAGCTTTAACCGATTTTTCATCAAATATTAGAGATCCAGAACAGTACATTGTTTTTATTTCATTGTTTATAATAACTTCTTTAATTCCTCCAACATAATATTCAGATAATAGTCGATAATGTAATAGATATTCAGATTCTACCGCAGAAAACAAAAATTCTACTATAAAACTCACTGTATAACTTTGTGTAATCATCTAGCAAATTATTCAAATAACATATGAAGTAGGGGTTTAATTAGGTATTTGTTAACATTATCCTGAATAATAAGTACGTCTTTTCTGGTAAAATTATCATTGTTATGCAAACTGAGCACAAATTGTAATATCGATATTGTATATGCATTTCTAGATTTATGGAAATCAAATTGTCGCAATTTCACATGTACTTATTGTTGTACTAAATTGAAATTTTACACAGTATTATCTAAACTACAAAAAGAATCATTAGTGTAAGCAGAAACCAATGGCAAAGAAACAGTATTACAAGAATCAACACACTGTTGTTTCCTCAACAATATTAACATAAAATAACACATTTTCTTAATCTTCACCCTCTGCTAGAGCATTTCAGTTTACTTACTTGTTAAATTTATTTTATTAGTACCAGATTTCACGGCTTTCCTCATCTGCATTTAGTACCATGTAATTTCAATTGTTTGTCTTGCATTAATTGTTAGAAATGTTTTAAAATACTTTTATTTATTAGGTGGGATGAACAAGAAACTAAGCATGCCTTTCTTTTTTTGAAAGGTCACGGTTCTGTCTTCTAGACCATATAGTCCATATAAACATACAAACATTCTGACTATACACACGTCTCCCTTCTTTCGATTTGATCACATGAAACAGAAAGAGAAACGAATACAATTTCAACGAAAGTGCTTTGGCAATATTGCTTTTCCACTAGAATACTGCACATGCCCCGTTCTAATAGAGAACAGATTTAATTTTTTTGGCGCAAATACGACTGAATAAAGTATAATGTATGTTTGCGGTGTTGTTAAGTTTATGGAAAAGCGGTGCACTGAAAATAATTTAAAGAAAATTTTTCAAGAATGGATCAATGATTACTACGTTAATAATAATAAAAATTTAAACGATACTACAAGTAATTGCCGCCGTTTTCCAGTCAAATTTCAATTAACAATGAAAACATGGTTTCATAAAAATGAATGAATCAATTTTTGTGACTACGAGTGATTTCGTCTGAAAATTGTTTCACACATTTTCACGAAAATAAAGTTTAATTGTTGATAGTTTTATCTAAAACAGTTAACCTCTTATGTATATACTTATATACGACAAAATCCTATTAAATTTTTAATTTGCAAATCTATTGTTATTTTTTAGGCAAATTTTGAATAATTGAGTATAGGCCATTAAAATATAGACAACAAAATATTTAGAAAAAATAGTATATTATTTTACTAAGAGTAGAAGGCCTACATTATTAAGTATATTATATAATAATTCAAATTTTCCCGAAAACCTCAACGTCAGGCGTGAAAGCATAATTTGTCAAAATGTGTGAAACTGTTGCCATATTATAGATTTGTAAATATCTAGTGTATAGACGTAATCTACTGACTAATTTTTTCCAATATTTGACATTTCCATTTACTCCTAAGCGGATGAAATTAAAGAAAAGTCGCATTAAAACTTTAACTTTAAAGAATCTTAATTTAAAAAAATGATAGTTTCTTGTCATTTTTTCTGGTTTTTAAAAATATGAGTTGTTTTCGAGTTTTCAACGTGTAAATTGGTTTGTACTTACTTCGCCTTTACTATTTTGTAATGAAAAGCATAAGAATCCTATTTACGGATGTTTCTTTTACTACTTTAAAAATTGATGAGAGCGCCCTCTAACGAATTTTAGTTTTCCCAATAATATCTGCTTTAATCACTGAATGATTTCAACAACTTCATTAGTATGAGGTCAGCTTAATATATACTGTACAGTTTGCGTGATTTTCAGATACCGCAGTTATCTCTTAGAAGCTTTAGAATTCTCAAATTCTGACCAAATATGCTTTTCTCAATTATATTCCTACATTATACTTTTATAATATCCAACAGATGTGGTTGGTGACTTAGAAAATGTTAAAGCCATTTGTAAATCAAATGTAATGACATAGTAATGAGAACATGAATTTTCTTTATCTATTTTAAAGTCGTTTCGGGATTGCTCAGCTTTCCTCAAGGGTATTTCTTTCCAGTTTTAACTTTCGGTTTTTGTTTTCAGAAATGCTATAACTTTGTTCAGAGTAACTTGTTCAGTATCACACTTCACCATTTAATGGTTGCTTAAAAAGTATATTGCATTTGTTGAAAAATAGAAAGTAAAACATTTTCTCTTTAAAAGGCGTTACCTGTATTCATTATTACATTTGTCCACATACACGTTATATTTTAATTGATGATCAGATCGGCATGCAAATATTTTCGATTAGGAATGTGCGCTTACATGTAATGGCTTTAATAAGTTCATGTTTTTAATTATTTCAGACACGTGTACCACGTTTTAGTCTGACAGTCGAATAATACAGTCGTGTAATATTGTTTTCATAGAATAAATGTTTTATATTTATACCTAAAGTAAAATATGACTAGGAAGACGACAGAAATTATTCCATTCTTAGAAATTGAGAAATTAATTAAAATATTAATAACCTTTTTACACGAAAAAACAAAAAATTACGAGAAGAAGTACATTATTTGAAAGAGGAAGTAAAAAATTTGGAAGATAGTAATATTGATTCAGTGACAGTTTTAACAAATTTGAAAGAAGAAAAAAAGTAAAAAACCGCTGATAAAACATACGGATAATAAAAAATTAGCCAACAAACAAAATTATAATTTACGAAATAAGGGAATACATCACCAAAACAGTACAAAACCAATAATTACATTAGATTAAAGTGTTTAGTAAAAAGGTGAACCACCAAGAAACTATTTATAGAGCCCGAGAATTTTAACTAATTCTTCCATAAATAATATAGACGGTGTTGTTACTGAAAAACAGGAAAAATTAAAATAACTGTTTTAACTCTTAGTTTGTGGAAACTATCCATAATAAATATATATTTTGTGTTGTATAATTCAATGGAAGCACCAGTGGAAATACTTCTTATAAGTGACAAGAAAGAAGAACTAAATTTTTTGGAGGAATATGAAATTAAAAAACACCTAAAATGTCTCCAATATACAGTATTGAACGAATTATTAAACTTGGGAAATTAATTTATCTTAGATTACCTTTTGGACTAAATACCCATGTAATAACCAAAATATTTTGTATAAAAAGAAGTCTGTATACATAGATTCCTAATGGTGATTGATTGAAATATTTATGACATCAAATAATTTATGCTTGTTAAAGATCTGTCAATCTTCTCCTAAAACTTGAAAATGCTATATGTAAAAATAGCGAAACCGCAGTTGTTTTAATATAACTAAAAAAGCGTTGGAGTGGTGTGGAAACACAGATAAGTATAATTTGTCTTTTTCACATGTATAAAGAAAAAAACCAACGAGAGAATGAAGTTGAGACAAACAAATGACAATAAATAGGAATTTGAAAGCCGCCAATGTAGGCGAAAACATATTAATGGCAAATCAAATTTTAATACACTTAACTTTTGATAAATTAATACAGTTCTTAATGTCAAAAGAAATTAACAATGTACAATGTGAACGTATGGCGTCGAAATATCTGGACCTATGTACATAAAACATTCAGTTTTTATAGTCTTTGACAGTATTAACATCTTTACCAATCCAGAAATGTGCCCTAAATATTCGTGAATTGATAAATTTCAAAGTTGTTTTTTACAGAAGGGAATTGTTTCCGACTAAAAAGTTTAAAAGTAATGTTAACTACTAATATTGATATAATGGATAAAACTGTTTTTATCGTAACTTAAATTGACTGTGATTGGTCATGTAGCTGCATAATTTTAATGTGATATTTGAAAATTTCATTTATAACTTAACATATTAAATAAAGATGGTCCTTGGCAGTCCAAAATTCTGCTCACAAAAAACAGTAGAGTAGATTATATCATTAAAACCAAAGTATTTATTTAATTTTAATAGCAACATTTTTCATTTAACTATTTCTAAAGTTCTTTTTTAAAAGTTATGCTACAGTGAAAAGACGATCCTTCCTCTCTGAAACTAGACTAATTTTTTGATAAAAAATTGTTTTTAATAATGAATTTACTTAAATGATTATGAACTACTAATTCGACAAAATTACTACTAATTCGAGCAAATTTTTCAAGACATTTAGTGTATGGGCTTATGTATTTAATGTTTTGGTCACAAATTATCTCACGCAAACTTAGTAAATCAATACTATTAAATGTAAATAAATCATTGTGCTGGTAAAGAGCATTTGTTTTGTAAAATATACGAATTAAAATTATTAAAAGTTGTTGTAAGATCTTTGTTAAATATACCACAGTTGATTTTATAGTAGTTCCAGAGTCTGTGGATTTACAACTTTTTTTATTGTCTTCCATATGAATTAGAAGTGTTTGATATCAATTTTTTGTTCAAAATATTTTATATTAGCTGTTTTTAAAACACGAACTGCAGTGTTTCTTTCATTATTGTATATATTTGCCAGTGTTTAACATTTTGAGCCTGTCATTTTCATATATCTTATCTGATGATGCCGAAAGGTGAAACAGATGTCTTGTATAAGAATGTTTAAAAGTTTTGAGAAAACACCTGGAAATTTATTTTTTACATTTATTTTAAATAACTTGTTGAAAATATTAAATACAGAAAAGATATTCATGCTTACAATACTAAACAGGAAGACCTTGTACAGATTTATCCTATTTTATTATTGAAAACCAAGAAAAACATATGATAAAGGAATGCCAAAGTACCATAACCTATCTGAATAGATTAAACCTAAATATTTTCGGTAAAATATTTCCTTAGAACGAAATTATATTAATTTTATTAACAATTTTAAAACTGTAAATAATTTTCTCTCTTCTTTTTTTTACGCATTCAGTGATCTCTGATTTAAAGTACTTTTTTCACACTTTAATTATATGAGGTTACTTAAAAATATATTTTTGATCTGGAATACTCAAATTCACTTATTGCTGTATTTTAATTTCATAGGAAACAAGAGAATGGTCTTGTATTCATAAACATTAGCAACAGATGAAACGAATACAGTGGTTTTACATGACATAAAAGGTCGAAGTACGATTAGTCCGCTATTATTGAAGTTGTATGCTACAGCATTCAAAAATATTTGATACAGAGTGATTAAAAATCAACAAATTTTTTGTCTGGCACTGCGTTCCTGAACACACTGTATATTTGGGACTAATTTTAAAATGTGAATCTCAAAACTGTCTACACTTTTTGTAAAAACTTCAATAATAGCTTACTTACCGTACTTCGACGCACTAATGTCGCACCCTGTATGTGATGTCGCAACTGAATTTTTTAGTAACATTTATTTCCGTGGCGGATCACAGTTTGCAAGTTAGGAGTAAGGAGATGAACTAATCGATATGAGAAACTTTCGTTTCCTTGGAGAAGAATGGCTTGTTTTTTCAGAAAAAGTTTTTCTCACAATAAGACATAAGGATGTAGTATTTTTCATTATCTCACTTTGCTTTAAATGTGCAGAAGTTTCTAATTTTACAGTTCCCTTAGTAGTGAATTGGAAGAAATGAACCTACAAGTTAGCCTTCAAGCTCTAAACGTTTAAACCCAGCGATTTTTTTGATGCACCGATTAGTTTATAGTGTGCACATTAATTTCGTAGAATAGTTAAGAAACTAAATAAATATGGCAGCTGTAAAAATTTTGCAGAATTCTGTGATAATTTGTAGGACTAATAAGGTGAACAGTGTCAGACCGCTGGTTTATTGAAAAATTGTAAACAATGTGAGATTAAAAATATAATCCAGGATCCTAAGTCACCATTTTTTTTTGAAATATTAAAAATCTTGAAAATTTTTCACTCACAAGAAGAAGTCATGATGTTTCAAACAATGATATTGGAACACAAATAAATTCCGTTATACTTACTTTTCTTTCACTGTCTTTTTACTTACTTTCGCATATTCTTTATTGTATTTGAGAATGTTATTAAAAATAATCTAATAATTGATGTAGATTCATAATATCTTTCAGATGCTAATATTAAATATACATATTGTTATATCTTATTAGTACAAGTTAATTTTCGTTGGTTCTTGAATTAAAGTTATTTAGAGGGGGTTCTAGGCATCTAACAAAATTAGCAGGATTTTTGCTTTAGTGTCTGAGGTGATAAACAAGAAACTAATCTATAGAAAAATCGATTTATTGTAAATGAAAGAAAACTCTTCGTAAACATGCACAAATAAAGTGAAAATGTTCGTTGTAGATACATGAAGGTAAGTAAACGAAATATGAGAATTTTTTAAAAGTTTTATCACACTTGTTCTCAACAAAAAAAATATTTCTAGCCTCTTATAAATGGCTATAACCATTAAGCTAACCTAATACAACTAATATCTATTATTATATACAATAATTTATGCTAATCATTATGATGTTTTTAAAAGATGATGAATTTAAATGGTGTCTTTGTAAATATTATGGTCTACTTGATTCTAGCCAAAAACATGCAAATTAGTTTGAAATTTTCTGAATAAATATTTCGCGTTTGTGTTTAAATCGAATCACTAAAATTATCAGATTAAATAAATCCTTTCTCCTTATCTTGTGGTCACAGCTGTAGATATCCACTAGGTTAATCTTCAGACTTGTAGCTGGAAACTTTAACTCTCTTAGCTGGAGATGGTATGGAGACTTGTCGAGGTTGTGGAAAAAACAGAACGGTTAATGAGGTAAATTTTTTCATCTATGATTTTTGTCACTTCTAAAAGAGACACCTAAATTCCTCAAACAAAGAAAAAAATATGTAGAATTTTATTATTAAACTTCAAATCAATGGCGCATTAACCATTGTTTTTGAAAGATACCGTGAAAAGAAAACATTTCTTATTACTATTAAACTATTAATAAATCTGTCTTTGGAATAAAACAATTTTTATTTTTTTTATTGTAATAATCTATACTTATGAAGAAAAACACATCTTAATTCCACAAAAGTAAAAATACGAACACAACAATAAAAAAACCTTAAAAAAGTGAACTGACATCCGCTTTCTTAGAATAATGCCTTTTTTATTAAAATAGTACAAAAACCATTCACAATAATTTATATGTAAGTACTATTATTATTCTTAGCCCTTCTATCATCTCCCAAGTTTTGGACATGAACTCCTGGAACACCCTGTATTAAAAAGCTTACATCAAAAAAGAAATAAGTTTGTAGAGTTTTTGTATTTAGTAACTTTGTAGATCAATATACAAATCCATTATAACTTTATTAACTCCTATAAAAATAGTACTTTTATGAATTCTCCAGTTAATCATACCATGAATTCTAACAAATAAATTTGGAGAATGATAATACAACGATTTAGGCATCACTTCAAGTCGATAATGAAAATTTTATTTCTCTGTCGTTTCCATAAAATAGATTGATTGACGTGAAATAATGGGAATTCATTCGCATTCACTTACAATGGCGTACTTAATATTACCCCGAAATTGTCTCTCCGTGATTTTTCAACTACAATAGAGTTAATATATTGATTTGTATTAGAACCGAGAGCATGTTGGGGAACCTAAAATATGGTGATTTTATGCAACTAACCTCTACATTAAGTTTCACTCCTGAGAAGTCATAGTCCTTGAAAGTGGAGTTTCAAATTTGGATCTATACCTAAATTATACTTGAATTTAGAAAAACTCAATTTGGTACACGTTGTGAATCTACTAATAGCATTAATCGGCAGTAAGTAGAGTTCTAATTTTTTTGACCCGTTGGCGGACCTAGAAACTTTGTCTTCAACAGAAACCCGAATATCTCATAACACGTATTGCAGCTGTGTTATTTAAAATAATCGAAAATTCAAAAGTTGCCTATGAAAGTAAACGATAAACTTGACTATCAGGAAAAAAGTTTAATAATAATTGAATAGAAAAACAAACAATAAGTTGTTGTAGAAATTGTTCAAAATGATCACCGTTTTCTCGCAGGCATAAATTTACTCTTCGTCGAAAATTGAAGTCTACTCTATCCAATAGCTGCTGATTCTTTCTAATTAATGCTCGAGACTTAATTGTCGAGGAATACATACATTTTAACATTCCCCACAGAAAGAAGTCACATTTGTTGAGGTCTGATGATCAAGGAAGCCAAATTTGTGAGGATTATTTACTTTTCTAATCTATTTATTTGGATTCTGGTGGTTTAAAAAGTCTCTAATAATAATAATAATAATAATACTAAAACGAGGCAGTGCTCTACGACGCATAAACCAATGTTCCAACCTGAGTTGTAGTGGCACCTTATCAATTAGATATGGGAGATTGTTTTGGAGAATTTGTAAATAAGTTTCAATCTAATACAGATCCATAACAGCGATCCAAATATTTATTTTAATCTCGCGTTGGAAATGTCGGGGAGTTACTAAATAAGGGTTTATGTCTTTATGTCGGAATATTCATGATATTTATGTAAATTTGTAATACCTCTGCGGGTAAAACAAACTTCATCAGTAAAGGGAATTTGTAGTACTAACATGTGGCTCATCTTCAATTGTATCTAAAACATATTCTTCATTTTGGGCACCGATTGTAATATCATATTCTCGAGTGTGTGAAGTTGCCTTTTTCTCGAGTCCATCTTTCGACACTGGAAAATGTTTCTCTGCGAGGGATCACTCGATTAAGAAATCTTCTCATATATTCTTCAACACTTTTTCAATTTCCTTCACAGAAACCTAATAGCATGTTGACTTGTTCGCTAAATGAAAACTTTCCGGGCATTTTCAAAACACAAAATTATTTTTTTTCCTGATCGTCTAGTTTGACGTTTAATGCACTAGCAACTTTTGAATGTTCGATGATTTTAAATAAAGACAGTTGCAATACGTGTCTTTAGTTACTCAGGTTTTTGATGAAAATGACAAAGTTTGTTGAAATATAACAAGAGCAAGAAATGTTTTAGAATTAAATTTCCCATATAGTAAAGGAATAACTGTTTAGATCCGCCAAACTGTTAAATTTAGATTTTAATGGTGCATCGTCCCTTACCAACCCTGCTGCTTCTTATACGAATCACCGTGTATATTAAATGTAGAAAAATTAAAAGAAATATGATGGGTGATATGCTCGAGATAAATAAAATATATAGCAGACGAAACAACCGGGTAATTAAAATGTTATGCTAGTCGTGTTTTTATCAGTCTTGTATACTTCCTAACCTTATTTGCTCGATAAATAATGCTTATTAGGACAAAAGTTTAATATTATTCTACTTGTTAATAAAATAAAATATTTTATATTTACAAAAAACGCATTATATATGTTCCAATAATCCCGTGTATTTTATAAATATCTTTCGTCTGTCGCATAGAGTCCCCCATTTGGGGAGTTTTTGATCCATCTGTGTAAGTATAGTATGGAAAAAGAAATTTCTCTCTCTTTCCCATTCATCAAGTGAAAGTTAAGAAGAACCCTTATTGCTTTTACTAGTGAACATCGCGTATCAAGTGCTCAAGTTAATATTGAAATTGGTGTTAATGTGATAGGACCAACAGCCGGTTAAGATGAAATTATCGTTAATGGCAAGTTGTTATATCCTCATCCAGAACATGTTATCATTGTGACAATATATTCTGTAAGTAATAAAAAAATAGCCCCATCGTGACTTAGAATAAAATATTTTTGAACAGTTGTGCTGTCGCATATTAAGAAAGAGATTTTCACACTCCTGTGTGTAACATAATAACCACATAACTTCATTTCGTGATTTGCAACTAGAAACCAAAAACAAATAGAATTATCTACTTTCTGACATTCTAAAGCTGCTATGGCAGTTAAGAATAATGAATATCCTAATAAAATCAGGGATGATGCTATTAATTTCAATATTCGATATAAAAGTTAAGCAAGGTACTCTCAAACAATAATAATAATGAACTTGTCTATTAAATTTCAACTAGATAGTTTCATAAAAACATTTAAACAAACTTCTAATGATAATGAAGGGTTGAACTTGGATAAAGACTTAATAAAAACGTCTGGCATATATTTTGAACTAACTTCCAGAGAAGACAGAAAACTTGCCGTTGACTATGGAAAAGCTTTACAAAAACCAATGTTTTAAAATTGGTTAGATTCGTTAATAGCAAGTACCGGTTAGTTTACCGGATTTCTTAGAAGGCATTGGATATTATCAATACGAACACGAAATTGGTTTCACTACCGGACAACGTCCTGACCGCATCGAGCTTGAAAAGCCTTCAGACAAATTGTTGCAGTAGACCTCTCCTGAGACGGTAACATTAGTAACATAGGCAATTCCAGTGATTGCTGTTTCATGTTTCGTTTTCCCGCAAGTATGTTATAAGGATCAGTTATAAGGAAAATTTCCCGTAGAGTGTCCCTATAGGAGATATGGGCATAGCTAACCCCTCGGGTTGGATAATAGATAACCTTCATGTAACATCTAGTTACTACAGCCAAGTACACAAAAAAGTCAAATTTTATTTTTACTGAATAACCTTTAATCAAATTTTTTGTAGGAGCTTTAAATTGTGCTGAGAATGATAGGGTGGTGATGTTTCTATTTCCTCCCCATTAGAGTCATAGGATCAGTTCCTAAATAGATGTGTATACGACTCTTTGAAAAAATATTTAACTGGAGTTGTACATCATGGTTAAAAACTCGTACAGAATATATTATTACAATTTATGACATTTCTGCAGTTCTTACAACTGCTATTCCACTGCCTATTATTCCTAACAACGTAACATCTGATTTCAGAGTGACTCGAATTTTTCTCATATATAGGAATAGTTTTGTAGGTCAAAATTTTACCCTCGCTTCTATGCTACGGCATTAAAAAATATTTAATACATAGTGATCAAAAATCAGATGGGAATTTTTCTTCGCCATTATTCCTCGCTTATTTTCACCACTTTTTGATAATTTTCTCTCCCATATATCAAGATTTATATTCTCTTTTTGTTATCAAAGCCTACGTTTTACAAGCGTATAGTATTGTTGCTGGTCTATACAAATATTTTGACTTTAGTGTCTTACTTAAGGTTCTTACAGCTTTAGTCTACTTTATTAGCCTTCTATTTATTTTAACTTTCTTCTCGTTTTTGTTGGATATTAAGGCTCCTAAATATTCTAATTCATTAACTATTTCTTTCAATTTTGTATTTCACCCCCTTCTGCTTTAAGTTCTACATATTCTCTTTCCATAACTTATCTCTGTTGGAATTCTATAAATGTATTTAGTTTTATGCTGGTTTAATTTGAGTTCATATATTTCCTCGTCTTCTTCTTACTTCTTAAATATTCTTTCCACCCTTACTTTTAACCTGGCCAGTAAAAGACGTTCATCTGCATATGTAATAATTTGTTACTTCTGGTATTATATGTATTTGCTCTGAATTTTTAAGATGAATTAATCTCTTTTGTTTCACTACTGCAAACATTTTTTGATATCAACTTGATCAGTTTAACTATCTATTTTGGGAATTCCCAGATTTAACAGAGTATTATACATTTTATTTCTATCGATGGAATCGTATTCTTGTTTAAAGTCTACGAACATTAGATTTAGTCTTAGATTCTGTTCGTATAGCTTTTAGTCATTATCGTTTTGAGGATAAATATTTGTTTTGTAGTTCCTCATCCTTCCTGAAATCTCCTTTGGGATTCCGTAATAATTTTAATTTGATAGTGGTATTTTTTTTGTTTATTCCTTACTAGTATCTTATACGCTACATCCAATAGTGTAATTATTGTATAACTTTCATGTATCTGATTGTCTTCTTTTTTATACACTGGGATTGTCTTTGTATTTTGCCATCTTTCCAGCATTTTTCTTTCTTTCATATCTTTTGCATTAATTTCGTTAACTTCTTTATAGGCCTTCATTTCGATATTTAAATATTTCTGTTGAAATTACGTTTTCATCAGCACTCTTATAATTTTATTGTATTATTGTCATATGACAAAAATGTTATGTATTTTTTGACACAACCAGCCCTGGTATATTTTTTGCAGAAGAGATGAGTATTTTTACTATATCTTTTGATCAATATCAATATTAATTTTCCCTTTTGAAGATTATCCTGCAGCCGTCTATGATGACAATTATGTCCTGTCGAGAAATATTCACTCATTCACATTGATGATTTCGCGCTGGAAATTAATTAGAGAAAAACTAGATAATGAATTTTGGATGAAAAAATCAGTTTGTTATAAAAATGTATTGTATCTGGAAGAATATTTGGTGACGGAGAATGAACGATTCGGGATTTACTGAAATGGTAAGGATAAGTAAAAAAAAAATAAAGCAATGTAGTCAATTTATTTACACATTAACTATGGATGTTTAATCTCAAATGATAACTGAAATGAGAATGATTATATTCAAATCATTTTATGATATACGCAGGTGATATTCTAATTTGAAAATAGATCTATGCGTAATTACCAGAATCAACAATATCTCTTTCCCTGAGCTGTGATTTACCTGAGTTACGATTATCATTTTCATATTAGCAAAGCTTGTTTCAAATGATATGTTAGTTCAACTGAGACAGTTAATTAATGGTTCTAATACAGAAACATATAGAAACAGGATGTTTAATATTTTCTACTGTGTTAATTAATACAAAATCTAGATTTATAAGACATGATTCCTAGTAATCTTGGATTTAAGTGTATAGTGTGTTTTATTAAAGAAAAAAAATGAGATAAACCAATTTATTGACGTTTTAAAAATTTTATTATTTAGTTTAGGTCTTATTATATAGTATATGTTTATTACATATATACCTTATACAATTAATAAATTTATGAAATTATTTTATATAACTATTTTTTTACTTGAAAAACTAATAACTTTATGCTTATTAGTTTCAATGAAAGATGGATGCCATTTATACATAATTAATTAAATCTGGTGTCATTCATTCATGATTAATTAAAATAAATGAAAAACAGATTTAAAAAATTAATTAAATTTTCAAATTTGACCCGCCTCTTGTAGACAAATGCTTTTAATAACACTATGAAAATTTTTAATTTATTGTATCTTTTTCAGGTAAGTGATGCATTTTCCATTTGTTAAAAGGCTTTTTGGTAAGTTTAATTCTTAATAAAACCTTAAAGTGTAGCATAAATGTATTATAAATACATACATAAATAAAAAAATAATTCAATTTATAGAATTTCCTTATAATTATAGTTTACATAAAACATTCAATGTCGATTTTATTTTATTATTCTCTAATTTTCTATAGCTTGTTTCAGAATTTATGATAAAAAAATAAACTGAAAAAGAGTTGTCTCATAAAATATTAATTTTACAATAACCGCGATGAGGCTCTTACATCTAATCAAAATTCTGGGAAAATTTCTTTATTTAATCAACTGAGTAAATACAAATTAGAAAAAATGGCTGTTATTTTTCGTTTCTTAATTTCTTTTCTTTTTGGCTCATTTAATTATCACCGAAATATCTCAATTACCATATTTTTAATTAAATTTCTCCACAAAATGGCTAATCCTGTTTATGCTTGAGTTACTTTTCTTGAAAGTCGTACTCAAACCAAGACGTGGGTTAAACGCCAAAAAAAGGTTTACGCTCTATTTGGAGACCCATTAATCCTCAAATAAATAGAGATTAAAATCAAAGCTATTAAATTCTTGTATATGTATATAGTGGTTTTTAGTCTAAATAATTAAATTGAAATGAATGTGTCACATTTAGAATTAATTAAGTTCCAGTTTTTTGGTTTTATTATTATTTTTGATTAGTGCCTAAAAGAGCGAAGAAAATGGACTTTTTTCATGTAATTATACAGGGTGATCATCTTATCCTCCGAATTTGGATTTCTCCGTTATCCCTTATCTTGAGAAATAGGAAATGTTTTAAATAAAAGTTATAGATAGAGTCAAGCTTCACATTTTAAAATTAGTTCATAACATACAGGGTGACTCATAAGGTCACAGCATATCAAAGTTATTTTTTTTAATGGAATCTTATAAAAAAATTTCAACTTAACAGGTCCTATTGCCTGTTTTAATGACACAGGATGTGAAAAACATAAATGCCCTTTTATTCTAAATACACTTTTCTTGGTTTAATCCTAGTTTATTGTAGAAGACTAAAAATTATCTATTTTTCATTAAGATTTTTTAACCAATAAATGAGAGTATAATAAAGGGTGGTGGGAAAAATATGTGATCATTTTTTATAACATTATACTAACCAATGTATATTTATAAAAGATTTGTAGTGATTTAAATCTTAGAAATAATTATTTTTTCTTCTTGTATTTTAAATTTTTTTCTGCTAATTACATAAATTATTATATTATCAAAATTCAGCATTTATTAAAATCTTGTAATTAGTTTTTATTATGCATATATTGAACGGGAAATTTTTAAATGTGTATTATGTCATAAACAGTTGTAAATATAAATTTTGTTGAATAATAAAAGCTCTATATTTTAAAAGCCTATTAAAATATGAAACCCTGTATCATTAATATTTGCTATAGAATTTGTTTAGGTTCATCACTTTTTGGTAGAGCATCGAGTTCGATATCATAAATATTTTAAGAAATTTTACGAAAGAGTGAAAGAAAGGAACTTAGTCTTTTCTGTGTAAGGTTGAATAAAAACTTTGACGTACTTTCTATAATAAATAACCTTTCTAACATAGTAATGAAAATAATTAATTAACAATTTTCTCTTTTCTACTCAAAATACTAACGGATAGTCCTAGTGGCTATAAATTAGAAATTGTTGTGACTAAGTACTGGCTGAGCCTGATTATGTTGTCGTGGTTCTATTTCGTGGACAGAATAGATTCAATCACGTTTTCTGTGCAACACAGTAATCAAATATTTAGAGTTAATCAGTCTCTAGCAGCAAAACCGTCAGAATGCTTTAATTTGTAAACACTTGTTAACTGATTGTTACTAGAAACGATCTAAACTAAGTAAATAACTTTCGTTTCTGCGCAGCTAACAAATTACTTGTTTGCTAAACGGCGATTTATCTCATCGAAGTTGGTTTATAGGTTTTTTAAGACGTACATTATTAGAATATTAATAACTACTTATATCTGAAAAACCTATATCCCATAATAATTTTGCTTCACACAATTATTAATGATATATTAAACATTTTTTTCTTGTGAAAGATTGTAGACCACTAAAAAATATTATAAATACTTCATAAGTACTCGTCTGTACCTTTTAAACAAAAAATTATTTATTCTAATATGTTATTTATCTAAAATACATGTCTGCAAGTAACTTTAATGTTTTGCCATTTTCTAAAAAAATAACAAATATTTGCAAAATTGATGAGGAAGTGTGATTGGTTCTAGATTTGATAAAGAATATGATATCCACCGTTATGTAACCCCGGCATTCACCGATTTTTTTTATTACTGTATGCCTAAAGTTGTAGTTGACTCTAAATATGCAAAATATGAAGTCAGGTGAGTATAATAATAGTCAGAAATTATTGACAGATT
This sequence comes from Hermaeophaga mercurialis, assembly GCA_951812935.1. Classification (NCBI taxonomy): domain Eukaryota; kingdom Metazoa; phylum Arthropoda; class Insecta; order Coleoptera; family Chrysomelidae; genus Hermaeophaga; species Hermaeophaga mercurialis. Next base: position 29,293,527 of record OX638361.1, on the reverse strand, counting down.
TTGCAGTGCGCTGCAAGAAAATCTAGAAAAGAGATCTGGCAACCATTTCAAAAGTTAGCAGACACGGATACGTTGATCAGAATTGAATTATATTGAGTGTTATTTGCTCAAATGGTACGCAGATCCTTTCGGTCTAAATTTATTTAACGTTATATTAGCCTTGTATTAAGACAACAGAATACCCAAATCAATAAGATTACCATCGGCATGCAAATAAAAATTTCAAAAAGACTAATACTAAATACATCTTCAGCAAAAAAATATATTGAAACTAATATTAACTATTAGTAACTAAAACGAATTATAACTCTCATTCGATTCATTTTATGGAAATATAAACGAAATAACTCACAGTAACTATGTTCAAGTTCTAGAATAGCACTATCGTCAGTATCCTCCAAATAAACAAGCCCTAACAACTAAATATTCAGACAAACAAAAATTTATTGAGAACATGAATTTACACAAATTAATGATTAATTTAAAGAACCATTTTAAAGTCTATCATTTAAAATAAATATTTTGATACTTTGGTTCCTATACATATTTGTATACACCGTGGGTGAATAAATAAAGAAAAATATTGCACAATATTTGTAACAACTAAATATTTGGACAATTTAAGAATAGTATATTCTGTAACAAGTTTATAATGAAAAAAATTCCATACGCGCTGTCTTTTATAAAAAATAGTCTCTTGATAGCTGCAAGTGCAATATGGAAGTTCGAGAGGATCACGCGAAATCTTTCATTTTTCGAATACGTTAGGGGTGAGTGGGAATGACTTATTGGAAAGTATACAACAGCTCTAAGAACTACTCAGGAGCTCAGAGGGTTGCTATTGCAGGATAAAATAATATGCACCTAACAAAATTTTATCCGTAACTTCATTGAAAATATGTCTCATCAGCAGTTATTAATACAAGAAACAATACGATGCTATTAATATCTTATTTTTCTTTCTTGTTACCGTTTTATATTCATTTTAACAACAAAAAGTCATACTTTGTTTAAAGTGCAAAAAAAGTGGAGTAACAAATCAGTCAATAGGTTAAGTTTTCTTTTCTTTCTTATGAGCACAAAATGAAGCCGACACTAAACAAAAACTATATAACTGTCTAAAAAAAGGAATAACATAACATCTTAAATTATTCAAAATTGGGTCAAATTAATGGAAAATTGTTATTTAAACATTAATTCTTTGGATACAACAAAAATAAGTAAAATTCATATCATTATAATCAATATTTATTATTATTATTATTATTATTATAGAAACTACAAAGTGGTAACTGTTCATGATTTTCATTTATTTCTAATAATAAAATTAGGTTGTTATATTGTAATTATATTGTTTGAACCATATTTTTCTTTTGAACTCAATTGCGTCTCATATCATACATTAAAATTATACCGGGCATAATTATAAATATAATGTTACTATAATAAAATTTAAGGATCCCATAACAAAATATTACTTTCTGACATAAAGTGTTAAGTTTAAAATATATTAGAGGGCAACCCTGTCACTGTAATTTGCTTAAATGGAAATATTGGTCATGTAATACAGCCTTTGAAATGTATTTTAATGATCTCTTCAACGTATATTTAATGACATTATTTCATTTTTATTATTTGTGATTTTGTTAATTTAGTTAACCATTTCATAAGACCAAATATCTGAGTTATCATTCTCACTGTTTATAGAAAAAATTTAACGATACATTTAAAAAAGGTACCCTGACCACAACTTTTAAATATAAAAAATTTGAAGTAGCATTTATTAAATGGATTTTTAACTAATCTTCTAGAAAGAAGAAGTAAAGAAAGACATCATAAACAAATAAAAAATAACTTCCTTTAACTATTATTCAAAGATAAAAATTGTTTTAATATCTCTATTAGCTGAGAACATACGAGTATAATGGGTGCTAGAATTCTTTCCGAAGCATGCAAACTCTATATCGTAATTTTTAATGTGCATATTTAAAAACGCAAAAACAAAACTCAGATTGTTGTTTTACCGAATTCAATGCTATTTATGAAAGTTGCAAACTCTATTTAAATTTATGAGATGTTTGTCGTTTAAAATTAAAGTGGGTAGTTGGTATTCATTTCGTAATTATTCACATAACTAATAAAATATCTCATATTTCTAAACTTTTCTTTTTTAAACAAATTTTATTACTTTGTTTGTACTCTAATTACATAACAATCAATAAACATATGTTAAATAAAGCACTGTAATACCTTAGTTAGACAGTTATTAGAGTGCAAACAATACAGCAAAATATATGACTTTTTATGTTTTGATGCTTGCTCTGATTTTTATTTTAGTTCCATTTATGTAGTAGCTCTTCTCGACAATTTAGTAGATTGGATTGATAACACAAACATGTGCAGATTTAAATAAAATTCTTTAAAATATTCTAAATAATTTTCAAATTTAAAGAATATAAAAACTAAAACAAGAATGATCTCTGTTAGAGTAACATTAATTATAGTTTTTTTGAAATAATATCGATACAATCTGATTCGGCTAATGAATAAGAACTAATAGAAAATAATATATAATATACATTTTTAGTACTACTTTGAGGACTAAAAATTTTCATATAAAAGCCACATTATGGAAAGATGGAAAGAATATTATAAAGAACTCGTATATAATAAAGGAGATAAATTAGATGAGGAAAAATATGAAATAGTTAATCAATACGAAGTATATTCAATAAATGAGGAAAAAATATGAAACGCCATAAAAAATTTGAAAGCAGGAAGAAAGCAGGAAAAGAAAACATCATACCAGAAATGATAGCATTCATGGGCGAGGAGGGAATAAGGGAACTAACCGACAACGTGAATAAGGTACTCAAAATAAAAAAGATATCCAAGGAAATTCATTCCATTCCTAACAATATATAAAAAGGGAGATGAGAGAGAATGTAGCAGTTAAAGAGAAATAACGTATTCCAGGAAAAATGCTGGTTAGAATATTCGAAGGCATTAAATAAAAACACTAGAAAAACTAGAAATGGACGATAGAAGTATTGAAGACAATGAGTAAAAATCATACGAATGTAGTAAGAACAAATAATGAATTTTTTTGGGAAGAAAAGAAATACCAAAGAACAGAGCATAAATACACAAATTGTCAAAAACAATTATAGGACCAACAATTATACAACAGCGAAACATGGACACTAAAAGAAAATCAAAAGAAATTAATAATTGCTACAGAAATAAGATTTCCGAGGTAAATAAAAGGGGAAAACACACAAGAGACAAAATTATAAATGAAAATATAGCCAAGCTGAATCAACGGAGCGGCGGACAAACCGATATCCAATAGAAAAACATTAAAACCGAAAGAAATGGAAAGAAGAAATAAAGAAAACGAAATAACTCTACTTCACACAACCTTACACTTTCTACATACTACATTCTAAATTATTCCTAAAGGATATTTATTATTAAAATCTATACATAAATCATAAGTTGTAATGACCTAAATCAAAATACTAAAGCTCCGTTAAAAATAGTAAAAAAAAATATGAATCTCTCGAGATATTCAGAAAATTTCAGTTAAACATTGTGGTAGCGGAACTGGAGCAGACAACTTATATATTTCAGCACTCCAAGGTATGTATCAACTACTTCCACTTCGGTAAATTGCCATGTTCAGAGCGAAGTGAGACATTTGAAATGTTGCCAACGGTGCAGTGTAACATACATATCATTAGCCATTACATAAGAGGGGTTTTGGAGATTTCAGGAGGACCAATTAAAGCAAAATTGAATAAAATTATAGATATTATTTTTAAAATATTAGTTAATATTCGAGAAGAAAAATATTTTTTAAATTTGGTATTTTATTTGGGTCCATATAAAGTATCCAAACCGTACTTTATCAAACAAGATTTTTGGCATAATTTAAACCTTCAAACCAGTTAAATAGGATAATATTATTCTGTCAAAACCGGACTTAACCCGTATAACTTCAAAAGATGAATTTATGAGAACCGTATTACCCTAGAAAAGTTTTCATCCAACTCAAAAAACGTTATAATCGAAATTTAGGCAACTAGTATATCATCATAACCTTATTTAGTCCGAACAGTATTTACGTATAACAGTTATTTGTCAAAACCGTATTTCATCCAAAAATGTATTTGTTGACAAGACTTTAAGGTTAAGTAGTGACGTCACAACTACGATGTTGGCACTGTAGAGATTCCGACAGATTGCTCTTAAATTACACTAACATATTTTCTACCGCCATATAGACGGCACTATAGACTTTTCGAAATTTTCTGGAAACTATTTGAAAATTTATACATTTGGTTAAGTGGATATATCCATAGCTTTTGTGATTGCGTAATTTTTTTTATAAAAATGAAGTTCTGCAGGGTAGTGAATTGCAATGAAAATAACAAAACTCAAATTCTGCATAAATTTCCTAAAGGTAAGAATGATATTCATTATTATTACAAAATCATGCAAATAATATTTGTGTAGCTAACAGAAATTATTTGTTTAGTAAACAATGTGACTGGCAAAATTAGGGTCAAAAAATCGGCCGAAGCCACTGCGAACCCTGAAGTACTGACTAGATCCTTAAAAAATCTGACTAGTATCTATATTTGTAGGAACGCAATAATAGGTTGGCCCTAACAGCCGTCCCTACTTTGTTTCTACTTGGTAATTTTAGTTTTTTAATCATCCTTTTATAAAGAAAACACATAATTTTGTTTTTAATTATTACAGAAGAAGAAAGTTCTTCAGATACAGATCAGCTGGTTCTGACAGGTATTTTTTTTTCTATTTTGTATAATAATAATGATAATATCATAAAAACGTAAGTGAAAAATTTACATAATGACAATAAATAATAATTATATTAATGTAATAAATTTTGTCCACATGCTTCCGATTGGTTGATACCAGCTTTTCAAGGTCCACACACCTCACCCCAAAGAAAAAAAAATGTAAGAAGAAATTGTAAACATTAGAAAAATGTATAAAAAAATAAATTTATTTATTCATTTACTTATTTATTTACACTGTTCAACAGGTACAACCCAATTACAGAACAGGAACTAACAATATAATTATACAATTATACAATATATAATTAATATAATTAAAGTTTCTACTTATTTTTTTTGGTTTGTTTTGCCTTAATTTTAATGATTATTTCTAAATTGTCGAGGAATAAATGTAGGAAGTTTCAAAAATGTAAGGTTAGGTTATGTTGTTTAGCTTTATTATTATGAAAAATTAATTTATTGAAGCGTATATGAACAATATATGATCCTCACACTCAAGACACTTCATCCTGCCAGTTTTAAAGTACATTTGAAAAATGTTTTTCTCAGTTGATTCATTAGCAATCTACAACTGTGATATTCTTCTTCTTCTTGCTGTATTATCTACTTTTAATATTCAATAATCTGTTATAAAAATCGTTATATTATGTTGTTTATTTGTACTATATTTTTATTAAATAAATAAAATAGAGACATATAAAAAAGATAGCAAACTATTTATTGTTATTAAAATAAGACAATACTTTGTTTAAAAAAATATATATTTTTCTTATAAGAAACAATTCAACTACAATATTCGAATTCCTACAAAAGGTAAATCCTTTCTCCTAATTCAAATCTGAATCACTTGAATCACTGTCATCGCTGTTAGGATTAATAATAATGGGATTAATTTCTAGTCTATCAAAAACTCTCTCTCTTCATACCATTTTTGTATTTCGTTGAAATATTTCAATCTAAATACTCGACAACGTCGCATCAAGGCATGCCAATCGCTACAATGTCATTTCTTCATCATAAATACGAGTCTCATGGGCGTAGAAAATTTCAAAATTATTTAATGTAAATTATGGTTTTTTGAGTACTAAACATATAATAATGATTTATAAACTTTATATTATAAAGAATAAGACGTATATAAGCCAATATAATTGAAATAATTCTAAAATTATCAAAATAATTACGATTACTTTTTCGGTTTTTTAGTACTGTGACTACGTTCATGAGTCCTCGTGAATTTTCGTGATGTTTCGTATGATTTATCTTAGTTAGGGAAATTTTAATTAGTTGGCAGTACTATGACGAAAGAGGTACGTCACTCCTGACGTGCAATGGTATTTGTACTAAAAATCCTATACCAAAATTTTTTGTTATGCCAATTTTAATAAAAATTCATTACTGACCAACAATATCTAATAATTTTAACAAGCATATATAAATTTTAATAAATTTTCGCTAAGATCCTGGGAGATCCAATTATTTTACTATTTAAATACTGTGTAATCAGATTAAAGTTAATTAATGAAAAATTAATATGCAAAACGTAGAGTGTCTGCCCCAGAGATAAGCTTAATTTGGATTTCTAACTCAATAAACGCTTTACTTAGTATTCCGAAGTGTTTTGCGTCCTCGATGTTAGTTTTTCTGCATTCATTAACATTAGTAAAACGCACTGTGTCTATTGAAGAAAACATAAATTCTTCTAATCATATGACTGAGAAACATCCGAAATATGTTTGGCTGAAAAAATTTATGGTTTTTGCGAAATAAACTCCTTTTATTAATTCTTCAAAACTCGTATCTTCAAACTCATTTTATATTCCAAATAATCAGATTTTTGTATATCATAATGCTGGTTCTCGTATTTGAATGTCTATTAATTATTTTTCTTCCAGCTGCGCTAATTATGCAAGTTAAATTACAATGCATATTTTACAGTTATTGTATTAATTGAAAGTGTAACCAGCGTTTTTAAACTTTTAATTGCATTAAAAAACATTTGATTAATGATTATAGAACAGTCAAAAACTTTTTGAGGTAAAATATTTGCCAAGTAATATATTATCAAATGTATATCAATTGTATGAAGCTTAAGATTAATGTGTCTGAAAAGATACTTGAAACTTTCCGAACGCAGTGGAGAGAGTGTAAACGTTTATTTTTAAAAAACTCTTGTCAGAGGAAGTATGAAAAATAGTTTATGTAATATTATTTTTTATAGATTTCTAAAAGAAGTTAATTTTAGGTAACTCTAAATTCATTTTTTATATAGATTGTTATTTATTAAGTTCAATTTTTTAAGATGAAAATAAAAACTGTTTATATGTTTATGAATATTTTTATAAAATTTTATAATAAAATATAAATTTTGTTTGGATTTAAGCTGATTGTATTGAATTTTTTTTTAAATTCATCGACTTTTAATAATTTTGGTCTTCTTTGGCTTTGGTGGATTATTCCATTCAATTTTTCCTCGTTTAAAAACTTATATTTCGTTGATTTTCCATATCCTATTTTTTACATGGCACTTCAACTACGGTGTCAACAGTATATTGTTGTCTAAAATAGTTGTAGACATTCAATTCATTGAATGACAAATGGTCTAGTATTAATTTTTTAACTGGTGAATACTCACAAGTTACTTCCGTCTTCAGTCACTATTATTTTTCTTGTTTATCGAAAACTAAGTAACTAAATTTCTACAAGCTTGAATTTTATTCAAATAAAATATCAATTACTTGTGGGCGTCATGGCAATTTAAAAGATAATTATCCCTTTCTATTACGATTATGACTATGACTGGCAATGAAAGATAGTAAAATGATGAGTCTTTAGACTGACTTTTTTTGATCGCAGAATCATGTTCTCTGTACTTTATAGCTTAGGTTTTGCTAATTTGCAAAAAATGTGTATACAGCGTGGTTGATTTCACTTTATATCTATAAACAATTATTAAAATTCGACGTCAATTTCCTTTAAAATTAAATTTTGTTTGTATTTTTTTGTTTTCATATTTCAAGTATGTCGATAAATTATACATTCTCTATTTAAAAGATGTATTTACGATTTATCTACTTTCTATTTTTAAAGATTTTTATTGTATGCAGGTTATTATTTCTTAATTTTCATAACCTTTAATTATTACACATCGAACAATTATATATATTGCAATTATATATGCGGGGTTTCTTAAGCTGCAGAAAATATATTTTATTCCATATTTATAAAAATTATTAACTGCTCACCCTGTAAATGCAATTTCACTAATGCCCAACATTTCCGATCAAATCATAGGTACGTTTAAGCATTTTCTGGCTTTTTAAACCCAACGACCTTCCCTTTGTCGGATGGAATTCCGATGACGTAAATGAACCCTTTTGGTATACATTCACCATATTGTCGGATTAGGACCTGATTGAAATTCTGAGGACGCTCTTCTAACGTCTCAATAAGAATTCCCGAGTTGAACAATGTAGGACTTGTATTGAATTAGAGACACCTTGGAACAATGAGTTAATCAAAATGTAATCCTTGAATCAATAAATTGATGCTTTCGATAGAGCTAATCATATATAGAGGGCTCCTAAAGTACTTAGAAGTAAAAATGATGAAAGAAAATTGATTAGTATTTAATGATATTATGAAAATTAGATAGTTATATTTTTTCTTCTCTTGATAAATAGTTGTGGTTTAATGTCAGTGTGACAGAATGTTTGTATAATAAATATTTTTCAAAAGAAAAATGTTGTTTTTAGATGATCCTTTTCCTTTCCTTATATTAAACTTTTAAAATGAATTTGTTAATTTGATATAAAATATGTTTTTTGTTATGTATTAAAAAATGTCTGAAATGCGAGAACACTATATTTTATAACGTATTTATTTTGGGATTTTGTAGAGAATGGAATTTAATTTAAGAACAAAAAAAATATGAAGGAAAATTAAAAGAAAGAATTGAATTGATGACAGAATAATTGTCCCATATTTAAATAAATATAATTTAATATTAGATATGAATAATTTAATTTAAAAATCTTCCATGAATCCATCTTGAAACCTCTTTCATATCTACATAATTATATTATAAGTGAATTTTCTTATTCCATGGGTTTAGAAGGGGAGGTCTTGTGTTGATTGCATTTTGGATCGAGTTATAAGTACCTACTAAGCTGTAGGATATACAGATAAACAGAGGAATCCCTAACCATCTTATAAAAATTTACAGACATTTACAGACGTACCGCAATAATTTTAGACGACGAAAATAAACACAGCGATGTAAAAGAGAATAACATCAATCACGTAGTTCGAGAAGGTTTGCTGTTTGTCTCCGCTTTTATTCAATTTTTTTATCCATGATTTAATGGGGCGATGGAAAGGAACCGCACCTCAGGGAATTCAGATATGAAATTCTTAGGAATAGTAAAGGATAGCATTCTGGAATATCATATCTGCTGCAATGTTGTAATCAGAGATGAGCTACAGGTTTTTGCTGTTAATTACAAAATAAAAGAATATCGACAGAAATGGTTCAATCACGTAAACAGAATGGAAGATATACGTATTCCTAAATTGACTCACAAATATAAGCCAAAAGGACAAAAATGTGTAGATCCATCAAGGTGACGATTTTTTTAAATTTATTGCTATTTATCAATTTTTGTCATTCAAGCAATGTCAAATCAACTTTGTTTACGCAGGATTCTCATAAATAGAATAATTTTCAAATAATTAGGTTGTTTAAAATCGTTTTAGAAACAATCAAAACTTGAACATCTTTACATTATTTTAATTTTTGCAAACATAGACAATTGTTTTGATTTACATTTGAAATCAACTAAATCGCCATGACATTTAATAACAATAATATTGATGAATATTAACGAGCAATTTAAATGTTTTTAGAATTAGTTATTTTTCAATAATTTTCTAAATAATTAAACCCAATTGATTTGGAAATTTTTCGAAAATAGTCACATAATAAGGTTGATTTAATATGAAAAATAATCCACCCTCAGATTATTCTATATTTATTTGTTTAATTGTTTGTATAATTTTATATTTGTTTTTTAATAAACTTCATTTAAATTTATATGAGAATTGTATACAACATTTCATAAACACTTCTAAATTTAAAATTTCACAATATTAAATCCTATTTGTAGACTGACAGTAGATATACGATGATTTTACACTTCTGATGTTCGAGTAATTCCTAAACTTTTAACTAGAAGGTTTGGTCAAACTAAAAAGCTAAAAAAATCCCAACACAAAGCTGTTGAAAATTTTTAATTAATACCTCTAGAGAGAATTTACTCGTTATCTACTAAAGAGGGATAATTATTTCGCAATTTTTCACGACCGAAATAATAGCTCCGAAATGAACTTTTATCTTGGGGACTTTTGATAATGGGATTCGCTTAATCCACCATTCTTTGCATACTTTATATTTCGGGCGTCTACCACGTATTTTGTGGTGGAACGTATTCTGGAGGATCAGCGATTTCCCGATATCTACGTATGCATTATCCTTACTTTTCCGGCTTTCTCTCGGCCTTTACTCCCACTTCTTATCTCAAGTATAATTAGTTCATGACCTATTCAGCTCAACTTCACGAAAAATCTAGGTGAACAATTTTAATATTCAAAGATTTATGGAAAGGTTAAAACTTTCGGTATATTATGTTATTTTAATTGCATATGTATTTTCAGACTTAATGAAAAATTACTACAGAATAAAGCATCGAATAAAAACTGACCCCTTAAAAACACCAAAGTTTAATAAATGAACTAACAAGATTTTTCTAGGATTAAGTAAATCCTTTATCCTTACATTACTTATAATTAGAAGTTCTGTGACAATTTCTATTTCTAAACTAAATAACGATTTTAAAAGCCTTAAAAAAACCACGAAAAAAAAGTACTGAATGCTGGTCTAGTGGTCATTTAATAAAAACAAGAGCCTTTGAACAACAACATCTAATCTAATTTATAAAACTACTTATCTTTGGTAGAAAAAAAATTGAGAAATGAATTATAAACATGCTAGGGCTCCGGATCGCCCGGATAATAGTGGAGTGCCTTTTACATGTCGAGCCATTTGAATGTCTTTAGTGAATAGAACCGTTTAAGGCCATAATTTTAGTTTTGAGTCGGATTACTCCATTTATGGTTCTTTATTTGAGCGATTTCGTTAGAACTGCATTGCGAAGCAATGAGGAATAAAATATAATAGGCTAACCAATTCGAAACGATTTAGAAAACCGATGGTTTTTAAATTAGAAGTAATTTTTAAATATCTAATAGTTTAATATACATACAGTGTGTCCATGGATGGGGTCCCCAAGGGGGAAAAAATCTTTATTATTCATTTTACGACCAAAAGTCATTCTTTATAAAAAGTTCTGCTTGTTGAGAAAATGGAGTTGCCTTATAAAAATTTTAGATTAAATGTACAGGGTGTTAGTAAATTAGGAAAATATGAAAATGCTTCAAGAGGGAAGTAACATTATTTATTATTTTTAACAAAAATTTTATAAAACAAAGTTGTTTATAAACTAGCATATATATATATATATATATATATATGTTAATTTTTTTATTAATTTTTAAAGATAGATTTAGTACATTTTTCGATGATTTTCAATCAGCTTTCTACATTTTTAAAAAAATTTAATATTGATTTTAGATTTTTAAATTTTATTCGTTGTTGTCTTTGCTTCAAATTATAATGTGTTGACAATTTTGTTCATAGTTTGTATTCCTTGTAGAAGCCCTGATGATGGACGATAAAGATGCCGAAATATTGACAGATGAAATAGTATTGGTTTTCTTAACTGAACATAAACCCAACAATAAAGTTATTGATTTGGTATTAAAAAAGTATTCCCATCATCAATTTCTTCTTATAATTGAATAAATAAATACTAAATAATTAAAATATTATTTCCAATTTCATCAAATTTTGTTTGAATTTCTTAGTATGGGTGTTCTAGTATCTATCTTAAAATAAGTGGTATTTTTTAAGAAAAAGTTGATTTTTAATGACAAAAAGAACGTTTTTTTGTTAAAATGTCTATTAATTATTTGGAGAAGAACATAAATGTTATTAAATAATGGTTACAAAGAATAAGAATGTTTTGTGATAATTCGGCAGTAATCAGAGCAGTGTAATTAACCTCAACTAAATTATAATAAAACATTAATTGGTAAATTTCCACAGCACCACTGAGGTATTACCACGGCGCGTTACCATTTTTTTAAGGGGATGGTTCGCCTGTAGCCATATAACACCATAAAACCCCGAATAAATAAAATTCTTAATAATGAAATCTATCAAAAACGAATTATTTAAAACACGAAGAAAAAAACGTGATTCCAGGAACTAAGAAAATAACTTTAATCGAAAACGGAAGTAGAAGAACAGAGAAAATAACTCCAACCAAAAACAGGGAAATAGAAGAAAAGTCCCTTCAGAAAAAGGGAAAAAAGCTCTAAACAAAAACGAGGAAATTTATAAAAATAGAGGAGCACTAGTGTTCAACGGAAATCGGGGAAAAACAAGGAGCCAAAAAACATAGAAGAATAGCCCCACCAAGAATATAAAACGTACCTTCAAGAAAATAGAGGTAAATAGAAGAACAGGACTAGAGAAAATAACTTCAACGAAACACAGGGAAATGGAAAAGTTTCTCTATAGACAGAGAAAATACCTTCAATCAAAAACAAGGAAATGGAAATGTTCCTCCATAAACAAAGAAAACAACCTCAACGAAAAACAGAGAAATGGAAATGTTCCACCATAAACAAAGAAAATCTCTTCAACCAAAAACAAAGAAATAAAAAAGTCCCTCCATAAACAAAGAAAATCTATTCAACTAAAAACGAAGAAATGGAAAAGTCCTTTCATAAACAAAGAAAATCTCTTCAATCAAAAACAAAGAAATGGAAAAGTCCTTTCATAAAAAAAGAAAATCTCTTCAATCAAAAACAAAGAAATGGAAAAGTCCTTTCATAAACAAAGAAAATCTCTTCAAACAAAAACAAAGAAATGGAAAAGTCCTTTCATAAACAAAGAAAATCTATTCAACCAAAAACGAGGAAATAGAAAAAGTCCCTTCATAAACAAAGAAAATCTATTCAACCAAAAACGACGAAATAGAAAAATCCCTCAATAACAATTCCAAAGAAACAAAAACCAAATGTACCACGTAATTCAGAGTGAAACAGAGAAATTGTCAGGAACTTAGATTCAGAAACTACAGACCAAAAAAGAAAATTAACTGAAAACTGCTCAAAATCCGAAAATATAATACGAGCTACAAATAATAAACAAACCCCCAGATAATAACACTGATGATCACGAACCTATCAAACTTCAATTTCCGAGTTTCCGGAACAAACCCGACTGCCTCCCCCTTTAACGCATCCGCTTGCTTTGGACACAAGTCTGATCAATGCAGGTTCGGCAGAGACCCCAGCTAGAGGTGCACCACTGTTCAACGAAAATCAAGGAAACAGAAGGAGCGCCCCTCAATGAACAACGAAAATAGAAGAATAGCCCCACCAAGAACATAAAACACATCTTCAAGGAAAATGAGATAAATAGAAGATCAGGGCCAAATAAAATAACTACCAAAGACAGGAAAATAGAAGAAAAGTCCTCAAGAAATAAACAAAATCATTTCAACCAAAAGTAAACGAAGAAAATACCTTCAATCAAAAACAAAGAAATGAAAAAGTCCCTCCATAAACAAAGAAAATAACTTCATCGAAAAACAGGGAAATGGAAATGTCCCTCCATGAACAAAGAAAATAACTTCAACCCAAAACAGGGAAATGAAAAAGTCCCTCCATAAACAAACAAAATAACCTCAACGGAAATCAGAGAAATGGAAATGTCCCTCCATAAACAAAGAAAATAATCTCAACGAAAAACAGAGAAATGGAAATGTCCCTCCATAAAAAAAAGAAAATAAATTCAACGAAAAACAGGGAAAAGGAAATGTCCCTCCATGAAAAAAGTCTCTCCATAAACAAACAAAATAACCTCAACGGAAATCAGAGAAATGGAAATGTCCCTCCATAAACAAAGAAAATAACTTCATCCCAAAACAGGGAAATGAAAAAGTCCCTCCATAAACAAACAAAATAAGCTCAACGGAAATCAGAGAAATGGAAATGTCCCTCCATAAACAAAGAAAATAACTTCAACGAAAAACAGGGAAACGGAAAATTTTTTAAACTAATTAATAAAAATCGAACAGAATTATTTGATTTTTAGACCGTTCGCGGCGACGAATACACAAATAATGATTTTTTTTCGATACATTCATCTCTAAGTCATCAACCCTTACGTAATAATGACTCATATATTTACAAACAAATATTTAATGAATTAAAAAACTTTTAAAAGTAAAAAATATGCAACTGTACCTTTTAATTATCGAAATAAAAATCCCAATTAAAAAGGGCACTTCACACGCGCGATTAAAAGGATCTAAAACCGCACCAGATTCTGTACGAAAACGAAAAATATTGAAAGAGTTTTAATTTTTAAACTAATTAATAAAAATCGGAAAGAATTATATGATTTTTAGACCGTTCGCGGCGACGAATACACAAATAATGATTTTTTTTTCGATACATTCATCTCGTAGTCATCAACCCTTACATAATAATGTATTCCCATCATTAATTTCTTCTTGTAATTGAATAAATAAATACTAAATAAATAAAACACTATCTCCAATTTCATCAAATTTTGTTTGAATTTCTTAGTATGGATGTTCTAGTATCTATCTTAAAATAAGTGGTATTTTTTAAGAAAAAGTTGATTTTTAATGACAAAAAGAACGTTTTTTTGTTAAAGTGTCTATTAATTATTTAAAGAAGCACATAAATGTTATTAAATATTGGTTACAAAGAGTAAGAATGTTTTGTGATAATTCGGCAGTAATCAGAGCAGTGTAATTAACCTCAAATTAATTATAATAAAACATTAATTGGTAAATTTCCACACCACCACTGAGGTATTACCACGGCGCGTTACCATTTTTTTAAGGGGATGGTTCGCCTGTAGCCATATAACCCCATAAAACCCCAAATAAATAAAATTTTTAATAATGAAATCTATCAAAAACGAATTTTTTACAACACGAAGAAAAAGTCGTGATTCCTGGAACTAAAAAAACAACTTTAGTCCAAAACGGAAATAGAAGAAGAGAGAAAATAACTCCAACCAAAAACAGGAAAGTAGAAGAAAAGTCCCTTCAGTAAAAGGGAAAAAAGCTCTAAACAAAAACGAGGAAATTTATGAAAATAGAGGTGCACAAAGTTTTCAATGGAAATCGGGGAAAAGGAAGGAGCGCCCCTCAATGAACAAAAACATATAAGAATAGCCCCATCAAGAATATAAAATGCACCTTCAAGAAAAAGAGGTAAATAGAAGAACACGACTAAAGAAAATAACTTCAACGAAACACAGGGAAATGGAAAAGTTTCTCTATAGACAGAGAAAATACCTTCAATCAAAAACCTCAACGAAAAACAAAGAAATGAAAAAGTCCCTCCATAAAGAAAGAAAATCCCTTCAACCAAAAACAAAGAAATGGAAAATTCCCTTCATAAACAAAGAAAATATCTTCAACCAAAAACAAAGAAATGAAAAAGTCCCTCCATAAACAAAGAAATGGAAAATTCCCTCAAGAACCATTCCAAAGAAACAAAAACCAAATAAACCACGTAATTCAGAGAGAAACAGAGAAATTGTCATAAACTTAGATACAGAAACTACCGACCAAAAAAGAAAATTCACTGAAAACTTCCCAAAATCCGAAAATATAGTACCAGCAACAAATAATAAACAAACCCCCGGATAATAATACTGATGATTACGAACCTAACAAACTTCAGTTTCCGAGTTTTCGGAACAAATTCGACTACCTCCCCCTTTAGCGCATTTGCTTGCTTTGGACACAAGTCTGATCAATGCAGGTTCGGCAGAGACCCCAGCTAGAGGTGCACCATTGTTCAACGAAAATCAAGGAAAAAGAAGGGGCGCCCCTCAATGAACAACGAAAATAGAAGAATAACCTCACCGGGAAAATAGAACGCAAAAACAAAGAAATGGAAAAATCCCTTCATTAACAAAGAAAATCCCTTCAACCAAAAACAAAGAAATGGAAAATTCCCTTCATAAACAGAGAAAATCCCTTCAACCAAAAACAAGGAAATGGAAATGTCCCTCCATAAACAATGAAAATCCCTTCAAGCACAAACAAAGAAATGGAAAAGTCCCTCAATAAACAAAGAAAATCCCTTCAAGCAAAAACAAAGAAATGGAAAATTCCCATCATAAACAAAGAAAATCCCTTCAACCAAAAACAGGGAAATGGAAATGTCCCTCCATAAACAAAGAAAATAAATTCAACCAAAAACAGAGAAATGAAAAAGTCCCTCAATAAACAAAGAAAATCCCTTCAAGCAAAAACAAAGAAATAGAAAATCCCTTCAACCAAAAACAGGGAAATGGAAATGTCCCTCCATAAACAAAGAAAATAACTTCAATGAAAAACAAGGAAATGGAATTGTCACTCCATAAACAAAAGAAATCCCTTCAACCAAAAACAAAGAAATGGAAAATTCCCTTCATAAACAAAGAAAATCCCTTCAACCAAAAACAGGGAAATGTAAATGTCCCTCCACAAACAAAGAAAATAACTTCAACGAAAAACAAGGAAATGAAAAAGTCCCTCCATAAACAAAGAAAATAAATTCAACCAAAAACAGAGAAATGGAAAATTCCCTTCATAAACAAAGAAAATCCCTTCAACCAAAAACAAAGAAATGGAAGATTCCCTTCATAAACAAAGAAAATCTCTGCAACCAGAAACAAAGAAATGGAAAATTCCTTTCATAAACAAAGAAAATCCCTTCAACCAAAAACAAAGAAATGGAAAATTCCCTTCATAAACAAAGAAAATCCCTTAAAAAAACAAAGAAATGGAAAATTTCCTTCAAAAACAAAGAAAATCCCTTCAACCAAAAACAAAGAAATGGAAAATTCCCTTCATAAACAAAGAAAATCCCTTCAACCAAAAACAAAGAAACGGAAAATTCCCTTCATAAACAAAAAAAATCCCTTCAACCAAAAACAAAGAAACGGAAAATTTCCTTTATAAACAAAGAAAATCCCTTCAACCAAAAACAGGGAAATGGAAATGTCCCTCCATAAACAAAGAAAATAAATTCAACCAAAAACAGAGAAATGAAAAAGTCCCTCAATAAACAAAGAAAATCCCTTCAAGCGAAAACAAAGAAATGGAAAATTCCCTTCATAAACAAAGAAAGTCCCATCAACCAAAAACAGGGAAATGTAAATATCCCTCCACAAAAAAAGAATATAAATTAAACGCAAAACAGAGAAATGAAAAAGTCCCTTCATAAACAAAGAAAATCCCTTCAACCAAAAACAGGGAAATGGAAATGTCCCTTCACAAACAAAGAAAATAACTTCAACGAAAAACAAGGAAATGGAATTGTCCCTCCATAAACAAAGAAAATAAATTCAACCAAAAACAGAGAACTGGAAAATTCCCTTCATAAACAAAGAAAATCCTTTCAAACAAAAACAAAGAAATGGAAAATTCCCTTCATAAACAAAGAAAATATCTTCAACCAAAAACAAAGAAATGAAAAAGTCCCTCCATAAACAAAGAAAATCCCTTCACCTAAAAACAAAGAAATGGAAAATTCCCTTCATAAACAAAGAAAATCCCTTCAACTAAAAACAGGGAAATGTAAATGTCCATCCACAAACAAAGAAAATAACTTCAATAAAAAACAAGGAAATAGAATTGTCTCTCCATAAACAAAGAAAATAAATTCAACCAAAAACAGAGAAATGAAAAAGACCCTCAATAAACAAAGAAAATCCCTTCAAGCAAAAACAAAGAAATGGAAAATTCCGTTCATAGACAAAGAAAATCCCTTCAACCAAAAACAGGGAAATGGAAATGTTCATCCACAAACAAAGAAAATAAATTCAACGAAAAACAAGGAAATGGAATTGTCCCTCCATAAACAAAGAAAATATCTTCAACCAAAAACAAAGAAATGAAAAAGTCCCTCCATAAACAAAGAAAATCCCTTCACCTAAAAACAAAGAAATGGAAAATTCCCTTCATAAACAAAGACAATCCCTTCAACCAAAAACAGGGAAATGTAAATGTCCCTCCACAAACAAAGAAAATAACTTCAATGAAAAACATGGAAATAGAATTGTCTCTCCATAAACAATGAAAATAAATTCAACCAAAAACAAAGAAATGGAAAATTCCCTTCATAAACAAAGAAAACCCCTTCAACCAAAAACAAAGAAATGGAAAATTCCCTTCATAAACAAAAAAAATTCCTTCAACCAAAAACAAAGAAATGGAAAATTCCCTTATAAACAAAGAAAATCTCTTCTACCAAAAACAATGAAATGGAAAATTCCCTTCATAAACAAAGAAAATCTCTGCAACAACCAGAAACAAAGAAATGGAAAATTCCTTTCATAAACAAAGAAAATCCCTTCAACCAAAAACAAAGAAATGGAATATTCCCTTCATAAACAAAGAAAATCGCTTCAACCAAAAACGAAGAAATGGAAAATTCCCTTCATAAACAAAAAAAATCCCTTCAACCAAAAACAAAGAAATGGAAAATTCCCTTCATAAACAAAGAAAATATCTTCAACCAAAAACAAAGAAACGGAAAATTCCCTTCATAAACAAAGAAAATCCCTTCAACCAAAAACAAAAAATGGAAAATTCCCTTCATAAACAAATAAAATCCCTTCAACCAAAAACAGGGAAATGTAAATGTCTTTCCACAAACAAAGAAAACAACTTCAACGCAAAACAAGGAAATGGAAACGTCCCTCCATAAACAAAGAACATAAATTCAAAGAAAAACAGAGAAATGAAAAAGTCCCTCAATAAACAAAGAAAATCCCTTCAAGCAAAAACAAAGAAATGGAAAATTCCCTTCATAAACAAAGAAAATACCTTCAACCAAAAACAGGGAAATGGAAATGTCCCTCCATAAACAGAGAAAATGAATTCAACCAAAAACAGAGAAATGAAAAAGTCCCTCAATAAACAAAGAAAATCCCTTCAAGCAAAAACAAAGAAATGGAAAATTCTCTTCATAAACAAAGAAAATCTCTGCAACCAGAAACAAAGAAATGGAAAATTCCCTTCATAAACAAAGAAAATCACTTCAACCAAAAACAAAGAAATGGAAAATTCTCTTCATAAACAAAGAAAATCTCTGCAACCAGAAACAAAGAAATGGAAAATTCCTTTCATAAACAAAGAAAATCCCTTCAACCAAAAACAAAGAAATGGAAAATTCCCTTCATAAACAAAGAAAATCCCTTCAACCAAAAACAAAGAAGTGGAAAATTCCCTTCATAAACAAAGAAAATCTCTTCAACCAAAAACAAAGAAATGGAAAATTCCCTTCATAAACAAAGAAAATCTCTGCAACCAGAAACAAAGAAATGGTAAATTCCTTTCATAAACAAAGAAAATCCCTTCAACCAAAAACAAAGAAATGGAAAATTCCCTTCATAAACAAAAAAAATCCCTTCAACCAAAAACAAAGAAATGGAAATTCCCTTCATAAACAAATAAAATCCCTGCAATCAAAAACAAAGAAACTGAAAATTCCCTTCATAAACAAAGAAAATCCCTTCAACCAAAAACAGGGAAATGGAAATGACCCTCCACAAACAACGAAAATCCCTTCAAACAAAAACAAAGAAATGGAAAATTCCCTCCAGAACCATTCCAAAGAAACAAAAACCAAATATACCACGTAATTCAGAGAGAAACAGATAAATTGTCATGAACTTAGATACAGAAACTACCGACCAAAAAAAGAAAATTCACTGAAAACTACCCAAAATCCGAAAATATAGTACCAGCTACAAATAATAAACAAACCCCCGGATAATAATACTGATGATTACGAACCTAACAAACTTCAGTTTCCGAGTTTTCGGAACAAATTCGACTACCTCCCCCTTTAGCGCATTTGCTTGCTTTGGACACAAGTCTAATCAATGCAGGTTCGGCAGAGACCCCAGCTAGAGGTGCACCACTGTTCAACGAAAATCAAGAAAAGAGAAGGAGCGCCCCTCAATGAACAACGAAAATAGAAGAATAACCTCACCGGGAAAATAGAACGCAAAAACAAAGAAATGGAAAATTCCCTTCATTAACAAAGAACATCCCTTCAACCAAAAACAAAGAAATGGAAAATTCCCTTCATAAACAAAGAAAACATCTTCAAACAAAAACAAAGAAATGAAAAAGTCCCTCCATAAACAAAGAAAATCCCTTCACCTAAAAACAAAGAAATGGAAAATTCCCTTCATAAACAAAGAAAATCCCTTCAACGAAAAACAAGGAAATGGAAATGTACCTCCATAAACAAAGAAAATAAATTCAACCAAAAACAGAGAAATGGAAAATTCCCTTCATAAACAAAGAAAATCCCTTCAAGCAAAAACAAAGAAATGGAAAATCCCTTCAACCAAAAACAGGGAAATGGAAATGTCCCTTCGCAAACAAAGAAAATAAATTCAACCAAAAACAGAGAAATGAAAAAGTCCCATAATAAACAAAGAAAATCCCTTCAAGCAAAAACGAAGAAATGGAAAATCCCTTCAACCAAAAACAGGGAAATGGAAATTTCCCTCCACAAACAAAGAAAATAACTTCAATGAAAAACAAGGAAATGGAATTGTCCCTCCATAAACAAAGAAAATAAATTCAACCAAAAACAGAGAAATGGAAAATTCCCTTCATAAACAAAGAAAATCCCTTCAACCAAAAACAAAGAAATGGAAAATTCCCTTCATAAACATAGAAAATCTCTGCAACCAGAAACAAAGAAATGGAAAATTCCTTTCATAAACAAAGAAAATCCCTTCAACCAAAAATAAAGAAATGGAAAATTCCCTTCATAAACAAAGAAATAGAAAATTCCCTTCATAAACAAAAGAAATTACTTCATCCAAAAACGTTGGGCCGAAATCTAAAATTTACAATAAATAATATACACACTGTATGTCATTCAATGATTAGAATGTAAGAAATTTAAAAAATGTTTACTTACCTTTCGAACACACTGTATATCATCAAATTTTTACATAAGTTAAAGTTTCGTAACGTTTGTTTGTCTTTCGAAGAAACTCTGCTGTTGAACGCACTGTATATCATTCACTTTGTACAACTGTGAATAAAACATACGCACAAAAAGTTTTTTTATATATACGCACAGGATAAAAAATTTGAAAAATGTTCATTTACTGTTCGAATACACTGTATATTATAAATTTTTACAAATGTAAAAATTTAATAATAATCGAAGACACCCTGTTGTTGAACACACGGTATAATACTAATTTTTTATAAACCGGATATACGCAAAACATTTAAAAATAAAATTATCCAGAATCATTTTATCAAAAAGACATAAAGTATAAAATAGTTATGTATCACCCTCTATATTAGATCTAATATAGTCAAAAATATTTTTGGAATAGTTGAATTTAATAAAAAATAAATTAAAAAAACACCATGCAAATACCCCAGTTTTCCTACCTTTCCTGATGAAATTCTTACCCTGATGATGACCACCCAAAATTCTGAAACAAAAGAGAAAATATTATTTATTCGCTATTTATTCTCAATTTGCTTAAAATTTAAATAAATCGTAATTTAAAAAAAAATTATACAATAATTTAAAAATAGTATATCTAAATACTAAACAAAAATTTTTTTTTAAATTAATAGTTATATTCGTTAGCGTTTACAATCAATTATTTTATTTAAACTATTATAATAAACTATAGAACAATAATAACAATTGCGAAAGGTAATTAAAAGTTTATTTTTAAATTTTTTTCATTTCATTTAATTAATTAAAAAGCGTTTAAAAATTTTACCTTGTGATTTCTTAAGTAAAAATCCATATATGAAATCCATGAAAAAAACGAAAAAAACTAAAATCGTTTAATTATCGTAAACTATTAAACCACCGAATTTAATTTCGACCGTTTACTCCGAAAATCCGACTTCAATTAGTTGATTTATTTTGATGTACATTTATATATTTATTAGTCACGACCCTTTAGTCACGAAATTGTGACTAACACATTATTGTAACCATAAACAAAAGGGTAAATTTTCTATACAGGGCGGCGTATCGTAAAATAATTAAATGTAATAAAAATAATTTTATTTAGAATTCCCAACTAATATTTAATATTAAATTGAAATAGTATTTATAATTATAAAATTTGTAATAGTGACGAAAAATTTAAAAGGAAAAATCACTTTTACGTTTCTAAATTAAAATATTTGTTTAATTTTTAAAATAAAAATAAAATCGTTTAATAATAAAAACTTTCAACTAACCTTCTGATTTCAGACGTAAATGATCCCAATCCTAAAGGGCACTTCACACGCGCGCGATTAAACGGAACTAAAACCGCACGAGATTCTCAACGAAAACGAAATAATCGAAAGCGCTTAAATTTTTTTAACTAATTGACAAAAAATCAAAAGACTTATTCGATTTTAGGACCGATCGCGGTGACTGACACTCGAATAATGAATTTATTTCGATAAATTAATATCTTAGTCACGACATCTTTACGTAATAATGACTAATATGTTTACAAACAAATAATTCATAAAAAATCGTAAAAATATCTATAATTTAGAGTTGAAATTAATTGAATGTTAGTACTTTTAAACTTCATTAGTTGGTGTAAAAGATGACAACTAGTTTCGATTAATAAATCATCATCAGGACCTAATGCGGAAGACTAATTTTTATCAATTTTCGATGTAATTCCATTTAATAAATTTAAAATCGTTTAATAATAAAAACTCTCAACTAACCTTCTAATTTCAGACGTAAATATTCCCAATCCTAAAGGGCACTTCACACGCGCGCGATTAAACGGAACTAAAACCGCACGAGATTCTCAACGAAAACGAAATAATCGAAAGCGTTTAAATTTTTAAACTAAATATAAAAATCGAACTGAATTATTTGATTTTTAGACCGTTCGCGGCGACGAATACACAAATAATGATTTTTTTTTCGATACATTCATCTCTTAGTCATCAACCCTTACGTAATAATGACTCATATGTTTACAAACAAATATTTAATGGATTTAAAAACTTTTAAAAGTAAAAAATATGCAACTGTACCTTTTAATTATCGAAGTAAAAATCCCAATTCAAAAGGGCACTTCACACGCGCGATTAAAAGGATCTAAAACCGCACCAGATCCTGTACGAAAACGAAAAAAATTGAAAGCGTTTTAATTTTTAAACTAATTAATAAAAATCGAACTGAATTATTTGATTTTTAGACCGTTCGCGGCGACGAATACACAAATAATGATTTTTTTTTCGATACATTCATCTCTTAGTCATCAACCCTTACTCATATGTTTACAAACAAATATTTAATGGATTTAAAAACTTTTAAAAGTAAAAAATATGCAACTGTACCTTTAAATTCTCGAAATGAAAATCCCAATTAAAAAGGGCACTTCACACGCGCGATTAAAAGGATCTAAAACCGCACCAGATCCTGTACGAAAACGAAAAAAATTGAAAGCGCTTTAATTTTTAAACTAATTAATAAAAATCGAACAGAATTATTTGATTTTAAGACCGTTCGCGGCGACGAGTACACAAATAATGATTTTTTTTCGATACATTCATCTCTTAGTCATCAACCTTTCTTCTTGTAATTGAATAAATAAATACTAAATAAATAAAATGCTATCTCCAATTTCATCAAATTTTGTTTGAATTTCTTAGTATGGATGTTCTAGTATCTATCTTAAAATAAGTGGTATTTTTTAAGAAAAAGTTGATTTTTAATGACAAAAAGAACGTTTTTTTGGTAAAGTGTCTATTAATTATTTAAAGAAGCACATAAATGTTATTAAATAATGGTAACAAAGAATAAGAATGTTTTGTGATAATTCGGCAGTAATCAGAGCAGTGTAAATAACCTCAACTAAAATATAATAAAACATTAATTGGTAAATTTCCACACCACAACTGAGGTATTACCACGGCGCGTTACCATTTTTTTAAGGGGATGGTTCGCCTGTAGCCATATAACCCCATAAAACCCCAAATAAATAAAATTCTTAATAATGAAATCAATCAAAAACGAATTGTTTACAACACGAAGAAAAAATCGTGATTCCAGGAATTAAAAAAATAACTTTAGTCGAAAACGGAAATAGAAGAACAGAGAAAATAACGCCAACCAAAAACAGGAAAATAGAAGAAAAGTCCCTTCAGAAAAAGGGACAAAAGCTCTAAACAAAAACGAGGAAATTTATGAAAATAGAGGTGCACTAGTGTTCAACGGAAATCGGGGAAAAGAAAGGAGCGCCCCTCAATGAACAAAAAACATATAAGAATAGCCCCATCAAGAATATAAAACGCACCTTCAAGAAAAAAGAGGTAAATAGAAGCACACGACTAAAGAAAATAACTTCAACGAAACACAGGGAAATGGAAAAGTTTCTCTATAGACAGAGAAAATACCTTCAATCAAAAACCTCAACGAAAAACAAAGAAATGAAAAAGTCCCTCCATAAATAAAGAAAATCCCTTCAAACAAAACCAAAGAAATGGAAAATTCCCTCAAGAACCATTCCAAAGAAACAAAAACCAAATAAACCACGTAATTCAGAGAGAAACAGAGAAATTGTCATGATCTTAGATACAGAAACTACCGACCAAAAAAAGAAAATTCACTGAAAACTGCCCAAAATCCGAAAATATAGTACCAGCTACAAATAATAAACAAACCCCCGGATAATAATACTGATGATTACGAACCTAACAAACTTCAGTTTCCGAGTTTTCGGAACAAATTCGACTACCTCCCCCTTTAGCGCATTTGCTTGCTTTGGACACAAGTCTGATCAATGCAGGTTCGGCAGAGACCCCAGCTAGAGGTGCACCAATGTTCAACGAAAATCAAGGAAAAAGAAAGAGCGCCCCTCAATGAACAACGAAAATAGAAGAATAACCTCACCGGGAAAATAGAACGCAAAAACAAAGAAATGGAAAATTCCCTTCATTAACAAAGAAAATCCCTTCAACCAAAAACAAAGAAATGGAAAATTCCCTTCATAAACAGAGAAAATCCCTTCAAGCACAAACAAAGAAATGGAAAAGTCCCTCAATAAACAAAGAAAATCCCTTCAAGCAAAAACAAAGAAATGGAAAATTCCCATCATAAACAAAGAAAATCTCTTCAACCAAAAACAGGGAAATGGAAATGTCCCTCCATAAACAAAGCAAATAAATTCAACCAAAAACAGAGAAATGAAAAAGTCCCTCAATAAACAAAGAAAATCCCTTCAAGCAAAAACAAAGAAATGGAAAATCCCTTCTACCAAAAACAGGGAAATGGAAATGTCCCTCCACAAACAAAGAAAATAACTTCAATGAAAAACAAGGAAATGGAATTGTCCCTCCATAAACAAAGAAAATAAATTCAACCAAAAACAGAGAAATGGAAAATTCCCTTCATAAACAAAGAAAATCCCTTCTACCAAAAACAAAGAAATGGAAAATTCCCTTCATAAACAAAGAAAATTCCTTCAACCAAAAACAAAGAAATGGAAAATTTCTTTCATAAACAAAGAAAATCCCTTCAACCAAAAACAAAGAAATGGAAAATTCCCTTCATAAACAAAGAAAATCTCTTCAACCAAAAACAAAGAAATAGAAAATTCCCTTCATAAACAAAAGAAATTACTTCATCCAAAAACGTTGGTCCGAAATCTAAAATTTACAATAAATAATATACACACTGTATGTCATTCAATGATTAGAATGTAAGAAATTTAAAAAATGTTTACTTACCTTTCGAACACACTGTATATCATAAAATTTTTACAAAAGTAAAAGTTTTGTAACGTTTGTTTGTCTTTCGAAGAAACTCTGCTGTTGAACGCACTGTATATCATTCACTTTGTACAACTGTGAATAAAACATACGCACAAAAAGTTTTTTTATATATACGCACAGGATAAAAAATTTGAAAAAATGTTTATTTACTGTTCGAATACACTGTATATCATAAATTTTTACAAATGTAAAAATTTAATAATAATCGAAGACACCCTGTTGTTGAACACACGGTATAATACTAATTTTTTATAAACCGGATATACGCAAAACATTTAAAAATAAATTTATCCAGAATCATTTTATCAAAAAGACATAAAGAATAAAATAGTTATGTATCACCCTCTATATTAGATCTAATATAGTCAAAAATATTTTTGGAATAGTTGAATTTAATAAAAAATAAATTAAAAAAACACCATGCAAATACCCCAGTTTTCCTACCTTTCCTGATAAAATTCTTACCCTGATGATGACCACCCAAAATTCTGAAACAAAAGAGAAAATATTATTTATTCGCTATTTATTCTCAATTTGCTTAAAATTTAAATAAATCGTAATTTAAAAAAAAATTATACAATAATTTAAAAATAGTATATCTAAATACTAAACAAATTTTTTTTTTTAAATTAATAGTTATATTCGTTAGCGTTAACAATCAATTATTTTATTTGAACTATTATAATAAACTATAGAACAATAATAACAATTGCGAAAGGTAATTAAAAATTTATTTTTAATTTTTTTTCATTTCATTTAATTTAATTAATTAAAAAGCGTTTAAAAATTTTACCTTGTGATTTCTTAAGTAAAAATCCATATATGAAATCCATGAAAAAAAACGAAAAAAACTAAAATCGTTTAATTATCGTAAACTATTAAACCACCGAATTTAATTTCGACCGTTCACTCCGAAAATCCGACTTCAATTAATTGATTTATTTTGATGTACATTTATATATTTATTAGTCACGACCCTTTAGTCACGAAATCGTGACTAACACATTATTGTAAATATAAACAAAAGGGTAAATTTTCTATACAGGGCGGCGTATCGTAAAATAATTAAATGTAATAAAAATAATTTTATTTAGAATTCCCAACTAATATTTAATAACAAATTGAAATAGTATTTATAATTATAAAATTTGTAATAGTGACGAAAAATTTAAAAGGAAAAATCACTTTTACGTTTCTAAATTAAAAATATTTGTTTAATTTTTAAAATAAAAATAAAATCGTTTAATAATAAAAACTTTCAACTAACCTTCTGATTTCAGACGTAAATGATCCCAATCCTAAAGGGCACTTCACACGCGCGCGATTAAACGGAACTAAAACCGCACGAGATTCTCAACGAAAACGAAATAATCGAAAGCGCTTAAATTTTTTTAACTAATTGATAAAAATCAAAATACTTATTCGATTTTAGGACCGATCGCGGTGACTGACACTCGAATAATGAATTTATTTCGATAAATTAATATCTTAGTCACGACATCTTTACGTAATAATGACTAATATGTTTACAAACAAATAATTCATAAAAAATCGTTAAAATATCTATAATTTAGAGTTGAAATTAATTGAATGTTAGTACTTTTAAACTTCATTAGTTGGTGTAAAAGATGACAACTAGTTTCGATTAATAAATAATCATCAGGACCTAATGCGGAAGACTAATTTTTATCAGTTTTCGATGTAATTCCATTTAATAAATTTAAAATGGTTTAATAATAAAAACTTTCAACTAACCTTCTAATTTCAGACGTAAATATTCCCAATCCTAAAGGACACTTCACACGCGCGCGATTAAACGGAACTAAAACCGCACGAGATTCTCAACGAAAACGAAATAATCGAAAGCGTTTAAATTTTTAAACTAAATATAAAAATCGAACTGAATTATTTGATTTTTAGACCGTTCGCGGCGACGAATACACAAATAATGATTTTTTTTTCGATACATTCATCTCTTAGTCATCAACCCTTACTTAATAATGACTCATATGTTTACAAACAAATATTTAATGGATTTAAAAACTTTTAAAAGTAAAAAATATGCAACTGTACCTTTTAATTATCGAAGTAAAAATCCCAATTCAAAAGGGCACTTCACACGCGCGATTAAAAGGATCTAAAACCGCACCAGATCCTGTACGAAAACGAAAAAAATTGAAAGCGTTTTAATTTTTAAACTAATTAATAAAAATCGAATAGAATTATTTGATTTTTAGACCGTTCGCGGCGACAAATACACAAATAATTATTTTTTTTTTCGATACATTCATCTCTTAGTCATCAACCCTTACGTAATAATGACTCAAATGTTTACAAACAAATATTTAATGGATTTAAAAACTTTTAAAAGTAAAAAATATGCAACTGTACCTTTTAATTATCGAAGTAAAAATCCCAATTCAAGAGGGCACTTCACACGCGAATTATATTTTCTCGATGGAAAATAACTTTTTTAAAAATCGAAAATTTTACTTTATTATACAATTAAAACTTTTACACAGATTATATATTCTAACAACTACGAATGATTTTTACTAACTAACTACTATGAATATTTTTATAGACTGACTGGTACAACTGATTTTTACTGACTAACTCTACAGTGCAATTTGTCTATTTATAAGTTCTTTTTAATGTCTGAATAAGCACTTCACAATAAAAAGAGTCTATTGTTAGTGGATGATATAATTCCTCCCCTCGAAGATTCGGCTTCCGATGTCACAGAGGAAGATGAATGACTTGTAGCTCCAGGGTAGCGTTTTGGGTTTGACGTCGTCTGGGTACCAAAGGGATGATATCTGCTTGAAGTTGTGGTTGATTATGGATGATGTTTTCCCTCATGGATTGGAGATCTTCCAGGTTGATTCGTTGTAAACTAGTTTGGGATATTGTCTCAGATTGTCTTAGCGGCTGGTCACTAATGGATGGAAACAATACAGGTTGTTTTTCGTTAGCTATTAATTCTTCATTCAGGATGGTTTCTTCTAAGGTGGTGAGTTTACAATGTACGGGAATCGTGGCCAACTGCGTTCCAATCAGTTGCATGGTTTCTTCTTGGGAACTGCAGCTGAGTGTTACGGTATTGACTTTTGGTAAAATTAAAATCCACTGATTGGTTCCTTCAAGCCTTTGGATTGTCGGATAGGATATTGTGATGAGTCTCTGGTGACAGACGACTGGGACTTCTCGACGAAGGAGTTTAATTTCGCAAGAAACGTTATGGCTTGCTTCTTGAAGACTGACAGGTTCGCAGATATAGTTCTTTTCGGATACTTCGGTGCAGGGTTTACTCATAAATGAGTAGTACAATTTATTATGAATAATAAATTTATTTTCAGGCATAATTACCTTAAGCTGACCCTGTTTTGGGATGGGTACAGGATAGAGGTGATATAGGTTGAATTCGTGGGGCAATGTGACTGGTATATGCAAGATAAAAGTTATTTTGTTATTTAGAATAAAGCAAGATACTTTTATAATATTTTTGAATAATAATACATTATCTAGAGTTAATTTAATAGGTATTTGAGGTTTACTTGAGTTTTTGAATATATCCTTTAAAAGTTTGTATAATTCTTTGATAGTAATTATACTGGGATGCAAAATTTTTAATTGTGCTGCGGTTAATGAATTTTCTATATCTTGTAAAAGGGAATTTATTATTTCAAACATGTTGATTAATTCAATTAAGGTGTCCTTAATAAATGTACTTTGTTGAAAATTAACTTGGTTCAGTACTGTGGTTTCTATTGAAGTTATTTTATTCTCTAATATTTGCTGATTGTCATTCAAAATATTTATAGTTTTATTGAATTTATCGATTAAGGATATTGCTAATGAATTTTGGGTTACAATTGATTTTTGTAGTTTGTTCTGATTTGTTTGAAGTTGTCTAATCAAGTTTTCATATCGTTCTCCACCGCTGGCATCTAAATTACCTGTAATGGATTTAAATATTGATCCTAAACCATTAATTAAACCTCTTTTTAAGCGTTGGGGATGTGGTAATATTTCGGATAATTTAGTCTCTATATTATTTTCTAAAAATTTCAGAAGTTTTAAATAATGTGACATATTTGTAAACCATATTGGGTGTTGTTGAATAATTTTATCTTAATTGGTAGTTTTTATCTTTAATTTGTTGATTTCATTAATTATTGGATTTAAGTCATGATAGTAAATTAGTGAGTGATAATAGTCAGTTACTTTTGTCGTAATGGATTTAAATATTGATCCTAAACCATTAATTAAACCTCTTTTTAAGCGTTGGGGATGTGGTAATATTTCGGATAATTTAGTCTCTATATTATTTTCTAAAAATTTCAGAAGTTTTAAATAATGTGACATATTTGTAAACCATATTGGGTGTTGTTGAATAATTTTATCTTAATTGGTAGTTTTTATCTTTAATTTGTTGATTTCATTAATTATTGGATTTAAGTCATGATAGTAAATTAGTGAGTGATAATAGTCAGTTACTTTTGTCGTTCCTAGTTTTAATGGTATTAGTCCTGGATTGTCTTCGATATTTCTAATTGTTATAGATTCTTGAGCTCCGAGGATGCTCGGTAACCTAAAAATAATTTGTTTAATTATTGAAGGAGTATAGTCGTTTAAGAGGACGTTTAATATTACTCATATGAATTTTTCCATGTTTAGAGGTGGTTATAGTTTTACGTTTTTTATTAACTGTCCTAATATTTATTGGTTCATGGAATTTATTCGCACTTTTTTGACGTTTAGTATTTTTTATGTAAGCCTTGGGGTAAGGTTCAAATATTTTAGGGTCTTCCCGACCTACATTAGTTTTTTCTATATAGTCTTTCTTCTTGTCGCGTAAATCTTCGTTTATTTTTGAGTATAATAATTTAGTTCGGTCTTTATGTTGATTTACGTAGTCATTTAACATTATTTTATCGATTTCTAAATTGAAAGGCTCATTGTTAGTAATATGTCCGTTGATTATATCTGATGGTTTTAACTTTGTCATTGAATGTATTGTATTATTATAAGCTAAGATAGCATAAGTCAGTTTTGCTTTCATTGGCGTACTTGAAAATCCTTGCATGTTTAATAATCTTAAATGTTCAATTATTGTGGAATGAAATCTTTCTATAATTCCGTTCGATTGAGGTTGATCAGGAGAGCAGAAATGAATTTTGATTTTATGGAGTGATAAGAGTTCTGTTATAACGGAATTTTGAAATTCTGTTCCATTGTCCGTAATTATTTGTTTTGGGATACTGTGATGTGAAAAGAATTTTATTAGATTGTCGGCTACTTCAGTGCCTGAAGTGGCATTTATGTAGTATGCTTGAGCGTACTTAGAAAAACTGTCAATTATTGTAAGGAATTTTGTCTTTTCGAATGTAAACGTATCCATATGTATAATTTCAAAGGGTTTTGTTGCTGTGGGCGTAACGTTCATTTGGATTTTAACTGGGTGCCGGTCATATTTACACTGTTGGCATAATTCGCACTCATTTATAAAGGTTTGAATAGCTTTTTTCATATTAGGCCAATAGAATTTATCTTTGATTCGATTTAGAGTTTCGTCTATTCCGCGGTGATTCGATTTGCCTTCATGATAATTTTTGATTGTATCATGTATGTCTTCGTTATCTAGAACGTCTATTAATTTTTTATTACATCTTATCAATTTAATTAAAGATTACTTGAAATGTGTTTGTAAACATACCGAAAAGATTTCAAACCAAACAAAACTTTTAATTTTGGTTTTGCAGGTGAGTGAAGTACTGAATCTATTATTAACTGATTTTTACCATAATTTACGGCATAGTCGGTTATGGGAATACCTACTATGGGGTTTTCATCAAAATTTGAATGTACGGTGTTGTCTTTGTCTGAGTTAACTGGTCTATCATCATTATTGTCGTTAATGTCATTATCTTCTAGTTCTGGTATAGGAACTTCGTCTAAATTTACAATCATTGAAATTTCGTCTAGGTCTGGCTGTAATGTGTTATTTTTTTCAAATTGTTCAGGTTCTTTGGAAGTAGATGGGGGTGGTGTTTCAAGACGTTTGTTAGGGCTATTAAAAATTGGTCTTTTTTCGTAGTTTTCCGTTTCTGTTAAGATTTCATCTACTGTGGTCCAAAAAGAATCTTTTTCATTAGTTTCTTTAGTATGAATTTCTATTCGTGATAATGCATCAGCATTTAGATTAGTTTTACCGGTTTTATAGAGTATTTGATAATCATATTCTTCTAACTTAATTCGCCATCTTAAAAGTTTAGAATTGGGGTCTTTTAGAGAAAATAACCATTGTAAGGGTTTATGGTCCGTAATTATAAAAAATTTGCGCCCGTATAAATAAGGACGGAAGTACTTTACTGCCCAAACAATTGCTAACAATTATTTTTCTATGGTCGAATAATTTTGTTCGGAGCTGTTCAATGTTCTTGATGCGTAAGCCACAGGTAAGTCTTGTCCTATGGTGCCTTGTGAAAGTACGGCTCCTATAGCTACATTAGATGCATCTGTAGTAAGGTTAAAAGTTTTGCTAAAATTGGGGTACTGAAGTATTGGTTCATTTATAAGTAAATTTTTACAAGTTTTGAAGCATGTTAGATATTCGTCGTTAAGTTCA
Source organism: Hermaeophaga mercurialis (assembly GCA_951812935.1). NCBI lineage: Eukaryota > Metazoa > Arthropoda > Insecta > Coleoptera > Chrysomelidae > Hermaeophaga > Hermaeophaga mercurialis. The sequence continues at coordinate 29,261,044 of OX638361.1, read as the reverse complement.
ATTTTAGCTCCTTTTTTGAGGCACTTTGTTAACGGTTTAGTTACTTTAGCAAAATCTTTTATGAAACGTCTATAATATCCTAATAATCCTAAAAATCCTTTAATTTGTTTAGGTGTTTTTGGAATGGGAAATTTTTGAATGGCTATAATCTTATCAGGGTTAGGCTTAACACCGTCTGGGGTTACAATGTGGCCTAAATATGCTACTTCTTTTCGAAAAAATTCGGATTTGGTTAACTGTACTTTAAAATTTGCTTATCTTAATCTTCGAAATACTTTACGTAATTTTTCAATATGTTCCTGAAGGGAAGTCGAATATACGATAATGTCATCAAGGTATACTAGACAAGTTTCATCTTGTAGACCTCTTAGAATATTATCGGCAACTCGTTGGACCCGAAAGGCATGCGTAAAAACTCGTAATGTCCAGTTTCGGTACTAAAAGCGGTTTTTTCAATATCTTTTTCATTCATTTCAATTTGATGATATCCGCTTGCTAAATCTAGAGTTGAAAAATATTGACATTTTCCTATTTTATCTAATAAATCTGTAATATTTGGTAACGGGTATCTATCATCAATTGTTTTTTCATTTAGTTTCCTATAATCTATTACTACTCTATAGTGTCTTTCACCTAAATTATTAAGTTTCTTTGGGATTACCCAAATATTCGATCGCCAAGGGCTATTACTAGGTCTAATTATATTTGAATCTAGCATTTTTTTGATTTGATTTGTTACTTCTTGTTTATACACAAAAGGGTATCTATAGGTTTTGCTATATACGGGTATTTCATCAGTCGTTCGAATGTTATGTCTTATCTTATTAGTAAAAGTAAGTGGTTCTCCTTCTTTATAGAAAATATCTTGATATTCTAAACATAATCTAATTATTTGTTCTTTTTCTTCTTTATTCATATGATTAGTTCTAATATTGTTTATATCGAGTGGATTATTAACAATCGACTTATTATGAATTTAAAAATGTTGAATGTTGTTTTCTTCAAATTTTTCAACTGTAATTGGTTCAGAAAAATCTAAAGTTACGCTACTGGTAGAATTATTTATAATTGTGGTGAGTGCACAACCATCTTTTGCTGTAGTTAAAAACTCCGGAATTTCGCAGGTTTGCATTTTTGAATAAGGTATTATAATATCTCCTTGATGAATGGAAGTTTTTATCTTAATTACTTGTTGCATTATAGGCGGTATTGTTACAATGTTATTAACAGAATTGCTAACTTTATAATAACTAATCGGAATATTAGCACGTGGGGTCACTAGGTAATTGTTCTGGAAGTTTATGTTGGCATTTAATAATCTGAGATTATCTAATCCGATTAAACCATTAAATATATTATGGAATTTAAATAAATAAAACTTTAATTTGAGTGAGTCTTTTAATTTGAATATTTTTGAGGGGATGAGATTGACGCTGCAATCGTGAGAGGATTTTTGGAAAACTGTAGAAACTATAAAAGGGTCATTTTGTATTAAGTTGGGATAGAATTGACGAGCTACTTCAGGATCCAAAAAAGATTTTGTTGATCCGGTATCTATTAAAATTTTTAAATTATGCTCCGGAAAAACTATATATGGTAATTCACTAGAATTGGAACAATTAAAAGAAATAGTTAAGGGTTCTATGGGAATATTTTCTTGTAGTTTGGTTTCTGAGGCTCTTAACAAAAATTTTCGTTATTTGAATTAGTTTGATTATTGTACACGTCATTAGTTTGTTCGAAATCTTCGTTTTCTGACGTAGTATGGTTATTGTATAGTTCTTCAACTTTAAAATTTGGTGGGCTATTAGACTTAAAATAATTCGAAGGTGTGGACCTATTAGGTTGGAATGTGTTTCTTGTCGAAATTGACATTGGTGTGGGATTTGGCAAATTTATTCTTTGATTTGGTCTAAATACATTATTATCTCTATTTTGTCGATTTTGTCCGAAAACTTGTTCGTTAGTGGGATAGTTTCTTTGTATGGGTCGTGATTGTGTATTAATTGGTGGAAAGGGGAAATTAGTATGAGGTCTGTTATTATTTTGTCTCAAAAAATAATTATTGGGAGTTCTAGAATTAAACTCGTAATTATTTGGATTTCTATTTCTATTGAATTCAAAATTATTTTGGTTTCGATTACGGTTAACTTCAAAATTTCTGTTTGAATCTTGAGAATAATTACGTCGATTTACATTATTTTCTCTTGGAGTAAATCTATTATTATTATTTGGAAAATTAAAATTATTTTTTGGAGAATTTTGTAAATAATGAACGTTATTTTCTTGCAATACAAATTGTAGGGCTTCAGTGAGAGTATTAGGTTTCATACAACGAATTGTAGTTCCTAACGGTTCTTTTAGGCCTGATAAAAATGTTTTTAATGCTAAATTTTGATATAACTCTCTTTTTAAAATTTTTCCTGCTTCAGTATTTTCATGAATATTTATATAACTACAAATTAAATTTAATATGTGTAGACATCGATCGTAAAAATTTTGAGGAGTTTCGTGGTGATTCTGTTTTAACATTACTAGATCCCTGTTTAGACATACTTCATCTCTTTGATCAGAGAAATTTCTAGTTAAAGTAGAATTTAAATCTTCCCAATTATTACAATTTTGAATATTTATTACTGTTCCAGTATCCTTTAACTTCGATATTATGCTATTTAATAAGTAAGTATTTTGAAAACTTGCGGGGTTAGCTCTATCATAAAATTGATTTAATATTGATTCGCTTACAGACAAAAATCTACTTAAATCATTTGGATTACCATCAAATTCTGGTACACAATTAAGAAATTCTGGTTTAAATTGGGCCATATCTATTAATAACTTATTACTGGATAAGGGTAATTCGGTCAAATTAGAGTCAGTTGAAGGAGAATCTAAATTTAAGTTTTGTAAAAGGTTTTCTAATCTTTCAGTGTCTGACATAAATTGTACTCACATTAAAAGAGTAATTATTATCATGTGGAACTATAAGGATGTTAACTGGATCGGCGATGCTGTCTTCACCAGGTCTTTATCCTTGCAGAAGAAGGCGATGCTTGTCCTTGTTCTCTATATAGGAATTGGTCCAGGTCCTGGATGGATGCTGGGAACTCCAAACTTAACTAGTCGAAGATTCAATATCCGGTTAATCGTTGACACGACAATCGATTCCTTGAATACGTTTCGATCCCGAGATATCCTACTGACTGCGCCAATTATATTTTCTCGATGGAAAATAACTTTTTTAAAAATCAAAAATTTTACTTTATTATACAATTAAAACATTTACACAGATTATATATTCTAACAACTACTAATGATTTTTACTAACTAACTACTATGAATATTTTTATAGACTGACTGGTACAACTGATTTTTACTGACTAACTCTACAGTGCAATTTGTCTATTTATAAGTTCTTTTTAATGTCTGAATAAGCGCTTCACAATAAAAAGAGTCTATTGTTAGTGGATGATATAATTCGCGCGATTAAAAGGATCTAAAACCGCACCAGATCCTGTACGAAAACGAAAAAAATTGAAAGCGATTTAATTTTTAAACTAATTAATAAAAATCGAACAGAATTATTTGATTTTAAGACCGTTCGCGGCGACGAGTACACAAATAATGATTTTTTTTTTCTACATTCATCTCTTAGTCATCAACCTTTACATAATAATGTATTCCCATCATTAATTTCTTCTTGTAATTGAATAAATAAATACTAAATAAATAAAACACTATCTCCAATTTCATCAAATTTTGTTTGAATTTCTTAGTATGGATGTTCTAGTATCTATCTTAAAATAAGTGGTATTTTTTAAGAAAAAGTTGATTTTTAATGACAAAAAGAACGTTTTTTTGGTAAAGTGTCTATTAATTATTTAAAGAAGCACATAAATGTTATTAAATAATGGTTACAAAGAATAAGAATGTTTTGTGATAATTCGGCAGTAATCAGAGCAGTGTAAATAACCTCAACTAAAATATAATAAAACATTAATTGGTAAATTTCCACACCACAACTGAGGTATTACCACGGCGCGTTACCATTTTTTTAAGGGGATGGTTCGCCTGTAGCCATATAACCCCATAAAACCCCAAATAAATAAAATTCTTAATAATGAAATCTATCAAAAACGAATTGTTTACAACACGAAGAAAAAGTCGTGATTCCTGGAACTAAAAAAATAACTTTAGTCGAAAACGGAAATAGAAGAACAGAGAAAATAACGCCAACCAAAAACAGGAAAATAGAAGAAAAGTCCCTTCAGAAAAAGGGAAAAAAGCTCTAAACAAAAACGAGGAAATTTATGAAAATAGAGGTGCACTAGTGTTCAACGGAAATCGGGGAAAAGAAAGGAGCGCCCCTCAATGAACAAAAAACATATAAGAATAGCCCCATCAAGAATATAAAACGCACCTTCAAGAAAAAAGAGGTAAATAGAAGCACACGACTAAAGAAAATAACTTCAACGAAACACAGGGAAATGGAAAAGTTTCTCTATAGACAGAAAATACCTTCAATCAAAAACCTCAACGAAAAACAAAGAAATGAAAAAGTCCCTCCATAAACAAAGAAAATCCCTTCAACCAAAAACAAAGAAATGAAAAATTCCCTCAAGAACCATTCTAAAGAAACAAAAACCAAATAAACCACGTAATTCAGAGAGAAACAGAGAAATCGTCATGATCTTAGATACAGAAACTACCGACCAAAAAAAGAAAATTCACTGAAAACTGCCCAAAATCCGAAAATATAGTACCAGCTACAAATAATAAACAAACCCCCGGATAATAATACTGATGATCACGAACCTAACAAACTTCAGTTTCCGAGTTTTCGGAACAAATTCGACTACCTCCCCCTTTAGCGCATTTGCTTGCTTTGGACACAAGTCTGATCAATGCAGGTTCGGCAGAGACCCCAGCTAGAGGTGCACCATTGTTCAACGAAAATCAAGGAAAAAGAAGGGGCGCCCCTCAATGAACAACGAAAATAGAAGAATAACCTCACCGGGAAAATAGAACGCAAAAACAAAGAAATGGAAAAATCCCTTCATTAACAAAGAAAATCCCTTCAACGAAAAACAAAGAAATGGAAAATTCCCTTCATAAACAAAGAAAATCCGTTCAACCAGAAACAGGGAAATGTAAATGTCCCTTCACAAACGAAGAAAATAACTTCAACGAAAAACAAGGAAAAGGAAATGTCCCTCCATAAACAAAGAAAATAAATTCAACCAAAAACAGAGAAATGAAAAAGTCCCTCAATAAACAAAGAAAATCCCTTCATGCAAAAACAAAGAAATGGAAAATTCCCTTCATAAACAAAGAAAATCCCTTCAACCAAAAACAGGGAAATGGAAATGTCCCTCCACAAACAAAGAAAATAACTTCAACGAAAAACAAGAAAATGGAAATGTCCATCCATAAACAAAGAAAATAAATTCAACCAAAAACAGAGAAATGAAAAAGTCCCTCAATAAACAAAGAAAATCTCTTCAACCAAAAACAAAGAAATGGAAAATTCCCTTCATAAACAAAGAAAATCCCTTCAACCAAAAACAAAGAAATGGAAAATTCCCTTCATAAACAAAAGAAATCCCTTCAACCAAAAACAAAGAAATGGAAAATTCCCTTCATAAACAAAGAAAATCCCTTCAACCAAAAACAGGGAAATGGAAATGTCCCTCCATAAACAAAGAAAATAAATTCAACCAAAAACAGAGAAATGAAAAAGTCCCTCAATAAACAAAGAAAATCCCTTCAAGCAAAAACAAAGAAATGGAAAATTCCCTTCATAAACAAAGAAAATCCCTTCAACCAAAAAACAGGGAAATGGAAATGTCCCTTCACAAACAAAGAAAATAACTTCAATGAAAAACAAGGAAATGGAATTGTCCCTCCATAAACAAAGAAAATAAATTCAACCAAAAACAGAGAAATGGAAAATTCCCTTCATAAACAAAGAAAATCACTTCAACCAAAAACAAAGAAATGGAAAATTCCCTTCATAAACAAAGAAAATCTCTGCAACCAGTAACAAAGAAACGGAAAATTCCTTTCATAATCAAAGAAAATCCCTTCAACCAAAAACAAAGAAATAGAAAATTCCCTTAATAAACAAAGAAAATCCCTTCAACCAAAAACAAAGAAATGGAAAATTCCCTTCATGAACAAAAAAAATCCCTTCAACCAAAAACAAAGAAACGGAAAATTCCCTCCAGAACCATTCCAAAGAAACAAAAACCAAATGTACCACGTAATTCAGAGTGAAACAGAGAAATTGTCATGAACTTAGATACAGAAACTACCGACCAAAAAAAGACTGAAAACTGCCCAAAATCCGAAAATATAGTACCAGCTACAAATAATAAACAAACCCCCGGATAATAATACTGATGATCACGAACCTAACAAACTTCAGTTTCCGAGTTTTCGGAACAAATTCAACTACCTCCCCCTTTAGCGCATTTGCTTGCTTTGGACACAAGTCTGATCAATGCAGGTTCGGCAGAGACCCCAGCTAGAGGTGCACCACTGTTCAACGAAAATCAAAGAAAAAGAAGGAGCGCCCCTCAATGAACAACGAAAATAGAAGAATAACCTCACCGGGAAAATAGAACGCAAAAACAAAGAAATGGAAAATCCCTTCAACCAAAAACAAAGAAATGAAAAAGTCCCTCCATAAACAAAGAAAATCCCTTCAACCAAAAACAGGGAAATGGAAATGTCCCTCCATAAACAGAGAAAATAAATTCTTAAAATTCCCTTCATTAACAAAGAAAATCCCTTCAACCAAAAACAAGGAAATGGAAATGTCCCTCCATAAACAAAGAAAATCCCTTCAAGCAAAAACAAAGAAATGGAAAATTCCGTTCATAAACAAAGAAAACCCCTTCAAGCAAAAACAGGGAAATGTAAATGTCCCTCCATAAATAAAGAAAATAAATTCAAGCAAAAACAAAGAAATGGAAAATTCCCTTCGTAAACAAAGAAAATCCCTTCACCTAAAAACAAAGAAATGGAAAATTCCCTTCATCAACAAAGAAAATCCCTTCAACCAAAAACAAAGAAATGAAAAAGTCCCTCCATAAACAAAGAAAATCCCTTCACCTAAAAATAAAGAAATGGAAAATTCCCTTCATAAACAAAGAAAATATCTTCAACCAAAAACAAAGAAATGGAAAATTCCCTTCATAAGCAAAGAAAATCCCTTCAACCAAAAACAGGGAAATGGAAATTTCCCTTCATAAACAAAGAAAATCCCTTCAACCAAAAACAAAGAAACGGAAAATTCCCTTCATAAACAAAGAAAATCCCTTCAAACCAAAAACAGGGAAATGGAAACGTCCCTTCACAAACAAAGAAAATAACTTCAACGAAAAACAAGGAAATGGAATTGTCCCTCCATAAACAAATAAAATAAATTCCACCAAAAACAGAGAAATGAAAAAGTCCCTCAATAAACAAAGAAAATCCCTTCAAGCAAAAACAAAGAAATGGAAAATTCCCTTCATAAACAAAGAAAATCCCTTCAACCAAAAACATGGAAATGGAAATGTCCCTCCATAAACAAAGAAAATAAATTCAACCAAAAACAGAGAAATGAAAAAGTCGCTCAATAAACAAAGAAAATCCCTTCAAGCAAAAACAAAGAAATGGAAAATTCCCTTCATAAACAAAGAAAATCCCTTCAACCAAAAACAGGGAAATGGAAATGTCCCTCCATAAACAAAGAAAATAAATTCAACCAAAAACAGAGAAATGAAAAAGTCCCTCAATAAACAAAGAAAATCCCTTCAACCAAAAACAGGGAAATGGAAATGTCCCTTCAAAAACAAAGAAAATAAATTCAACCAAAAACAGAGAAATGGAAAAGTCCCTCCATAAACAAAGAAAATCCCTTCACCTAAAAACAAAGAAACGGAAAATTCCCTTCTTAAACAAAGAAAATTCCTTCAACCAAAAACAGGGAAACGTAAATGTCCCTACACAAACAAAGAAAATAACTTCAATAAAAAACAAGGAAATGGAATTGTCCCTCCATAAACAAAGAAAATAAATTCAACCAAAAACTGAGATATGGAAAATTCGCTTCATAAACAAAGAAAATCCCTTCAACCAAAAACATAGAAACGGAAAATTCCCTCCAGAACCATTCCAAAGAAACAAAAACCAAATATACCACGTAATTCAGAGTGAAACAGAGAAATTGTCATGAACTTAGATACAGAAACTACCGACCAAAAAAAGAAAATTCACTGAAAACTGCCCAAAATCCGAAAATATAGTACCAGCTACAAATAATAAATAAACCCCCGGATAATAATACTGATGATTACGAACCTAACAAACTTCAGTTTCCGAGTTTTCGGAACAAATTCGACTACCTCCCCCTTTAGCGCATTTGCTTGCTTTGGACACAAGTCTGATCAATGCAGGTTCGGCAGAGACCCCAGCTAGAGGTGCACCACTGTTCAACGAAAATCAAGGAAAAAGAAGGAGCGCCCCTCAATGAACAACGAAAATAGAAGAATAACCTCACCGGGAAAATAGAACGCAAAAACAAAGAAATGGAAAATTCCCTTCATAAACAAAGAAAATCCCTTCAACCAAAAACAAAGAAATGGAAAGTTCCCTTCATAAACAAAGAAAACATCTTCAACCAAAAACAAAGAAATGAAAAAGTCCCACCATAAACAAAGAAAATCCCTTCACCTAAAAACAAAGAAATGGAAAATTCCCTTCATAAACAAAGAAAATCCCTTCAACGAAAAGCAAGGAAACGGAAATGTCCCTCCATAAACAAAGAAAATAAATTCAACCAAAAACAGAGAAATGGAAAATTCCCTTCATAAACAAAGAAAATCCCTTCAACCAAAAACATAGAAATGGAAATTTCCCTTCATAAACAAAGAAAATCCCTTCAACCAAAAACAAAGAAACGGAAAATCCCTTCATAAACAAATAAAATCCCTTCAATCAAAAACAAAGAAATGGAAAATTCCCTTCATAAACAAAGAAAATCCCTTCAACCAAAAACAGGGAAATGGAAATGACCCTCCACAAACAAAGAAAATCCCTTCAAACAAAAACAAAGAAATGGAAAATTCCCTCCAGAACCATTCCAAAGAAACAAAAACCAAATATACCACGTAATTTAGAGAGAAACAGAGAAATTGTCATGAACTTAGATACAGAAACTACCGACCAAAAAAAGAAAATTCACTGAAAACTGCCCAAAATCCGAAAATATAGTACCAGCTACAAATAATAAACAAACCCCCGGATAATAATACTGATGATTACGAACCTAACAAACTTCAGTTTCCGAGTTTTCGGAACAAATTCGACTACCTCCCCTTTTAGCGCATTTGCTTGCTTTGGACACAAGTCTGATCAATGCAGGTTCGGCAGAGACCCCAGCTAGAGGTGCACCACTGTTCAACGAAAATCAAGGAAAAAGAAGGATCGCCCCTCAATGAACAACGAAAATAGAAGAATAACCTCACCGGGAAAATAGAACGCAAAAACAAAGAAATGGAAAATTCCCTTCATTAACAAAGAAAATCCCTTCAACCAAAAACAAAGAAATGGAAAATTCCCTTCATAAACAGAGAAAATACCTTCAACCAAAAACAAGGAAATGGAAATGTCCCTCTATTAACAAAGAAAATCCTTTCAAGCAAAAACAAAGAAATGGAAAAGTCCCTCAATAAACAAAGAAAATCTCTTCAAGCAAAAACAAAGAAATGGAAAATTCCATTCATAAACAAAGAAAATCCCTTCAACCAAAAACAAAGAAACGGAAAATCCCTTCATAATCAAATAAAATCCCTTCAATCAAAAACAAAGAAATGGAAAATTCCCTTCATAAACAAAGAAAATCCCTTCAACCAAAAACAGGGAAATGGAAATGACCCTCCACAAACAAAGAAAATCCCTTCAAACAAAAACAAAGAAATGGAAAATTCCCTCCAGAACCATTCCAAAGAAACAAAAACCAAATATACCACGTAATTTAGAGAGAAACAGAGAAATTGTCATGAACTTAGATACAGAAACTACCGACCAAAAAAAGAAAATTCACTGAAAACTGCCAAAAATCCGAATATATAGTACCAGCTACAAATAATAAACAAACCCCCGGATAATAATACTGATGATTACGAACCTAACAAATTTCAGTTTCCGAGTTTTCGGAACAAATTCGACTACCTCCCCCTTTAGCGCATTTGCTTGCTTTGGACACAAGTCTGATCAATGCAGGTTCGGCAGAGACCCCAGCTAGAGGTGCACCACTGTTCAACGAAAATCAAGGAAAAAGAAGGATCGCCCCTCAATGAACAACGAAAATAGAAGAATAACCTCACCGGGAAAATAGAACGCAAAAACAAAGAAATGGAAAATTCCCTTCATTAACAAAGAAAATCCCTTCAACCAAAAACAAAGAAATGGAAAATTCCCTTCATAAACAGAGAAAATCCCTTCAACCAAAAACAAGGAAATGGAAATGTCCCTCTATTAACAAAGAAAATCCTTTCAAGCAAAAACAAAGAAACGGAAAAGTCCCTCAATAAACAAAGAAAATCCCTTCAAGCAAAAACAAAGAAATGGAAAATTCCATTCATAAACAAAGAAAATCCCTTCAACCAAAAACAGCGAAATGGAAATATCCCTCCATAAACAAAGAAAATAAATTCAACCAAAAACAGAGAAATGAAAAAGTCCCTCAATAAACAAAGAAAATTCCTTCAAGTGAAAACAAAGAAATGGAAAATTCCTTTCATAAACAAAGAAAATCCCTTCAACCAAAAACAGGGAAATGGAAATGTCTCTCCATAAACAAAGAAAATAAATTCAACCAAAAACAGAGAAATGAAAAAGTCCCATAATAAACAAAGTAAATCCCTTCAACCAAAAACAGGGAAATGGAAGTATCCCTCCACAAACAAAGAAAATAACTTCAATGAAAAACAAGGAAATGGAATTGTCCCTTAATAAACAAAGAAAATAAATTCAACCAAAAACAGTGAAATGGAAAATTCCCTTCATAAACAAAGAAAATCCCTTCAACCAAAAACAAATAAATGGAAAATTCCCTTCATAAACAAAGAAAATCTCTGCAACCAGAAACAAAGAAATGGAAAGTTCCTTTCATAAACAAAGAAAATCCCTTCAACCAAAAACAAAGAAATGGAAAATTCCCTTCATAAACAAAGAAAATCCCTTCAACCAAAAACAAAGAAATGGAAAATTCCCTTCATAAACAAAAAAATCCCTTCAACCAAAAACAAAGAAATGGAAAATTCCCTCCATAAACAAATAAAATCTCTTCAACCAAAAACAAAGAAATGGAAAATTCCCTTCATAAACAAAAGAAATTGCTTCATCCAAAAACGTTGGGCCGAAATCTAAAATTTACAATAAATAATATACACACTGTATGTCATTCAATGATTAGAATGTAAGAAATTTAAAAAATGTTCACTTACCTTTCGAACACACTGTATATCATCAAATTTTTACGAAAGTAAAAGTTTCGTAACGTTTTAAAAGTTTCGTAACGTTTGTTTGTCTTTCGAAGAAACTCTGCTGTTGAACGCACTGTATATCATTCACTTTGTACAACTGTTAATAAAACATACGCACAAAAAGTTTTTTTATATATACGCACAGGATAAAAAATTTGAAAAAATGTTCATTTACTGTTCGAATACACTGTATATCATAAATTTTTACAAATGTAAAAATTTAATAATAATCGAAGACACCATGTTGTTGAACACACGGTATAATACTAATTTTTTATAAACCGGATATACGCAAAACATTTAAAAATAAAATTATCCAGAATCATTTTATCAAAAAGACATAAAGAATAAAGTAGTAATGTATCACACTCTATATTAGATCTAATGTAGTCAAAAATATTTTTGGAATAGTTGAATTTAATAAAAAATAAATTAAAAAAACACCATGCAAATACCCCAGTTTCCCTACCTTTCCTGATGAAATTCTTACCCTGATGATGACCACCCAAAATTCTGAAACAAAAGAGAAAATATTATTTATTCGCTATTTATTATTTATTCGATTTTAGGACCGATCGCGGTGACTGACACTCAAATAATGAATTTATTTCGATAAATTAATATCTTAGTCACGACATCTTTACGTAATAATGACTAATATGTTTACAAACAAATAATTCATAAAAAATCGTAAAAATATCTATAATTTAAAGTTGAAATTAATTGAATGTTAGTACTTTTAAACTTCTTTAGTTGGTGTAAAAGATGACAACTAGTTTCGATTAATAAATCATCATCAGGACCTAATGCGGAAGACTAATTTTTATCAATTTTCGAAAACGAAATAATCGAAATAATCGAAAGCGTTTTAATTTTTAAACTAAATATAAAAATCGAACAGAATTATTTGATTTTTAGACCGTTCGAGGCGACGAATACACAAATAATGATTTTTTTTTCGATACATTCATCTCTTAGTCATCAACCCTTACGTAATAATGACTCATATGTTTACAAACAAATATTTAATGGATTTAAAAACTTTTAAAAGTAAAAATATGCAACTGTACCTTTTAATTATCGAAGTAAAAATCCCAATTCAAAAGGGCACTTCACACGCGCGATTAAAAGGATCTAAAACCGCACCAGATCCTGTACGAAAACGAAAAAAATTGAAAGCGTTTTAATTTTTAAACTAATTAATAAAAATCGAACAGAATTATTTGATTTTTGACCGTTAGCGGCGACGAATACACAAATAATGATTTTTTTTCGATACATTCATCTCTTAGTCATCAACCCTTACGTAATAATGACTCATATGTTTACAAACAAATATTTAATGGATTTAAAAACTTTTAAAAGTAAAAAATATGCAACTGTACCTTTAAATTCTCGAAATAAAAATCCCGATTCAAAAGGGCACTTCACACGCGCGATTAAAAGGATCTAAAACCGCACCAGATCCTGTACGAAAACGAAAAAAATTGAAAGCGTTTTAATTTTTAAAATAATTAATAAAAATCGAACAGAATTATTTGATTTTTAGACCGTTCGCGGCGACGAATACACAAATAATGATTTTTTTTCGATACATTCATCTCTTAGTCATCAACCCTTACATAATAAGTAAGCTACTATTTTTTTTTCAAATTTTCATCTTAATTTCTTGTATTGAATTAAAAAACGTTTAAAATACATGCAGACGTTACCTTCTGATTTAAAAAGTAGAGAGCCAATCCTAAAGGGCATTTCACACACACACACGATTAACTGAAACTAAAACCGCATTAGAATACGAAAAACATTTTTTTTCAACTAATAAATTACTGAATTTAATTTCGACCGATAAAAACATTTCGATTAATTGGTTTATTTCGATACTTTAATATCTCAGTTACGATCCATGTTAATCACGACCCCTTATGTAAGAATGACTAACAAATATAAACAAAAGGTATATCTTTTTTACAGGGTGGCGTATTTTTTTTTTGGTATTCCAAACGCGCATGTTTAATAATAAATTCTAAAAATATTTATAAAAATATTCATTAAAAATATTAGAAAAATAAAAGTTTCAATCATTATTTATATTTATAATATATATATATATATATATATATAATATATGTCTGAAAAAGTTGTCAACATATGGGAAACTTTTTTACGAAAAAAAGTTATTCTTTATGAAAATCTGCTTTCGAAAATAATAATAATCAGGTATTTACATTTGACATTAGATGTACAGGGTGTCCACAAATTGTAAAAGATTAATAGGAATATTTTGACCACTTCAATTTCAACTTAAATTTTGCAAATTTTAGTTGTGAAACACGTCAACTTTTATCTTATTTAACAAGTCAACACACCTCAAATGTTTATTTGATGATTTGATATATTTTAGCAATGAACTTAAATCAGTAATAAATAAGTAATACCCAACAGAATAATGTGTTTTCTACTGTAATACACAAAAATAAACGAAATAATTTAAAATCTAGGAGGATCTGACAATGACATTTCTCTTACCGAAAGTCAGTCAGTTTATTTCAAATCAACAAATAAACATTTGAGGTGTGTTGACTTGTTAAATTAGATAAAAGTTGACGTGTTTCACAACTAAAATTTGCAAAATTTAAGTTGAAATTGAAGTGGTCAAAATATTCCTATTAATCTTTTACAATTTGTGCACATCTAATGTCAAATGTAAATACCTGAATATTATTATTTTCGAAAGCAGAGATTTTGATAAAGAATAACTTTTTTTCGTAAAACTTACAATAAAAAAGTTTCCCATATGTTGCCAACTTTTTCAGACATATTGTATATATACAGGGTCCATTTAAAAAACAAAATAAATAATATTATTAATAATTAATAATTAATTAATTAAATTTTGGAAAATTATTCCTAAATATTTTTTATCCCGACTATTCCTCAGAAACGCAAATTTTTAATATTTCAAAATGTAATATTTTAAGACCTGTAATCTGAGTTAATTTAAAATAAATTCTTACTTAATTTTTTTATAATATCATTTACGTGTAGTTTTTATATATTATGAAGAAAAAATTAACTGGTATATTCTAAACTTATTTTCATTTACACTTTCTAGTTAGTGAGTACTTTATTATTTTCACTAAATTTTTTACCATTAATTACGTGAATAAACTCTGATAAAGACGATATATAACATTTTTAATTAACCCTAATTACTAATAGAAATTCTATTATGTACTATTAATAAGTAGATAACCTATTATTTAAAAAAGGTAAATTCTAAAAATTAAATATTCTCGAATGAATATCAAGAATTATCTGCAAAGTTCAGGAATTTAAGAATAGTATATAAATACGGGAAAGTGATGTTGAAAGGTAGGATTTAATTGAAGTAATTCAGATTTTAATTCGTTAAATGCAGTTGAGATATTTTCTTGTAAAGAAAGTTTGTAAACTCCCATGAGTATTACATTATTTGCTACTTTTAAATCGCATTATATTTACACATTATAAAATTAAAATTCACAAACTTAATCTGTTTTCAACTGTACATAATAAAAAATTTTCTCTCCGAGCTTGATACAAAGGAATTTAATTTTTATATTTAGTCGACAATCATTAAGAGGCAACCATCCATAAAAAGCCGTATAAAGTACTGCAGCGTTTGCGTTGCGCAAAATTTAGCTAATCTGTAACTGTCTTTCGTTGAAATAATAAAATAAAGCAGTGGAATTCCCCTAGTGTTATAAAACTTTATGAAAATTTATGGTCAAATGTCAGACCATGGCCGTTGTAAGGTTTTATTTTTCCTTTATTTCAGGAATAATATTCTTCAAATGCAATTCTATACCAGAAGCATAAAATATGGTTGCTTTGGTTAATATTTTATGGAAGTTGGCAATATATGGGCCTAATAGAATAAGATATTGCTATTGGGAAGGTCGATGTTAGTGTTTGTTCATCAAGTTTTTATATTCTATTTGTTTACCCATCAGTTATGAATATTGTAGCGGTACAGGGTCTTAATAAAAGAGCTTCACGACCATATCTTGGAAACTATTTAATTTATCTTACAGCTTTCGAAAAAAAATATGCACAATAAAAGTGTCAAAGAGACATATTTGGTATATAATTCACATAATTTTTCTTCTTATTATTTTAATATAATCTATATTATTTGGTGAAAACTGATTAGACTTTTTCCATAATGCAGAAAAGACTTACTCAAAAATTTAGAAAAATTCTCTACAGAATCAAATCCAAATACTCTTGGGTTACTTATATTTTAAGGATTCGTATTTTTCTGAATCGGAAACTGATGGAAGTCATAACTTTCCAAACATTCGGTCTTGTGAACAAATTTTGAACTTTGAGGAAGTAAAATCAAATTCTACATTCAGGTCACCTTAGCATCATGCTATGCATTATTCAAAACTATGTGAGATCGACTTCATCCGAACTTCAATCTCAAAAATTTTGTTTTATTTTTAATGACTGTATTTGCTCTATGTACGTGCTAAACCCAAAAGAGATTTTTTTTCGAAGGCGAGACCTACTTAGTAAAAATAAAACATATATTTGAAAAATTCTTTTATTAGTGATAGTAGAATATGAATATGAAAAAATGAATTAAAAAGTAGGTGCAAAATTATTAATTAAGTCATTTTATATTACAAAAAAAAATTGGAGTACGTTTTTGTTTAAAGGTATTAAAATAAAAGTTACCTACTAAATAATTCAAAATAAAATGTCCTTGAAAAGTGTATTGCATTTATTTTATATGTACGATTCGGTTCTGTTTAGAACATACATCAATATATGTAATATAAGTTGTAAAATATTAATTATAAACGAAAGTCCTCTCGCTGAATAATTGAGATTACCTTTTAGCTAACAATAATAATTAATGTAACATTAACTCTTTTCAAACGAAATTCTACAATTAAAAATAATAAATTAACTTAAGAACTAACTTACAGAATGCAAATTTGACATACAGCATGAACATTATATTTTTTATTATTGGTACAATTTGAATTTTATATATCATGTCAACAGAACGGGAGATAATACAGTTGAATTATCATTCTAAGATTATCTATTTATTAGAGCGATTTACAGAATTGATTTCTTTATCCATCTTTAGTTTATCTTGCGGCCAGATGTTTCCTAAACAATCTTGATCTTCCTTACCAAAACGACAGGTCATCTTTTCTTATTTCATTAACTAGTAGAAATGTAAAGATTTTGATTGTTATAATAATAATTATAATAATAATAATTTAAGTGGTAAATAAATAGGGAACTTTAGAAAACATAAAGTAAAGACGATTACAGCAGATGCTAAAAATGTTGTCCGTTTACTTCCATAGAACAAGCCATTCGATCTTTAAAACTTTAAAACATGTCTGCTTGCTCAATTCTTCTTATCTTATATTCATATCGGGTGATCTCGGAGGCCATTCGATAAAACCACGCCTTCCAATCTATCTTCTTGGAAAATGAAATTTATAAATTTAAAGGCAATTGAAAATGCTTACTTAGATTTGTAAGTTAAATAAAGATTATTCAAATTAAACGAGTTTATTCTTGGGCGGATATAATGTAAATTTAGCTGTAACTCCTAAATTATGGTATTAAGGTATAGGAAATATTACATGAAAAATAGTCAATATTTTTGAAGGACTTCAAAAACCAAAAAATATATAGGGTGATCTCTTTGAAATAACAAAGTTCATTATATTTCCAAAAAAACGGAAGATATGGCAACAATGTAAATACTACCTTAAAATCGACTGTATGACAAAACTCTCACAAACCAAAATTTATAAAAATCGTGCAAGCCGTTTCTGAGATAATTCACATTTTCGTTCTTGCTTTATTTCTCACATACATCACATTTGTGAGGAATATGAAATAAAGAAACACCTAAAATATCCGCAATATACAGTTTCAATTAACAGCTAAACCTGGGAAGTTCAATTATCTTAGATCACCATTTGAACTAAATAATACTAATCAAATATATTTTCAGAAAAAGAAGAATATTGCTTAATAATGATTGGTTGTCAGGTTTATGACATGAAATTTATTTACGTTTTAAAAATGATCTGTCAAACTTCTTTCTGTCTGGGAAAATGGTATTGTCAGATACCGAAACATAGGTAGACTTGAATACATATTAAAACGCTTTGGAAGATTATGGAAATTCAAGATAAGTATTATTTATCTTTCCATATTTAAAATATCTTGCCTCTACTTTTTGTTAACACTCAGGCAGTGCTTTAAAAGTCTGTTTAGAATGAATATTTTCAAAGAACAATTCACCAAATCTAAACTTGTACAACATACTTATTATAATATGATACCAGAGCTTTTAGTCAAAGTCAAAGTTATCAAAGATTTTGTTAAAAAAAGAACCCATTGATGTGGTAATTTCATATAATGTTCAAAACGTATACCCTTAGAGCCTGGAGATTTAATATTCTAGGGAAGGGAGTATCTATATAAGGATTACAAGCATCTTGAAAATTAAGTAGCGTTAGCATCATTCTGGAATATTTTGTGAAAGTACCACAAGCCGTAAAGAATTGCAGACAAAATTTTTCGGAAATTGATTAATAGTTATTCAAAATTCTTTTTGATTTTTTAAGTTTGTCAACATAGTAATCATTTAAACTCAAGTTCTTTTTTTTATCTTAATAAACTTATACTTGAAAACTTCAATTCAATGTAGTTTGTCTTATTTTTTTAGCCGTAATACAGTCAATATTGAAACACGGTTTTTTGAGCTTTTTATTTTGCTCTTTTTAGAGTTCTGTTATTATATACATGGCCCAATTCGGTGGAATTATTTTTATGATTGCACTGTACTTAAAAAAAATAATACTAAGTTGGGTAATGTCAGTCTTTTTTAATATCACTTTTATGTTGACATAGTCATTGTTTAGTTGTTGAGAAATTTGACCTATATACACCAATTCATACGAGGAACAAGGAACCATACATACTCAATTGCTTAGATTTTTTTTTGGAATTTTATTTTTGGTTTTACTAAAAATTCTTAATTTGAAATTATTCTTAATTGCAATTTTCATCCATCAGGAAATTTATTAATTTACTAGTGACACCAGGGATCCAGGAAAGCCTTCACTTCAGTCGTTTATCCCTTAAAAAACTGTTTTTACTTACATAAACGTCCCCAAACTCTTTTTTTCTTAAATAATGCTAAATGTTTCTTTAAATTAAATGAGGTTTTGACTTTTCATAAACACATTTTTGTCCTGTATAGCTGCAAACTTGAGTTTACATGAAAGTTGCTTAATGAGACATATTTAATAATATACAAGGTGTTTCAGAATAGTAAGTCATAAATTTAAGGAGTGATTCTATGAGTAATTTTGAGAAAAAAAGTTTATATAAACCTTGGTCCGTTTTCGCTTCCAGTCTGAAATGCAGGGAGTTAAATTGTGCTATATATATATATATTTTTTTTTTAATAACTCCGGACCTGCATGAAATATTTTGTTCAAACTTGGTGGGCGTTTTGAATGTACTGCGAATTGTAATTATTAACCCATGCTATTTAATTTCCTGGAATCGTGAAAATAATATTGTTGTTGAATGTAAAATGAATGAAGTTGATTATTATTAAAAAATGGTCTCTTGGTATGTCTGTGTGTAAAACAATTATCTCCCATCATTGATCAATAACCTGAATTGCCAATTTTTCAACTATATTGTTGTAAAGCGACACTTCTAATTAATACATAACCGTCTGGTAATTGAAAATTATTTATTAACTCACAAAATTGAAAGGAATCTTTGATATAATATTTATCATTGAAATTTCTATTGATTTTGTTAAAGTACTACAATGAAAAAGATAGCTTTATCATAGGAGAGTTGATGCATGAATCAATAGGTTTCAAGGATAGCGTAGGTTAATATACTTTAAGTTGACCATAAAACCTTGTGGGTAGGAAATTAGAACTGTATTAAGATTTATTTACCTCTTGCTGCTGAAATAATTTTTTTATTAACTAATTTTTAAAATGGTCATTACGCTTCGCATGACTTGTTATAGTTCGCTATTTAGTCCGTTTTTTGTAAAATTTGTCAGCTTTGAATCGAGGATTGTAGATAATTCGTTATAATATTAATAGCTAATACTATGGTAGTTTTTTTGTCTTCTACAATTTCAAATTTCTTACTTGCTATTAGATATTCTACATCTCTCAAGATGCCTTGAATATATACCACCATTATTTGTACTTCTAAAGCAAATTTAGGATGAACTGATAAAAAGTTGGCAACAATATTAAAACTTCTAACATATTTTAAAGATAATAACTGTAATTAGATATTGTATTTTCTCTAAATTTGCGACTTTAATATTGAAAAACATTCTGTTGCATGTTATTGCAATATATATCGCTGATTGTTAGCTGAATTACTAATTTGGGGTATTTTTTTATTTGTGTTTGGCATCAACCTATAGAGTTATTGGCCTTCGTGTTCTGTGTAAGCTATGTTATTGTTTCTCGGCGCTACTGTAGAAACAGGACTATTAATTTAAAGCCAACAGTGAATGCTGGAGTGGGAATCGCCTTTAGGGACGAGACCCGACTTCGTAACTTGTAGCCAAATTAGGAAATTAATATCTGACTTGTAGTCAAATCAGAAAAATTAACATATTAAATCAATTAAAAAACTCACTGTTTGTTTTTTAATTAACAAAAACCAATGTTAAAACTAATAAATACATCTAATTCTAAATTTTAAATTTACTGTAACTAACTTTGACAGATCCTTTACGAAACTGTCACTAAATGTTTCATCATTTCAGTAGAAAAAGATACGTATGTAGTAAGTACTTTTAAAACGAATTTGAACGATTTCAATTTTTTAGTAGAAAAAGATAATAGTGTATATTTTTTAATGAAATTTGATTAGTGACATAGACTATTCACTTACAACATGTGTCTTCTACATCTGTTGTTGTCTATATTTGTTATTGTCCCAATAACAATCGAAGAAACGCATCACCAAAACAAACACAGAAGTTATTAAACGCTTTCATTTATGGATGAAGATTAAGGTTATCATATAATGATAATAATAAATCAATCCAAGTTTTGGAAATCACAGACTTCTTAAAACTATAGTTTATGATTCGACATTTCTAAAACTTAATTTTATAAAATGATTTTTTAAATAGCCTTCATTTTCTTGTAAAACATGTTTCCATATTATATTATTACATCTGGCAAATTTTAAATTGACAAAGAACTCTTAAATTTATTGAAGATATTTTCACTATTTTCTATAGAATTTGCTATTAATTATTATTGGGTTAGTTTTATGATAATTTAAATTAGTTAACTTAATTTTTGTTAATACTAAATTTGTTTCTAAAACGTTATTACAAAAAAAATTCATGTACGATTTAATATTTAAATTTGATTCCAATTACTGAAATTAGCCCAAATGCCAGAAACTAATGTATTATATAAACTTACTAATTAGGATTCATAAAAAAATGGATTTTAATTTCTTATATCTATATTTAATTTATATTTAAGGTTATTTCAGACACACTTTTAGAAGGTTTTCTAAATTCCTTTATAAATTATGTCAAACTCAATTAATTGTAGCAATAATGTGGGTTATAATTTAAAAATTTTTGTAATTTCCTTTACACAAATAATTATGTTAGGCAAAATTTGGATATTTTGGAAACTTTGAATCATTTTTAGCTCTGACCTTGATTAATGAAAAAAAGTTTAAACCTGAGAGCATTATTTAATAATTTTCTTTGAAATTTAAGTTATAATCAATATACATTCCTAATCATTCTTAGATATTAATTTCGAACGTGATTTTAAGGTAACGATACCAATAATTATTAGGCAGATTCGAATCTGCACGCACTGTCTCATTATAAACAACAAAACTTACATTTTACATTTTTGTTAAATTAAGGCCTAGAGAAATAAACGGTAACTTAAAAAAAATGTATTTTATATTTTAATTTCTCATAATTATTGAATATAAACTTAGATCCGTTTTTCCAAATTAAATTCTTTCGATTACACGAGACTTCATTTCAGTCATCATAATTTTAAGAAGAAAAAAGTTTTAGTAAATTAGAAGTTTGATTATTTTTTTAAATAAACATTGCAGATTTAAACTTAATGAATCAAATTATTTATTTTATTACCTACTAAATTTGAATTTATCTTACATTATTTAGAGAACAATGTATCCATTAATTGCTATCCAATTTCAGAGTTTCCGTTAGCTATATTTTAGTCAATAACAAATCTTCTTGCCCAATTATACCCAACCTTAAGCTCTACTAATGAATTCTGGATTACCGCGAATAAGATGCTAGCGAATTTTAGTTAAATCCAATCCTGTCAATTTATTCACTTAACTAGATTATCAAACACCATCTTTGGAATTTCATGTATTCTTATAATCCTCCATTAACTTATCTAAAACGGCATAGAATCAGTTTGAACAAAAAATAGAATAATACATTAAAATGTTTTGATTTTTCTATAAAAAGGAGCATTTTAGATCCTTAAATAAACTGTCAATTATTTACAAACAACAAAAGGCTATTTGATATGTTTTAAATCAATATTAATTGTTGTAATGCAAATATTTAACAATGTCATAGTTTTATTATTTATTATTTATTTTTTATGTTTCCATCTTTTGAAGATTATTCCATAGTGTACAAAAAATGACGTAACTTGCTAATATCTCGATTTCTGATAGGTTTACAAAAAAAAGTGTTCAATAAAAGTTTCTTCAAATAAATCAAGTTATCTGTATAAGGGTGCTCCGTTACTTCAAAAATGTTAAGATATATTTTTTTAAATAGTACCCCCGGAATATTTTTTTCAATTTTCAATTTTCTATTAAATTTGAAAGAAAACCATGAAAAAATAACTAGTAGGAACTATTCCTGTCATTATTTGTTTTTATGTATCGAGAGTTACAATAGTTATTCCTTATTGTCACTAGCAAGAATACTATTTGAAACCTGTTTGTTTATCTTGTTACTTTTAAAATGTCATTATGTTTACTGAACAGAAAAGAATAACGATTCTGAAGATGAGAAGTTACGGTGATCGTAAAAGAACTTATGACGAAGTAGCTCATTTATTTAATAAAACATATCCAAATCGTTACCCGAAAACTGAAACTGCAAATTGGACGATTGTGAAACGTTTTGAAAAAGTGGATTCAATTAAAAATCTTATACGTTATGCAGACATTTCTAAAAAATCCTTGTGCGTTCATTCGAAAAACTGGATTCGAACATGATCTTAGTGTAGGAGCGTTCGTAATATTCTCAAGAAAAATGTGTTTCATCCTTATAAAGTAATGCTAGTTCAGGAATTATCTGAAGATGATTTTGATCGCAGGATAGAATTTTCTAACCAAAATGCGAAAGGTGGATATGGACCTTCATTTTACAAATAAGATGAAGCCATGTTTATGTTAAATGGTACCATTAATCGCCACAACTGCAAATATTATCGGTACCACTGTTTTTGGTCCATTTTTTATTTAAACACTTTTTTTTTTGTAAACTTATCAGAATCGATATATTAGCAAGTTTCGGTACTTTATATACACCCTGTATAAATACATAATTAATAAATAATAATTAAATCTATTTTTTGCTAATGACTGCAAGTTTTTTGTTTTAGTGAGATAAAGCTGTAAAATAATTATTAAATATTAAATAATATAAATAATAAAGACCAAATAATCCTTTTAAGATACTATTAACTAAACCTTTTTTGACAACTTCTTTTAATGTAATAAAAACTTTTCCACTGAGTCCATAAAAATAAAATACTGTTAGGTAATAGACTTCTCTCAGATAAATAGCTACACGTCTCCAATATTTTCGGCCTCCGATAAAAAATCTAATTATCCCTTAGAAAATGAACTTTTAGCAGTTTACTGAAGCATGATGAAAAGTCTTATACCCAAAAAAATAAAACCGACAGCAATCGCATAAGTGAGTAATGAACTAAATCGTTATGGGGTGGAAATTTCGGAAAAAAAAATATTTTCTGGAATCGCTGACACTTTCAATCTATAATGACAATTAGATAAAGTGAATAGATTGACATTTATATAATTATTCGACAAAATATCGAGAATAATCAAAATAAACATTTTGGATTGGTACTTTATAGCCACTGCCAAAGCGTTACATTTTAACCTTGAAATTCAAACTAAAGATTTATGTAAAGTTGTTTAAATTTTTTATTAAGAAATATTTAATTTAAAAAATGGTATTCAACACAAAGCAAAAAGCAAAAATTATAGAATGTTATATACTTGTTTATAGGTATGAAAGTAAATATCGAGTGGCAGTACTCAATTCCAGAATTCATTGCTGATTTTCTTGAAAAACTCCAATTAGTGTTTAAATACAATAGTTTTTACAATGTTTTGACAATTTTTGTACAGTTATTGCGAAAGACAGGTAGCATCGGTTGAAAAACTGGAAGTGGCGGCGGTCTAGGCGCCTTGCTGAAAATATTGATGCAGATATTGATGAAAATCCAAAAATATCCATTACAGTAGTGACCCAACCAACAAATTTGTCTTAGGGTATATGCCAATTTATTCTAAGAAAAGACTTCCAATGTTATGCACTTGGTGTTATCTTTCTAGATATGTTAATTAACAGAATATAAGGTGGTGTCATCTGAAAATTCTCATTTTTTTTGTCGAAGACTCATTGTATCCCCAAAAAGTTGGTTTTTGGGTTGGAATCTGTCGAAGAAGATTGGTGGGTCTTACTTTTTTTGAAGGCTACACGATATCGCAGTGAGATACTCGGCCCATGCATTAATGAACTGAATGATGAGTAATAATAATATAGGTATCTCCAACACGATGGCGCAACCAGAACATACGATCAGAAAAACACTTGAATATCTTGGAGATTTTTTTATGACAATAATAAGCAGGAACACTGAAATTTCATATATACAGGCGATTTTTTCATATGGCTATACATCAAAAACTTTATTTATTCAAGGCCAGTTCATAATCTGGAAGAACGGACATATAGCGTAATAGAAAAGGAAGAAGAGATCATCAAAATACCGGAAATATTCCATAGAGTTTTAGTTGGATTGGTTTGATAGTAGTGAATGGACATTTTCAACGAATTGTAGTTTTACGTAAATTTTTCATTACAATTATTAGGTTATAAACTTTGTTTACAAAGTACACTCAAATCATAAAAGTTGTTTTGTGGAAAAACGCAAAACATTTATATTTATGATTTTTCTTTATGGCTAGTTATATGTTTCTTTATTGACCTTAAAATCAATTACCTACTGGAATTTAAAAAAATATGTTTACAGTTTGTTTCATGTAAAATTTTCTCTTCCAACTTATCTTTTTAATAATAGTAGCACTATTGCAAGATTTTTATTGTTAATTTATAAATTTCAAATACCATTCTCTTTTTGTTTTACTTTTTTAAATTTCAAGTCTTTTATTTACATAAGGCAGATTTTTTTCAGAAAATCATAAGTTTTAAGTAAATGGAAAGATACATAATATTTACCTTGAATTTCCAGTCTTCCAAAGCCTTTTAATATGTATTCTAGTCTACCTAGGTTTCGGTATCTGACAATATACCATTTTCCAAGAAATTTCTGTTTCCATATCTATTATGAATAATTTCCATAAAGCAAGAGTTGAAACAATCAATCTAATAATTTTAATAAGTTTTTAAATAAAAAATTATACTTTTTAATGAATAACAATGTTCAATGAAACTGTAAATAGGATTACAAAAAGATCTTCAAAATTACTTAATAAGTTACAATACTAGATTTGCTTATTCCAATTCCTTTATTCTCCTTACCAGGGTTATTCATCCGTCTATTTTGTGCTGTTCTTTTCCAATCTTCTATTCCAATCTTCTATTCCAATCTTCTATTCCATATATTGTTGTTTTTTAGGTCTTGTCTCATTTCTATGTATCTGGTATTTTCTATGATTATATTAAGCTGATATCATTTTACCGTATTTTCTGCTTTACCTAAAACTATTTGCCATTCATTTTTCGTTCTATTAACCAGAGTTACATCCCCTGTATAAGCGATTACCTAATCTTGCAATAATAAATATATCATTCCATTCGTTTGGAGTTGAGCTTCTCTTAAAATACGGCAAAGTTAAATAAATCAGTGGACAGTAAATCACCTTACATGAATCCTCTTCTGGAGTTACAGTTTTTTTGACAATTATCTCTTCTGCTCCTACTTTTATTTGTTGTTATTTCTTCTAATGTCAGTCTTATTAGTTTTATTAATTTTGTGGAACTTATAATTTGCCTAGCTTCCCATACAGTTTCGTTCTTAAAACCAAATCATATGCTTATTCAAAGCCATAAACCTGCCTTAACATTCTATTATTTTTCTGTTGTAAATTGAATTAAGTCTGTTGTGAATAATTCTAGCAAGTGATATATAAGTTATATCTAAAAGGGTTTTTTCTCTGTAGTTTTTATAGTGAGTAAGTATGGGCAGATAATTGTTCAGGAAGTTGTTCCTTTGATCATATTTTCCTGATTAATTGACCATATCTTTTTGTAATGATGTTTCCTTATATTTTAAGATTTCCGGTCTTATTCCACTTTTTCCTTAAATCTTATTATTATTTGAATGAATGTATATCTTTAAATATTATCCGAAATATTCAAAGAAAATATTAAGTGTTATTTTTATATCAAACAGATTTATGGCGGTAAATTCGCCATATTTTTTAACAACAAAAAGCTTTACAAAAATGGTGTACACCATCAGACTTCTAAAAAATATGGAGATTTGAATTTTTTTAAGCTGATACATTTCACGACTTACAGTGCCATCTAATGACGTTCAGTATTCATCAGAACAACTACGCTTTTACAGTTTTCTTCTTAGGTTTTGAATCGATCCAAAATACCCTCCTGGGGAAAAAATAAAATTGCAAACTGCAACTTTTTTACAAAAATGGTGTAATGCCAAATATTTCTTAGTTAATTGACTCACACTCGTCTCTATATGGTTTAATTAAAGATAACTGATTAAATTATCAAATAAAGTGGAAACATATGTTAACATGTTCAGTTCGAAAAATCAATACTTGTTTTGAAGGTTCGCCGGTGGGGGCGCGAGTGTAAGGGAGGATGGATGATATTTCATCTCAATGAAGTATTCAAACATTCGTTTCCTTGCTAGTGGCACAGCAACTCCATGTTCCTTCAAAACATCCCGTAAAACATCGAAAGTGTCAAATAACCTAAAAATCTAAAATAAAAACTTTAAAATGAATTTCAAAAAGAACAAAATTAAAATGAATTTTAAACTAAAAACCAACTAAAACAAAAATTTTAAAATGTAATCGAGTTAAATAATAGTTTGCATATCACTTTATAATCGAAAATATATTTAAAATTGCCAACTGACTAGTTCTAGAGGAGAGTCCTACAGTAGTATTTTTGATATCGTTATTTGGGGCCATTATACAAAAATACAGTTATTTTTAGAGAAATAAAATAGCTAAGTATACCTTTAGATTGTTGATGTTATAACTTTTATATATAGTTGTTAGATGTACGTGCTCAATTAGAGAAATAAGTGTCTATTTATCTATATATTTTATTGAATGTTTTAATACTTTTTGGGGCCAAACGTTACCTACAAAGAAAACATATATTTCAAAGATCTCTTTTTTTAATACCCAGAAACTCAATCTTATCCAACTTCCTAAATTGGTCCTCAGATTTTCCAATCTATAATTTTGATATTTCTCAATGTATAGTATGTGTCACTTCATGTTATATGTTTAAACTTCCCTTGAATTTTCGTGTTCGCGGATCCTATACCGGCTTCGTAAGTTTGGTATGGCAAGTTCGGTATCCCAGATCAAACCTGTGATCGCTACCGTTACCATAAACGCCCATCCAGAGGGAGAAATGGACGCATTGTTGCTAGGAAGAACAAGGGTAAGTAACATTTTAGTCTGCCTCCAGATTATTTTTTTTGTCGACTTTGAAGGACTTTCAAAAGTACACTTTCTATTTCTATCATCTCTAATTGGTATTACTTTTATTACATTTTCGTAACTCTTTACGACGTTACAATTGAATTCTAAGTACCTTAAATGTTTATTCTGAACTTGATTTATTTGATGTTTTTAATATTTATTCAAAATCACATTTTTCCAATTTATAAATGATTCATATATTTTCTAATTGGGAAAATGTTTAAAATACAGTTAATTTTAAACAGAACAATAATTATTACCAAAAAATACCTAACGCACTTCTAGTTTATTAAACTATTGGCAGCACCGCAAATATCTGACAAAGAACTTTAACCTAAAAAATAAATATCTTCTCTATTGTAGTTCACTAATTTAATCTTGTCATAAAAACACAAAAGCATTAGTTCAGAGCTTACAGAGGTATTTAGTTATCAAAAAAACACTGAATTCCTCCACTTATCTCTTTTACTAATACATGCGTTATTGCAAAGATGCAAATCAAATATTGTCTACACCACTTTCATCACATATAGGAAAGTAACACTGCTCCGTATATGGGAGTAATTTTACTTCTGCTTTTTCATTGGTGAATCACAGTTACACCGTATCTAAGCTCAATAACCGACAGTTCTTTTCAATAATCTAGACAAAAGATATATATATATATAAGATATATATATGGACGAACACACTGTAGATATCTGAGTTTCTCTTGCTGACCATTTCCGCTCCAGACTGTCTCTCTCTCTCTTATTGAATCCGAAAACTTAGCCTCAACTCCATTCTTGTAAGCCCCAATGCATATATTTTTATTCTGGTGAAATAATCTTACTACATATTAATCCCTGTTGAAGCATAGTTGTACGTTGATAATCTCCATGATATTTAGTGATATTACGGAATTGTTAATATCGATGCCATAATCGCGAAATCAGGCTCTGCGAGACGTCAAAATAACGTGCAACAAAAGAACACACTCAATCATATTCACATCACTCAATATTTGCACAAGTGTTAAATGCTGACGCTCCATGATCACCGTTGCTCTTAACAATCTTATTTTAGTACAATTTTAAAGTGTCTTAGAGCTTATCTTTAAAATTTGAAGATCTTAACCTAACAACGCTAACAGTTTTGCCTTAACAAAACAGTATAATTGACTAATTAACTTTTATGGCTTATCTTGATTTGGATAGAGAAAGTTATCAATGAAACTCAATTGTGGTACGTAGGATAAAATCGAAGAAAATCTTTACCACATAAAATGTTATTAAATTTTATTATTATTTATTTTAAATTTTATGTGGTAAAGATTTTGAGTATTCTTCGATTTCATCTTGATTTGTTGAAAAAAGGGGACCAACACCCGTATTGCATAGACATTTTTGATGGTATATTTTATAAAAATCTCGGAAATTTTTTTTTTTCTGGTTCTGTATTTCACATTATAGATGTGCTCAATATGGTATTTTATTTTGTAATCCATTTCTTTTATTATTCAGCTTTCTTAATTACTTAAATGTTATATGCTCTTTAACTATAATTTTAACTCGTTAAAATAAAAACATTGCAAAATGCAAAACATGTTAGCACTATTATTATGTTTATAATAAAACTTGATTATAGGATATTATCATCACAGAACTCAGATGTGCTAACTTTAATGGAGTTTTTATTAGCTAATTAAAATAATTAATTTAGTCATAAAACGACTGTCATAAAATGTTTTATACCTTAAACGTTGACATATAAGTCTACTTAATAAGGGTACTAAAACATAAATTACTTTCTACATTTTAGCCATTTATTAGAATCGATATCGGACAAAAAAATAAGCAAATTGATTAGGAATATTAATACACAAATAACGGATTTCAAATGAGACAATATTCACTAAATCCTCTTAATAGTCTACAATTAACAAAATTGTGATCTTAAAAAGATAATTAACAATATTATTATTGTTTGCAAAAAGGCTTTCTGTTCAACCATGCAGAACTCAGTAATAATCCACAGAAAATCCCGAGTCGTCTGTAAATCTTGAGACAGTTTTTATTTCAAAAATAAGCTAATATTTTTAAGCACAAACGTGAATTATCATAGCGAAGTAAGCCTTTTGTGAAGAACAATTACTTTCGGGCCAGTAAGTTTTCCATGTTTTCTTTTATTTCGCTTTTCTTAAACAAAAATACGTTATAATTTATATACAAGGTATACAAGCACAAGTTGGCTCTCATGACGATTTATTCGATTTTAATTACTAATTTTATAATTACCTAATTTTTTTATTTACTATCTCAAAGTTAAATTAACATAAAACGTATCACTAATTAATTATTTAAATTAATTAACGTTTACTATTAAATGACGTATTAATATTTATAAAAATATTTATAAATAATTTATTGTTAGAATGTAAATTCAGAAGTATAGAATGTCTTTTTATATTTAAGTCTGGTAGAAAAATACCAATTTAAAATTGTTTTTCTTAATTTCACATTTTTGTAAAAAATGGTTTGGTAAAAACTTTAGACTTACTAATTACCTTCTTTAATTTCGGATTAAGTATTCCAGCAATTTTTGACTCATGATTACGCCATTAATCACAAACAGCTCTCTACCACCAAATTAACTAAAGACTCAAGTTACATTTAAAAGAAGATAAAGACAAAGCCTAATGAAACTAATCTTGAAGTAGGTAATATTCTCTCTGGGATTTTAATTATTTTCCGTACTTCGAAAATTACGACCTCAGAACTACCTCGCGATTATTAAAAATAAGAGGAAATTTTTACACGCTAAATTAGCTTCAGCTTAAAATGTATTTTCTTTGTTGGTTTAATTTTATAAATAAATATGAAATGTAATATCTACTGCAATTCCACTAATGAACTAGTATAAACGTTTCTCAGTTTGCACTTGAAAAGTTTTTGAATATTTTCGACATGATCCATGCAAAATTTTGTAAATATAAGTTAACAAGCAAGCTTGCAATAAGCTTTTTATAAGCCGAAAATGGAGGAAAAGATTTTACTATTCTGTAAAACTTTTCAGACATACATATGTGTTAGAAGGGTTTGCTGTGATAACAAATATACAGTATGTACATAAAGTAGAAGAAGAAGTAAATTTCAGGACGATTCCAAAAATATATACTTGTGTTCGGTAAGTAATAGTTTTGAAGATACGATAATTTTAATATTAACATCAACATACCTTTGGTTATCATTATTGCAAGAACTTGTCAGATATAAAATACTCACTGATTAAAGTGACACTTGTGAAGTGTAGTACCAGTTTAGTTATTCTAAATTTGCTTGTTGTCACTTTAAAAATGCGTTTATCTATAAAACCAAGGATTGAAGTTATTATGTTAATTGGTTGTGGCGATAAGATGCGAACTCAACAAGAGATATGTGCTATGTTTAATAGTAAATATCCAGAACAACCTATAAGTCGGTGAACAGTGAGCAAAATTGAAAAGAAAATTAGGGAGTTTGGTACCTTAGAAGATCTACCTATATCAGGCTGTCCGTCACTTGCCGAGGATTTTAAATTAATCGTTTTGGTGGCTATGGAAGAAAACCCCAAAACAACGTTCGGCAAGTTAGTCGAGAACATGAAGTTCCTTTTATTTCTATTCATAAATTATTAAAACATGAAAAGTGGCATCCCTTTAAGCTGCACCTTGTACAACAACTATCAGATGAAGACCCGAAAATATCGATGAAAATCTGTGGTATCAACAAGATGGAGCGCCGCTACATTATGCAGCCGCCGTTCGAACATACCTTGACGAAGTTTTCCCCAATAAGTGGATCGGTAGACGAGGACTCATTGAATAGTCACCAAGGTCACCTGATTTCACGCCATTAGATTTCTTTTTGTGGGGTCATCTAAAAAATGTGTATAAAAGTAAACCTGAAGACATAAATGATTTAAAAGATAGAGTAAGACAAGAAATAAATAACATTTTGCAGGAGACCATTAATAAAGTTCAGCAGGAACTTATTGATCGTTTAGGACATTGTAAAGCACAAGAAGGAAGACAATTCGAACACTTACTGTAATTTATTGTGTGGCAATTTATTCTTACTGTTGTATTATTTTAATTTAATTAATGATCTTCAAAAAAAAACTATTAATTACCGAACACAAGTATGATATATTTTTGAAATCGTCTTTTAGCTTAAAATGAATGTATTCCGTACTTCATGTACACACTGTATAGTCTACTTTAATGGAAATCAACTTTGTTTACTACATGTCAAAACCTTTCTTATACTTTTCCGCTTCTTAAAATATAAAGTACAGAAAGTTTCGATAAATATTTTCTTTGAAAACAGCTTTCCGTCAAATGTACTTGAAAATGTATTATCATTCATGTATTTATGACTGAATTACATATCAAGTTGAAAAAAATATTTTTTACGTATCTTAAGTAAATTTCTTATTTTTTTTTATAAATTATGTGAGTATATTCTTTTAATCAAGAAAATAATTATCTATATAAAAAAACTGTACTTTATAGGAAGTTTGAGCGATTTCTAAAATTAGAAAGGTACATTTCCAGCTTTGATTTTCCTTTTCTTAGAGAACTTTCACAAAGGAGCCCTTTTAAACCGTAGAACTTCAATTTGAGAATGAATTGAAGATTCAAATTAGGCAACCATGACTGCCCAAAGCCTTTGCTAGATCAATTCTTATCCAAATAAGAGAGATACGATAAGCGTAATACAGGTTTATAGAATATTTACCCAAAAAAAATAATTTCAAGTATAAAATTATTAATTTACGAATAAAACTCACTAACTTCAGTGAGAGTTTATAACGTTTTTACTAGTAATTCTTGGAATATTTTTTATATCCACGTATTCTACTACTAAACCGAATTAAAACATTCTGTATATACAGTATGTACGTATAATGTAGAATAAATTCATTATTTTCTACAAACCAAAAGTATTGTCAAGAAATTTGAAATAGCTCAATTTATAATATAGTTTTTTATTTCATTTAACATTTTTGTACTCTTTAGATTTTTTTTATATGGCTGATTCCCGCAAATTATCAAATTTTGTTTTTGTTGATAAATTTTATATTCAAAATGAAATATTACCATTGGGTAGTCCAATATCACCAACTTGGGCAAATATTTTTATGGATAATTTAGAACAAAAAATTTTTGATTCACATATCTCCGAAAATGTGTTGATTTGGTATAGATATGTTGATGATGTTTTGTCTGGTTTTACAGGTAGTGATAGAAAATTATTTATTTTATAATTTTATTAACAATTTACAATCTTCAATATTCAATTTATCGTAAACCAACTCATACAAATATGACTGTCCCTTATAAATCAAATCACCCTATATCACATAAATGAATAGCTTATAATTCAATTATACCTAGAGCCTTTTCAATAGCAATGATTTTAAAAGGGAAAATAAAATCTCGTACATCTTCTACAATATCTTTAAAAGAAAGAAATAATGTAGGTCTATTTTTGTTAAATGTAAAACCAAAAATTAATAAATTTTCAAAATGGGTTTTTTACAAACTACTCGTAAATTCTGCGGATGGTAACACCATGTATCTTGGCCAAACCCTAAGAAATTTTAACATAAGGTAATGTGAATACTTACGAGCTTAAAAATAGATAAGTCATATTACGCAAAACCTCATGGACACTACACAAACATACACTTAATGTCACAATGGTAACAACAGTGGAAGTGCTTCATATAACTGACAAGAAAGAAGAACTTGATTTTTTGAAGAAATATGAAAGATAGGTACACCTAAAATAGCCTCAATACCTTTACATTA
The DNA here is from genome assembly GCA_951812935.1 of Hermaeophaga mercurialis. Classification (NCBI taxonomy): domain Eukaryota; kingdom Metazoa; phylum Arthropoda; class Insecta; order Coleoptera; family Chrysomelidae; genus Hermaeophaga; species Hermaeophaga mercurialis. Next base: position 29,227,585 of record OX638361.1, on the reverse strand, counting down.
TTTAATGAACAATTAAACCTGGGAACTTCAATTATCTAAGATTACGTTTCGGACTAAATACCTATATAATACTAACCAAAAATATTTTTAGGAAAAGCAAAATATTGCTTAATAATGATAGGTTGCGGTATGTATCTGGAAAATGATGAGTGAACACATCGAATCCTGGGTCGTTTGAATATAATTTTTAAAACGCTTTGGAATACTGTGAAAATTCAGATAAGTATAATTTATCTTTTCATATTCATTATGAATAGTTTCCACAAAGTAAGTTTATTTTAAATGTTTGTTTAATATGTTCTAGTTTAGTTTTGAACACGACATTCTTCGGTTACTCCCATACAAAATGAACCATCAAAATATCTTTAATTTTTTACAAAAGAAGAGTTACATCATTCTGTAGAAACCAAAAACTTTTTTAAAACTTCAGGATCCGTTCTACGGGAGAATAGGTTAATTAAAGTTGAAACAAGATACCTTATTAAAAAGAGATATGCTGGCCTGTTTGAAGTATCTTTAAAAACATATGGTCCAACAATTTTATTTCAAAATATTCCAGACCATACATTCCCTTTTTGCAAATAGTGTATATGACATAATAATGATTCGTCTCCAAATTAAATTTGTAGATAGAAATTAGTGGATATGGGTAAAAAGAAACTAGTTTAACTCTTTTATTATTACGCAAAGTTTCGATGAAATTTATCACCTTCTTCACGGCTAAAATAAAATATAATGAAAAATAGAATTTAAAGAATATACTCTTTCAACATTAAAATAATAATGTAGATATAAACCAAAGAAATTCACCTAAAATTATGAACGAAACCAAGTCACAATGTTGTTATAATGTACTTAATACATTAGTTAAAACTGTGAAACAAATGTAAATAGCACATAACTAACAGGTTAACCAAAAAATCAGCAGCATTATAAAAACTGAAATTAATCTACTCTTAAGAATATTCAAACTAGAAATTCTTGATTTGGAAATGTTAACAGGTTGTATCGTAAATATCAATCAATAAAATTATTTATAATTGTAGATACAACTTAAATTGTCAGTATCACTTTGTTTATTAATTGCATTTTCGCTTAATTCTCTTATCACTATTTCAAAATTGAAACCATGACCATTTTCAAAATAATGAATTTGTAAGACTGTCTTACTTGGGTCAGATATATAACACGAATTTTTGTAATCCCTACTCTATTTCGTAATAATTATGTGGTTTGGTCAATATATGTGACACAATTTGAACATGGTATTTTGTACACCAAATTGGAATTATATAATTTGTGAAACTTGTCTTTCATCAAACTATAAAAATCGTTAAACTAATTCATATGATAAAAAAACTAGTAGATTTGTATCTTTACATGGAATATGTTTGATCTTCTGAGATAATTTAGTAATATAAGGAATTTTTTAATAATTTATAAGGTTGTGACAGTAGCGTTATGAATAAAATTACTATCAACATTGTATATAATTTTATTAATAATTGGGCTTGGATGGTTTCTTCTTTAGTTCATTCTTCAACTTTACTAACAGCTGGTGTATATTTATTAATTCGATTTAATTTTGCTTTCAGAGATTTAATAATATATATATTATTATTTATTTCTTCAATAACAACCTATTTTCAAACATTTTTAGATTTTCTCCAATAAATTATCAGTTTACTAATCTAACTGTCTTATTTTTAAATTCTTTCATTATTGCAACTTTTGGTTGAAAGGGGTATTTTAATAGAAACTAAGAAGTTTTCCTAAAGCAAACAATTTCTCATAAAAAAGTCTGTTCTTTTGTTCAAATCACCATAATTTATTCCACCTATTGTTTATAGTGGTTACTATCCAATTGAAAATAACTACTATCAAACAAAAAAGTAATAGGTTTTAAAATTAATTCAAGTGGAATATCAGGAGTAATGCCTAATGTTTCACAAGTTTTATTAATATATTGTATCACTAGGTCGCGAGTAATGTTAGTTAACAAAAAAACAACGTCAAGACTTATCAACACATAATAGTTTGGCAAAACTACAGGTACCAAGCAATCTAGTAGAATCTTTTTTAGTTAGAGTAAATATTTGGGTTAATAAATTGAAAGAATTCCTATTAATTTTTTCCAACTCTTGCTGAGCGCTCTGAAATAAACCATCAATGCTCATGTTTGAGGTTAATAGATGCTTTGCAATTTTCTTTATTTTCACCGTCTTTTTCAGTACCTACGAACATACATTTTATTCGAATTAATAAATATTTTATGATGCTGTCGCATTCACTTAGATTTTTCTTCTGTCAGTATCTACCATTCTGGCCTAGCAACTGAGGGATTCGATTACAATTTTTCAAGATCACTTTACAAAATTTGTATTCTCCAATCTCGATCATTATCATTTAATTTGATTTTTACTATTTTTTTTTCATCAACTGCTGTGAACATTTATTTGTTTTAATTTATAATTTGCTTTGGGTAAAATGTTCTGGCCGCATTTTGTTTATTTCATTTTTGTTTATCCTTTAGCTGCAGAAATAAGAAGTCATTTGGTGATAGGTCTGGATTGTTGGGTGAATGACCATGATTTCTGTGTTTTGGGCATTCAAATACTCATTTGTTCGAGCAGCAGTGTGAGCCTGAGCCTTATCAAACATACGGTAATGTACCATTCTGAATTAACAGTGTGTTTGTCCTCCAGTGCCACAGTGGAAACATGTCTACTAATTTCAAAAAAAGTGGCGATCATCTTTTTTTTTCGGCAAATCTGGCAACATTGCAAACATCAAATCTGGAATCTCCATATCCCAAAATAGGCTTATCTCATGTAGAATTCGGACTAGCAATTTACGAGATAATTGGCTGTTTCCGGACTATTGGTCCACTCTGTATAACTTACAAAGAATCAGTTACCTTCGACAACTCTCACTAGCTAAACTTGTAAACAACTAAAGTGAAATATCAGATAAAATTTGTTGCAAAAAAGAAGAGAGCAGCCCTCATATTCAGATTCTATGTTTGTATTCAAGAAAATTTACACAAAAAAATGTTTTTTTTGCATAGTATTTTTTTGCAAGTTGGTCGATTTGGAATATATCTGCACAGATAAGTACCTCAAAATTTAGTTATTACTGTTTGTAATGAGGCAAACTCGCTCTCATTTAATCTATCATGGTCAGTGAAACAAATTATATTAATAATTCCTGAAGCTTACTGTGGTGAATTTAATTAGCATTAAATTTTACATCGAAATTTTAGTTTAATATTCTCCTATTTAGTACCGACCAGCTCATTTTCCTTGTCGATAAAGTATTTATTTGTAATTTGTTTGTATTTATATATACTTTTCCACTTTATTTTACATACATTTTAATCTATTAATCGCTAAATCACAAGATAACTTGTAGTTTTGTGCAGTCGTTTTTATAAAGAATGACTTTTTCTTCTAAATCTACAAATAAAAAGTTTTTCCTCTTCCAAACTCTATCCGTGGACACATTGTATATGTATACATAATGAGCAACAATAAAAATAAACAGCACTATAAAAAATAAAAAATTTAAAATAAGTAGTGACGACCTAAATATTCAAATTGTCGCCTATCATTTTCGACTCAAGCGTTTACTCTTTGAAGAGTAGATTAAAAGCAGTCTCAATTTATGCTCTTGAAATACTCTGAATGGCATTTCATATTCTTCCGATCATATTGTCTCGAGTAGTTAGTCTCGTTACATTATTTGTATTGTGGTAAAGATTTAGAGTTTTCTTTGGTTTAAATAATTTATTGTATAAGTCCCGACTTGATCCAATAATATTATCTTATTTAACCGATTAGGAGATAAAGTACGGTTTGGATACTTTATATGGATCTGTCATCAATAACCAAAACAATTTACAAATAACATATCCATTTCATAAAAACTTGTATACTTTGTTGTATTATGTACTTTACTTTAATTACCAATTACTGCTAATTTGGAGCTTCAGATGTACATTTTTCAAATTGTTCCCCTTAGTATACACTTTAGCTTTTTGAGAAATGCAGCCTTCGTTCTAAATTAGTATATTGGTACCCTTCAGATATTTAGCATTGATCTTATTATAGAATAATGTGACCACAATGTTCAACAACTCATTTTTTGTTTACTCCCTAGGTTCGAAAAATACGCTAAGAGTACATTTTCAGAAGTATTTTTGTCATTGCATTAAATCTGGAATTTTTTAAAAATAGCTTCCTAAATAGTTTTGTATTTCATTGTCATTCTGAGCACTACATTTTAATTTGGAGAAAGTTTGGTTTTAAAAAGTAACCATTAAAGAAAGGTGCTCGTAATATGTAATATACACTGACACTTATTGTCAAATCGAACGACAAGTTGTTATCAAAAACTTTCATAATATTTAACCAAAAGAACTCCAAATCATTACCACATAATACTTTAATGTATAAGAAGAAGGACGACTAGTTACGACTAGAGTAAGTCATTATCAAGTCTACAATAACCAAAGTAAAATTATTAGATGTTTAAGCATACAATCAATAAACTTACCTAGTTAAAATTAATAAAACAGCAAATCTTAAATAATTAAAGTTACAGTTGACATGTGATATTAAAAAGTAAAATGTGGATATAAATAAAATTAACAAAAATATGTGGTAAACATAACATCAAAAAATAAACATTTAATATTTTAATACATATGATATGCTTCAATAGAAAAGAACAAAAAGTGGGTTAACACTTTAAGTGTACTTATATAAATCAGTAATAACTGGAAACAATTGGAAAATGTAAAAATAGCTATGAGGAAACAATCCTCGCGAGAGGAAGAAGAAATAAAGAGCCAAAGACTACATTAAAAAACAAACTTAGATAGGTGGAATAAGAAGGACATCCAAAAGAGGACAGAAAACAAAAACAAAAGCGAGTGGGTTGCCATACAAGTCTGAAAACCAATAAGAAACTTGTATAAGCATAACAAATTCCCACATAGAAATGTGAAAAGAATCGGGAAAAAGGAAAAGAAAACTCAGAGTGGTAAATGGCAACCAGTCAGTTGCCAAACACTTTGGTTATTGTAGACCTGAGGATGACTTACTCTAGTCGAAACTAGTAGTCCTTCTTTTTATACATTAAATTAGTATGTGGCAATGATTTTGAGTTTTTTTTTTGGTTAATCCTCTATACCACAGTTGAACCCAATGGAGAACCTTCTCTATCAGTATCATAATAAATCCATTAAAACGAATAGAAACTCAAAATGTTCAATGAAAATATTAAAAATAATTATATCTTTATATTTTATTTGTATTTAAACAACTTCGTTCGTCCATCACAAAAATATTGCTTTTAGTCCTAATAAAACAATACACTAATAACCAATTTGTGCAATAGGTTAAACCACTTTTTTATCTTTGAAATAATACCTTAAAGGTACGCTTTAAGCAAAGATTGAACCTTTAAATTATCAAACATTTTATATCTCACTAAAATTTTTATAAGGAAATAAACTCTTTAAAGTAAAAACAATATTTTTACATGACCTATGTTAGTAAATAACAAAAAACAAACATTTTTTACGCTGTATAAAAGGTATATATACACATGGATATTTTTCCAATACAGTTACTATTTCACAAAATGCCATGAATACAAATTACATTCTCAACCTAAAAATGCTTCGTGCACCATTAATTCGACCAAAATCGAAAACCGAAGAGCAATTTTCTTTGATGTTATGCAAATCAAAGTTGTAATTAATTCGTGGTTGTCAATCAATGCATCGCTAATGAACTCTATGTTTTTTGCTTTATGTTTAGCGTGGGTTCAAGTATTTTATTACACCCTTTGACATTAATTAATCTGTCAGGCCCTTTCAGGGTTCTTTTGGTAACAAAAACTGAATGCTCCTACTTTTTCCGAATCAGCAAACAAACAGGTTTATGTAAATTGGTTATTTTAATTTATTTTTTAGAACAGCGCCATAAAATAATCTTTTGATGTTCCTCTTTCTGCTTTTCTGTCTTTTTTATATCTCATATAATTAATAGATTTTATGTAACGAATATATGCTTTTTGGATATTTCGAAATCAATAAAATATACTTTGATATCCAGCTGTGTTGGTTCAGCTACTTTTTCGAGGAAAAAATTGTTATAGCGTGCTTAGTTGCCGATTCTGAGGTCCTGGTATATCATATTTTTCTCCTTCAAAGGAAAAATAAGCGAGCGCGTAACAAAGATCAAAAGATAACCGCATACATTCTTTTGTACCATGTTGAAATGGGGAGACTTTAATAAAAACTTGTATCTACTTTTGAACAAGAAACTTTTAGTTATGAAAAACTGATTAGCGGTTATTTGTGTGAAACTTTTGTACCTTTAAGTTAGAAACTATGTTAAAATGAGTTATAAAGAAACTTTATCTACGTTTTCAAGGTAACAACTTAATTTTTTTTGAAAAGGAGTAAACAACCGGATTTTCCCGGAAAGTACCAAATTGAAAGCAAAAACGTGTAGATAAGGTGTAAAATATTTTTTATAAAAATGCTAAAAGGTTGCATGTAATGACATTTTCTCAGAGAGATTTTATTGGAAGTCTTGCTGTGTTTTAAAAATGTGTCTGCAATAAACTAGAATTGATGATAATATACTTTGAAACGCCACTGAGTTATTTTACTTTGCTACATCATACCATAAATCTCCTCTTTATGCTTATGGATTTTTTCCAACAGAATTTCATGAAATATACATAATATGAGAAATAGATGGTCAGTGATTTCTACTACATCTAACAATTCCAAACTGTACATGAGAGCCCTGAAATCGATTTTAATAGAGTTTTTTTTTTAAATCAATGTGTGACGGGTCTATATGGATTTTGATTGTAGCACATATTTACGCCCTATTGGTTTTATTAATGGCTCACTTCACTTTTGCAGGGGACTTCACACATATTTTTTTTTAAATGAGACGGAATGCCAAGTGGTACATCATTGGAAAGGGCAATCAAAGGGGAATTCAGCATTGTGTTTGGTTTCCTCTAATCAAATTTTCAACATATTCATGATTAATTATTTTCTATTAACTTGTGCCTGAAAACTTCCGCCAGATGTTTTGCGAATAAGTCCACTTTTTGTTTATTTTTTCTTACCCAATTTCCTAATCATTTTTTAATAGGAGGAGTTGACCCATTTGCCATTATAATTTCATGTTTTCTTTTTTCTGTTTTGTTATTTAAAACGGTTTTTCATCTGTGTGATTTGTATGTTGGCATCGCCGCTATTGTATATTTTTTTCCTTTTATGATATGGGTTATCGCTTTGGTGTTATTAAATGCATCCGATTGTATTATGCTCGATTTCACCAACGATGAATGTCTCTAAATAGTTAATCAATGAATAACTTTTATTCTCTGGTTAAATATTTTGACGTTTTCCCAATGCTTTTAATCCTTGATTAGTTATTTCACAGTTTAAGTAAATATTTGTGTAAATCAACCTTTAAAATGCATTTCTTTACAAAAAAAAAAGAAAAATTAGACATTTTCAATTTTTTTATCTAAAAACGATAAAAAAGAGAAAAATGTGCAATATTGTAAGCATGTTCTGATCTTGTTTGGAGATTTAGTCATGAAGTGAACAGATATTTTCTGCATCTATACCCATTGTCTCCTAAAAGTAATGTACCAGCTTACTCATTATTTTCAAAAAGTGCTCGTACTAAAGAATCATTGAAAATTGTAGCATCTATCTAAATTAAATTCAAAATTCCTTCAACACATCTTCTGGATATTCTAAACCTAATCTTAAAGTCCACATCATCGTACTCAGTAATTGCGATTTCTTCTTTCTATAAACCATTCGAAGTCGTCTGTAATGTAATTCCTGAACAGATATGTTGAAGAGGTTGATGTTAAAAATCTGGAGTAATTTATAAACGTATAAATAATTATTAAATATACTAACACATAAGGTATTGTTTTATCTATTATCCGAAATCAACAAATACAGCCATAAAATAAAAATTTTCAATCACAAAAATATGGCAATTCAATATTGAGATTAAAAAATATCGAATAAATTTTTAACTAACGAAATTTCGTTGGTTAATTTAAATGTCAATTTAATCGTCGAATAACACTATTTGACGCTGGTGAAATAAAATACTGTATTTTTATTCGACAGTTAAATTTATTCATTTTTTAATATTTTTTCACCAAATGTTAAAATGGTCAGAATGTAAGCAAAAATTTTCTTCCATATTTGTTTGAAATGAAAGAATCTAGTAAATCTAGAGTTTTATTTCTATCACTTGATCAGTATGTTGATTTTGTATAAATTAAAAAAAAAGTACCTCTTATTTTTATGATGGTTTTTCTCAGTTCGTTCCTTCTAGTAGTTGTTAGTTTTGCTTCCCAGCGAGTATGTTTTGTGTTAAAGTCTCCTCTTAATAAAAATCTTTCACCTAAGCGTTTTAAATTGCATCTTGGTTGTACAAATCACCGATTTTGGTTAGTCGAATTCACATTATTTTAGTAACCTGGATTTTTTTGCACCAGCCTCTAGTTTCCAAGTGATCCATTTTCTTCCCAAATTATTTCACCTATTATATCATTTGTTACATCATCTGATGAATTAATTTCTCTTTCATAAATTGTAACTGATTTTCTTATGAGGTTGCTTTCTTGTGCAACTGTTACATAAGAAATTTGTTTATTAGTTTTCTTTAGTGTAAAATGCTTTGTTTTAATGGTTTAATTGTTGATGAGTTCCTTCTCTTAATTCCTTGATGAAGTCATTATTCCTATAATTTTTTGTTTGAACATTTCACTGCTTTTTTCTTTGGTTTCATGCAAATTTCTATAAGTGCACATTTAACGCATACTGGATTTCTCTGAAAAATCTATTTCCGTAGATTTGGAATTTGTGAAATTTTCCTGTTTTAAACCTTTCTATTTTGACTTTTATGTTAGCAAGTAGTGAATAAAGTATATCTAACTCACCGTAACATAGTTTCTCAAAGACATAAAATGACTTCAATTTAAGTTACTACTACTTCTGTATCCTGATATAGTTACTTTGAGACTTTTTATAAAATTCTAATGTCTGCAAGCTGAAAGAGTTTCTATATGATTCTCTTTCTAAAATAAGTTCGAGTTTGATCTGGTTTTATGTTACCTACTCGGTTTTATATATCCTTTATAAGATCTCATAAATCCAATCCAATAAAACTTTTCGGAATTGAAGATCCTCCACAGATTGCCTATACATGATAACATTCCAATAGATATTTTTAAGCGTCTGAAAATGTCACTGTAAATAAAAATGTAGATTTTCGGTAGAAATAAAATAAGGTGATACTGAGCTACGTAAAGTGTATCCATTAAAAAATGGAAATACGTTTTAAATATATACATTTTACTTGCTCTGAGAATAATGTATAAAGTTGTGCATTAATAATATCAGAATAGTTCAAATTTGATTACTAGTAAACCATTTAAATTAAAAAATTCCAAAGTTTAAGTAAATTCTTCGGGAACATAATTAAAATAAAATTCAATACATATTGAATAAATGTTACTGAAAATTAATAGATATAAATTATTAGACGACAGTATATACAGAGTAGACTAAAAGTCTGGAAAGGGCCAATTATCTTGTAAATTAAAATCCGAATTTTACAAAATTTTGGATAAGCTTATTTTGGGATACGGAGATTCCAGATTTGTTATTTGCAATGTTGCTAGATTTGCCGTTTCTCTGATATTATTAGTCACTTTGGTTTTTTAAATACATCACCCTGTATATTCAGTCATTTTTAGAATCTTCCCTTCAATACGAGTTCAACCATATGTAACACTTATGATTTTATGTAGTCTGTATGGGCTCCACGTTCACCTGATTTCAACCCTAAAGAATATTTTTATTAGGGATACTTGAAAAATTCAGTTTACACAACTAAACCAGCAAGTTTTGCAGAGCTAAGGCAACGAATTATAGATGAATCTCGATTAATTTCTAGACAATCATGGAAAAATGTGGTAGACGCATTCTACCATCGATTCGGGTACTGTCAACTCACAAATGGAGCACATTTTGAACACTTGATTAAGTAATCGTTATTAAAAAATGTTATAATCTTTCAATTATCACATTTTAATGTAGTTGAAAATAGTTTGTATTAAAAAATTTGAGACAATTAGGCGTTGCCAAGATTTCTGTTTTATTTATTTAAAATCTTCTAGACTACATAAAATCATAATTGTTACATATGGTTGAACTCGTATTGAAGAGAAGATTCCAAAAATGACTCAATATTTAGGCTGACTTATTTAAAAAACAAAAGTGATTAATTATATCAGCGAAACCTAGCAAGATTGCAAATAGGCTTATCCCAAATTTTGTAGAATTCGGACTAGCAATTTACGAGATAATTGGCCGTTTCCAGACTTTTGGTCCACTCTGTATAACTAGCCTACAGTAATTTTCCTGCTTGGGGCGTATCCGATTTGATAATAACGGATTTGATTTTCTAAATTAAAGAATCATCCCGACTTTGAAAAGCTCGCAATCCGCCGAAAATACCCAATGCAATATTCAGAAGTGGAGGGTTGGGTTACAAGAATAGAAATCAATCAATTTCACCATCAAAATCTCATGATGCTAAATTGTGGAGAAAAATTTCCGATACGTATTCCCAATTCTCCTTTCGACTTATCCCAATCAGAGGGAAATTTAATTAAACCGAAATGTGTGGACTTGAAGATTTGGTTTGAATACGGGAATGGAGATATTTATACGCGGTTTCTGGAAGAAGTGTTAGATGAATTGTTGGAAAATGTACCGTTAAATATTAGGCAACGCTTGTGGTTTCAGCACGATGGGGCATCTGTTCATTTTGCTGCAAGTGCTAGAAATTTCCTAAACAGACGATTTAGAGAAAAATGGATTGGTCGGGGTGGACCCCAATGTTGGCCTCCAAGGTCACCCGACTTAAACCCTATCGATTTTTTTATATGGGGCTACATGAAGACCTTAGTGTACGAAACCATCGTTGAAACTGAAGAAGATCTAATAGCGAGAATTCAAGCTGCGACAGAACTCATTCAGTCCAATCCGGAGTTATTCTCAAAAACACGTTTTTCAATGAGAAAACGGTGTAGAACGTGCTTACAAGTAAACGGCCGACAGTTTGAACAACTATTGTAATTTTGTCAATTTTGTTATTGTTGTATCTAATACATTTGTTTAAATTTAATTTTGATAGCTTTTGCGTTATTGTGATTTTTACTTTTATCAAGTTCTCAGAAAATCTCAGAAATAGCATGTATTCTTTTTTCAACTAACGCCTAACGCTTAGTTATTATTCGAAATCGAATTAATAGTATGGATTAAAAGCAAATACTTACTTGTTTAGCAAAACGCCGACGAGCAAATTACACAACAAATCATAATTTGTGAATTATCTAAGTACTTGCAGACTTTTGTTTAGAATCAAATATCTACAACACCGTTCATTTTAGCTTCATAAAAGGTTATTACTTTTTTACCTAAAAATGAACAGAGAATTTAAAAAAATTAAAAAAAAAAATATTTGTTCCAGTGGCGTAAAAGAAAGGGGGATAAAAGTTGCCACAAACCCTGATAGCGCGCCACTGGTTAAATTTTTCAAAAGTCAGTTTATGTCAAAATATTAATTTCTTAAAGAGCATATTGGTCATCAAATTTGAAAAAAATATTTGGAGGCGTTTCTGATTTATGACAAATTTTTAATTTTGATTTCAAACTTTTAACACCCTGTATCTCGGAAACTAAGCCCTTTAAGGGTTTATGTTCCTATATCAAAATTCATCAATTAATAAGAGCTCTCTGGGGTAAAGCGTTGTCGGTCGAATATAGTAACACCCTGTAGATAAAGAGATTTTGTTTATTTCACAAGTATCTAATTAGACGTGAATTAAAAATTGTATATTCTTGCAAATTAAAATGGAAATTTTTTTTATATTAATAAAATTTGTCAAATCGTCCTCATCAATAAATCACTTTTGAAAACATTCGTTTTTCGTAGCTTTTAAAAGTGCAAGCAGTTGCAATTTCCTAACCTACGACGTTCAAAAACAAGAGGATAATGAAGTACAGACTGAAGTTTTTGATTATTCGCACTCCAAAGCGAGAAAAAGACTTCATTACATAACATTTATAAGTGTCAACAAATTTATAATTTTAAGCACGATTGTTTATTTTACATAAAGTGGGATTATGTTCCAGGACATACACTTGGATTTATTACTTATCAGTCAAAGTAAATCATGAATTTTGTATAATTTTGACGAAGTTTATCTTTAGCAATCAAATTCGGGGAGAAAACCGTCAAAATTTTCCACTGTTTTCATAACAGACGTTAGTGGTCACAAATACGCGATTCGGGTAATGAATAAAAGAAGAGTAATGAAAAAATCTACACTTATTTATTAAAACTAAAAGAAATAGAAATAGATAAAATAAAAACTAACGAAAAATTACTGAAAATTAGGATACACTAACCCCAGCACATTTGAGACCGAAATACGACGTCTACAGACTAAATAAAATTAAAACAATGATTATATAGAAATGGTCCTTATCACATTTTTTTGGCCTCTGGGGATAATTTTATTTTCCATATAGAAATTAATGACAACATGATTTAATTGTACTACGATTTGGCTAATTCCTGTTCTTAGTCCTAACTACCAGTGTCGGAGACAATGAAATCAGCCTTTAGGAACCTCGAATACTTTCTTCTTCCTGTGTATTAATGTTTATTGTAGTTCTTCCATTGTCATCTAGATTATTCTTTTTAATCTATTGTTATTACTATTTTCATCAGATATTTTCTTTTTATGAAATTAAACGCTTGTTGAAAGTCTATGATTACTAATTCTGTTTCTATTTGGTACTCAAGCTACTCATTAAATTTTCTGTCATATATGTATAACTTTTTTTGTATTAATGATATTATTTTATACGGCTTGTTTAATAAAATGACCTTTTTACAGTTTTTACACACTTATTGGCTTACGTTTTTGTGTATTACCACCTTTTGTTCCAGTATCCCATTTCTCTAGAATTTTCTCTTCCGCCATACTCCCTTTGTACACATACTTTCCTAAACATTTTTTCCTCCATACAATATAAGCCAATTTTTGTGCGAACTTTACCTGGGTTTTTCCATTAGGACTCTGGTTAATAATCTCCATCACTTCCTCTCTTATTGATATTTTAATTAATACTTCGAAATTATTCGCGTATATATATTAAATACCCACTTTTAGAATAAAATAAATGGTAAACTGAGTAGTTTTTAATAACTTTAATGAAAATGACTAATAACAAACCAATGCTCAAATATTTGCCAGATAAAAAATGTAATTTTTTAGTGTTCACCGTGTGACTAGTTCCATTTTTTACGAAACTACTCTACAACACACATTTAGAGTCACAAATATCGTATATATCATGATTGAATTATTAATTTGAGAGAGTAAGATAAAAATGATAAATGGTTATTTATATTGTGTGACTTTAGCTAATGTTTTGATTGGTTGGAATTAAAACATATTATTTTAACTTGTTTCAAATCAATTAATATTACACACCGATGGTTTATTTTTCGTATACAGTATATTTTGCTTACTAAACTTTTTATAATATTATTTTGTATTTTTATTTATGCTCAGCTATTTCCTTTTTTAATTTTTCATCCAGTTTCTACTTTCTTCACGGTTTACTGTTTATTTGCTCAATTTTGTAATTCATTCTGTCTTGTTCCCTATTCTTTATAAATAATTCATTTTAACTTCACTTTCACATTCCATGGACAATTTCTTTGCATTAAACTATTCAGAACCAGGTTTCTTTTCCACACTGCCAATTTTTTCCACCTACTTTGTTTGTAGCTTTTGTTTTTTCTATTAATTCCTCCTATAAGTAATTCTCATATTACTACAATTTTCGAAATGTTACTTCATTGGTTTAAGATAATTGTCCCCTATTTTCTCATCGCTTAACCTTTCAACATTTCATTTATTTCCTATAATTTTAAATGCAGTGGTCTTTTTTCCTTTTTGTTTTAATTTTGCTCTTATTACAGTACGGTCTATTGAATTGTATGTTTTCTGGTAATCATCATTAAGTAAGGTAAACAAATAATTTGGAATATTTTAATATTTTAATAAATCGTATTTCACATCGAAAAATGATTTTCTTAAATTTAAAATCATAAGAATTATACCTTCTCTCTGATTTAAAAAAGTCAAAGGCCGTTTAAAATTTTTATGAAAGTTGGACGCAATAATTTTGATAAACAAGAACATATATAAGCTGTTGGTAAAGTTAGTTAGTCCTTCAAGTGACCATTTTTTTATTCGTAAAAGCCATTATCGATCTGTTTTGGACCTAAGCTGTTGTTTTTCACAACATGCTCTATAATGAAAACTGTCACTCTAGCTGTCACTTTCTTACAATCATTTATTATCTAAGAGATTTTACGTATTACGTTGATCAGAATACCTACAATTAATTAAATTAATATTCATTTGGTATTTTCATGGTCGCGTAATATATCATTAAGATGATCTAGTTTTTAGAAAAAGTAATAAATACAGTCTGTGTAAATTTATTTCGGACATAGGTAAGCTCGAAGTCACTATTATCTTCTGCTACGTTGCCTAATTTACCTCCTAAGTCACCAATTGTGTGTCTTAAATACACTACTCTCCAAAATTAACCTACCACCTATAATATGCCTTAAGATTGAAGTTATTTATTTTCTGTACCATTGGTTGGATTTCGATTATTCTTTTTTCACATTATAAGTTGGTTTCTAAGGAATAATTGCTAACAGTTTCTGGGAAATATCAACACCAAAGAAAGCTATGCTTTTTCTACAAATTTTGTAACACTTTGTGGAATTTATTAGAAATAACTACTACACCTGATTAATATTGCTTTATAGCTCTATTTTTTCTCAACATTGTCATTTAATAATATTTTCGATATCTCTGTTATCAAAGAAGATGCGCGAGTTTAAAGATATGTAACTACTTTTCAATAACTATGCCTTGAGTTTAAAGCTATTTTTATTCTGTATCGTTTGGATTGCGATGTTCACCAACATACGATTCGGCAACGTTGCAACATCTCTACAATAAAATCCGAGACTTGGATTTCGCGTGATTCTCATATCTATAGTATTTTTCAAACCTCTGCGAACTAAAACAAAAAATAAATCCAGTTTTATCAATATTAAATTATGTACGAGGATCAAATAAAATCACTACTGTAGCAATCGCAAAACTCGTGAAAGGTACCAAGTAAATTAGCCTTATAAATATCATTAATATTCAACTGAAGTTAATAAGTCGATCAGATCAAATACTCGATGCCGAGAAATTACTAATTTGACTATAAAAATGTACTATCGCACTGGACGACACCGGTCCGGTTTTATTTTATCTTGTCGTGAACTTATATTCATGAGCGGATCTAACAGAAATTTATCTTTTTTGTTATAATATTTATCTATCTAGGTATTTAAAAAAAAGAAGTATCAACTTTGCTTACCTTTGTTATTGATTAGTTAAAATCAAAATAATTTTACATTATTGATTAGTTCAAATCAAAATAATTTTATTTTTTTACGATTATGGTAAAAAATTACATATTAACAAAAATGTGAGCTAAAAGAAAAATCGTATAGTGAAAGAGAATTTTTTTATTTTTAGTCGCTTTCACTGTCACTACTAGATTCGTTTAAATTAATAACAACTTGATTCAAACTGTTATCAATTGAAATATCCATTTGCCACATATTTGATTCCACCTTTTTCACGTGCTCTATACATTTTTCCCATTTCTGTGCATTTATACCATCAATAGCTTGAAGAAGGATGTTTCGAACATCTGCGAGTTTACAGGTTCTATTTAGCCTTCCTACTGTGCCCTTTATATCTGCCCAAACAAGCTCAATCGGATTCAACTCGCAGTGATAGGGAGGCAGCCTAAGTACTTCAATGTTTCTAGTTCGAGCCATCTCATCAACACAATATTGCTTGTTTTTTGGAAAATATTGCTTAGCCAACATTAATAATTCTGCTTTAAGAAAGGAAGAGTCAAACTGGATATTTCTTTCTTGAAGCCAATTTTGGATGTTCTCTTTTTTCCAGCCACTTGATGGTAATTTTTGAAGAAGGCGACTATGGTAGGGAGCATTGTCCATGACTACAACTGAAAAAGGATCGAGTCTCTTCAGAATGTTTTCAAACCATTCTTCAAACACCGTTGAATTCATTTCTTCATGATAGTCACCCGTTTTTTTAGACTCAAAAAGCAGAAGTCCATCATCAACAAATCCTTCATCGCTTCCAATATGGAGAACTATTAACCGGCGACCTTTCCCAGAAGGAATTTTTAATCCTGAAGACCAACCTTCCATAAATGCTTGACGAGAACTTTTTATGTTCTGGTCTTGCCAAACTTTGGAGACGGTATGGCCTTCATTTACCCAAGTTTCGTCCAAATAATATATTTTCCTTCCTTCTTGCCGAAATTTTACCACCGAACGAATGTATTTTCTTCGCCAACAAATAATTTCATCTTTTTCTACCAGCATACTCTTCCTATCCACCTTACCATAAGTAAAATTTAAGCTTTTTAAAATTCTCCAAAGTGTTGTTTGGCTTAAATTTGGCATATCAGGATCTTGTTGTATATCTTGTTGCAATTTTTTTAAAGTAGGGACTTCATTTTGAAAAAAATATGAATGAATTTTTCTACGAATACCATTTTTACAAAAATCGTCTACAATAATTTGTTGCGGTTTTCCTGGATTCTTCTCAGGTTTTTGAATTTCTCCGTGAACTTTTTTTTCTTTTAAAATTCTATATATAGTTGTTCTACCAATACCAGTATATCTGGAACACATCTCAACCAACTCATTTTTTAGCTTCATTGGATGATCAGTAGACAAGGCTGAAAAAACATTGAACACCATTTTTTTCTCTTCAAAACTTAGGTTTTTTCGAGCCGTCGAAGATTTGGAACACCCTGCTACATCCATTTTTAAATTATAAAAGTTGTACAACACTTTACCAAACACTAATTTATTATAACTAGCAAGCATACGATTGATTATTATCAGAAGAAATAAGTTTAATAAAAATTAAAATTCCTAAATTCAGTATAAAATCAATAATTTAATCTAAAGGGCTTAAAAAAATGTAAGAAGAAATTTTCAGTAGCGTTTTGTAAATAAACGAAGTGTGTTTAATTTTTATTTCTTTATTTCAATGAATGGTCCTGTACGCCAATGAACCTCATTGATTGCTGCTATGATAAGGTTCGCAGAGGTTTGAAAAATACTATAGTGTGTAGCAATGAAACGCAAAACATTGGCAAAACGTGCATCCACTGTTTAGTAGCTGAATTCTATATATGTTTTTTTTTCATTCCGTTACTTTTCAGTATTAATATTTTTCATTACATAGTTACTTTTTTTGTTTTTTTTTGAATATCAATTTGGTCAAGCTTTTTTAGCCGTTATACCATATATTTGCCTAAACCGCCTTATAGTTCTCTCTTTGGATTTTTTTATTATTGATTCAATGCCTAAATCATCCATATATATCAACAAGACGATTTTTTGTAAAAAGTTTATGTTTTCTAAATATTTTAATACGTTTACACAGGTTTGGGTTATTATTTTAAATGTGTTTTATAATAATAGTTTAATTTAAAAGTAAAATATAGCGATGTAGAGATATCATAGTAAGACGAAATTATTGATAGCACATCCTAACAATAAAAATAAATAAGGCAATAAGGGCATATTTTGAAAAATGAATTGTTTGAACGCCTGTTTTTTAGGCAATTTTCATTACCCTAGAGTATTCATAATTACATACATTTTGATTAGACAAATAGAGGGATAATCATAGTCACGCCTCCTAATCAGTGGCGTGTATATCCGAAATTAGTACATAGAGTTTATTTTTGATTTAGAGTGAGTGAGGTAGGTGGTAACAAATGGAAGAAAATATATCATTTCAATTCTTAATAATAAATAAGTAGACCAAAAATTGGTCGGCGGATAAACGTTATTTTTTCTTTCACTACCTAGACACGAAACTATTTCCGATTCTTTATTACTTTTAGTTACACATCTTTATTAAATTTAAAAAGATATTAAGGAATATAACGATTTGTTTATTCTACAGATACAGTCATTTAACATTTGCAGACTCGGAACTTGGATGTCATATAAGGCATCAAACATTATTTATAGCTTTGTGGAATATCGTAGAATTTTGAGATAAGTATATTGTACTTTTTATATTTATACAAAATATAGTTTTAAAATAATGAAATAAAATATGTAAAGCTAAGCTAAATAACTAATACAACTTAATAATTTGCACAAATTTTGTTAGAAATTGAATATATCTTTTACCTTTAAACTCATATTGATTCTAAATTAGAATTAATAGAGACAAAATTTTGAAATAAACTAAATATGTTATTAAAGATTTTGTGAATGTGCTATACCTATCAAACGAAACAAATTAAAAAAATATTCGCACGCTTCTGAATATTGTCCACACCCCCGTCCAGCTTTATCACTTTGTTTTAAACTCCGCCCTACGCCTTCTCCTCGTTTTACACTTCAGACACAGGAAAAACTGTTCGTTGAGGGGCCATTCACTTTTAAGAATCTGCATATTATTTTTTCATTTATAATCAATATACTTGAAGATATATTAATTTAACCAAAAAAAGTCGAAATCATTACCACATAATAATATATAAAAAGAGAAGGAAGACTAGTTTCGAATATGATAAGTCATCATCAGGTCCATAATAACAGAAGTAAAATTATTACAATATGTTTAAGCATACATCAATCAACTTAGCTAATTACAATTAAAAAGAGCAAACATTAAATAATTACACAGACATCTGATATTAAAAGGTGAAAATTAAGTAAAATTTAACATAGTATGTGGTAAACTTAACAACAACTTTAAACAATTAATATTTTAATTGTTAAGCATCTTCCAGTAATTGCAAATACATTTCGCCAGTCAAATTACCAGGTAAAAAACATGGACCCACCAGCCGGTCACCGAAAATGCCAGTCCATACATTTAATTTTTGCGGATGCTGTGTATGTACCGTCTGGAAAATTCTTGGGTTTGAATCAGACCAGTAGTGGCAATTATGACGATTTACGGTACTGTTCATAAAAAAGCAGCATTCATCGGAGAAACATATATTAAAAAGAAAATGTGGATCGTTCCTTACTCGCTCACTCATTATTTCGCAAAATTGTAGATGGCGGTCATAATCATCCTCATTAAGTTCCTGCACTAAATGTATTTTATACGGATGGAATTTGTTCTTTTTCAAAATGGTTTGAATGCTAGTTCGATTGATCCCAGACACAGATGCTAATTGCCTTGTATTTAACGTAGGATCTAGATGAACATGTGCCAAAACTGCAACTTTACTAGCTGTGTTAACTACAGCGGGTCTATTTTCTCGTTTTTTATTAGCTACATTTTCAGTCTTTTGAAATCTTTTCACTAAGTCTAAAACATACTGACCTACTGACCTGTTTATCTTGATATTTTTCATTAAATAACTGAGGCGTTGTATTTGCACACTTATTGTTCATAAAATAAAGCGAAATGATATCTACCCTTTTCGCAATGGAATAAACCATGGTATTTCATTTTCAAAAACACAATTACACAAACCTTCGCTTCGATATACGAATCCACTAATTTCACGTTCTTTATGTGTCCGTATCGTATCCATTTGTCTTTTACAAATGTGATAAAAAAATTACAAAAACAATGCAAAGCAAGAAAATCAACATTTAAACCACTGGCGTACTCAACGACCCATGTGTCATTTTCACTATTTTGACAAAAATGAAAAAGATTTCAATTTTATAAAACAAAACAAGTACTTAAATTAAATTTTAAAATGAAATTTTTTAAAAAGTATCATGCCGAATTTTAAAATTTAAAGACTGTTATAAAGAGAATTAAAAGGGCTTTAAAATTATGTCTTACTCGACCCCTAATGCCGTTTAAGTATTTTGGGGCGATTGTTACCCTCGCTTGGAGGTGTAAGCAGCGAAGTCGAAAATACCGGAAAAAAATGTCCCCCTTATATTAAAAATCGACGGGTCTCTGTATTTTTTTAAAACGTTGACGCAATTCCTGATAATTGCGCTGTTTTGTTTTCGTTTGGTCGCCCTGTATAAACAGAAAGTGACTGGGCCATATAAGGTGGTGTATTTCACAAATAAGTATTGACAGATTTTCAATTTTAATCAGTGCCTACTATAATATTCCTTTCCATGAATAATAAAGTGGAACTGGTGGTCAACCTCTTCCATTTCAATGAAAATAAAATGTCAATTCAAATTATTTTCTATTGCTTTCCCCAGCATTCGCATTTTTTCTAGAAATCCAATAAGAGAAATAACGATATGATGGTTTTACAATTTTTTTAGAAAGCTTGATCTCTATACTTGTTCCTTTTTATTAGGATATAATAATCAATGTTTCTTTTTTTGGGGCGAGAAGATGGGGATGGAAGTTAATTATAATTTTTTTACTTAAAAATGTTCTAAACAACTTTAAGTCTGCTTCTGTTAGTACATCATATGAAAGTGTAAAATCACAAAACTTAAAACTTTTAAAACAGTTGAGCAGCTTTTTTTCAGTTTAGTCGCTTACAACGACGAAATTGTTATTATACTAATTCGTTTTGGAAATTTTATATAATATATTTTCTTTGTCTTAGTGTTTCGTAATTCTACTTTTAGTATTCTGGAGCTCAAATATTTCTAGTTTTTAACCATTCATTTTTTATGAAGTATTACTGCTACGCCTTATTTAGCTCATTCCATAATTGTTACTCCACAATAAATTTAACAGCTATATTCCTTCACCTTAAATTTTTGTCTCTATAATCACTGATCACGGATATTTGGAATACTTTTTCCAATTCCACTTCTTTACCATTTATGCTTTAAATAATCCATATTCCAGCTTTTATTCTTTTTATGTCATTTGTTAATTCATCATTAACAAAATTAAAACTAAGATTACTATTAGATTTACCATTTTCATCACTTTTATCGTTACCTTTACTTTGTTTTGTTTTATACTTATTAATATTTGTACTTCTTAAAGGTATATTTATCTCATACAAACAATTTTTGTCTTTGTTCTATTTTCATTCCTGTTCATTTACTTATGAAAGCCTATTTTGCTTCCTTTGCCTTGTTTCTTAATTTTCCTTGTCTCTCTCTCTTTTTTTTTTAGTAATATCATTTTTAAATATTCTCGGTTTGTTTTTGTTTTTTATAATTATTTCTTTGTCAGTTACGTTAAACAGTTTAACTAAATATATATGCTGTTTTAGTTGCTCCGCATTTTTTATATTTATTTTAATTTACATTGTCATTTCTGTCTTTAATATTTCCTTTTACTACATTTTGATTTTGCTACACCTTATATAGAAATGATTAAAAGAATTACATTTCTCTATGAAAAATTGGTAAACCTATTTCATAGTAGTGGTCACAAAACTGTAATACTTAAGTTAAAATATTTTTTACTGAATTAATGATTCCTTTGAAATTTCATACAATTTTTTTTTCTTTTTTTTGTTGAGAATTACTCTTAACTATAATTAAAATCTGGTATATGCTGACCAATAATGAGCAATTTTATTCTAACTTAAACAAGCTAGGGTTTCAACTTAATCTAAGCTACATATATATATATATCTGTATATCTTGGTGTATACATTTCACAAGCTCTGCTTTTAACTTGTCACTAAATTAAATTGAAAGGTTTCGTCCTATTGAGGTTTCTTTCTAAACCAATGTTGTTAAGGAGCTGGATGGTCTTATTATTCACTTACCGATGGAGGTGATCTTTTTGACTTCTAGCAAATTTTTTGATGGTTTGGTCAACAATTTCCGTTTCCAAGTTCCAAGAAGCCAATCATTTTTTTACATTTTTCTATATTTAAGTCCGAGTTCCTTTTCTTTTTGACATGCGCTTTCCGGTAGCTGTAGTTGAATATCGTATCAAATTGTTATTTATATTGAAAAGGGCATATTCTTTCATTCGCAAAATTGACATGGACAGAATTTGTCTCATTGCCCAGTCAATGATACGGTTGACTGCTGTTTATATATTACATGTAACTTCTTCAGTGCATCGTCAGCAAAAGTGGCAATAGTATTATTATCTATTTGAGGAATATCGGGCATGTATAGAGGCAATTCAATTGGCCCTAGGACACTTCCTTATGGTAATCCAGCTTTATTCTTTCGCAGATCAAAATAAGATTCTTCTTGTTTGATCCGGAAGTACCTTTATGGCATATATGAATATTGTTTGGGGGGACTAGCTTTATCTTCTGGTTTAAGCCTTCAAAAGTTTTGTAACATCACGGAAATTGGTAGCACAGATGTTCTTTTTTTATAGTGATTTTCAGTTATGATGGTGATTATGACTGATCTATGGTTGAATGTTTATTTCTAAAACCAAACTAATGATTTGGGAGTAACACTCTTTTTTCTACTATTGGTTTTATTCTTTTGAATAAAAGTTTCTCAAAAACCTTCGACATGGCAGGCAACAAGGAGATCGGTCTGTATGAGCATATGTCATGGGGAGTTTTAACTGGCTTTGGCATCATTATGATTTCTGTAACTTTCAAGAGTGTAAGAACATATTTTAGCCTGAATACTGCAGTTATTAAATTAGTTAATTTAATTAAAGCTTTTTTATGTAATTACTTTAGAATTTCTCCAGTAATTAGGTCAATCCTTGGAGCTTTCCTCAGATTAATGTGTTCGTTTATTTTCAAAAGAAACTTCATTGGGACAGTTAAGTTCTTTGATTACTTTGAGGAGGATTATCCAGATGCAATTCTTCATCTTGCTCTTGAAGTGGTCGAAATATCTTTTTTGCACAAAATCAAATGGGATTTCAAATGTTTCAAATTTTCGAACTGCCTTTATCAAATATTTTTTAATGCCATAGCATAGAATTTAAAAAGTTAGGATAGGGACATGTAAGCCGTTTTTATAAATTTCCAACGGTTTGGTTGCTACACACATCTAAATTTAAAAAAATGTGATTTTCAAAGTGGCTGTAGATTCTTTATTAAACATAATAGACAAAGTGTCATACATCCTTGAAATCAATTTGGCAAGAGGTTTATAAAACTCTAAAAACATACGGGTTTTCTATTTAAAAAAAAACAATTTTGATTCGTACCGGAAAAATGAATTACTCTGTATAACTCAAAATAATTTTAAGTTGTGTGCCTAAAATGTCTCAATCATTTCCGAGTGCAAAATTTTTGATCAATAGTAACAAGAGAGTTGTTCCACTTTGTCGTAATATTGAGACACCCTATATATATATATATATATATATTACCTTAGGATTTGGTTATATATCTCATATTATTAAGCTACATGTCACAAAAATTACAAAAAAAGTTGTTATTTATGCAGATTTACGGATGTTGTAAAACCCTGCACATTTTATTTATTTATTTAATAAACTTTTTTACCGTCTTTTGCTAAACATACCCGAGCTTGTTTCTAATTAAATAATTTTGTAGAAAACAAGACTGGCATTGAATTTTAATTAGTTTCTTCTTGCCATGCTAAATGTTAATTAAGTTGAATGTTATACAAACTGCGTTTAAAATAAATACACGGTAAACTTGAATTTTTAGTCCTCGAATATTCAGTTTACAACTTTTGTTTGTAATAATAAAACCGGCAAGAAAATAGCCAAAAAAATATCTTCTTGGTAAATAAGAAAAAAACATTATGAAAACGGTAGACGAATGCTCTTGCAAATAATGTTAAGTTTTGGAAACAGTGGCTCATAATTTTATTTTTAACTTTTAGAAAATCGGAAGGATAGTTTTTACGTCAAATTTTCAACATTACATTAATAGTAGTTTACATTAATAAGAAACATGAGATGGTATTTCTACTCTATGTGTAGGTACCGTTAATTTTCTTAAATTAGTCTTAATTTCTTTAAATATAAATAAATACGATAACTGAACGTTTTGTAATAAAGAACTAACCTTTTACATTTTGGTGCGAGTTTCTTATGTGAAGCAAAATAGCCACTTTTATAGAAGATAAGAACAAAAAAGCCCTACCAACAATACAAATGTAATGGTGTCACCCCTAGCAAAAAGCAGCGATTGAGACAAATTCCTTCTTGATATATGTGTAAAGAGGATAAGCTTTATTTCTGGCTCAATATAGCATGGGATTGGAGATAAGCGTGAAGGTTAATGGCACGCGGGTTTTGTTCTTTTCTTATATCTCCGTTCCAGTAGAATTTCAGAAGTCAGAAACCTTTTTCGTAACTGGAAAATATTTAGCAGGCAACTGTACGACTATTAAGGCTGGAATTTTTATGTCATTAGTTACGTAAGATTGCATTTTCTACTTAAGCAAGCTTTTTACGAAAGTTATTTATGAATATAGCTTCAAAATGACATTTTTTATGACATAGCGAAGAATAAAAGAGAAATAAAAATGTATTCCGAACAAAAACAAAATACTTTTATTGTTATCTGTTACAAATGATATTTTTGCCTTACAGTCGACAAAATATATTATAAATCAGAATTCTCGGAATTTCGACTTTCAATTAGGGAATACAGACATATTGTCGAGTGTCATAATTAAGGTTTCTTGAATGTCTATAAGTGCTTAAAACCAAAAACAAATTTATATAACGTAAAATGTAAAACCTAAAACTAATAAATTTTCAAAATCGGTTATTCACAAACTAAATTCTCCGGATTATAACTCCCTCTATCAAGGCCAGACCCTTAAAAATTTTAACATAAGGTACTGTGAACACTTACGAGCTTATAGATTAAAACATATAGATAAGTCACATTACGCAAAACACCTCATTGACACTAAACACAAATATACACTTAATAACACAACGGAAACAACAGTGGAAGTACTTCATATAAGTGACAAGAAAGGGAAATACGAAATAAAGAAACACCTAAAATATCCACAATATACAGTACTGAATGAACAACCTGGGAACCTCAATTATCTTTGATTACCTTTTGGACTAAATACTTATATAATACTAACCAAAAATATTTTTAGGAAAAGAAGAATATTACTTAATAATAATTGGTTGGGGTGTTAATGACATGGGGTTGTTTACGCTTATAAAAAGTCTGTCAACTTCTATTAAATCTGAAAAATGATGTATCAAAACATCGAAATACTTTGGAAATTCTAATAAGTATAATGTATCCTTTCTAATTTGGTATCTATAGTTCCGCAAAGTAAGAGTTCAAACTATTAACTTTATTTTGTTGTTTAATATATTGAAAAATACAAATAACACTGTTCCTTTTGTAATAAAAAGAAAACGTTAAATTTCTTACCTAGGCGTGCTGTATGAAGACTATATTTTTAATTAATTTAATTAAATTAATCGCCTATTTTAAACGAAGATGGGAATTATTTTAAATTAATGTACGCTTTTTGACTCAAAATGAAAGTTAGGGTAAATATTCACAACTACAATTCAGACATATAAATGATGAAAAAACAAGCCTCATTATTCATTCCCGAGTAGAGCATGTAATAAATATCACAAAATGTGGAAAAATAATCATTCTGGAAAGAACAGCCCATTTTCTAAATATAAATTCCAATTTAGGAATATAACGACGCAGGTAAATATCTAAAAGAATATTTTATTTCAAAGAATTTGTATAAAAAATGGGTATATCTGACTCACATGAAACGTATATTATGGACATATTTTAAATATACCAGGTATGTAAATTAAGTAACGGGAGTAATTTTTTAATATAGTTACAACTTAATATTATCTCTTTCAAAATAACTTTCTTCAGATGTTACTCACCGCTAGAGACGGTTATTTCATTCCTTATAGTAGTGCTGGAACTCGGATGCTAGAATGACCTTTAGATTGATTAGAACCTTTTTAATGTTTTCTAGTGTTCCAAAATAACATTCATAAAGGTGATTTTTCAATCTTGGGAAGAGGAAAAAGTAACATGGACTCAAGTCAGGCAATAAAGATGCTGAGATGACACAGGGATGTTTTTACTGACCAAAACCTTGTTTACTGAAATTCCTGTATGATAAGGCGCATTGTTGTGATGGAACACCAAATTGTTTTTTGTTTGATACATATGACGCTTTTTCGTTTATCAAGAACTTCTCTATAAAACTGGAGGTGCTAAGTTTTTATGGACAACACCCTGGTTATCGTAAAACAGAGTCAGCAGAGGCTAGAGCAGCGATCGGGGAACCGGGGTAAATTACCCCAAATGGGGTAAGAATGAAATTTTTGGGGGTAAAAATGAAACTTTTGATATAATGATATCAACTATACAAACTTTTTTAAATAAGAAAAAAAATATTTTGTACATTATAGATACAAGCTTCTCTGCTAATATTAAACGTCTTCAAAGGTTTGCATTATTCTTTGTAAAAGAATAGATTATTATATTTTATTCATTTTGTAGCTATTAGATTTTAAAAAAAATATCAGGGCTATCATTTTCGTCAGAGAAGCGAACTTTTTTTTCCGAAAAAAGTCATTTAAATTAAAAAATATTTTTTATGGGGGCTATATATAAAATTTAAACTAGTTTTTTCGTCTAATAATACAAGAAAAATATCATATGAATTACAAAATAACAAGAAATTATCATTTAATTATATTTTCTGTGGGGGCGAATTTTTTTTCCTCAACTGTATATTACTTATATTACTATTATTACCGTTATGTATTACTAGGTATTACATTGATAAATTGAATAAATGATGTTTAAATTAAATTTTTAGTTATTGTTTTCTTTTCAAAATTATCATGGGGGCTATAATATGAAAGATGCTAAAAAGAGGCGATTTCGTTTTTTTTTGCTCTTCGCCATGGGGTAATATCAACTTACACAAAAATATTTTGGGGTAATGATTAAAAAAGTTCCCCGACCGCTGGGCTAGAGAGTTGTCTCCAGTGACGAAACGATCCAAAAATTAACCTTTCCGTATTGATTGATGTCTTGGAAAATAATTTTTGGAACCACGTATGCGCATAATTTTCTCACGTGCAATGCAATTTGATGAATTGTGGTGTGATTCAAATTAAACTCTTCCCCAAATATTTCGACCGTCTACCAACGATCTGAATGGACAAGTTCTCGGATTTTGTCGACACTTTCTTGAAGTTCTTGAAGATGAACGCCTTCCGCGCGTGATTTATTTTCAATTTACTCTCTTTCTTCTTAAAATGTCTTAAACCACCGAGGCTGTCGTCAAGTTTGAGCTTGCACTGAAAGTGTATCATTCTTCAATTAAAATGGCTATTTCAGCTTTAATTTAACCAATCATTCAATTTAACAAATCGTAGTTCGCATTGTCCAGTCTCAATTGAAGTTGTTGATCGTCACAATTTCTAAAGCTAAAAGAATCTGGTTAAAATTTAATTGTAATTGACAATTGTCATTTCTTCTCACTCTATCACGTTAATAAATTTAACAATACATCAGTAAAATATAATCGTCTGTAAGCCTAAATTTAATTAATTAATTAATTAGTACAAAGTGAAAGTTTCGTTCAAAATGATTACGAAATACTTACACGGTGAACACTGGAAAATTAAATTGTTTACCATTTTCTTTTGGCGAAAAATTAATGTTTTAGATAATGATGCTAAAATAATTAAGGCAGATGTAATTTTGAAGTACTGTAACAAAATATTACGCTACTTATTAAGATTTTTAGTTAATATACACACACCTCGTATATTTTGTGTATTAAAAATAAAATAGATATTTTAAGCATTTTAATAACAATAATAATAATAATAATAATAATAATAAATTTTTAGTATCCTTCTTTCTTTATTTCATACTGGTGTTTAACTGTTAATTATATCGTCACTCATAGATAGCTAAAAGGGGGGGATATTACACCACTTAAAATTTTTGTCTTTGGGTTTTGAGTTGTTCGGTCTTATTCATGATTTTTTTTATTCTTATACATAATATAAAATGATAAATAATAAATATCCTAAATAACTTTTTATATTATTTAAGATAAATCAGATCAATCCCTACAAAATAAAAAAATAATAGCTATTCCAAACACTCTGTGCTTTTGTCAGCATTTTAGACTTGAAGTAATATATCTAAAGATTTGCATTAATTAATATCAAATTCAAATTTAATATTCAAATATTCCTGGAAATCCAAGGAAACAGACTTACATGCTTCGACGATTTTCTTGCGCTTCCACTGTTTGAATTGCTGATGCCACTTTGATATTAAATTTATCGGTCTGGCGATGAATTTAATTTACTCCTTAATACACCTCTTGATTAATATTCATCTAAGTTACAGTTTATCCTCGAAATAATAAATACTCGTTGTTTTAGAGTAATTCATATATTATTAATCCTGAAGTATTTCCCTGAACACTATCCATCCTTAAAACCATTTAATATATTTTCATTTATAAATCAATGTACCTTCATTTCTTGGTGACTTGTTTAGTTTATCTTAAACGTTTGAAGAAATGATCGCATAATTCTGTAATTGATGTTAAAAACTAATTTTATCAGCATAATTTTGTCTATGTTTACTTAACAAACAATTATATTGTAATGATATTTGGCTTCCGTGCATTTTTCTTTAATCTGGTATTAGAAAGTTTTATTAAAAAAAAAATATTATTTTATTAATTATATTATTTTGTTCTTAAAATTTGTGAAGTTATTCGTTGCCTATAATATATAAACTATATGTTTGTAACGTTCTAAAAAGAGGAATTAAATAATGTAACTTTGGATTAATCAAAAAATTGCTATGTACTTTAATATAGCATATGGGGTAGTATATTGTAAACACATAAATAAAATAAAAATTGGTTAAACAATATATATATATATATATATAAGAACAATTTCAATGATTATAAGAAAATTTTGAAAATAGATAACAATTATTACTATAATTTATCACGATTGTCTTGTATGTGTAAATATGTAAATGTGAAGCCGGCTTAAATTTATGATTTTTTTATGTAATACTTATTAAGTCTTAAACTAGTCAAAATTGTGTCAAATTAATGGAAAAGTCTTAATTAAACTTTGTTGACTTTTTAGAAATATGTAAGAATATAAAATTTTTCAATTATAACGAAATCAAAGTAATTTATTTTAAGAAAATAAACTTTGTTGTATCATAAGCTAAATTTTAATGTAGACATGAAAATTATAATATCAAGATCTAAGTGAAAACAACATATTTTAATTATAAATAGTTAATTCTTTAGATACAACAAAAATAAGTAAAGGTCAAATCATTGTAATCATAATTTATTTGCAGTTAAAAATTATTAAGTGTCAAAACTAACAAAATTAAACATAAAGAATGTTATGATTTTGAAAAACAATATAAGATCCATCTAAATCTGACAGAGCTCTCTTCAGTTTGAGACCTGATAGAAGAAACACCATTGTTCGTAAGAAATTTATTACTTCACCTCAATTTCAATTTTTTTAAAAAAGCAAACAAACTAAAAGTAACCGATATTACCTGTGGATTAAATCCTTAAAACACTCAGTTAGTGTTGTTTATTATTATAAAGATAATTATATAAATATAAGCTGTATTGTGTATAACCTAAAATATGTAAGGAAATATATAAGATAATGACAATAGTGCTAGCCATACAAGTGAACTAACCTTACCTGTTGTGGATGGACTCTGATAAGAGGATAAAAATTTAAATTTTTAGAATATTTGGGACAATTGAGTTGATAAACTGTATTTGGTCAACTGCTGTGAAATGACCGAAAATTTGAACTGACTTTTACTCATTGCACAAGAAACTACAAAGTGGTAACTATTAATGATTTACTTTTTTATGTTTAAAAAAAAATTAGATTATATTATAATTATATTGTTTGAACCGTATTTATAAATATTAGCCAAAATTCAAGAGACATGTCAAAAATTTATTTCCGCCGCTAAAAACGTGAGAGTTTTTTCAATTAGATATTATACCAGAAGAAAAAAGAAAAGAAAAAATTCTATTAAATTAAGTGAAATAAACCATAAATTTTAAGGAACATATTTCAATGAATTATAAATCGATCGGTCGGGATTCTCGAAGTTAACACGAAGTTTTTTATTGAGCACCTTAAAAATAATTTAATTGGTAAGAGTTGTATACAGCCAGCAGCATAACAAATAAACTCAAGTTATAAGAATTTGTGAATTGTATTATCTATTCATATTTCAAATACGGATAATCTTAACGGAAGGCCTAACTAGAATAGAACCCTGGTATGCCCAATTAAAATAGAATAGCACAAAAGATTACACTGTAGAATATTTACAATAAATACTGTGTTAACATTTTCAGTACTATATACACGCACTAATCGTTGATTATTTCGTATGTATTTAAAATGTGAATAGACATTAGTTTGATTGCGAATAACTTTAAATATAACCTCATCAAAAATATGAATCATTTTTTAAGAAGAGCTCTCTAGGAAGACCACCCGATATAATAATGAGAGCAAAATTTAATATTGTCTAGTGCTAGCACTAATCTGCCAATATGCGAGGCGACCCAAAGATAATGTCTTTATAAAGTTGCTAAGTGTTAGTTAACTCAAATATTAGATGTTATCTACAGCAAGTTGACAGTTTATTATGCGGCTGAAGTGGCACAAGTATGCGAAAAGCTTTAAATAACTTTAAATTAGAACCTGTAGGCTACTGATTGAAGAACTTTGACGATAAAATTAAGAATGAATAAATATATGGATAGCTATAGTTGGTACGCTAGTTTCATGAGATAATAATATTCCAAGTTAAACTTAAAATTCGATTTTATAAAATCTAAGCCAATTTTATCATCATGACTTCATGAGTAAATCACAAAATTTTTAGAATAATAACTTTTGGATTTTGTCGGAAGTGATCCGATATGTCTTAAATACTTTTTAAAAAAATGATATTTAATTTTTTTTGTAATTCTTTATATATACAGTGTGCGACATTAGTACGATATATCCGTTATTATTGAAGTTACGAAAAAAAAGTTTTTACAAAAAGTGTAGGCAGTCTTGAGATTCATATTTTAAAATTGGTCCCAAATATACAGTGTGTTTAGGTGTAGTAGTAGCAGTACCAGACAAAAATTTTGTTTTTTTTTAAATGGAAATAATTTTAATTAAATTCCCGAAAATTTTGCCGATTATAACGAAAAAAATATAATTTTTAACATTAAAACACATAAATTTATTTTGTTCGAACTACATTTTTATTTCTCCCTTGTCTCATAAAAAATATATTGAAACGCCATATTCATAAATAGCTCCCGTTAAAAACTTACTTAAGTAGAAAATGCAGTCTTACGTAACTAATGACATAAAAATTCCAGCCCTAATAGTCGTAAAGTTGCCTGTTAAATATTTTCCAGTTACGAAAAAGGTTTCTGACTTCTGAAATTCTACTGGAACGGAGATATAAGAAAAGAACAAAACCCGCGTGCCTTTAACCTTCACGCTTATCTCCAATCCCATGCTATATTGAGCCAGAAATAAAGCTTATCCTCTTTACACATATATCAAGAAGGAATTTGTCTGAATCGCTGCTTTTTGCTAGGGGTGACACCATTACATTTGTATTGTTGGTAGGGTTTTTTTGTTCTTATCTTCTATAAAAGTGGCTATTTTGCTTCACATAAGAAACTCGCACCCAAATATAAAAGGTTAGTTCTTTTGTTGCAAAAATTTCAGTTCTCGTATTTATTTATATTTAAAGAAAGTAAGCCAAAATTAAGAAAATTAACAGTACTATATACAGGGTAATCAACTTATAGTCCGAAGTTTGATATCTCCGTTATCTTGAGAAATAGAAAAGAATATTTTAAATAAAAGTTATATATTTTTACATATTTTAAAATTATTTCGTAATTCAATTAAATGGAAAATACTTTAAAAAATTAATATTGGAAACATTAAAAGCAATCAATATGTTGATTAAATTAGAAGTTAAATCACTCAAGAAAATAATTTGAAAAAAGGTAAACCTTTATTATTATTATTATTTAATTAAAAAGATAAATACAACGAAAAATAAGAACCATACAAAGGAGGAAACAACGAAAGGTAAAAAGGGTAAAATAGTTTCAACAAACTAATACTAAATGATCAGGAATGGAAATGAAAGAAGAATGAAAACGGTTTGATTGAAATAAATACACCTTTTATATGTACAAAAAACTATACCAAACGAAAGGAAATAAAGATCAAGACAAAAGTGTTGAAAATAGTAATATATAAGTTCAAGCTTAATAGTAATTTTAGTTTTAATTTTATTAATAATAAATTAGCAAATGATGTAAAAAATAATGATTAATATATATATATATATATAATGAGCAATGTTTAAATACTAAAGAAGAAGAATTTGAAATATTCAATTAAAAGTAAAGAACGATTACAGAGACAAAACTGAAAGGTAATGGAAAAAAGATTTAAACGATTAAATGTTAATTTATTGGGGACTAAAGATGAGAAAGAACCTGATAAAATTAAAAAAGTGGTAATCCAAGAAAAAAATAATACACAAATAAGAAAAAAGTAGAGAAGAAAAATTGCATGGACGGTCTATTTAAAGAAAATATTGTCATCCTTCTATCACTTCCGGTTATACCGGAAATAGGTTATAACTTCGTGTTTTTAAATGGGATACCCAGCATATTTTTCAATTTTAGGAATATTCAGGCTAATCTGAACAATTTTTGTTAATATTCCCCTGTGCCTATCTTTAACCGTTTTTGGAGTATAATTTTCTTTTTATAGACACGTTTTCACTATGTAGAAAAAATTGAATATCTTCTAATGTAACTTGGGTAATAGCTTACATTTTTTACAGAAGGTACAAGACATGACACTGTATCGTTTACAATTTTGAAATTGTTATTTTATTTCACTGGATAGTCTCAAAATTGGAATAAAATCGCCATCTAAAAAGTATCATAATTATTTTTTTTCAAATAGAACACCCTGTATATGCTCGCTTATTCTAGAAGTATGCATTAGACACTATCTACCTGTATTAGGGTTACCTACTATCTCATGTAGATTTCCAGTAATTCCGCTTAAAAAATAATGGTTACTTTTTAAGTTGGAAACTTTATTCCAATTTTGAGACTACCCAGTATAATAAAAATAACAATTCCAAAATTGTAAACGATACGGTGTCATATCATGTACGCTTTGTAAAAAATATAAGCATTGCCCCAATTTACATTAGAAATAGAAATTCAAAATAGTGAAAACGTGTAGTTTCTATTAAAAAAAAATTATACCTCAAAAACGGTTAAAGATGGGCATAGGGAAATATTAACAAAAATTGTTCAGAATAGTGTAAATATTCCTAAAATTGAAAAATATAGAGGGTATCCCATTTAAAAAAACGAAATTATAACCAATTTCCGGTATAACCGGAAGTGACAGAAGAATGACAATATCTTCATTAAATAGTCCACCCCTCAAAATCCCTCCATGCAAATTTTCAGTTTTCATCTACTTGTAGTTCTCGAGATCCGTGTAATAGACTCTATATATGATTTATAAATTTTAGATTTCTATATTCAAATCAAATCATTTTCACTATGTGTACATTTTAAGGCAAGTTGGCTCAAATAGTACTCGTTTGAAATAAACAATCTACCATTTTTATGAATGTATGAAGTTCCACCTTAAAAAATAGCTTGAAGGAGTACGGGGTTCGGTAAATGTAAATATAATTTATAAGACAAAAATTTTTTTAATGTATAAACATTGTGTCCACGGATGGGGTTCACAAGAGGAAAAAATATGTTTTTAGTCTCATCACAAAATATCATTCTTGATAAAAAGTTTTGCTTATTCTTAAATCCTACGAAATGAAGAAAAATCATGTTTTGTCTTACCTGCTTCATTTTATACCCAATTTTTTATGAAACCCTATGCACCTTTACACTAAGGTCGAAACTTTTTAATGATAATAAATTATTATTATTATTATTATTATTATTATTATTATTATTATTATTACTTTAATAATAGTCTAGCGGGTGACGTATATTATGTTATTACAAGATAAATTTTTTTTTGAAAGTTAGCATTATAAAAGAATAATAATTTGAAATATTATGGCTTGGATTATGACATAAATATCACCCACTAGATTATTGTTAATATTTCGAACTTAGAGCAAAAGTTCATAGGGTTTCACAAAAAATTGACTATGAAATGGAGCAGGTAGGGTAAAATATGATTTTTTTTTTCAGTTCATAGAGTTTTAGAATAAGCAAAACTTTTTATCAAGAATGATATTTTTTGATAAAAATAAGAAAATTATTATTCTCTTGTGAATCCCATCCGTAGACACATTATTTAACACAAGAAGCATATAATATATGCAAAATGACTTGTAAGACATCTGAATAAATCACACCCAATGTATGGAAGTAAAATATTATACTTTTTATATTTTTCAATTTTTCCGGTAATAAGTTCAAACTTCCAATATTTGTTGCTTCTTATGTATTTAAAGATGCACAATGTTTCACAATGAATCAAACAATTTTAATGTTTCAAATTAAAATTAACAGTAGAAACGTTCTGACTTAACGTTTCATAGTTTGGTTTTTGTTATTTATATTTTTATATTAGTAGTGTTAGGGCTGCAACAGTCTTACTTGAATTTTATCATTATTCAATAAATCAAGAGAGGGTTGTTAATGTATCGACATCGTAAATGTAGGGAGCGGCACATGTCCCGTCACTCACATTCTAGTCGGTCTTATTTTTATAAAGAAAATTTATTATTGTAAACTAAATATTCAGGTGCTAAAAATTAAAATTTAACACGTAATTATTTTAAGCGGCGTTTTTTCAACAGTCAACTTAATTAACATTTCGCGTTAAAATTAAAATTTACTACCAGTTTCCTTTTCTAAAGTATTTTATAATCAGAAACAACCGATATAAAATGCGTATTGGGACATAATGGTGATAAAAAAATGTTAGTGACTCAGTAACATTTCCTAAATGAATCCGGAATTGCTGTAATATCCGTTAAATACGCCTAAATAGGAATGTGCAAAATAGTTGTACAGCTGTTTTTAAAATTGACTTAAATTAAAAATGAAAGTTGTTAATTAATTATAAAAAAATGTCAAAATAAGATATAGATTCAAGAAAACGAAGAACCTTATGGAACACCAAAGTCCATCTGGTAATTTTATTATCGACATAGAAAACAACAACTGAACCGAAAAAATATAATTTGCAAAAAATGGACGAAACTTCTTCTTAAGTTGAGGTAAATCTAATTCAACTTTGTCTAGTAATGGATGAAATAATGATTTAAAATTAATTACACCAAAAACTCGGTAATTCTGTTAAATTTTCATTGTATGCTGCTTTCATTCTCCACTGAGTTATTTTCTGAATGAGAAATCCGTAATGTTTCTATAGCAACGAACCTCAAACAGCTGCCAGACAAGGCTCAAAATTATTATATTATCGTTCGAATGCGAAACGTTCATGAATTTGAGAGTTGATACAACTACTGCGAGCCTGTATTACAATAAAAGTTAATTTTTAATTATTCTGCTTTATAATATCTCCCAAATATTTCTTCAGCGACCTAAATTCGTTTAACAAAGTCCAGGGAAGTATTAAAAGAGACCAAAATAATTTCAATTTCTTATATACCCAATACCTCTAGTAAAATTTACATAATTATTATTTTTTTTAGTACTTTATTGGAATATCAAAAGCCCGTTATATACAAAGCATGAGTTCGTGTTCTTATCTATTATTTTTCGTCCATTTTTATTTGTTTTTTGTTTTTGTTTTTCACACTACTTTTCATTGTTATTTTATATAGAAAAGATTTATTGCATTGTCTAAAATTTTCCTTTTGTAAATTATCTAAATTTATATCCAGACGTTTAAGATTAAAACCATAAAACCAGGTTATAAAGAATTATGGTCATACTAAAGTTTACTGACCATTAAAATTGTTAAAGTAACAAGAGCTATGAGATCTGAATTTTATCTTGCATAAAAACATATGCAGAGATAACATTTTTCAAGTTACCATTTCTATTATTCCAAAATATTGTAGCAAGAAAGTAGAAAATATTGTGAACAATTGATCCGCGTACAATCAACCGTCCCGAACGGAACTGAAAAATTCAATTCAATTTCGTATAGAAATAGAGAAAATATTTCACGCAGGAATTTTCAATTGTTGAAATTTTTCACTTGCCTAATTCAATTAAAATTACATAATTCTAATTCGCATATTCTTAATAGATAAAAATATAAAATAATGACGCAAATTAAAACAACTACTTAATATGATTGGGTTGCTAAAAAGAGAAAAATGTAAATATACATAAAAGAATAAACAACATTTAAAAGCGCTGTATGGTAATCAAATGTGAATTAATTCTTGCCATAGAAAATAAAATCCTGGATTTCTACCTCAATGACTTATTATACCAGGTGTCCACACTAAAATTTAACATTGAATTATTTCTGGTATTTTTGAAAATAAAGTTTTAAGAGGTTGTTCAGGATATAGAGGCACAATGAATTTATACCTCCCCCACCACCCCCACTATAAGATTAAAATGACACCCTGAATTTTTTTGGTTGATTTTGAAATAATGCAATTTTTTTGATATACGTAGGTGAAAAACTAAGTTACTTACATCATGAAATTAATGAGATCGGGGAAGCGAGCTGACCCTTCAACAGAGCCCCTATGTCCTACCTAATGTCCTGGAAAAATATTATTCCAAATAATTCCTAACTTCTAAACAGTAATGTGGTCAAGCTCCATCTTACTGGAACTATAATTGCTGCTCCTCTATTTCCATCAAGTTTTCTTCCAGTCCATGTATGATAAGATGATGTATTAGCTCTTCCAAAGACCGTCAGTACTTAGGTCCAGTTAAATTTTCCTTCGTTATTAAGAATTCCCGACCATATACATTAATTTGGGGATATTGTGTGTGGTCTTCTCGGAAAGTGTGGGGATTTACGTGGCTCAAATATCGACAGTTCTGCCTATTCATGAGACCATTTAAGTAAAAGCAACTTTCATTAATGAAGCAAATCATTTCAATTTTGCCGAATTATATCTGTCATTATTTCACAAAATTCCAGTCGAGTCGAAATCCCGTCACGCAAGTTTTGGTAAAGTTGAAATTTGTAAGGATGTATTTTGTTTAATTTTAATACATTATACGGCAGGTTGATTTTGGCACCCTCGACACTTTGAATAATTTATTCAACGAAAGCTCTAGTTCTATATAAATTTGCTAGTTGCTTAGTTTCGTCTCGTACACTACAATTATTCAGTTCTTTATTATTTACAGATCGAGTTTGAAAATTTTTGAGAAAAATAATGGTGTGGTTCCATATTGTAATTTTTTAAATGGCGAAAATGGTACCTATGTATCTCAAAGTACCTTTTGCAACTTTTATGTTATATTAGCCATCTACAAGGTGGCAAATTCCAACCGTTATGTATTTTAAGGTATACGCTACGATAAAACAACAATCGGAACCATCCTAATGGAACTGTATGGTAGCAGTTTCTACTTTGCTACTACAAAGATCCTGATAAAGTGCTGTACGACTTTTTCTTGCCACCAAGATCCCATTTGCCACTTTATAAGTACATTTACAAAAAAGTAAATTTGAACCAAACGCTAGTTAAAAATTTACTATATTAATACGTTTTGAAGAATAAAATACATTTTCTCTAGATCCTGTTTCATATTGAACTACACATATAAATATTTTGAAACTGAAAACATCTTTAAATTATTTTTTTAAATAACGATACTCTAGATATCTATATTATATTGTCAGTGTTATTCAGTTTGTTCTATTACTTATGTAATATAATATACAATGTGTCCACTTAAGTTCGCACCATATGGAAAACTTTTTTATTATTAGTTTTACGAAAAAAAATTATTCCTTATAAAAAGTTCTGCATGATCCAAAACCAAAAATGCAATCATCAGATATCAAATTTTTCCAGTCGTATACGAGGTATATCAGAAAATATGAATTTTGCCCAAAAGAGTAAAGTACCTTTATTTTTGACAATATCGAAAACCTTAATCAGTTATCTCTTTATTCGTTAAACATTTGATAACCTTTACGTCTCTTAACATCTATGTTGCATTATTTTGATGATGCATTAAAATAATTGATAAATAACAAAATTATTTATTTCACAATAATTATGTATAAGTACAGTGCAAATAATGTTAATTGCCTATCAAGCGTGTAATAGTTTATTATCAATTCACTATTGCTTCAACGTATCCGCCTTCCCTTACAATACAGGTTTCCGTTCTAGAAGAAAATTCCCTCAATACATTTCTGATTATATTCGGAGTTATACCCTGAATTGTTTCCGTAATAATTGTTTCCAAATGTTCTACGTTTGTGAATGGCCTCTGTTGATATACCTGTTCTTTTAAGTAACCCCATAAGAAAAAATCTAGTGGGGTTAAATCTGGCGACCTAGCTGGCCAAAATATATCGGAATATCTATGAATTAACCTTCCATTAAAGATATT
Organism: Hermaeophaga mercurialis; assembly: GCA_951812935.1. Classification (NCBI taxonomy): domain Eukaryota; kingdom Metazoa; phylum Arthropoda; class Insecta; order Coleoptera; family Chrysomelidae; genus Hermaeophaga; species Hermaeophaga mercurialis. Next base: position 29,188,766 of record OX638361.1, on the reverse strand, counting down.
TTGAAGGTATTGCCTTACTTCCATCGTACTATGACATGTTGCGCCGTCCTGCTGGTACCATACCTGTTGTCGTTCATGTCTTGGAAGGTCACGAAGAAAATCATGCAACTGATTTTGTAAAAAATTTAAATATCGTTGAGAAGTCATAGATTGTCGGAAAAAAACGGCCAATTATTTTATCCTTGTAAATGCCGCACCAAACGTTAGTTTTAAAATAATATTGATCGCGAGTTTTAATCGTAAAGTGAGGATTGGAGTCAGTCCACCATCGACAATTTTGCGAAGACACTGTTCCATTAGACGTAAATGTAGCTTCGTCAGAAAAAATTATTTTCCTAGCCAAAAAAGGATCATCTTCTAGCTCTCCTTGGATAAGAAAACAGAATTCTAGTCGTCTGTGGTAGTCTCCAGGTTTTAAAGTATGGATATATTGTGGTTTATATGGATGAAACTTGTTCTCTTGAAAAATTATTGATATTGTGGATTTACCAATTTTATCTGGAAACAAAGATGCCCTTTTTCGCAGAGACAATTTAGGGTTTTCTACTGCAGATAGCATTACATTCAACTTCATCTCTTCACTTGTAACGACTTTTTGACGCTTGTTCCTGAATTTATTATTAACATCTCCACATGATTTGAATTTTTCCACAATTCTCATTACTGATGTATGGTGTATATTTTTCCCTGGATGTCTGTTGTTAAATATTTCAGCTGCTTCACGATAAGTTTTATAATTATCACCAACGATTAACACAATTTCTATTTTTTCTTCCACACTAAATATCACCGGCATGTTAACAAATTTTATTTGACGTTCACTGTCAAACAATTCTTGCTATCATTAAATCATTTGTTTATCAGTGCATCCTAGATTTCACGCATCTAAAGTTACATTTGCATTGTTATTGTAGATAAAAAAGAAAAAAATATTTTTTCCATTTAATTGGATGTAATTGCATATTTGAACGTAGTTTTTAGTTCTAATCAACTTTTCTTAATAACAATTTTCGATATTGTCAAAAATAAAGGTACTTTACTATTGGGCAAAATTCATATTTTCTGATATACCTCGTATACGACTGGAAAAATTTGATATCTGATGATTGCATTTTTGGTTTTGGATCATGCAGAACTTTTTATAAGGAATAATTTTTTTTCGTAAAACTAATAATAAAAAAGTTTTCCATATGGTGCGAACTTAAGTGGACATTTTATATATATCTGTTCCTGATACCAAATGTGTTGCTTGAGTTATATGTGATAAATGCCGATTTGGTTTGTATTTTTACTATAAATCATAAATATAAGTATAAGACGAGTGTAGGATATATTTAGTATTTTTTTCTTAAGAGAAGTACATATACAGGATGATCAACTTATAATCTGAAGTTTGATATCTCCGTTATCCAGAGAAATAGGAATGTTTTAAACTAAAGTTATAGATAGAGTTAAGTTTCACATTTTAAAATTATTTAGGAATATACAGGGTGCCTCATAAGGTCACAGAATATCAAAGTTATGTTTTTTTAATGAAAAACCCCGTATATTTTTACGTACTTTTATTGTTAACAGTTTGGCTGCTACAGATATCTAAATTGAAAAAAATTCGAATTTCAAGTTAAATAGTTATTGAAAAATATAATTAAAAGCTTTTGTGTACTTGACAGCTTAAATACAATATTTTGTGCTTTTAAAGAGTAGATTAAAGTTGAATAGTGCAAATATAAAGTTTTTAGAAAACATCTCTATTACCTGTAGAAATACTCAGTTAAAAACACTTACCTCCTACTAAAAAAATAAAATTTTCTTTTAAAAAAATAAGCTTATCGAATTTGTGGGAAAAATGGTCGGAGGTCTATTTTATCGGCTTACTTTAGAGGAAAATAAAATTAAAACTTTAATATTTTAGAGAAACCTAGTTTCCAGAAAGCTAATTTTAACATCATTCATGCAGCCTTAAATAGTATTTTATATGAAAGCATTCCCGCTTTACAGTTACCACGAGATGCCAGAACTTTATTGAATATTCCAAAAAAATATTTCCATTGAAAAAATTGAAAATGGTGATAATCGCCTCAGGAACTACGTTTTATTTTGACCATCACTTTAAGAAATGTTAGAAACATCCCTATGCAAATTTGCCATTAATTTTAATATAAATGGTTTACCTATATTATATATAAAAGCTCTCTGAAAGAATGTTGGCCTGTTTTGTGCAATATCCTTAAACTGCTAAACGTGGACCAAAAGTTATTAGAATATTATTTGGTGAAGAAAATCTAAAGATATAAATGCTTCTTTTTCACCTTATATAAACCAAGTCAAAGATATTCTAATACATAGCATTAAGTAAAATAAAAAGAATGGGATCATATAATATAAAGTGTTTATTTTATTTGTGATTCTGTAAGGTATTGAGATATCTGCTGCAATAATTTTGTAGAAAGTTTTATTATACTAATCAAAATTATTGTTACACTTATATACAATTTCAATGGGACTGTTCAAAACGTAAAGTTGGGCGAGCGTGCATACACATACACGCTCGCACCCCCGCAACTATTCTGTGAGAGGTAACGTGATTCTGAAATATATCTATTTTATTTTAATTTCAATACTTATTTATTTCATCTTTAATAGATTCTTCTAATCAAAAATCTATATTTTTGCGAATGCCACTTTTGATAAGGAAAATAATCATGAAGAGCATAAAAGTCTATCGATAAATGGAACACTACAAAACATTTTAATGCATGAGCACATTAACATTTTTGGAGGAATAAGTATCCATTTCTACAGTAATAAAAATATAATTGTATAAATGTATTGATACATTTTATTATTATATTCTAACAACCACTTTGATTCTTATATAATAAAAAAAATATATAAATTAAAAGAATGACAACTAAAATTAAATTTAACGTAAATAAACAATTAAACACTAAAAAAATCTAAATAACTTGTACTTATTTACAAATAATTATTTCACAACTCATAAATGAATATGAAATCAAAATTTGCCGCTATTTACTTCATTGTACTTGTAAAAGAATTGTCGATCAAACTTCCAATTAATTGAACCACTATTGCGTCTATAATAAATTTAAAATTGGTAATGTATTTTTGTAATTTTATATGCTTACAATAAAAATAATAAAAAAATAAAATCGTATAGATTTCCTTTCTCTGAAGAAATGTCTGGCGAATACTTTTAACAATGAAATGAATCACTTACAAATGTACTGTCGCTAATTGAAACTGAATAGAAACCACACTTACTCTCTGGCAATTCCAAAATTCCAAGATTATGTCCATAACAGCCTTAAAGTTAGGTAGGTTTATCCATAAAAGTTTTAATCACTTGACTCATTAATAAAAAAAATTAAGTTGAGATTTAAAGTACAAAATAAAATACTTTCAATCATCTTTTATGTTGGGGTACAATTTAAAATAAAATGAGCTTTTTCATCAAAGTCCGATCTTGATTTATGAAACGAGGTGAAGGCTGCCACATTGGAAATGTAGTAGAGCACTGTCATAATTTAATAATTTAAATTGTAGTAAATTGTAGTGTTGGAATACAAGGTACATTTTCTCAAAATTTTTAATTTTTATCAAAATCCCGTTACAATATTTTCATGTACCTAAGTCAGTTTACACGAGCTGTCTTACGCATATATTTAAGCTTTTATTTTTCATTATAATTTCATAATTACATTCACTGCTTACCTTAAGATTGCATCATTCTTCAATATTATGTAAAAATAATAAAAGTAACAAAAATAAATGAGAATCCTTTTAAAGACTATTCACTAATCCGGTATTATTTTATTTTAGATATGAGATTTACGATTTAGCGTCGGCATCGCAATATTGCATATTAGCATATTGTGTAGCGCAATATTGTGTAAACATATAAGAATTGTGACGAAAAATACCGGAACACTTCAAATAATGGTTTAAATGAAATTTATCATTATATAAGACGCTCAGTGTGGGTTAAAATTTTTACAAAATTTTCAAATATGTTTTCTAGTAACACTATTTTGGTCAGAAAAATGTCAAATTTGCCACGTTATCTTTCAATGTTGTTGAATATATTTATTAAGATAAATATTTAAGAATCATTTCAAAAATTAAAAAAACCCAACCGAGTGATAAGTACTTGAGGTAGATTTTGGTGGTGGAATTTCCGATATTATATTGGATAACGGTGTGCATCATATTATGTAACAGCCTGTAATAATTCTTACTAAAATACTTCCTAAAATTCATTTTTATTTAAGTCAGGTTGGCCGAGCGGTCTAAGGCGCCAGGTTTAAGTTCTGGTTTACGAAAGTGAACGTGGGTTCGAATCCCACACCTGACATTGTTTTGTATTTTTAAGATTATTTTTTACTAATTTCTAGTCTATGTCTCGTTAAAAAATCGAATATTTTTGTTACTACATTTGTGAAATAGTATTGCTGCAATATTGTATTTATTATGACACTTGTGTGAAATTATTAAAGCAATAAATATTAAAGGAACCATAGTAATTAATAAGATTTATTCCAACTGCTTTTAAGAAAACACCCTTACGAAATTTTCCTTATATTTCAGTTCATAGAATGGGAAATTAAACTCCTTTATACCAGTATATAACTCATAAATGAAATTATAAAATCGACTTTTGTTTTCCCCTTATCTTTCTTATTTCGTGGGAAGAAAGCCTGGTTTATATCTAGTCGGGTAATTTAAGACTAAATTTTACCTGCGACGTCTTAAGCATGCATATTAATAAAAGTGTCAAGACATCATTTTACTTGTTCATGAACAGAGGTGGAGAAAATTTTTAAAGGTTGTCTTCAATTCCTTTATTTTGAAATATTTCTTATGTTCTTACATAAAGGTACTTCCGGTTTATAAAATATATCAAGATAAATACTTTAGTTGAATTACATAGAAAAATCCTATCCTTAAAATTTTAAAATATCCTTCTGGTAAGAAACCTGTCGGTCTGACCCTTGTATCGGTACTCGACAAACTCAATATTTGATATGTGGTAACTTCCTGAGGCCAGAACCATTTACAGCTCACCAACTGTATGTAATTGCCTCTGATCTTCAGATGCGCGTGGATAAATCGGGCAAGAATAGGCGGGAGTTTATATTCTGTCTGTGTTGCAGCGAAGTACACTCTGAGGGAAATTTTAAATACAATTATATATATATATATATATATATAAGCCGCGTGCAGGCCAATTAAGTCCAGAGTTTGGTTATGTCTTTCCCTTCTTGTGTATTATAAATTACTTTAGATCTTGTGATAGTTTTATATAGACGAAATTTGGTACTTTTTTGGAATCGTTCGGTCTATATAAGTCTATATAAAGTATTGAAAGTGAGATTTTTGTATTCATAGCATTTTGTTGCTATTTCTTTTATCATCAACATTTGGTCTGTAGTACTTCTTCCTCCCCCTTGGTATTCTTCGATTTGTGGATCAATGATTGCTTCCATCCTTATTTTTATTTTAGTTGTACATAAGGTCCAGCAGAAAAATCCCCTAATAGTTGTTGCAGGTGGTTGCTTCTCCATTTTGTAGGGTCAGAATAACGCTGGCACCTTCAATCTTTTGTCATTTCTTCTCTTGTCTATATATTTACGATAAATTCGTATATTATATTTTTAATTTGTTTCCTGCATATTTAATATACTGCTGCTGTAATTCCATTGATACCTGGGCTTTTGCAATTATTTCTTCAAATTCTTGTTTACTTGAGTCTTCAACTGCTTCTTCTTTGTCATTCAGTATTTGTCGACTTTCCTCTCTTCAGTTTGCATCATACACATTTAACATATCTGAGAAGTATTCTTTCCAATATCGTCTTTTACCTTTAGGTTTTCTTGTTTGTTCTTTATAAATATTATGATACCTGTTGTTCGTATTATGTACCTCTTATTCCAAAAACAAATCTAGTTGTAAAAGTGTATAGAGAAAAAAATTCGGTAAATTTTCAGTGAAACATTCCTCTAAGTGTAGATTGGGAAATAGTCATGTTACGATTCCCTTTTAAATATTCACCAGACAAAAGGGAAGTGTAAACAGTTTGTTAATAAGGGATAGAGAAATGAACTCTCCTCCTACCTGTATTTAGCTCTAACAGAAAATCAGGACTGGTTTTAGAAATCACAAAATGATTTAAGAGAAAACAATATATTCATTTCGTTGTAGTAGTGGTGACGGTTCAAAGTAATCCGCTATATAAATTGCAGAGGAGCAGACGTCATGTATTAGATTAGTCATCTGAGATATTGATCCAGGATATCGCCAAATTTTGTTTAATTGTAAAATTAGTTCTCTGAGCCAGTCATCTCTCAATCCTCTTATAAATAAAGCAAGCAGATTAAACTATTTGGTTATATTGACATTTAACTGTAACTTCGCATTTGAATAGATCTCGTATTAACGCAGCTACAATTTCAGAATTTGGTTAATTATTTTTTTCACAAACGTATAAGTAATATTGAGAGACTACCACATTCTATTTTGAAATTACTATTTTCATGGATTCTTTGAGTAAGCTCACACAATCTATTGATTTAACAATTTTTATTGAGCCTAAAAATGTTGCTGTATTGGCTTCATATAGAAGGTATAGTATTTTCTTCCTATATGAAAAGCCTTTTGATTGTGTAATAATTTTCAAATCATTGTAAATAACTCTTAAATTTTTCCCTTTGATTATCAAAATTTTCTAATAGTTAGATTAGATATATTAACTGTAATTAAATTACCAGATTCTGGAGCTTGGGTAGTGTTTGATAATGAAGAGAAACTTCCATAATAAGCGCTTGTTGTTGCTCTTTGAATGTCTTTATACCTAGATCGAATTGTTTATAATCCATTTTGATTTGAATTTCTAGGTATCTGATAGAAATGGTCGAAATGTTTTAATTGTTTATCGAGATTGAGAAATTTTGACGTTAAAGTTATATTATTAATCCAGAAATTAGAACTACGGTTTTTTCACTCGCCGTCAACTATAATGTCTTCAGTGGTTGGGATTAAGGCAAGTTTTGATTCAAATATCTGATTGTAATGACAAACCAAAGAGAAACTCAAAAAGATCCAATATGTCAAAATTTAAAAGTTAACACGACCGATTCTAAATTCATCTTGGTTTATGGAATTCTTTTTAGAGCGGATCGAATTTACCTTCCAAGATTTTCGCTGAACTGCACCCAAGATAGACACCTGAGATAACCACGATGAAGCAACTAACATTATTGTTATAGATAAAAACAAAGAGTGTATTGTTAAAAGCTGCAAACTTTTTAATGATATTGCGTTGTTCATATTTTAAACAAATTTTTGTTTATATTTAATGTTATGTAATATATAATAACCTGTAAACATAGTAAATACAAGTCTTGATTTTCTTAACGAAACGTATACTTTGTTTTCACCAAAAAAATCTTGAGATTTTACGGTTTATTTTGTAACTTATGAATTCAGTGTATTTATATAGAAAGCCACACATTTTGGGTTGCTTTTGATAGATTTCCTGCTAAACTGAAGTTTAACTATTTCGGTCGGCAATTTTCTCGTCTTTTACCCTTCACGGTATGCCTTTGGTTCGGTGGCTTAAAGAAGAGAATGAAGCGTGAAAGGAGATCCGTGGCTAGAAGTTATTGATAAAATTCGTTTCGAAACTCGCTCATTTACCCACCCGGGATGTAAGCGAGACTGGCTTGATTATTGTATCCGGTGATTTCACATTCGATTTTCTAGATAGGTTCTTAAAAGTATCCACTTACTGATTTAAAAGTTAAGTGGACGAAGCCGACACGAAAATTAATTGCTGAATTTCTTTTACAGTAGTTTCTTAAACTGAAAGTAATATTTACTTAAATACTAAATAAAAAACATATGATGGTAATTAAGCAGTATCGAAAATAAAATATTAAGATGACTGAAAAAGCAAAATAAATGATGAAATATTTGGAAAAAGTACTAAGGAAAGTGCAACTACTAAATCCAGTGGTACATATCAATTGAAAATTTTAACAATGATTAATAATATAAGCGGCTTCTTTAGGACTCGAGATATTCACGCTAACTCAAACACTAAACGTAGCAAGAAGCGAACATATCTTAATTGGAAAATGCTTGGTACGAAGTTTATGGTCACTGGTCGGGGTCAGGAGTGGGGGTTTAACCTAACATCAGAGTGGCCAGTAGAAGTTCTACTATATTATAAATTGGAATCTGATGACCTGTATGGTGCTGGTGTTTAGCACTTGGGAAATATGTTAACAGGGTAATTTCATAGATCTAAGGTTTACATTAGTACATACATCAAGCAATACGACAATGATTCATCATATTTTAAACTTCATAAGGACAACTTTATGTATTTTAAAACTTATGATAGTTACTTCTTGTAGGATCTCCTTTAGCTCCTTCTTAGGAGAATATATCATTGTTTTTGGTTATTGTTTCCATTTCTTTTTGTCGCTCGTCTTCGCTACTTTCTGTTATTGCAATTGTGGACTCTTCTGTTCTGGGTGAAGTTACTTTTCTTGTTCTTTTCTACTTCGTTATCTTTTTATTAATAAAACTTTTTAAAATTGAAGTATGCTTTGGTTTTTTTTGATTCTTTGGGTCTTACCGAATTTTTATTCACACTTCGAAAAAGTTTGACACCTCTTCACGGTACAGCAACGACAATACCATATAAATTCATCCCCACTCATTTACACATTCTGCTATATTTCACGTCTGACTCTATTTAGTAATTGAATTATCCTGCACATCTCACCACCTAAAGAAACCGCTTATAGAAAATGAGAAATATTTTCTCCGGAAGTAGTAATTTTGAGATCCGCAAAAGAAATAAATTTATATTATAAAAACTAGCATTAGAAAAAGAACAGAGAGATAGGCCAATAAAGGTTTAAATGGCATCAGAATACAAGATATACCAAAAAAGAAAAAGTTGATTTAATAGAAAGGACAGGTAAATAGTTAAGATATACCTGTCAAAATTCATATACATGAAGGTAGGAAGTAAAGAAATAGAAGACGACTACTTCATTCGCTCATCTTCATGTCTTTTAAATTAGGTCGACTGATGGTTTTAATATAAACTTCTTGTTCTTTTTCCCATTTTTTCTTTTTTTATCTAATGATTTTTATTTTCTTTTTTTATACTTTTCTTGACTACACATTTTTTTTGTCTTGTTTTTTACTACATGTACTTTTTTTCATTAAATACTTAAAGTATTCTATAAATAAGACCGCATTAATTCTTTGAAATATAAGTTACTAATATTTTTCTAAAAGAATGAACTTTTCAATCATTAATTTATTTATTTTTCTTATTTTAAGATTTCGGTTAATTTTTGTGCTATTTGTTTTGCATGCATTGTGCACTTTTGTGTAAATCCCACAATTCGTTTCTGTGTGGATTATTACCAGTTTCATTTCTTCAATATTTAATAATGTTTCGTTCTCATTGTTTTTCGAGATGAAATTTAGATTTTGTGGCGTTACATTAATTATTTATTATCTTTAAAAATTCATTGGCAGCTTATATCATAACACTCTTATATTTGTCCTTTTCGAGTTCCTATTGCATACTGTTTATTTTGCTTTATTTTTAAATTTTTTTAATTTCTATTTTATTGTTTAATAAAAACGCGAGAAGCAAGCCTTTTATTTATATCATTTTATAGAAGTTTCAATATCTGTAGTGAATTAAGATATCGCAAATAAAAACTAAAAACCCAGATTTTTCAATTACAGAAAATATATATAAAAATAAAATCTCTATGCTGGAAAATTCAATAAATTTTTCAAGTGGCCTGGATTTAATTTCGCAACATCCTTTCCGTACAAATGATTTAACTCGAAAGTACAAAACAACAACTTCGCCAACCAGATGGCAACAAAAAAAAGCTAAAAGAAGCGAACGTTTCAGGAAATAAAATTTTCCTTTTATGCCCAAACAACAGGAAACTTTTAAATTCCGAGTAACTTATTGTGAAAGTTTCAGCAAGGAAAATAGGAAATGTAAGAAAGACTTAAGATTCCCGCAACCAGATGGCGTCACTTATTTTAAATACTTGTAACTACTGGAATTTGTTAGGATTACTATTTTTGGAATTGAAATTAAAAGTTAAACATTTTAAAATTTTTATTCTTATTACAATCGTTAATGAGCTAGTAAAATATTTCCTAATAAAATCGCTTCTACTGACCATTGTCATTTCATTTTAGATTTATAGTATATCTTTAACTAAACTACCATTTAGTACTAAATCAGTGGGTTTATTTTCTTGTTTTTGTTTTTTGGTCTACTGGAAGAGCCTTATGATTCTTTGGAATTGTAATGCGGTAGTTTTCACAATACTGGATCATTTTTATAGAGATATTCGAATTCACACTATTGACTAGTGTAACTATGGCCATCTCACCAAGAACTGTTTTGTCAGGGTGATGAATATACTGTATTGCATATATTCTGTATTTCTGTATAAATGATGTCTGGTTGTGACCGCTTTTCAGATAAAAGAGGTACGTCAAGTTTGTGATTTATTACACACTTAGTTTCACCATTTGAACGAAGTAACTACATAATCATGTAAACAGCGATAATGACATTTAAAAGTAAATTGGAATATACACTATATCGATTTTTAGTCGTAGTAGGTTGATGATAAGTGTACCAAACTAATCAAACGTCTTTTACGAATAAATATATTGAGAAATCGATAATCTTAAAATATTTGCACGGTTTTCAGCGGTTTCTCTTTATAGTACAAAAGGTTCTCCATGTTGCTCTTATGTGGTAAAGTGGTACGACTTTGAGTTCTTTTTTTTTGGATTGTTGTTTCTCTTTATGTTTGATTTTCCTTTTCTTTATTGAGAATTTTAAAGCTGCAAAAAGGTCAACCGATCCATTGCATTCTCGATCTGACACGAATGTGTTGAGTTGAGGGAAATCCTTGAGTGGAGAATGATGTCTTAGAGGCAGTGAACAAATTTTCCAGACAAGTTCATTCAGTGTATATCCGGATCTGACGTTCAGGAGGTCAGGCACACGCCCATCAACACGTTGCCATGACTACCATGTCGCATCATAACCACGGGACAAGCATAAAAGATGCAAATCAACAGGCTGCCCTGGATCACCAACGAATTAATCGAAAACGGGATATGAAGTTATTAATAATATATAAGTTGCCGACGCGGCTGTTTGATAAATTATATTTTCTATGAGTTTATTTTATTTTTTATTTTATCATAAAGAAAGGTCTTATATTCCAAATATTGTATCTAATAAAAAACATTAACTTAAGATTTTTTGAACATCATAGAGTACAATATAGTAGAGGAGAGTCTGGAAACTTATTAATAAGTCATAATATTAGGCACACAATATTAGGCTTATTTTAAATGTTTTTATTATTGATTAATAATTTTTCTGTTTAAAATTCATTGAATATTTATTTATCTTACTTTAAAAGAAAATAAAATCAGTATGCAAATCTTTAATAAGTTTTTTCACAGTTACCTTCAATGCATCTTTTCCATTTAGTAAAATAAGATCCTTTGTTCGATTAAATACATAGCAACAAAAGAAGGCTACTGTACTTAACACCAATGCATACAAATACTGTGCATTTTTATCTACAGCCATTCATTTTAATTTTTCAGTAAAACTCCCTCCAGGATTTAATTAAAAGTCTTATTTATTTTGTTTTCAAATAAAAGTACTTTAAAAGTACTACATTGTTTAATAAAAAAAAGCTTCGTTTTATTGTTGATGGTAGCTACTAACAGTGAGAGCTTCATTGAAGGATTCGCTTTGTGAATGCTGAAAAGAGTGAATTTCCACAAAGGATTCAGTTGCGTTTTCCTGATGAGCGTTTCAAATTAATCGTTGGTTGAAAAATTGAAAAATTTTCACTGTACCGTGATTCAAAAAGTGTATTTAATTTATATCCGACAACGTTTTTCCACTTTCACCGATTCTATTGTGAAATCCGTGGCACGAATTGGATAAAGTTTCTTTTACATTGATCAAAGCGTAAAAATGTAATTCTAATGCCAGTGAAAATGTGGGGGTTTATAAATAGAATTTAAAACCAGTTATTATCTTTATTAAGTGGTTTATTATAATAAAAAGCTAATAAATAACTACATAGGTATTGGCAACGTTTTATACTTGAAATGTTTTTTATTAATCAACGATATAAATAAAGTATAAAAATCTATGTCTAATGCTAAAAAAGGACTAATACAACATAATATTATTATAAAAACGCAGGATAACGTTACAGACATTATAAATTATTTTTAATTGTATTTGATTGTTTTTTGGTTTTTATTATGTACCAATAAATATTTAATTATGATTAATATTAAAGTTTATTCTTGCTGCATCTAATATTTTTGTGGCCTATAAGTTTATCAACTGTGGATTGACATCATTTTAAACGCCTCGAATTGTGTTATGTAAGTATCGTAGTTTATTTTATTTGTTGTGAAACCTAGTGGCAATTTGGGCTCGACTAACTACAATGAAATGAAACACTGAATTAGAACACAACTTATATTTCCTGTTACCTATACGAGGAGAGTGATTACAGTTTCAGTGATTTTAGATGTATCCTCCCTATGAACAATTATGTTCATATAAACATACCACTTCAATATACGGACTGGTGCTTTACGGTTGAAATACTAGTCATTATGTACACCCTTGGTCCCCAACTGTATCGATACTCGGTTGGTTTACTAAGTATATATTTTATAAAAAGGGAAAAATGAAGCGTTAGGGTTTACTTTACTCAGTCAATTAGCAAATAACTAATTCTAATTAAGCCACTTAAATAAAAAGTCAAATCAAATAAAGATTTAGTTAGTATTCTAAGCGATAACTGGTAAATAAAAAAAAATTCTAATTAAGTAATTAAGTAAAAGGTTCAAATCAAATATAGTTTTAGTGAGTATTCTAAGTGAAAGTTAGTAAATAACTAATTCTAATTTTTGAAATGATAATTGTTGTAGAGGCTCTAACGAAGTGCCTCTAGGCAGTCTAGCTGAGCCACTCACCTGATGCCGGTATTCCTCTATAGCCTTTTCAGATGAACCACTGACCTGATACCGGTATTCCCTGGAGATAGTGGACTCGGAGGAGGTATCTTTGGCCCCTCAGGACTAGTAGCTAGAATCCGGCCAGATCCTTCTGGAACCCAGGCTACGGAAACCTTTGGATCGCAGACAAAAGAAGGTTTGAATACAAGCAGTCCTATTCCAACTATAGGGCAGGATGAAAAGGTAGAAGAGTAAACATGCTAAAGTTAAAGCGATCCCACATGCACTAATATAGATATTCATTACTCTCAGGAACTTACCGAGGATGTTGGGGGCTCTGAACGTTTTCGTACACAATGCTTTAAAGAAAACTTGGAAAATTCGGAAAGTTCAGCAAGAGCAACCACGTGCTATAATCAGGTTTTCTGAGCACATATCAAAAGGCCCTTTTTTCTTTACTTTGTCCCGCCAGCAGGTGATGAAGAATGACGGTTAATAAAAGAGCATAGAAGAAACTCCATAATCAGCTGAATGTTGATTATTTGTTTTAAATTTTTATTTTATTAGTAGATAAGTTAGTGTAAGTTCATACCTTGATTAAGATAAATAAAATAAATATAATACTTAAAATAGAAATTACTTTCTAAATGTAATATTCGCAATGTTGCCAAAATATTTATTAGGGTATCATTTATCAATTCTCGAAATGTCAAAGAAATTGTTACAAAATTATTATTGTTCATACAAAAATACTTTAAATTTGTATGAAATCCATAAAATAGTATACGGTTAAACTTTAAATTGTGAAAAAAAAATTCCGAAAAGTAGATTGAATTTTTTTCGTCATATTACGAATGCTAGCAGGAAGAAACTAAGGAATGTTTTAAGGTATTATATGAAGAGGTACACATTTTATTACAGAAACCCTTAATATGTGGTTGATTAAATAAAAAATAACAATAAGCAAAATTGAAAATTCAAAAGTTCCACAATAACATTGTCCAATTAAGGTTTAAGAAACACACATCAAAACACAAAATCCAAAAGTACATAACATTGTTAATTACTTTCACTTATTTATGAAAATTTAAGGTTTAAGTTTCATTTATGCAATATCAATAGTAGAAGTATTTTTCAATCCTAGCAAGCCGCAAGTTTTTGAACAATTTAATGATATGAGGACTATAACGTTAAATTGGAAGAGAAACGTTCAATTTTTATGAAATTTTAAGGTTAGCGTTCATTTCATGTCACTATATTGAAGCAAACTATGATTTATCACGATTTAATGAGGTGGACTTTATTTTGTCTAAAATAAAAGAGATACGTGTAAAACTCACTGACGCCCCACGATAGATAACCAACCAGATGCTTTTACCAAAATCTACACATCCAACAGTACAACAACATAAAAAAAGTAGTCTCAAAGAAACGCTCTTTTTCAACCCTTTTTGCAAGAAGACAAACAATGGACACTGAAAAAGAACTTTCTAATTGACCTAAATTAAGGTGCAATCTGTCATTTCAACTATGTCACTAACTTCTGTAACTTCTAAAAATTGCCTTCTATAAAAAGATGAGTAAATTGAACCAAATAGGTATATGTTTTTGTAACAACCTTTTTGAGAAACGCCTACGTTTGTTTACTAAGAGCAAATATTCTGCCCATCTGGACATCAGACAATTAAACATAAGATATAATTGGCTTTAAACAATAAAATACTTTTGCTATAATCATTGTAAATTAATAACTGAATGAAAATTTGCCTATATATATATTATCATTTTTATTGTATTTTATTTATATTTATATTTAATACATTATATTAGCTAAAACATAATGACAATGGCATTACGCATGTAGCTTACAATAAAATTAACAAAATTTTAATAGCTCACTCAGAAATATATAACAAAACCAAAACACATTTGAAAACACTCAAAACTCGACTCAAAATAATTACTCTTTTAGTTGCGTAATTATTCGAAAAGTTTAGGTTCTTTTGGCAACTGCGGGAGTGACTGTGTGCACAAAATATGGAGAAGCTATTACTGATAAAGTGTTTTTATACAAAGGTAGTCAAACTTCATTTATAACTCAAATATTAGCAGACAAACTGGAAAAAGTCATAGGAATTTCACAAAATATTTAATCTTAAATAAAGTGATTGATTTTAAAATTTTCTTGAAAGGTGAAAATAAGAAATTCACTCTCTCGTGTGTAATTTTATATAAAATTACTTATAGACTTCGTCAAAATCCAATTGACATCTCAAAGTTGAATATTCCCGATGCAAAACACATAAAAAGCAAGTGTTTCAGAATAAATATATCTCAAGAGTGAGAATGTTTACGTTCTATTATTAAAAATTATTTCGGAATTAATATATTCAACTAACGATCGTGGAGAACGAATATTCCGTAATTGTTCTAAACAATAACGATAGCCACGGATGTCAAAACTCTCATTGTCAGATATAAATGGCGGCGTCGTAATAATTTATTTTCAAACAACTTTTATATTAAACAATGTAATGAGTGATAAATCAAGTAAATTTGTGGTCGTGGAGAAAATATATTCTGTTACTCGGTTAGAATGATAAAATTTTTTATTCAAATCTTATTACAGGATATGCTATTCTGAATCTGTATGACGCAAAAATATATAATATTATTATTTTAAGTACCATTGTAAGACTTTATGTAAAGAGCGTTCTGTGGTGTTATTAATTTACCCAGTTGTTTTATTTTTATATTTTTTGAACTTATCCATTAAAGTACATACAGGCTGATTCATTAGAGCCATAAAGTCCAGTATCTGCTACATCCTAAGACACACCAAACAAACATTTTGGCAGATTATAGATGGCTTTAAGATTCACATTTTAAAATTAGTTGCAATTGTAAAGGATGTTCCATAACGCCATAGTATAGAACTTGACATGTAAATCGTTTTTATTAATTTTCAACGGTTTAACTGCTACATATGTACATCTAAATTCAAAAAATGTGATTTTCAGGTGGCTGTAGAACCTTTATTACTTTATTAATCATAATAGATATCAAGTATGATACATAGTTGAAATTAGCTCGGTAAGAGGTTTATAAAAATGTTAAAATATACGAGGCATTCCATTAAAAAAACATAACTTTGATATGCTGTGACCTTATGAGACATCCTATATATTACGAAATCATTTTGTAGTGTGAAGCTTGACTCTATCTATAACTTTTATTTAAAACATTCTTTCCTATTTCTTAAGAGAACGGATATATCAAACTTCGGAGTATAAGTTTAATCATCCTGAATAATTCCCTGCTTCCAACTCTCTTAAATTCCTTGTTTGTTGTTATTTATTTTATTGTAACCTACATTATTTTCTGTTTTTTTTTCTTATCTCATAGATAGGTTACTTTAGTCGCTAATTAGATATATGATATTTGTTTGTATTCAAAGGTATATAATACCAATATAATTTGAATTTCCAATAAATCCCATATACAAAAATCTGCACTCCATAATAAATGCAACATCCGTCTGCAAATTATTTCAATTAAATTAATAACACAGTCATGTAAACTGTCAATCAAGAGTGAACAATGCTCATTCATTCGACGGGTCTATTTAAATTTAAAGAATTAATTATTCTGCTCTAGTGACAATATGCCCTGGATTATATTACGTGAATAGAAGACTCCTCTCTGGTATGTTCTGTGCATACTAAGGGATGCATTCATCTTATTGAGATGAAGCAGAATGGAGACATTAGTATGTAGGAATAATGCATGCTTTAAACGCGCAGTCTCTTTTAATTAAAGGTATTCTTCAAGTAGTAATCCTTGAGAGACTATTCGAGTTAAGAGAAATTTACACAAAAATTATAGCATATTTATTCGTATTTATCTATTATTACTTCATGTGATTTAGGAAATCGTTGCTTTATAGTTGCTTTTTTTTGGGTTTCGTTAAAAGCATGCATCCTTTATATTTTTTCTATCTATTCTTCATTTTGACTAGCTATATTGTTACGTTTTGGGTTGTTTTTGAATAAATAAATATACTAAAAGAATCTAAATATTAACTTAAGGGGTTTTTTATCCATTACGTAACTTGGTTAATTGAAATTAAAGAGGCAGAGAAATAACAATAACAATTTATTTATCTAATGAAAACAACTAAATTATAAAGGCAACTTACACATTAAATAATAAATTAATACACTAAATAGCAGGAATAGGCACTATCAACTTCTCGATCATCTGAGAACCCAAACTTGACTTCCGATCTTCTTTTATTTTACCAACCAAGAAGACCCTAATGTTTATTAATTTTGATGACTCTATTAAAAATATTTATTTAACATTCGTTGGCGGCCTTGCCCCATAACTATCGCTCACGTAATGTTAAATAAATAGTAAATATTGTAATTTGGAAAATAAAAAATAAGTTTTATATACAGGGCGATATTTAACTAAAACCCTGTACATACTATCGTAACTCGTAACTCTCCCTGCGAATTAGACAGCCCACAGCCCTGTTATAAACTTATGTAAATAAAAACAATTACTAGAAGTACTACATTAAAAACTCTATACAATACTAAAAAATAAATAAATAAATATACATATATATATATATATATATCCTCTCTGGTAAGTCCGGCCCTGCTATTCCTCTTCCCAGGGGCACTTCTCTTCATTTTCCAGTTTTACTGGAAAGTTTTTTCTTCCCTCAAGGGTTCTCCATAACTACGGTAGGAACCTACATTTTGACTTTGGGGATAGCTTATAGTATGCTATGAATCAGTTGGCATCCATTTCCGATGCATTCTTTCAATTTATCTGACAAGTTTGGACATATTGATATCTTTTCTACTATTAGCTGTTCAGGAAATAATATGAAACAGGAACCTCTCTATCGATATCTTCGCAAGGCAAAATATTCCTGTTAGTCCGCATACTAGGTTTATAGTGGCTTCTTAGTGTTTGCGCCTTTTGTTGTTATAGCAGGTGGACCATTCCAAAGCATTAAAGTTAAAGTTAAACTAACTAAAATTAGGTAAT
Source organism: Hermaeophaga mercurialis (assembly GCA_951812935.1). Classification (NCBI taxonomy): domain Eukaryota; kingdom Metazoa; phylum Arthropoda; class Insecta; order Coleoptera; family Chrysomelidae; genus Hermaeophaga; species Hermaeophaga mercurialis. The sequence continues at coordinate 29,170,607 of OX638361.1, read as the reverse complement.
CGTGACAAGGGTACATAAATTTAATATTTAAACTTACATTTTTAATACTAGTTAGATATATAATACAAAAAACTAGTATATAGATTTAAACGTAATTCCTAAGCCCCACAATTACTCCTATTAAAAACTAACCTACCAAATATACAATTCATAAAATGACGAACCTTCTCTTAAAGGATCCCGCTCGCTACATGGGTATCATCAACCATAATCCATTTGGACAGTGTAGTCTCTCAGTACTTTCTTGGCTTCAATTTGCCACATCGCTTCTATAGACTTACTACAACATTTTTTTAATGAGGCTTAATTTGTGGCCACAACCTTATAAAACACCCTGTATATTATGAAATAATTTTAAAATGTGAAGTTTGACTCGATCTATAACTTTTATTTAAAACATTCTTTCCTATTTGTCATTATAACGGAGATGTCAAACTTCGGAGTATAAATTGATCGCCCTGTGTGCAAACTAATTTTCCCCATTTAAATAATTTTCTTTCTTTTACGAAGTCCTAATGTAGGTACCACTTACTGTTTACGATGTGCTACCCAAAAGTTCCGGGAATGTAAAATTCATTGTACAATATTCCGCCGGTAGGTGGCTCATGGGTTGCATTTGGGGTTTATTTCCACAGAACCGTCATCCTGTATCCTATTAATAATCGCCCCGTAAAAATTGAAATGTCAATTTTCATTGTTTAAAAAAATGTTGTACTTTTTAATATAATGTTATTTCATTATTAAATCTAGTAACTTTAATGACAAATTGACAGTTGGCGCCATTTTATTAACGATACTGTTCAGTATTTTTAAAGCATAGGTCGAAGACGATTGATTTAATAATCACCTTTGAGTATTTATTTCGAAATGCAAAAATAACAAATCGAAAAATAATTTCAAAAACACTAAAGAGTGAGGCTAACCAATATTCTATGTCGGGCAAAAGTTAAATACTTTTTAACTTTCCCGGATGACCGATAAAATTAAAACCTTCGGACAAATATTTGACTGTTTTAAATTTACATTTTTCCACCAAACACATATCTTTCGAAAGATCGTATCATCGGATAACGGATCTGTGGAAATTATACCTAAGTGTACCAAACTACGCAGTTGTGACAACATGTAGAACTGAATACGGACAGTATGTTGAGAGTAGCGTTTTAAACACTGCCATATTTATGATAACTTCGACCGAGAGCGAAGTTTGTATTATTCTTTGTTTTAAACTCGGCATAACTGCGACTAAGGCCCATCAAATGTTATTTCAAGCTTCTTGTGATGCAGCATTAAGTAAATCAAGAACTTTTGAGTGGTTTAAATGTTTTAAGGAGGACCGCGATACCTTCATCCTGACACGATTACTACTGTTCGTCCAGTTATTGTACAGTAACGAATGCGAACTAACCGCGAAGTAGTTGACTTTGCGGGAAATATCGTATGGGACCTACGAGCTCATTTGGTCCGACAAACTTAACATGAGAAGATTTGCTGCGAAGTTTGTTCCTCGTCTTCTGAGACAGCGTTTCAACAAACGGTAGCAGAGGACCCAAACTTGTTGTCTAAGATCTTAACAGATGATGTGACATGAGTGTACAGTTAAAATCCGGAAATCAAACAGCAATCAACATAATGGAAGACGACTTAAAAAAACCAGTTCAGTTCGCAGCAATGTTAACTCAAAGTTTTTTTGACATTCGTTAAATTATCCACTAAAAGTTTGTCCTAATTGCTGAGTCAACAATACAACTATTTAGATGTTTTGAACTGGCTGAGGGAGAATGTTACACGGAAAAGCCAAGAAATGTGGGAAAATAAAAACTTGTTCGTACATCATGACAATGTGCTCCACATTGCGATCCTGATAAGACAGTTTTTTGCTAAAAACAACATACCTCTTGTGTTCACCCTACTCACCCGATCTAGCATCATACAACTTTTTCGAATTTTTCCTAGGAAACTAAGTTAAAGAACATCGATTTGAAAATATCAAGCAGAATCGCAGATGGTCCCAAAGGAATTAACGTCGAGTGTTTTCACTCTTGACAGAAACGTTAGCAATGCTGTGTAGATACAAGGGTGAACACTTTGGAGGAGACAATTACATATATTATTAAGAGTAAGTACTTAGTTCTTAAATTTATCCTAGAACTTTTGGGTAACACTTCGTAGTAAACTATTTTTTATTATCCCGCCAAGTATCATCGGTATTGAGTCTTTAAACTTTAACAATATGAGTATTGAATTTCTAAGTAGTTTCTAACATCTGGAGTCTCTATATTTGTATTTGCACGTTTTACAGCTGTAAGAATAACCGATTACGACTTATAGCCCGCGTCGAAACTTGGAAATAAAAAGTTTTCAAAAATTCTTTGACACAAATTAGTTTTGAAAGAAAAAGCTATACTTTACTTTGTAAAATTCTTTACGAAGTAACGAAATTCCGCTCTTATTTCTATTGACATTTTATCTGAAGCAGACTTTGTGTTTTAGTGAGTTAGTATAAAAAAATATTTATGAATTCGTTAATGGAAATTTTCCAATAATCTTTTTGTTTTTAAATAATATCGGAATATTCGTTGCACTTCCACCATCTTGTTGATTAACACAAATATTATTCTTATATGATGAAACAAGGTTGGTTGATTTTTTTGGATGGATTCCAAAATAACATTATCCATATATGGAAACCATTCCGGTTTTAAAACCTACTTATTTTAATTTTGCAAAATTGATATTTTTTCTATTTTTTCCACCTTGCTAAATACAAATATTTAATTGATTTTTCCTTAAAGAAAATAACTGTTAGAAAGGTCTTCAAAAACTTAACTACACTGCAAAAACAGATCTGTAAATTTACAGAATATAACGTTGGCAATTTTGTAACCAACGTTAAATTATGTATTTTTTACAATTACAATATTTAATATGTAAATATTTAAATCATTTATAATGTATACTGACGCAACAAATTAGGTAATTATACTTAATAGATTACGTAATATAACTTAATGTATTGTGTAAAATTACATTATATACAATGTAAACTACGCAAAAAAAGTTATGTAGTTGCTATTAATATATCATTTAATTTTACATTAGTTTATGTAAAGAAACTTAATAAATTGTGGAAATATACTACGTATATTATGTGTATAAACTTTATAGATTGTGTGAAAAAGCTTTATAAATTTTGGAATAGTACTTAATAAATTGTTTATATTTACTAAATATTTTAATTTACATTGTAAAAATCACAAAGGAAAAACAATAATATTTAAACCTATATTTTGAATTTAATCATATATGACACATTTTGTTCCAACTGAAACCTAAAATTCATAAAATAGCTATAATTTTGTATTATTACGTTTATGTAAACAAAATGTGTCTTATTAGAAATAGATTAAATTCCAAATATAGGCTATAAAAGTATATTGTTTTTGAGTTTCCGATTTAGAATGTAAAATGTAATTTTTACAATATAAAGTAAAATATCGAGTATATAAAAAAATAAATTTAAATAAGATACAGATATTCTAAAAAATATGCAAAAAACATACTCTTCAATTTTATCTTAAATCAGCAAATTAATTTTTTTTGTATATTATGAACTATAAAAATAAAAAAATTCACATATTTTGATAAACAGTTTATTACATATTTATAATAAAAACATGAGAATTAGTTAACTCTAACATAAACATTTTTTAAATAAAATAAAAGAGTATTATTGTCTATATAACGTTACATTTTTTATCAAATTAAAAACTTTTTTCTTTGTGCCGGTAATTTTTTTGCACTTAGAACCAGAATCAGGATGTATTTTTAAATAATGTCTTTGTAAAAACTTTAATGTAGTCTCTACTGGCGAAGAAAATTTAAATTCATTATAAAATACATAGAGACGCAGACTTTCATAGCATCTAACAGAGACGTGTATCCTTCTTCATCGATAACTTGTTGGTCAACAAAAACTTTGTAAATTGTGTTTCCATCGAACTCTAAAACAAGACAATTCTAATTAGAATTGGGATGTACAAAGCCATTACCATTTATAATTTTCAATTTGTTAAAATGTATAAAATTTAATAAATTGTTAAAATAAAAAATCTTATACATATATATTTGAATACAGAATAAAAATACCCTTCAGATGAGGTATTAAATGACCTCTTCGAAGTTTGAATGACAAATACTAAACCGATCAAAAGATAAAATAATATTAAAACATTTTTACACCGTTAACTGTAAAATTAAAATACCCTTTAAAAAGTAAGTCACATATCATCTCGTTCTATTTATTTATTATTTAATGATATTTTTAAAGGCTTACCAAATATTAGAATGCAAGGAGTTCCAGGTAAATTTTCGAAGTACTCTTCTGAGGACCCTTCACAATTCCTTAGCAAAAAGGAAATGTCATCTTTGAAATAATTTACAATACAGTTAATTACAAACGTGATCCTGCTATTTTGGTCTTGATTTTCTTGCCAAATTTCTTCTTCTATTTTTAATTTAGATTTAAGAAAAGACAGTAGATTGTCTCTTCTTTCAACCAGATTATTCAATAAATGGATGTTTGAGTTAGTCAGTTTGTTAAAATGCCAGAAAATTGCCAACTTTGAGAGTAGTATCGGCCACTCTTCTCTGATATCTGACACTGTTCGGAGATTTTCGGAGTTCAAATACTGTCTGATGGCGGCATATGACTTTTCACAAATACTATAGAAATCTTCATCTGAGCTTTGAGTATTCCTTGATTTTTCGGCAATGTTGTTTACATTAATATCGTCTGTTAATGTAGGTGCCCAATTTATGGACCCTGCTCGGGCACTTACAAATAGTTTTTTTTATTATGGAACTTAGCTCGTTCTTTTTTCTTTTGTGAGGACGGTTTAAGTAATTATTGCGATCTTGCAACTTACTGACTAAAGAGTGACTTCTATCACCAAGAACTATTTTATCCTCATCAATTTTTTTAGCAATTATTTTGAAAGCTTTTGTAGGAATGTTGGTTTTAATCGAACGCATGTCATCAATAATATTTTGAACTAGATTGTTAATTGCTAATTTGTTTTGAATACCTTTTTCAAATTCAGAAATATGATCAGGTTTTATTCTACTGATAGGTTTTTGTATATCAAAATTTAACCACTGGTACTCAGTGTTACAATCTACAGTGTGAGATATAGTAGTGTTCTCAGTTGTATTTGTTACTTGTATCAAATTATTGTTTGCTTGGTCGTTACTGTTAATGGTTGTAGTTGTATCAAGAGATGTAGTAGTTATACCAGAAGAGTTACTAATTTCTGCAACGACTTTAGAGACAGCAGGAATCCACTCTTGATCTTTTTCTAATAATATTAGTATTTCTGACATGACATAGGGTACAATTTCATCATCAATTGGTGTGCTATTACTTTCTAACACTAACATTGAACCGTTAAGCTGCAGTTTATTAGAAGCTAAAAAAAACAGAAAGTTATTATTTCTGTTTACCTTTACCATTAAAGGAATATCTTTGTTAATTAGAAACAAAAAATGGATGCTCGAGAGGGAAATCATTTTTAAGAGAAAAATTGAGAGAAATTACGCCCCGACCGGGTTCGAATTCAGGTTGCCAGATCCAAGGTTTCAATGTTAGACAATGGCTATTTAATTTTTAAATCCCACAAATATATTTGTTTAAAATTTTAGACTTACCATTTAAAATTATCCTGCTATAAACATCTTCTTCATCATCATCTACTAAAACAGAGCATTTTTTGTCTCTTTTTTGAGACCAAACAATATACACAGATTTCGTTCTCTAAAATAAAAAAAGCAGTCACTTGTTCCTAGTGTATAGAAAACAGAAAACATTATGCGATATCAAAAAATAAAAAAATCAGAATTTTTAGATTTTTGACCATCTATAACATCTTTAAATGTATCGTTTTGTTTAGGTAATTTAAAACACTGTTCAGCAAAATTTAGTAATGTACATAAAGTCTTTATTGTTAATTTAATGTCTACATAATAAAAAAATACATTTTTATTACTCATAGTATATCTTAGTTGGAGGTACAAAACTGAAATATTTTTCATAATATTTTTTTCTACAATAAATTGATCTTAGTAGGCCACTCTTTTCTGCTGAATGAATTTGTTTAAAAAGAGTGTCTTTTAGAAATTCGTACTCCCTCATATTTATATTGTTTTTTTCTTGAATTTGTTTCAACATATATAGAGAATTGACTCTATCTAGATCTGTAAAACCTTCAATAATAGTTTGTAGGGATTTGTTACATAAAAAATATTTCGACTACAATGTTAAATACATCGTACCTACTATACTTAAACTTACTTGTTTCAGTTCATTATCAGAATCTATGAATCAAATTAGAGGTGCAGTCAGAATCTAAATCACTAGCTGCTTTTTCATTACTGCTATGATTTGAATTTTAGGCATTATTTTGAATAGTATCATTTGTCTGGAAATGATTCCTTGTAACATGACTTCTAAATGTATGAATATTTTTAAACAGGGCAATTCTACCGCAAATATTATTCATAGGACACAAAATTTCACAGTTCTTTTGAAAATGCTTGTACACGTGTTTAAATATTTCATACCCGTGAAAAGCTTGGAAATTATAGACAGAACACTTTATTTTACTCGTATTATGAACATCGTTTGAATGAATATCGTAATGATGCCGTTTAACATGTTGTTTAAAATTATTGTATTTTAAAAATGTTAGAAGGCAACCATTATGTTTACAGACAAACGAAGCCCATGGTCAATTTAGGTGTAAATATTGATGTAAATCATATTTTCTCACTGTTACACATTGAAAATTGCAAATGTTACAAATAAACATAATTAAAATATGGTACTTACTTAAACAAACACTAAACCTCAAATAAATAGACTTTATTTTTATTCCGTTAATCACAATCCTCCAACGTTCTGCCTACTTTAAGTAACAATTAAAACATTGCATCACTTCGGGTCGAGACAGGTTTGAAGCTACTGCGCAATTGCACTTTTTTACAATACAGATTGTGTAACATAATATTCACAGTAATTATTAGGTTTATTTACAGCATCATATGTTGAATTACAAAATATATTATGTAAAATGTTTATTCCAATGTAAAGTTCCAATAATAGTGTAATTTTACCAAAATATGTTTTGTAAGGTTACTATGTAAATAGTATTTACATTATTAGATGTGTATTTAATACATTTACCTAATATATTTGGTGAAGTTTACATAATATGTATAGAACATTTACAGATTTTTTTCAGCTTTATAAAATCTAAAATGTCTAAAATTACGATTAACCATAACTTATTTAGATATATATTTTGTTTATTCTTTATATAGTATATGCCAATAAAATCATTCAGTTTTAGGAATTTAAAATTAGCGTGTTTAAACTTATAGGTATAGATTATATAAACAATTTTTAGTTAGGTGTAAGTTGGTAAGCTATATTTTTCCCCTTACCCTTGCTACGACACTGTCGAGTGTGAAATTGTTATTTAATACAATTATTTTGTAATTTGATCAATGTTAATTTTAAGTTTAATTCAACATTTAATTAATTTAGTTTAAGTATTTACTTATAATAATTTTTTACCATTAGTTAATAATTCATTTTTATGTCTAAATTCACATTTGATTATTATCGTTACTAGTATCCTATAGTTGACCTAAAGATGTCTTTATTTATAAGCCGAAACTAGTCATTAAATTTATATAACCTTTATGAAATTAGAGCAATTTGTGGTAAAGATTTTGAATTTTTTTTTGTTTTTAATCCCCAAGACCACATTTGAGAACATGGAAAATCTTTATCAACTTATAACTGTTGGTTTTATTGAATATATTTAGCTCTGACATTTATTGATTATACATAAAGTAATAGTTTTCTAACTTCTTACTCCAATTTAAGCTATTTTTCTTAACTTTTTCTTTTTCTGCCTTCCATCTGCCATATCGTACTACTTTTTATGTTCTTCTCTTATGCATTTTATTTATATATTCAATTTATCCCACTCCCTTGTTTTAATTTTGTTATGATAAATTTTCATCAGGTCTTTCTTTCTTTCCTCCAGTAGTTCCTTATACTTTCAAATCATTTTATGGATTATGGTCTTTCAAAAGTTATCCCGGAAATTTTCATCGGATAATCTAAAACATTTAAATATTAATATATATTTTTTATGTTTTCTATTTTTCGTAAAAATACCGTATTTATCCCTGTTTTATTTTTATATTTGACTATTTGTAAAGCTCATTTATCACTTTTTCGCATAAAGACTTATACTTTAAGATATTTGGCATTTCTCTTTCTTTCTTAAACCAGTCATTATTCAAGGATCTATCTATCTCAAAAAATAAATTAAATCTTAAACTTTACAACAAATGAAATAATTTAGAATCAGTTATAAATTTAATAAAGATTTTTTACTAAAACAATGCTTTTATTATGCTGATCAATTTTTAAATTTTAGGTTTTCAATAATAATTTAAATTATATTGTAATATGCTTGTTCGATATGCATGTATTCTGTTTTATTGTTATATTGCATTTAATTATTCCTTACTCGTTAATTGTTCTTTGTCTCATATTTTCAAATTTTTCAGTTTTACTCTACGCGGATGTTTACTATATTCTTGTAAATAGTTGTATCCAATCATTTGTTGCTTTTAAGTTATAATAATTATAAGTTTGTGGGCTACAAACGTATGATATATATATATATATATGTTAATAAATGCCATGTACAATTTTCGATCACATCTATTATTTCAGCAACACTATTTTTGGAGCAGTATGCAAAAGTTCTGGATTATCAAGATTTAGCGTCAAATCAGAAGGTTTTCGACTATGCATATATTTGTTTCAGTCTCTCTGACATTAGCAGTGTTTGGACGATCCGTTACATATGATGATGAGAAGAAAATCATAAAGGGGCAGATAATAACATGTTACAACATTCCCACAATTTTGTTACAATTGACTCCACGGTATATTTTTTTATATTTACTAAGATTTATAGAAAACAAGATAATTTGAATAAAAATCAAATGTACGTAAACGACTGTCTAACTTTTTGTCGAACAAATAGTTAAACATTTTAAAATTGGTGCCCAAACACTATAATGAACGAATACGAGCGAGGTTTTTGTAATAGAGCGCTTAAAAAAGAGGACACTTAATAGGTCGAAAATCTTTTAAATTAACGCTGATATTTTAGCAAATACTTGAGTCTTATTTTTTATCTCTCTCTCCTATTAAACGGACTGAAACAAAATGTTTTAATTTATGTAGTAGTATTAAACTTCCTTTCAAATTTCAACAAAATTGAATAGAAGGTACTATATCAAGGGCTTCCCTAATTCCGTAGTCATTTCAACTTTGGAAATTTCTATGAAGCTTTCGAACAGTTACATATAAAATTTTTTAAATATATTAATATTTTTTTAGTCACTGTAGAATCCATTCCATTAATAAAGGGTACTGTAAGAAATTGCAACCACTACATGCGCAGAAACCAAATTGTGTTTTGTTTATCTTTGTTGCTTAGTAACGACCGCGGCACGCCATTAGTGAAGCACGCCGATTTTTGCCGAAAATCATTTTTTTATTTGTGTATGTTTACTAATTAATATTGTGTATTTGCAATCGTTTATTTGTTGAATATTTACGATTTATTACAATTTTAAGACTGCTTATTTATAATTAAGTGTTCCGTGTTTTATTTAATTTAAAGTCATATCTTCTCAAAAACTGATTGGTGTAAAAGGATAATGTAAAATCGTTATCATACTTATTTAAAGTTAAACATGAAATTGACAATATGAAACTAGTTATGACAACATGTTCGCGCTTACGCTGCAACTTCATGGTGTGCCCTTTACTAATGTAATAAACTCAACTTCTATGTTATCCATTTCAAAATTATTCGCCTTTTTTTATGTTAATTCTATATAAACACCCTAAATATAAATTATTATTGGAAAATATTTCTGAAATACATTTTGATGAATATTACTCCCTTCTTCCTAACCTCCTTTCAAATTTGTCTCGTGATGAACATTACATAATTATAATGGAGTTTTATTTTGGAAACGGAAGTATCGAATTGACTTCCTGATTTCCTGACGAGAGACCAATATTTAACAAACCGCGGACACTCCTCCTAGTTTTCATGTACTGCAGTATGAAAAAGCCGACATGAGGCACGCCTACCAGTAGAACTCTGGAAGTCGGCAGCGGACGCAGCATTTTACTCCGCAGTCGACTCGGAGTTTCGGGAGTTCAGTTTCGGGAACGGGTGCCGCTCTCGGTCTCAGCTTCGCCGACAGGATATTCGACTTTTACCCGGGAATTACGCTAGTGGTGCACCTGAATCGTCCGACCAAATGTAGCGATATGGGATTTACACGTACTTGGAGTTTTTATGGACCGGCGATCTTTAAGGGTATTTGATATGTTTTGTTGGAATGCCGTCGCCCGAACTTTGCAGGTTTATTTTTAAACAAAAAGTGGCAATATTTTGCAGTTTTTGAATTTCTCACGTTTACTGCATATAGAATGAAATATTGTCGAATATTGCGGTGTTATTATTTTTTATTTCTATATTTGTAAAAAAGTGTGTGTCGATGACTAAATGAAAAATAATCAAATTTATTTCTTAATTGAAATCAACAATTTTATAATGCATTTTTTAAATTGATTATTTTTTTAATATCCTGTAAGAAGTTCATAGAGATTTTGTATTAAAATTGGTGGTTTTTATTTACTAGATTTGCTAAAAACTTACTATAACATATAATGCTGTAAAATAAGTTAAATTTTTATATTGAAAATATAGTCTCTGTCACAATATTTGGAGAATTTTTTTTTAAATTGTCCTGATTATGTCAAATGCTCGGCATTATATAAATATATATAAATTTGTTTCCGTAATATTGTTTTTTATTAAAGTAATATTTAATTTTTTTTTCAAAATATCTACAGAAAGCTTTTTTTGGAAAAATTACAATAAGTTTGTTTAATTATGAAATATAGTATAACTAATTTATAATAACTCAATTTTTTCAAAAAAGTTAATTTTATGCTATGGAATTACAAGATAGAGAACACAATAAATAATACATTTATGCCCATTTTTCTTGTGAAATTTGAATATATTGGTAAAAATGTTATTGAAGTTCCTAATCTTCTACGGCCAGAGAGAATCTGAAAATTACTTCTTCTGGCGGAGCTCCTTATTTTTTAAATATTTTTTAAAGATTCGCCGGCTTCTTCAGAAGGCGAGATGTGCACCATAACCCAATCACTAAACGTATACAGAGGCGAAACATCTCAGATAGCTACCTTATACAATATTTAGGTTCCAATTCAGCACTTTTAGTGAACATACAATTTCAACTCTATTGGCAATCTATCCCTGGTTTGAAAGTTGGATCTTCCAAAAATCCTTTATTTTTAAGAATTCTTTTTGATTGCTTCAACATCTACTTCGATACCTTAAATTCATGCATTATCTTCTAATATTTCCTACTCGTACACCTCTCAGATTTTTGCCAACCTCTAATTTTTAAATATTATCTTTCATCTTCTGATTACGAACTTTCACCAACAGCAACAAAAAGTAAGTTTCAGAATTTTTGAAATTATAGAGATGTATTATGTGACTGAATTTTTGAATTTGTTATAAAAATTGTATCACTGTCCAAGAATGTTTCTGAGTAACAATGATCATCTTCATCATTTTTGTCACTAAGGGGTTGTACATTTTTTATATAGTAATTTCCCTACACATTTTTAAGACACTGATTATTTGTGGATACAATTTAGGCAACCATGTTGTGTCATATTTATAAACTTGTTCTTATCTCTAATAAAGTGATAATGGATTACAACACTGAATTCTCAATGTGTCAATTTCCATATTGAGAAAAAAACTCAAATTTATGTAATTAGTGTTCTATCAATTACTTGTTAAAAATTAACCATTCACTTTAAACATGAATTTAAAAAACATTTTTAATTAGAATGATTTTTAAGTCACTTTATAAGTCCCAATAATCATTTTCACTTACTAAAGCACCACATAATAACAGTATTCATTTATAGAATCACCTTTGAGATATGTAATTATTAACTCAGGCGGAGTTGCAAGGCGAAGTTGCAAACACCCATTTAAAACTGTAAGATATGCCTTAAAAGAAATTTATAAAGATTACGTATAATAAAAAGTCTAATTATTCTCCCAATGAATTATTTGTAGAATCACAATTACTAGATCTCCAACAATTATTTATATTACCTTACCAGAGATAAAGAAAATTTGATATACAAGTAAATATAACTAAAAAACTATATTGCAAAAAAAATCGAATATGTATATTCAAATTTGGTTGTATAATTTATGACTATAGATATACAGAAACTATCTATTTACTATTAATTCTGCTGTAATGATAAAAGATATCTTCAAAAAGTAACTAAAACTCAATAAGATGCCTACAATAATTTAGAACTATTAGTCAAATCTTTATTCACATCAATGTTTTTTTTTGATGAACATGTCAATATTGCTATTGTTAAATTAATTAACATGAATACAGAGTTGAATTAATGGAAATGGAGTTTAGATTTTAACTATAAATCCATTAACATCCCAATGTATATTTTGTAATGTTGTTTTTAAACAGACTAAATATTCATGAAATTATTTTGAATACGTTAAGAGAGATACTTTTTGAAAAAAATTAAATTAAAATTTTAAATTAAGTTTCGAGAATTTTTTTATCGTACGAAAGGGCCTAAAAAATGCTATAAAATGTTACCAATCTCAGAATTCTAAGTAAATTAGGAAAGCTACGGCAATTCAAACAATTACCGTTTACTGTTTTTAGCCCTATTTATGAGAACATTATAAATCTGTAAACCAAAAACGAGTTGATATACAGGTTGTTTCCAAATTTATGAGAAAACATTTAAGGCAAGATTCCGCGTTGAAAATGCCTTTTCCATATTTTTTTTTCTCAGCCCAACCCCTAAAAAGGTATTAACCCCGAAAAGACGAAATTAATATTGAATCTTTATTTTTTTTCTCAAAGCAGAGTTAACGTAAAAACTTAAAATTTTGAAGATTACATAAATGTACAATCGTAAAAAGTTACATGAAGTTTTTTTTTTCAGTATTATATTATAAGGGGAAGAAGTTAACAAACCTTATTGTTTAAAAGTCACTCATTTTAGATAAATTAAAATACAATCCTATTCACCTTAGCGCATCCGCCTGTACATTCTCCAAACAATTTTTTATACCTGCTAGTAAATGCTACAAAACTTGATCAATAAAAAATTATCCAACTTACCACATACCCATAATATGTGATCATCCCTACTGCTTCTTAGTCAACTTAGTCGTGAAATAAAAATAGACATGTAAAGAATATACTATATTAATTTATAACAAATGTTGAAAGCCGTAACACACGAATGTAACATTTGCCTTATTAATCATCTAATATATGTATTTAAAAATTTTAATTTTGTTTTTTTGGAGGTGATATCCATTTGGGGATTTGGGGGAGAATTTATAGGAAAGGCCACTTTTAAATTTGTTCACATGTATTTAACAACAGCCTGTAATCAGTAAAATTTAAATTTTTTCAAGTATATATCAAAAGTACTAAATTTCAAGGAAACCTGAGATGGAGAGGATGAAAATGGTCTTTTTCTTTGTTGAATTGACATAGACTAACCCAAAACCCTCCGTTTTCTTCTCTTTGTTGATATTCTTCTCTTGGTATATATTAAAATTTGGACAGAATCCTGACGATACAGCAAAAAACCCATGCATTGTCACCGAATAATAATAATTAAAATAATAATATTTTTAATTTAAATTTCTATTTGTTCTGGATACCACAAATTATCGTTATTTCTTATAGTTATCGATTTAGTTTCTTCTTATTTTATTTACTCCTCCGCTATTCTATTGGAGTCAGCCGGTATTTTTCTTGATTGCTTTTGTTTTTTCCAAAAAGTATTTTCTGTTTAATTCTTGCTAGAGATTTCTTCGTATTTCAAAAATAACGTTGCTTTTTCCATAAAGGTCTTTGATTGTTTAAGTTCTTCTCTCATTAATTTTAACAACAATTTTTTCATTTTATTTAGATCATTTCTTTTAAAATACCTTGTACTTCATGAATCTGATTTTCGTGATTACTGTATCGTATTGTATTATTTTGATTGTTCATATTTACGTTATTTTTTGCTATTTGGCTATATAATACTCCTTGTCTAACTGTGTTGCTTTCGAATTTCCGTTGTTCTTTATTTTCTGTCTTTTCTTGTTTTCTATTCTTACTTCTTGCTTCATTATTTCTTTCTAAATATTTTATAAAACTTTATAATTGGCTCTATGCTCACCATCACAATTACAGCACTTTACTTTACTTGTCTCTGACTTCACTAATTGACATTCCCCGGTAGCATGTTCTTAGCCACATTTTACACATTTTGGTATCAATTGATTTGGGAGAGTCCAAATCGCTGACAATTGTAGAATTTTGTTGCACCAGTTTTTCTTTTGTACTGTTCTCTTCTTAATTTAAAGTTCACAAGTTCTTTAACCTTGTAAAATTCTTTTAGATCTGAATATTTTCTCGCAGTTAGTAAGTAGCTCTAACCTGGCAAAGTGTCATCTTTTCTTTTCAACGGTACTAAGTTTTCTATTTTAATAATTATTTTTTGCTCTAAATATTTATTTGCTTTAGGTATGTTCAAATTTGTTATTACAAGTACAATTCTTTTGAGTGTATCAGTTTTATCTGTATACGTGAAAAAGTTCATTCCCTTGTCTTTCATATAATTCACCATTCTTTGTCACCCATAAATATATTTATAGTCTCCCTATTAAATTGTACTATAAAATTAGTAGAATTAACAACTTTTCTCACCTTTTTGATGAATTCCATGTAATCTTGATAGTCTGGTTTTTCCATAATTACTATTGCTGGTGTTCTATTAATTTCCTTTTTCTTTGCTCACTTTCTATAATTCTTTTTATCTCATCAGCCTTTTCTTTGTGTTTCATTAAAGTTTCATATTGGTTTTTAGTTGTCACCTTAACGTTTTCTTTAACTTTAGGTTTTTTAACCCTTTTGCACGGTACTGGAAGTTTCCAGTCCTCTGCGCTCTCACTTCTTTTAATATCCATAAGTTTTGGTCACCGAATGGAATAGGCTTTCCTTTTATAAATTGTTGATACTCGATTAGACAAAAGTAAGTCCATTGACAATGGTGAGCCCAGAGGACATATTACATAAAACTTTTATTTATTTTCCATTAACCGATGTTAATCATGTTTCGTATGCTCCACGTATAAATCTAAATATTTTTTCAAATCTATTCCTTCGCATGGAGTGGTAAACCATAATATTTCGACTACCTCGTCTTTAACAAAACATTCTTCGCTTTGGAATTGTAACATAACCGGTTACGTATAATATTGGTATGAAAACGAGTTGATCATCGTTGCCTATTTCGAATCGACAGTTTTAGCTACTTGCATACAAATTAGTGTTTTTACAAGTAGTTCCAAAATATTTGCATTTAGGAGTTCTAAAATTCTAAAGCTTTGCTTTTATCACTTAGTATATCTAAATAAAGGTCATGTGTTAACCACAGGTCATTCGGCGGAGTAATATACATAGCATTAGAATAGTCTTCGTCCTTTTATAACATCTAAAACTTGCTACGGTTAGCGGTTTTTTCCTGAATTTAAGAAATACATATCACATATCTGCCCAACGGGTCGTTAGCAATCTAACCAAATTATAAGGAGCCATCGAGAAAATCATAACTGGACTAATTGGAGTAGGCTACGAAACTTAAATATTGTGGCATTGTAATTAAGCCATGTCCAAACTTTTATAAAGAAAATTAAATTTAAAAAATGATAATTAACACAGAGCAAAAAGCAAGAATTACCAAATGTTACATCCGTATAGAAGTGAAAGTAAATCGTGAGTTGCAGTATTAATTCCAAAATGCAGGGCTCATTTTTGAAAAATATTCCGAATTAGTGTTTGACTAAAATTATTTCTACAATATTTTGACATATCCTGTGCAGTTATTCAGAGATACCGGTGGCGTCGGAAGAAAATCTAGAAGTGGGTGGCTGCCTACAGGTATATCTGAAAATATTAAAGCCGTTCATCATGTTACTGTTATTCAAATTTAAATGATGCACCAAGTTTATGGAAAATATTTTTAACAAATTCTGCATCTTTATGTAATTTTTGATTTTTTTTATTTGGCAACAGAAAACTGCATCAACCACTAAGGGTTAGGTTAGGTCGTATAAAATGTTACACAATGTTGTATTTTTCAATATAAGTTAATATCTTTAAAGTACTTTGGGAAAAGCGGTGAGATTAAAGTTGATATAAGCAATGAGAATAATCCTCTTTGAATTCGTTAATATTGCCACAAGAAAATCTGCAAATAGAGATGATCAACTGAATATCTTGTACCCTAATGGGCACAAAATTGATACAAAATGAAAAAAGATCTCTTAGAACTGGCTCCGCTACTTTGTAAACACGGTTTTCTCAAAATTATTGTGTTGGGCTTAGGCCATTGTTGCGCTGATAGCCTCAATTGTGACCTTTCTCAATGGTTCATACAATGAGTGTTCAATTCTACTCTTACAAATATGAACGTACCATAAACTTTAAAATTTTATCTGGCGACATTTTGGTGCTCGATTTAAAATGTAACGTATGTACATTTGACAAATTTTATTTATAGTGCGTTTTAAATACTTATATCATTAACAAACAAACTATAAGTAAATGTTTTTAATAAAACTGAAAAAAAATATTTTATGAAATATCTTAATAATATTGACGGTAACATTATAACTGTAATATAAAAAATGTATGATGTACTCTTACTTTGTAATGTAATTATTCTTATAAAGAATGTTACAAATATCATTTTTTTGATAATAATTTATATACTCGTATAACGGATAAAATAAATTATACAAAAAGTACTTATTTTTTATTAAAAAATGTGTTATTTACCTTTTCTTTTTACTCTTATTTTAAAAAAAGGAAATACATTAGGTTGGGATAATAATAATAAAAGTTTAAAAATAATGTTTTCTGTCACTAAAAAGCAGCATTAGTGTCGCCAGACCCTCCCTTCCTAAAATATTCATCTCCCGCACCATCAAGTTTAGTCCAGGATATTTATACGTCCATGGTATAAAAGGTCATCAAACAATTAGGCAATAAATAGTTTAATAAAATACATAATATAGAATATCACAAAAGTTATTATATATCATTTATTATTTGTAGTACATTAGATAAATAGAAGAAATATACCTCGTTCTGATATTAGAATGATAAAATGTATAAGGTTTTATAGAATTTACTCAAGAAATATTAAAATTAATCTTTAGTAGCAACTCAATTTTGTTATGTATTAAATCGACAAGAATAGTAACGGCTTCCTAACATCTACGATATTATAATTTCTTTTATTAAAAGATTCTTGGAATATCCGCTTGTAGTATAATCTCACCCTCCCTAAATGTAAGATATTTTAGGAACTTCCGTTGAATAATTTTCAGCTAATCTTTATAGCAATAATAAGTGGAGCAGAAAATAAATTGTTCTAAACCAATCATTGTCGTACATTTCATAATATTCAAATTGAAATTATTTAACATGTAATATTTATTTATTATTTATATGGAGCAAATTCTGTAATTTTAAACAATCAATTGTAAATGTAACTTTCATGAAATCATTCTATTAATCTAATATTCTAATATAACAAAAGTGAACTTGTTTAAATTAAAATGGTTCATATTTGAAGCAAATTCTTCGATTGTACTGTTTAAATATGGTGGTAAGAAATATTTCAAAAAAAATATTTTAACTATAAGCAACTGGCGATGTCAATACAAAGAAAACGAGATCTATTTAAGAAATAGAACTTACCTTTGGATTATTAAAAAACTATTAAAAGTTTGCTTATTAGCGAAAAAACAAACAATAAAGCTGTATGATTAATAGAAAGGAAAGAAAGCGATAAGTGACAAAAAATCTAAACTATAATTTTATTTTAATAATTGCTTTAAGAGCCAATTTTTCTTATTAAACCCATTATACAAATCAATTTTTATCCAGCATTAACAAAACACTGAAAAACAACAGTCGTATATCCCGACTTGTAGTAAAATAATTTAAATAAAATGAAAAATAATAATTTTTCTGAGCCAACTTTTAGCAGACGTTCTAAAAATGATGATAATATATACATGAAAAAATACCAACTATAGTTTTAAAGGGCCCCACTCTTAACATAAAAAATTGTTTTTCGATTTCCCAAAATTATAAAATCCGGCAGCATTGTGCTTTAAGGTATCGATGTGAACTGCATATACAAAGAAAGTATGATAACCAAAGCAATAAATAACACAGATAATAAATATACCATGTCGACCAACTGATTTATATGTATATGGAACATATTTACTATTTCTATAAATTTGGGACTATTTAATATAAATATTTAATATTCACTATATTTTTCATCACAACTTGATTTTTTAGTCTCATGGGAAATCTTGAAAATAACACATAATATTTTCAGTGGAGATCTAGTAATGAATAGGTAGTTCAATGGTATCAATTTATATACCTATTTCGGCCGCCAAATATTGCCCCCAATCAAAAATGACGTCCACTAATTATTCATAACAATAATGTTCACATGAACCAATTTGTTAAATTTTTGATCTCAAACCTAATGGGTCATTATCTCACTTATTAGTGAAACTTCAAAGCTGACAGAGTCAATTTAAACCGTGATGGAAGAGAACCAATTTAACAAATAACTAACCTAATTTGCGCTTTCTCCTATAAAATCAGTGTCACATGTAACAGAGTTTTGAAATAAAACTGCTCACTCCAGAAACTTATATTAAAACTTTAATGCTTACAACAGAAGCTTAAAAATGAGTTATCTTTTTGATATAATAGTCTAGCGATACGTTAGATACAAAAGCATATTTAATAAAAAATAAATATATAGAAAAAAAAAAGATTAACAGAACGGTAGCAAAATGATAAAAATTACTATATACTATACAGATTAAAGGAAGCCTAATGAACAGCAAGCGCTTCTTCCTTAAAACTCTTAAATATATTGTAATATATCAACAGAAGAGAAGGAAAACAAATTTAACAATAAAAATATTTATATTTATTTTTATATCTAATAACTACTTACAAGAGAAAAAGAAAAATAAGAACTGTATATGTATGTAGAGGACAGAATTTGCATATCTCATATTTTTTAAATCAAATATCAAACATTAAATGATTCCTTTTGCTCATCAGATAGGCTTGTAGAAAAGGTTTTTTAATCTTTAGAGGACCTTTATAGGACTAATATGTTTTATTTAGAATGTAGAAACCTCCTTTTTCTCTTATATGGAGCCATTGCACTGTTATAATTTATGATTAATTTGATCAAATTTTCTAATGCCAAATATTAATTGCAAGCAAGAATTTTACAATTTCTGTAAACGACAGGAATCATGTAAAACAAGGACGGGACATATAATCACAGTGATTAGTCTGAGATAAAACCAGTAAGATGTGTTTTAAGGTTAAGAATCAAAATATGCTTTTTGGATAAAGAATTTTCAATATATAATAATAACTTATTGTCTATTGTGGTATGTAAATTTCTGTTGTTTTCTGTGAATGTCAGTGGTTCATTTTGTAATTTTATTGCCAGTAAGTAAGTAATTAATTATTATAGTGTGTTTTGTAAATACGTTAATCAGTGCTTTTAAGTAATTGTCTATAAATTATAGTTTCTCTGCAATGACCTTTTTAGTAAAGAAATAATATAGCTGCGGATCATATGCATACACGTGAATATTAAAATATTTTAAAACATTAGAGATATTGCTAGTATCATTCTAATATAAGAGAGGGTCCAGAACTGATCCTTGAAATATACCCTGCTTTATTATACTTGATGATTAATTCCTGTGCGGAAAGTCTGAAATCAACATAATCATAAATGGATAGTTGTAATTCGGGGTTTAGCAAGTCAAATACAGGCTATAATCAAATAAAATTAAAGCACCTTTTATAGACTATGAGATTAAAGGACTTATTTCCCCCATTTTCCTTTTGTTTAATGATTACTGAACGTCACTACCAGTTGATTTGTACCAAATAAAAGTATTTTTTTGTATTAGTGGCATATATGACTATTCGTTCTTTTTCATGAGGTTATATAGCTTTTTTTAATGATTTTTAGTGTCCTAAAATAACATTCTTTAAGGCGATTTTTCAATATTAGAAAGAGGAAAAAGTCACATGAAGTCAAGTTAAGATAAGGGGGCTGAGGAGACATAAAAATAAATTTACTGTCCAAAAATTGGTTCATTGAAATTGCTGTGTGTGTGGAGCATTGTTGTAATGCATCCCCGAATTGTTTTTAATATTTGGTCTTTCACGTATGCCTATTTTTCAAAGTTTATCAACAACTTCTCGGTAAAACTATTGATTAAATATTTGGCCTTGAGGCAAAAACTCTTTATGGCCGATGTCTTGGCTTTCAAAAAAGCAAATGCATAATCTTCAATTTGCTTATTTTTGCTTTTATGGGCTTTGGAGGAGTTAAAGTGTTTTATTCCATACTCTGACGCTTGGTTTGCTGGTTATGCTCATACACTCAAGACGTTCCAAAAAATGGAGGTCCTCCTCAAACGATTCCAAAAGTCAATGTGCCTTTCCCTTCTGAAGTCCTTTTGCTTTCTCATCTACAATAATTTAGTCAACATTTAATGAAAGCTAGTGTTATTTAAATTCAACATTTTCTCAATCATTTTGATCGTCGTCAATGGACGGATTCTGTCGATATTTCCATCAGTTCTTGAAGATGAAGTCCTTCCTCTTGACTCCAAATCGCTCTGTTCTTTCTGAAATTGCTTTAAACCGTGCATTGAAAATCCTGAGCTCTTGACTAAACTTTATACGCTTAGGCCTGAAGTTTTGCGAAAGTTTCGATTCCACTGTACCTAACCTAACCTAATCTAACTTTGAAACAAAACCAGAGACCACAACGTTGCTCCGAATGTATGTCACTAATTATTAGAATATACTCGAGAAAGCTGTTTTATTAAATTCTATGGACAATCAAATAACTGTAAAACTTGTACTAAAAGCGTATCACACCCAGCGTTGTTGTATTGGACATTATGTTGCCAGTCTCATTACTAAATTTACAAGTCGTACATATAAACTCCAAACCAAACACAGGGTGTCCGCGAAAATAATGCGTATTTTTAAATCGTATGTAGAACGTGTCATTTGCAACAAAATATTCTAAAAAATTTTTTTTCTAACATCATTAATTTAGCCAAAAATTCACTTTAAATATTTACTCGAAAATTTATACGTAGTAACACCGCAATAACCTTTTAATAAAACCAAAGAATATCTACCTGATGAATCATAAAATCGAATCAAATTATTTGTTTATTGTTTGGTGAAGTACTTGTTCTTTCAATAATTCTATGAAAAATGCCATTTTATTCAAATCAATAATATTACAACATTAAATCTGCGATGTTTTATATCAGTGTCCAAAATATTGTTCAAAACATGTAGTGTATTACCTAAAAAAAGTAGTGGTAGAAATAAATCGGATGTGTAATAATTGACGCGAATAATATCTTAGATATTGTTGAAAAAAATTTCACAGAGAGTTTGCGATCAGTGACATGTTTGCTTGCAAATGGAAATAAATTTTGAACATTTTTTATAAACAATTATGATATCGGTGTATCTTGTAATTAAGATAAGAATTTATTTAATTATAAAATTAACAACAAAAAGATTCGAAAAGATGAATGTGTGTCTGCAGGTAGACGGTTACTTCGAGCATTTTTATAAAATTCCTTTTTTTCTTTTTTCACTTTCCAGTTTTCACTTTTCTACATCTCTTATAATTGATCGTTTTAAATATCTAGTTGAACCAAAATAAAAACTGATTTTTAAAACGTTTAAAAAAGTTGTTTACTATTATCTTATCAACATTGTAAGTATATTGGACTGTATTCAAGTTCTCGGTTTTGCCAGCTTCAGTTGCTTTTCGGTAGATAATATTTTGGCAGATCGAAAATTCGTATATTTTTTTCATTGAAAACGATTGACTTTAGAAAAAAAAGATTTTTTTAGTTCTACATGCATTTTTATACCTCATCCATAAATATGCGCACTATTTTCGCGGACACCGTGTATATGCTATATTTTGCCTTTAATTTATTGTTGTTAGACATGCTCCGCCAAGTTTTATAACTTTCTGCATTATATTCAAAAAAGAATAATCATATCTGATACTTTCCACCTAAGTAATGAATTTAGTATTCTTCTGCCGTCTAGACAATATATTTACGACTTGTATGACTCCAAATAATGAATAAAGTTGGCCAGTAAATGGCTTTGTAAGTGAGACTAAATTAAATGTGTAAGCTACCCTTTGTGACGGAATTCATTATCGGTTGTTCAATAGTTTCCTCAACCTGAGTAATATCTTGTAATATAAGACATTAAAGGAAGGTTTGTTAAGCGCATGATGTTTGTTGAGAAGGTATCACAACGAAAGAAAAATAGCGGTAGGAACTTTAATTTGTCATTGCTGTCTAGAGGCATGTCATTTATTATTAACCATACATTATTAATTTACTTTGTAACAGTATATATCGAGTTACAATTGATTAAGGTAACTAATCATTAATTAAACATATTCCACTTTTTATATGTACAAACAACATATTAAAAAAAACTATTTAAATTATATTAGCAAATTGATTGTTTATCTAGCACTAATAATTAGTTAACATAAAACATTTAAATAATTTATGGTTACTTTAATATGAAATTAAATTCTTATCGACTCTTTCAATCAGAAAATCCTTTAAAATCTCGTATTATAAAAATAGGGCTACTCTACATATACAGAGTGGATTAAAAGTCTGGAAACGGACAATTATCTCGTAAATTGCTAGTCCAAATTCTACAAAATTTGGGATAAGCCTATTTTGGGATATGGAGATTCCAGATTTGACATTTGCAATGTTGCTAGATTTGCCGTTTCTCTGATATTGAAAGAGTCTATAAGAATTTAATTTCATCTAGTCTAAAAGCTAAACACAAGGAGCATATTTCTGATATTTCAAGTTTACCTCTACTTCCGCGTTTTTATAAATACTAGACACTTTTTCGCAGGAATATAAAACCGTTGAATCCAGAGTGAACATTTTTTTCTTCCCATTTTGAAATAATGTTTTCAAAATAAAGGCTTCCATTGTGATGAATGCTGAAAGCGTTTTATGCAAAAGTTACTTCGATAGGAGAAAGTTTTGTGCTTTAATAAAATTTACGAGTATTGGGTTTTTGGTTAGTGAAATAAATAGTCATCTTGTTTATTATTTAGACCAGTGCTTCCCAACTTTTTTTCGTTCCCATACCCCTTAATAAACTTTTCATTTATGAGTACCTCTCCCCTGATAACTCCATATCTACTCCTAAAAATGTGTCTCGTTTCTCCTAAGGTCTATCTATTGTCAATCTTAACTTTGAAATATACTTAGTAGTGTCTCTAGAGATTTTTGATCTATAGAGAGTTAAAGTAGGAGACCCTTTACGTACATTAACAAAATTTTATTATCTTTTATCAATTTATTATTTATTTCTTGTTTTCAAGGGTATTCTTATAACAGTTGGTGGTAACTACAAAATAATAATCCCTAAAAAAATACTGCAGAATAATCCTTACTGAAGTTAAAAAAAAAAGTAAAAGTAAATAGGAAATAAAGTATACACTCGTAACCATAGGTATATAAAGCGTAAACTACATTAACAATATAATTTTTTTACTTTTACGAATTACACTCTGAAATTATAATGAAAATAAATAAAAAATATTTTTACCTTTTATTAGAATTTATCAAAATTATTCATCTCGATGTTTCGAACGTTGCTTTTAATGCCTTTAGTGTGATCCTTGAGGTTTTTTCATGGAGCTGAGTGTTTTGAAGTTCGTTTCAAATGAAGAGAGATTTAATCAATCGCAAATCAGGAACTGCGTCACGCTTATTACGATGCTTATTCTTTATCAATGCATAAGACGAGAATGCTCTTTCGACAGATTCTCTATTAGTGAAAGGAAATAAATATTTTATGGCATTATCACTCAGTTCTTGGTACTCTTTTCTCGTTTCTGCCCAAAAGTCAATAAGATTTCTTCTTTGAAAGTAATATTGCAAAGAAGAATCACTTAAAAGTTTTATTTATTTTTGTCTTTCAAAAGCTGATAACTTTACGGATTGCTTAAAAAAAATTTCGTTAAATGGATTTGAAATCCTGTTGTGTTCAACATTTCGCTCTGGAAAGTATTGTCGGAAGGAGACTCTGAGTCCTTTTAAGTGAGCTATAATACTGGTCTTTACTCCTTTTGGCCATTTTAACTCGGTTTCAAACAAAAAACTATCAAGGGTTTCAAAAACTTTCCACTGATCTTTTTCCACGCAAGTTTTCCAAAAATCTAAATTTTAGACGAACTGAGTTTTACTTTTTTGTATTTTTTGTATGCAGTTCAAAAACATTTCCGTGGAGTTTGGTATAGACGATGTAGATTGAGTCCAATTTATTTAACAAAATTTAAAACACATAGTTAATACTAGTTTTTTGATATGGATGAATTTAATCGTAGACTATAATATTTTTAAATTTAAAGACTTTTATTTAAAAAATATGTTTTAAGTAAGAACTAGTCCAAAAGTAAAAAAACATGGTTTGAAGGTTCGGCTTTTCATTTCTATTAATCCAATTATAATTATCTAAATTAAATTCATATTATGTGATGTAATCAAATATTTAATTTCAATTAAAGAGTTTTACAACTTTCTTTCCATTCAGTTAAAGTTTCCCTATTAAGTCTTTTTGACTTTCTTAAGCACGTTAATTAATGTTCGAAATTATTTTTTAATTAAAATTATGAGATAACTTTGACTCAAATGAATTAGGCCTTTATCTTGGTTAACAATAATATTTTTCGAGCTTTTTTTATATACAACGAGACCATATATCACACTCTATAACGTATAACGAATTTTGAATAACAATATTTTTTTAAATTTCCCTTTGATAACGTTTAGGGTAGAAGTAGATAATATTTTTTGTAGGTGCCCTTTTGGTTCGACAAAATTTAAAATCTATGACTTAAAACTCATTTAAACAAGATAAAAGAAATTAATCTAAGAATTCCAGCGCAAGGTTTAAGTGGTCTCGTATCTTTATTATTATTTATATTAACGTATTTTTCTGTAATTAAAACAATAAAGCAATGGTCTATTTAGAAAATAGTTTTCTATATTTTTTCCTATTCTCAAATACATTTATTTATATCATAACGTTGCCCTACGGACTCATGATTTTATCCAATTTATTTTGCCAATTAAAGAATTTTTAATTTTTTGTAGACTAAAAATTAAGTACTAAAATTTTATCGAATTGTGATATTACATTTGATAAAAGTATACGATATAAATACAAAATTTCAGTATTTATTTATTTATTTATTTATTTACTTATTTATTTACTTACAATACCCAACAGGATTTTCCCCTATTATAGGATAAGGTAATACAATACTTGTACCGAGACAGATTCACAAAATAAGAAATACATAGATATATAACATACATTCAAATATAAAGAAAAAATAGACAGTAATGGGTGCCTCCTTAGAAAAAAAAACTTTTACAAAAAAGAAAAAAGTTTGCTCCCATTAGAGTCTGTAACAAAAAAAAAAGAAAAATTTTAAATAAAAACGGTAATATTTCAATTGGACAAATATATTCGCTTAATAAGATGCAACAGAACAATTAAAAATGTCAAGATTATTTTCTACCTTTGAATAATTATGAATCATTTGGTATATAGGAGATGATTTGTATTCCTATGTGGTCTTTGGGAAAAAATATAATTAATTCGCGGAAAACGATCAAGGTAGTAAGACTGAGGAAGTCCCCTTATGGGATAAATACATCGATTGCGAAACAAGCTGATTTAAAAAACATATGCTGGACCGGTTCAAGTTGGGAAATATGATTTAAATATATTGGATTCCAAATTATATTGGCATACTCCACATTTAGATAAAACAAAAGCAGAAAAAAGTATATTCATGGTTGAAAAATCATTGAACAATCTTATATTCCTCACAACAAAGCCTAATACTCGATATGCAGACGAAGTTGTTTTTTCAATGTGAAGTATAAACGTTAGTTTCGGATCAAAGCAAACCCCAAGATCTTTTATTAAATCCGGTCTTGTTAGTGTGGTATTGTCCAGACTGTAATTAGGTATATGGGAGTATAGAGTCTTTGCGACTAAACGACATTACGTTACATTTTTTTACATTTAAAGATAACTTATTATTTATACACCATTTATTTAAATTACTCAAATTCTCCTGCAGTTTGACACAATCAGAAATAGTGAATATTTCACAAAAAATTTTGAAGTCATCTGCAAATAAAAGATTCGAAACACTAAGATCCCGGACAATATCATTTATGAACAGTAAAAATAATAGTGGCCTCAATACTGATCCTTGAGGTACTCCAGATGTTTGGTTGTAATATGTAGATTTATGGTTTAAATACTGAACATAAAGATCACGATTTGACAAATAGGATCGAAATAGATTTACTAATGAATTATTTAGGCCTAATGATGAAAGCTTAAATATTAATAGATTGTGATCGAGTCTATCAAAGGCTTTGGAGAAGTCAGTGTAAATAACATCTACCTGACTTCTCCTATCAAGAGCTTCTGAAATGTATTGTGCGATACAGAATAAGTTTGTAACTACTGTTGAGCGACCGGAGACGAAAGCATGTTGAGTAGGGGTAATAATTTCACGAAACTGGAACGAGAAATAGCTATGCAATAATATTTCAAATACCTTCGAGAAATTACATAGAATAGAAACGGGGCGATAGTTTGATATTATTATGATTTAAGTTATTCAAGTTGAACTGAGCATTATCACTAAATAATGTATAATTTCCCGCTAAGAATTTCGCAAAAGTATCCACTATTTCTTTTGGTGTATTTAACTGATTGTTATTTAATGTCATTAATTTAGGTATTGCGGACACGTCACCTTTCCTAAATTGAATAAATGACCAGAAAGCTTTAGGGTCAGACTTGATATTTTCTTCTGAACGTTTGACATAGTTTTCATAAAGTAAAGCAGCTTTCCTTCTAATTTCGGCCCTTAGGTGACTAAATATATTATAATCTAGATCACTCCTACTACGTTTATACTTTTTCCAATTTTTATATTTACGTTCTAGCAGCTATATTAAATCATAGTTAAACCATGGCGGATAATGTCTGTTGGTGGGTTTCTTTTTTGGAACATACTGATCAAATTTATTATAAAATGAGTTTAGGTATTATTAGAGTCTGAGCAATTATTTAAAAAGTTCCAATCTACATCTACTAAACATTTATAGAGATTAGGAAAGTCTGCTTTTTTGAAATTAAATCCTGTAGATGAATCTGGAATAAGATTTATCGAAAGTTCAAATGGTACTTTTACAACTAATGAATGAATCGGATGTATATTCTTCAGCATATCAGTTTTTGTTGTTGTAGAGTCCTGTTTAACCTTTGAATTAATAATGAAAGAAGGCTGTTTCTTAATGACCTGAGCAAAAGATGGGAAAGAAGACTGATTGTCTTGATACTAAGAAAAAGAAGAAAAAAAAAGACTTGCTTGACATAGTGATAATATTTTCTGACTCAGTTCCTCAACAATTTCGTTTTCAAAATCGGATAGCTCATTTATCTTTTTCTCAATTTTTTCTTGTAGGAAGTCTTTAACATCATTGATACATGTACTAATGGAACTCAGTTGGTCGCTAGTCTCTTTTAATATACGTTTTTGCAGAATTTCACATTTCTTTTTACTTACATCATACAAGAAAAGAAATTTTTACTTTTGGAAAGCATGGAAAATTCAATATTAGTTAGGGCGATACATGAGTAGTGAAACCACCTAGCACAGGCTCCCTCACATCCCACAAGGCCTTCATTCTTACCATTTCAGTCATATTTCAAATTAAGATAAAAACTAGAATTCAGAATAATCACAAAATCCAAAGAATCCCCAAAGATATTTGACAAATACAGAGTGAGTTTTAAGTATGGAACGTCTGAATTATCTCGGAAACGGTGCACGATTATAAAATTTGGTTTGTGATTGTTCCGTAATACGGCCGAACTTACAGTAATATTTACATTATTGATAGATCTTGGGCGGATATCATGTAAATTTAGCTACAACTCCGAAATTATAGCATTTTCGTATAGGGAATTTATAAAAATTGTGCAAGCCGGTTCCGAGATAATTGAGGCGTTCCATACTTAAAACTCACTTTGTATGTTAATTTGCTGAATAAACTGTAGAAGTATCAACTTATTTTTTCTATATAAACTTCATGTATTTTTTGTTTATAACCGGTTCGTCAATTAGTAACTTATTTACTTATTTATAATTCTTTTAGTCTCCTTTGAAAATAGGTTTCATGATGAATATGAAAAGTGCGCCTTTTTGGTTTAGAAAGTTTTTAATAATACATGTAGATTTAAAATTAAAATAAAAAATTTACAGATGTACCTATTTTTTTACTTGATGTCAAATACACATTTTGACTAATCAGGTCATTGGCCTTGTAAGCTTTGTCATCAGTTTTCAGTGCCACTTTAGGAAAAACCCCTAATAAGTACCCAATAAAATATGACATTTTTTTTGTAGCATTATACCATTATCAGGCAGTGAAAAATCTTTTGTCAATGGTAATCAAAGCATAGAATGGCAAAAATACACATTCATTCTTAAATTCATTTGATGAAATTTTCCTATTATTAGATACCTACCTTTTTTAAAAGATCATTTCCCATTTTATTCTATTATTTTTTTATTTTTTATTTAGTTCTTACGCTAAAAATGTTTAGCAAAAATTATATTCAACTATAAAAGAACATGAAACAACTATATGAAATAGTAATTACTTCTACTATTTAATGTCCCCATAAAACTTTATTACGAAAAACAAGTCTGTAAAATATGAAATTAAAGCGAAATATTAAATACTAATAACCGCTTCCATTGGTTAATATACAGCTAAACGTTAATATTGCGCTCCACTAATTTTTTTAATTTTTATTTCCCTCTACTTTTAATATTCGGTCCCCCAATAATACTAATTTCTTTTTATTGTACTTAAAGTTTCTGTGACTATTCTTCATTATTATGATATACAATATCGTAAATGTATTAAAATATTTTTATAGTTAAGAAAGTATTAAAAAAATAAAACTGAAATTAAAATAATATTATGATTTACTAAATAAAATAAAATGTACATTGATTGTCAATAAAAAAGAAAAATTAATTTGAAATAAAAAAACTAAAACAAATCGTAAATAAGGGTTAATTCATATGTTAAATCAAATTATAATGAATTTTTCGAAAAACTTATTTTTAATTAGAAATGATTAATTTTAAAACTAATAACAACCACCTAATCTAAATTTTTAAATTTTCCACAATTAATTCTGATGGAATCCTTCACCAAACATATTCACATGTTAGTATATTTAAAACAAATTATCTGTTCATACATTTTTCAATTATCGACAACTGGATAGGTAATTATTTCCTTTTTTCAAAATGAGTTCTATCACTTATTTTTAATAAATTTTGAAAGTTAGTATTAAATTAGGAGTTTATTAATTCAAATTAAACAGGCTATCACTTTTTATCTCCATTTTTCCACGTTCACTATTCAATGTCTGTACTTGAAAAGAGAGAGAGAGATTCAAAATTCGGACATCAATTTTATAAATTTTGGAAATGGTTTGACATTTCGTAAAATTAATTTTAGTAAAAACTCCTTTTTTACATGGTACGGATTTTTCTATAAAATATGTATCCACATTAAATAATTATATTTTAAATTGGCTAACAATTCTTAAATTTTATAAATCTATAACTTATGTCGCAACTTTTAGTATTGTATATAAAATTTACTACTAATTATAATTAAATTAACATTAAACCATCAATATGATACCCAAAATATTTTTTAAAATAAAAATGTCTAATAAGATCAAAAAACCTATACTTAATATTTAAATTAAATAATTGTAGATTTTTAATGAAACTTTTGACACGTATTTATTTGATCCTAAAACCACTGAGAAAATGTATTATTTTTTTTGTTAGTAGATAATTTTTGAAATGAGGTGAAAGTTACTTTGGGGCTCTTAAAAATATTTTTTTTAAATTATTTAAACTTGAAACAAAACAAATATCAACCAATTGTAAATAATTAAAGAAATAAATATATAAGTAAACCCCAATGGTAGTTCATAATAGTAAATCAACATAAAATTGTGTTTCGTAAATATTTACTTGTAGTTAGAAACGAGTGAAACGACTGACTTAAATAATAGTGACAACGAACTAATTCTGAATTCAAATTTACTGTATTTAAATTTGACAGAATCGTTCTTTAAACTGTCATTAAGTGTTTATCAATTTAGTAAACACACTAACATATGATATACATTTTAATCCACTTGTCTATGTAAATGATTTTAAATCTCGTTGTTGTATTGCGTAATGAAGAGATTTGTTTTATTATGAAAATCCACATTTGTTGTTAGTTAAAACAAAACTCGAAGAAACACTTCAACTAATATAAAATCCATATGTAAATACATTGACTTATTGATGAAAATAATTTTTTTTTCAATTAGTCTTGGAAGGTGGGTTTAAACAATAAACTTGTGTGAAACACGATTTATGAATTGACATTTCTTAAAGTTAATTTTAATACAAATTGATTTTTTAAATATCCTGTTTTTTTTATAAAACATGTTTCCACTTTAAATAATTGTTAGAAGATAGATCTCTATACATTATTCTTTAATGTAGAATTCATTATTTCAAGACATATTTTAAATTCTAAGAATTCTTGAATTATATAGTTTTAGTTTGGTCATATTTCGCAAACTTATTTTAGTGTATGGATTCTTATTCCAACTTTGTGGGATATGTACAAGAAATGTATGTAGCATTTTAGTTCTGAATAAAAAAGTAACCAACTCATTGCTCAGTGCTGCGCCACTAGTTTTCTCTGTTTAAGGACTTTTTTGCGACCTAAAGTCGAGCGGCGCAGTACGACTTCAGCTGTACCTTGTAAACATTTTATATTTTTAATAATTAAAGTTTCTTTTAATATACAGTCCACATAAGTATTTATTTTTTGTATAACGGCAAGGGAACAGATTCATAATCAAACACTCATTGTTAGATGGCTTATGATTATATATTTTTTATTGACTATTTCTAAACAATACAATCTCATATAAGAAAAAATAATACTGTTTAATTAGTATGTATGTATAATATACAGAGTGCGCCACAGAAAACAGTCCACCCCGATGTTTGGCCGTATTCATTAGATTTTAAGGAAATGCTGAAACACGTCGATTTTTGTTTTAAGGGGGACACATTTTTAAGATATCTGCCATTTGTAAACTCCCTCCCTTCCACTTCCCCAACCCCTTTATTTTAAATAGGGAATATACCATATGTGGCAAATCATTAGAAAGACATTTACATGGAGTATTCAGGCATCTGATCATCACGATTTTTTTTCGATATTTACACCGTTTTTGCAATTTTTTTAGGACAGTCTATTTAAGCGAAACTAATTTTAAATTACGACTTTTTGAATATACACAAAAAAGTACTGTTACCAAATTTTTGTAAAATGGACTGTTTTGGGATTATGGATCGTCGCGTTTACGGTGACTCACGCTGCTAGTATTTATGGCTACATTAAGAATTATTGGCATGTGGCTTCTATATTTGAGTGCATTAGCTTAAAATAACTTCTCACACCCCAACATTACCTAAAATTGTATGGAAACCGATTTTTCCTGCTACACATAATAGATTAAAAAAGTAAGCTCTTGCTAAATGAACGACAAAATTACATATTCATCAGTTTCCTTAACACGCATAGTCGTCATTTTTCTTATGGAAAATTCTGCATTAATTTCCATAATATTCATAATTCTGCATCGCAGTCGACTGTACATATTAGCAGCAACTGTTCCATGATTTACTGCTATAATAATTAACCGAAATATGACACACTGTAATATACGTATTTATTGGGAATTCAGTTATATTCTAAAACATCAGTAGTTGGTGTTTTTTACATTTTTTAAGGGATTTGGATGAACATTTGTTCAACAAACATATAATAGGAAGGTTTTCTATTGGGCTCAAATGTGGTATAGAGGATTAATCAAAAAAACACCAAATCATTACCACATAATAAGTTAATGTATAAAAAGAAGGACGACTAGTTTCGACTACAGTAAGTCATAGTTAAAATTAATAAAACAGCAAAAATTAAATAACTAAAGTTAAACTTGACATGTAAAAGGTGAAAATAAGCAAAATTAACAAAAATATGTGGTAAACTTAACATCAAAATTAAACAATTAATATATTAATAGTTTCTTTCTTTTCTATTGAAGCATATGTAGTAACTATTAAAATTTTAATTGTTAATTATCACATGTCAACTTTAACTTTAATTATTTAATTTTTGTTGTTTTATTAATTTTAACTAGACCTGATGATGCCTTACTGTAGTTGAAAGTAATCGTCCTTCTTTATATACATTTAACTATTATGTGGAAATGATTTGGAGTTACGTATACTAACATTATAGGGTAAGCCACAACATACCTCCTTTCATTTGGTACCTACACAAGTGTTAACCTTGTACTTATTGTAAATACTTAACTAATTATTAATGATCTTTATTTAAATAAAATAACAAAATAATACAACAGTAACAATAAATTGCCACACAATAAATTACAGTAAGTGTTCGAATTGTGTTCCTTCTTGTGCTTGACAGTGTCCTAAGCGATCGATAAATACATGGTGAACTTTATTAATGGTTTTCTGTAAAATTTTATTTATTTCTTGCCTTATTCTATCTTTTAAATCATTTATGTCGTCGGGTTTACTTTTATACACAACATTTTTTATATGACGCCACAAAAATAAATCTAATAGCGTGAGATCCGGTGACCTTGGTGGTCACTCAATGGGTCCTCGTCTACCGATCCACTTATTGGGGAAAACTTCGTCAAGATATGTTCCCATCTTGTTGATATCAGAGAGTTTCATCGATATTTCTGGGAATGTTTGCACTAGTGAATAAATTCATTAAAGTTGGAATCAAAAAGTTCATTAAAAATTGGAGATAAGTTGGCCCGTTTGCAGTTTCATAAAAAAAATAGGGTCTACTGATTTTATTTCGAACAATTCCTGCCCAAACATGAATTTTCTGTGGATATTGAGTGTGATGTTCTCTCGTCCATTTAGAATTTTCCTTTGCCCAATATCTACAATTCTGTCTGTTGAATTCACCGTTTAATATAAATGTGCATTCATCAGAAAAGTGCGAAAAGTGGATCATTACTATGTTTATCCATCAAAGTTTTGTTAAATTCCATTCTACGATCCGGGTCGTCATGTGATAGTTCTTGTATAAGGTGTACCTTAAAGGAACGCCACTTTTCATATTTTAATAAACGAATCATCATGTTCGCGACTAGCTTGCCGAACGTTGTTGTGTGAATTTTTTTCGACAGCCAACAAAACGTTTAATTTAGTATTCTCGGCAAGTGCTGGACGGTCTGATTTAGCTAGATTTTCTACGGTACCAAACTCCCTAATTTTTTTTTTATTTTGCTCACTATTGACTGACTTTGAGGTTGTTCTGGATATTTACTATTAAACATAGCACATGTTTTGTTTTATAGATAAACGCATTTTTAAAGTGTGGATAAGCAAATTTAGAATAACTAAACTGGTACTAAACTTCACAAGTGTCACTGTGAGTATTAAAGAGTGGCCTACTGCGTTATTATCACAACTTTTTATACTTGACAAGTTTTTACAATAATTATAACCAAAGATATGCCGGTATTAATTTTAAAATTATCGTATCTTTAAAACTATTACCGAACACAAATATGCTATATTTTTGGAATCGTCTTGAAATTTGCAATCTAAAAAAAAATAAAATATACCGGATATGTCATTTAAAAAAAATGTTGAGTACATCGTTACTCTCAAATAGTTGACCCACTATATTTTATTGTTATGTAAAAATACATTAAATTAAAATAAAAAATCGACTTGTCTCAGGATTTTTCCTCAAAATTGTTTGTTTAGCTCAAAATTAATTTATTCCATTCTTCATATACCATTCTAAAAATAGGGAACATAATAAATAATATTTTTAAATTAAGCTAAAGAACGTAGGTATTTCTTCAAACTGTAATTGTGCATTTAAACAATTATCTTTATTATGCTTGACGAGTCAACAAATTTCTAAATTTTTCAAATTTGTACAAGATTAACTTATTATTTGTATGGTGTACATGTTTTAGGATCAAAATCGTGTCCAATATCTATTAAATGATTTGCGAAATGAGAGAATGACGTAGAGTTGGCGTTTAGAGCCATTATATCCTCTTTTAAGCGGATTTTGAAATTTGTAAAAGTCCTATCAATATATGTATATAGCACCACAATTGCAATTTAGTTTGTACATTTCAGCATGTTCTAATGGATCTACTTTGGTCAATGAATTATATGATTTGAAAGAGACTTTGACGTAAGGCTTAAGGATATACGCTATTTTAGCCTCCCTTATAAAATAGCAAATATTTTTCCTTATGTTATTTTTTTTAATTAATCTGGCAGTCCTCTATAATAAAAATCATATTAATAACTCTGTACTGAAGGAGACAGCTAAACTCAACGAATTTGTTTATTGTATTTCAATTTTGTCTCAACTTCCTCAATTTTATAAATAATAGACATTTTTCTCTAGTAACCAAATTAAAATAAATAACTGTTGAATCCATCCAAATTTATTTTTTCTTTTATTTTGGGAACAATATTTTCAAAATAGGGCCTTCCATTGTGATGATCTGTTCTATGCAAAAGTCACTTCGATAGGAGACAGTTTTGTGCTTTTAGTAAATTTACAAGTGTTGAGTTTTCTCTTAGTGGAATAGTTATCTTATTTATTATTTAGGCAAATTGAGTTTTACTTTTTTGTTTGCCATACAAACTTTTCTGATAAGTTTTGAATCGATAAGACCAATTTATTTGACAAAATTTAAAATTATTATTTTTTTTTGGAACCCCACTTAAAATCAGAATATGATTTATTTTTAAGTGCTTCAAAAAATACCAACCTATTTACAAATAAATGTAAATCTACTAACCTTGACTTCCTTTGTACTGAGCCTATATTTACTGAAAAAAATGTTTAAAATACTCTACTATTTTAAGATTTAAGTGATTCAGATTGTGTCTTTACTAACAATTAGCTTAAGATTGTTCTTCAAAATGTTAAACAATAAAACAATAGCCTATTTAGCAAATACAAACTAATGATAGAATTATAGTGAAATATGTGGCGTATCTTATCTTTATATATTTATTATTTTAGATAATATTTTTATGAGATAAATATTCATGTACTCTCATGCGAAACAATTGCAGTGTTAATTTTAAATTGTATGTGACAAGTTGTGTATATTAAAAATGGAATTAACAGAAATCCAGAATCAATTAATTACAAAAGTAGCTAAAGAAAATAATTTTCAAAATTTTAAAACTGATGTAGAGTTAGGTTCACAGAAAGGTGATAACTTTTTAGGAAAAATAGCGAGAATTGTGGTGAAAGATGAATCGAAAAAACTGGTACTGATCATGAAAAGTGCATCTACTAATGAAAATCTGAGAAAAGTACAGCCAATCAGATCTATTTTTCTCAGAGAAATTTATATGTATAAAACTGTATTTAACGAATATTCAGATTATGAGGATGATTACAATATTTATAGTCGATTTAATGCACATGCTAAACTTTTTGTAGCATTAGAAGATGAACCAAATGAGATATTAGTTCTCGAAGACATGAAAGGAAAAGGCTACCAAATGTGCAACAAAAAAGTCACCATGAATTCTCATCATATAGAAAAAGTTCTAAAAGAATACGCCAATTTTCACGCAATTTCCTTTGCCATGAAAGAAAAGAATCCAGACCGCTTCAAAAAATTAACAGAAAATTTAAAAGACGCTTTCCGCGGTCATTTTGAAGAAAATAAAGAACTTCAGATGTCTTTCTTAGAAACTCTATTTGCTAATTTATACAAAAGTGTAGAAGACGATCCAAAAGCTACGAAAGAGTTGAATAAATTTGAGAATATCATCCGTAAAACCGGCCGGCAACCAGAAGATCCCAATGACCTTTTAGTCGTTACTCATGGAGATTGTTGGTGCAATAATTTTTTATTTAAATATGAGGTAAGGCAGATGTCTAAAATCTATATGTCAAATTCTTTTAAAAACTTTAGATTTTGTTGTAATAATAAATAAATATTACGATTTGTTTAAATAATAATAAAATTCCTTATTAGTTATCCAAGTTCTCTTTATCTAATTTAAACGGTAAAATTTACATGTAAATTTAATATTTTTAGGGTGAAAATAAAGATAAACCATCAGACATTTGCATAATTGACTGGCAACTTTCAAAACTTGGTTCTCCAGCTGTAGATCTGTGCTATTTTCTTTTTGTCAACGCTTCCAATGAAATCCTAGACAACTACAAAAAATACTTGATTCTATACTACAGCGTTCTCTCACAAAAACTGAAAGAATTTTCCTGTGACGTTGAAGAAGTGTTTCCGTTCGAAACGTTGGAAGCTCAATTTAACAAGTACAGCAAACAGACCCTTTTCATGTGCGTCATGGTAATGAAAATATTACTTTGCGAACCAGACGAAGCACCCGATTTTGAAAGAGATGTTAAAGAAATTTCTGAATTAAAAAATATTATAGAATTTAGTCTTACCAATACAGATGAATATCATCGAAGACTTTCCTGTATTGTTAAGTTTTTAGTTAAGAATAATCTATTACTGCCAGAAAATTGTTAAAGGTAAATAAATTTAAATATTTTTTTAAATGTTTATTTAATAAATAAAAGAAGTCCAACAGCAAACAATTTGGTTCGAAAGCTCGGCTTTTAATTTGTATTGATTCAGTTTTAAATATATAAAATAAATCAGATAGCATGGATTTTTTTTAAATAAACAACTTGTTAATTTCAAAATTTTTTCTGTATCTGTCGGTCAAATTTTATGTGTTATTAACAACATATAAAATAATTTAAAAATGTTTGTAACTTTTATGCTTCCCAATCATTTAAAGTTCCCTAATACGTTTGTTGATTTTGTTAAACTAGTTAATTAATGTTTCAAATGATTTTTTATTTAAAATTTGAAGATACCTTTCGCTCATCTTTTATATTTACAATGATATTATTTAAATGACTAAATGCTATCAACAATAAAATGACAAGTTTTATTTATTTTAATTTTCCGAATATTTAAAAATTTTTAAATTGAAACGAATGGGTCTACGATCAGATTCAATAAGAATACTGGTTTCGAATTTGGACCGTGCCATTTGTGAATGTAGATAAACTTAATTTTTCTTCATACATGTACATTGGGTAAGTATAGTTCGGTAAATACATATAAGAACACGGAAATTGTGGTAGGTGGAACTTTACGCGACAGGACCGGATTCATATTATTGAATAAAAAGCGAATGTGATTCGATTTTTATAATCTATATAACATTTTTCAGAAGATATTTCAAAGGCATAAAATTATAATAGTAAAACAAAATAAGTAAAAATAAGAAATTAATTATAAATAAGATTAAACAAGCTAAGTATTCAATTTGACATAAACCGTTTTTTTCCGTGTTCTAATACTTCTTCCTTTAGTCCTCCCAGTCTTCAAATTCACTATCAGTCTTCTCTTAATCTACTATGAATATGTTACCGCCACTGATATGTAATTATCCAGTTTTCTTATGTTCTTATTCAATTTTTATTCCCTTATCCACACATTTCTTCCAATATTCTTTAGTGATTTTGGAGGCTTGATCTTTGATCAGTTCGACCACTTTCTTGACAAATTTCGGAATGCAATAATTTATTGTTGAGTGACTCTCAATTTGGTTCATTTAGTATTGTTCATACATTTTCGGAATTTACCTGCTAATTTTAATTTAGTGTTAATTTGTCCTTATTTATTTATTTTTATTTGTTTAATTTGTTAATTAAAATTTAACCAATTAATTCAACGTATCAGTTGCTTAATGAATTAGGTTTTACTCACAAATTGTGTTAAAATGTGATACTCTTATGTCTGTTTTAGTCATTATTTCATATTTAACAATTCCTGTCATTAGCTAATAATATTAATAAATATTTATATTTTTAGTAATTATAAAAGATTTTTTTATAAAATATATAATTATAAAACTCTATTATTTTTTTCTCGTGGCCGATATTTCCAACAACGTAATTTACAACTCCCGTTGTAACGAATGCTGAAAGAGTTCAATATAACAGTCATTGCAACAGGAGGAGTTTTAGTGCTTATAACAAATTTACGAGGGTTGAGTTTTTCGTTAGTGACGTTATCAATTTAACAAACACAAACTCAGAGTAAAATTATATAAAAATATATAGATTATCTTATCTTTACATTTAATTTTTAGATGAGATTTATGTACATTAAACGTTCATGTATTTTAGTTCAAAACATTTTTACAATTGTAGTGTTAATTTTAAATTCTGTGTAAAAGTGTATTTTTAAAATGGAATGGAAACTGATTTTCATAATTATAAATTTGATATTGATTTAAGTTTACAGAAAGGTGACAACTTTTTAGGAAAAATAACGAGAATTTTGGTCTTGACGAGGTTCAAATCACACGATTTGTTGGGCCTGCTCGCAGTCCAGATTTAAATCCCATAGAACATGTTTGGGATGAGATGGGAAGACGTTTACGAAGACATGTGCCGGCCCAGAAATTCTAGAGAGCTTCGCGACATACTGGTGCAGGAATGGGAAAATCTTCCGCAGGATGTGATCCAAAATCTAATCCAAAGCATGCCTCGTCGTTTACAAGCTGTTATCACTGCCAGAGGTGGGAATACTCGCTCCTGAATTCCTTAAAATTTATTTTGTTTGAACAAATTCAAATTTTCATTTTCATTACTTTAAATAAACTCTAAAGAGAACCACAAAAACTTTTTTTTATTCAAGCAATCACGACAAAAGCATCGCATAACCAGAGTAAACTATGTTACAACCGAAAAAAATCCAAAACAATTCAAAATTTCTAAAATAGTTTCAAATTAATGGGTGACCCTAATTTTATGCTCGGCAGTGTATATATATATATATATAAAAAAAGAAAATTTATTATGATTTTAAATATTTTTTATCAAATAAGTATATATATTGAGAGCGCTTTTATTTTTTCAACCTAATTTTAAAAAAATTTTAATCCGTTCATATGACTTAGTGGCAACTAAGGCAAACCACTATGGAGTGACATATTTAGTCGCTACCACGTAGCAGGTACTAAATGTGTTGCTTGGGTAAATTAAATCGGATTCAATCGACTTCTTTCAATACATAATTTGTTGATTTAATGAAAGTTTCTTAAAAGAAGTTCTCTGCCAATTTTCATTAGGCGTTAACAATTAAATTAAAAAGTTGTATAACTTTTAAGTTTTGTAATCACTTAATTGTAATCACTTAAAGTTTCCTTCCTTCCTTCCTGGTAAGCACGTTAATTAATGTTTGAATGGATTTTTTAATTACGATTTGCAAATAACTTTAAGTTAGTTAAATTAATACTTTATCTTGATTAACAATAATAATCAAGCTTAATAGATACTACGAGTGAATCAAAAACTTTTATTATTATGTAATTAAATAATAAAAATGCTACCTTCAATAAAATCACTTCCGATTTCAGAATTATTATTTGTTTTGTTACCACCAATTTTGAAAAACGATTATTTTTTAAAATAAAACGAAAAGTCTGCGGTCAGAATGTGTAAGCATACTATTTCAGTACGATTTTTGACACATTTTTGTTATACTGTATGGTCCAAAAACCCGTTGATTTTTATTTTTAAATGGGCGCTTCGACAGATCAACTTTTATTTTTGACGTCATCAATAAAAATTTTAAACAGAAAAGTGGGTCTTGCTATACATCAATTGAAAGGTCTTTTAAAAATCTATTCACCCATATCAATTGTGTCTAAGTATTATTGTCAAAAGTAGTATTAATGACATTCGAACAGATTTCTTAATATATTAAGTATTGTTATGATGTATTTATTGATACCCAAAAACAAATTGAGTAAAGGCCATCACTGACAATGAAAATATGTCTAAACTACTGTTTACTCTTTTTTTTTAAAAAACCTAGTTACCTTATTTATTACTTTATTACCTTTAGTGACATTTAACATAATTGTTAAGTGGTTAATGATATTGTAGTAGACGTAATCAAAAACTTTTTTTGCTTTTTTAGTTATATAAGAATTTTTCTTTATAAAACATATATTTAATTTTATAAATTGAATACTACCAAAACTAACTCTATTTAAAAAATACGCTAAAAAATTCCTTTTTATATACGTGGTGGCAAATAAAATTCTGTTTGGTGAATTTCATTTTTTAAGAGAAATTAAGAACATAAAACTTTTTTTGGAAAAAAGAGGTAGAGATATATAACAATTTAATTCTAATTAATAAATATTTGTAGAGTGACAATTATATCAGTGGAAATTAATTAATATCGCTTTGACGGCTTAGCTTTAATTTCT
Organism: Hermaeophaga mercurialis; assembly: GCA_951812935.1. Lineage (NCBI taxonomy): Eukaryota > Metazoa > Arthropoda > Insecta > Coleoptera > Chrysomelidae > Hermaeophaga > Hermaeophaga mercurialis. Next base: position 29,129,560 of record OX638361.1, on the reverse strand, counting down.
ATTAATCCCTTCATAAGTATCTAAATTGAATGAGGTGCAACCTACTTCCCAAAATAAACAACTTGTTGATTTATTGAAACTTCGGTATTCCTCAGTCAAATTTGAAATGGCATTACCGCTCATTTAAATTCATTTAAAAACTTGTACAACTCTCTAATTTCTCAGCTGCTGTTAGTTTTTTGAAAATTTTAATTAATGCTTGTTAGAATCTTTTAACAGTAATTAGGAGAAAAGTAACATTAACTAGATTAGATCTTGATCTTGATAAACAAATATAATATGTGGATAGTTTTTTTTTTATTTAGTACTTTAGTACTTATTTTATAATACACGCTTACGCTTTAATAATATTTTTGGAGTTAATTTGAGAACCCATTAAAATCTAAAAGGTAACATCTTTTAAATATAAAGAGAAAAATATACGCCGAAATTTATGAATTTGCTGTTAGAAATAAGTGATTTTTATTACCTAGACTACCCTGTATATTTTATTCACTGATTATCTTAATTAAGTAGTTTTAAATATTTTTGTTTAAACCATAAAGAAAATGAATCTCAAGGGTCTATTAATGAAATTGCAAAAACAAGTATCTTTGAGCAGTCAGATATATCACTGTTTCGATTTCGTTCTGATATGTTTTCTTAAAAATTATACATAGAGGGTGATCAACTTATATTTCGAAGTTTGATATCTCGGTTATCTTCAGAAACAGGAAAGAACGTTTTAAATAAAAGTTATAGAGAGAGTCAAGCTTCACATTTTAAAATTTTTTAGTAATCATAGTCTCATAAGGTCACAGCATTTCAAATTTATGTTTATTTTAATAGAATACTCCGTTTATTCTTACATTTTTATAAACCTCTTGTCGAGCTAATTTCAAAGATGTATCATACTTTATGTCTATTATGTTTAATAAAGGATCTACAACCACCTGAAAATCACATTTTTTTAATTTAGATGTATATAGTAGCAAACCGTTGAAAATCAATAAAAACGGTTTACTTGTTCCCATCCTAAGTTTTCAAATTCTATACTCTATTCTATACATTAGAAAATATTTGATACAGAGTGATTAAAAATCAGATGGTATTTCAAATTTCAACGGTTTTTCTGGTACAGATATTTAAATTCAAAAAAATGTGATTTTCAAGTGGCTGTACATCCTTTACTTAACATAATAAACATGAATATGATGCACCGTTGAAAATAGCTCGGTAGGAGATTTATAAAAATGTAAAAATATACGGGGTATTAAATTTAAAAAGACATAACTTTCATATGCTGTGACACTTTGAAATGAACTATCACTGGACATATACAGCAGTTTAAAATTTTTAAGGTGGCAGCTACCGTGGGGTGTGTTGGATTCCTCGTTATGAATTTTATTTAACAATTTAACATTTATTTCTGAGTTTCTAGGGGGGTCAAGTTTCCAGGGTGTTCTTGAACATAGTGCGTTCCTTAAAGATACAGGTAGTACACACCTGTAATAACAAAAAACTCTGAAAAAATATTTTCCTTCAGTCGGCACTTAACTCGGTGCCTAAATAATAACAATTTTAATAAACATTTTTCTACGGGTTCTTACATGTAAGTCAGTAAGTACTAAATTTTAAAAATAAAAAGTGAACATAATAATTAAGGTTTTTGATTGACCAACACCGTATTTTACTAATGATTAAAATATACATTAGTTTGCTTATAACAAGTCCTTGAAAATGGTATAATTTAGATCTTAATCACCTGATGTATCAAAACCATTGAAGGTAGAAAACAAACATATATATATATTTCAAATTTTTGTCAGTATTTATATCCTATCAAATTGCTCTTATAAGGAGCCTATATTGACTGAAAAATTTTTCTTAACCCTTTCGAGCTTAAAGTTATAAAAATTTTCTCATGTATGTTTATTAACATTTAGGTTAAACTGTTTTCCAAAAACAATAATACAATTACCTATTTAAAAAAACCAAGTAATGATAACAATATAAAGAAATATATGTTTATCTTATCTTTATATTAGAGTTATTAGATAACAGTTTATTTGATAATCTTTACAATTAGTGGTATATTTAACATTTGTGTGAGTTGGTATATTTTTTAAATGGAATTAACAGAAGCCCAGAATCATTTAATTACAAAAATAGCTAAAGAAAATGATTTTCATATTTTTAAATTCGATGGCGAATTAGGATCTCAGAAAGGTGACAACTTTTTAGGAAAAATAGCGAGAATTATGGTGAAAGACGAATCAAAAAAATTGGCAATCATCATGAAAAGTTCACCTACTAATGAAAATCAAAGAAAAATACAACCAATCAGATTATTCTATCTTAGAGAATTTTATTTGTACGAAACTATATTTAAAGAATATTCAGATTTTGAGGATGAGTACAATATAACAAATCGATTCAAGGCGCATGCCAAATTTTTTGGTAAATTAGAAGAAGAACTAAATGAGACACTTGTACTCGAAGACATGAAAGAAAAAGGTTATCAAATGTGTAATAAAAGAATCACAATGAATTCCCATCACATAGAAAAAGTTCTAAAAGAATACGCCAATTTTCACGCTATATCCTTCGCCATGAAAGCCAAAAATCCAGACCGTTTCAAAAAATTAACAGAAAATTTAACAGTCCATTTTTCTTCTCAAAATGATGGAAATAAAGAATTTCAGATTACTTACTTAGAAATATTATTTTTTAATTTGTACAAGAGTGTAGAAGACGATCCAAAAGCGACCGAAGAATTGAAAAAATTTGAAGATGTCCTCCGTAAAAACGGCATGCCACAAGAAGATGATCCCAATCATCGGTTAGTCGTTACTCATGGAGATTGTTGGTGCAATAATTTCTTATTTAACTATGAGGTAAAGAAAACGTTTAAAATATATATGTTACATTCCTTTTTAAAATTTAGACATTTAAAAACATGAAAGACTTCTCATAAAATTTTAGGTTAAGTCCTCTAAAGTTTCCTCCAGCTTGGCTCGCAGACTTTTGTTTCCTATGTTTTGAGTACATGTTACTTCTTGCTGCTTCTTTTATCTTTAAAATTATCATCTTCTTTGAATAAGTCTACTTTTAGCTCTTGTTGTAATTTTTGCATAAATACTCATATATTTACTTAATAATAAATAAGTATTATGATTTGTTTAAATAATATTAAAATTCTTTATTAGTTATCCAAGTTCTATTTATCTAATTTAAACGGTAAAATTTACATGTAAATTTAATACTTTTAGGATGAAAATAAAGATAAACCATCAGAGATTTGTATACTTGACTGGCAAATGTCGAAACTTGGTTCTCCAGCTGATGATCTGTGCTATTTTCTTTTTGTCAACGCTTCCAATGAAATCCTAGACAACTACAAAAAATACTTGATTCTATACTACAGCGTTCTCTCACAAAAACTGAAAGAATTTTCCTGTGACGTTGAAGACTTGTTTCCGTTCGAAACGTTGGAAGCTCAATTTAACAAGTACAGCAAACAAACCCTTTTCACGTGCGTCTTGATAATGAAAATATTACTTTGCGAACCAGACGAAGCACCCAATTTTGATATAGAAATTAAAGAAATTTCTGAAGTTAAAAATATTATAGACTTTAGTCTTACCAATACAGACGAATATCATCGAAGACTTTCCTGTATTGTTAAGTTTTTAGTTAAGAATAATCTATTATTGCCAGAAAATTGTTAAAAGTAAATAAATATAAATATTTTTTTAAATTTTTATTTAATAAATAAAACAATTTGGTTCAAAAGCTCGGCTTTTAATTTGTATTGATTCAGTTTTAAATATATAAAATAAATCCGATAGCATGGATTTTTCTCTCCAGCTATGGATCTGTGTATACATGAAAATAATTTTAGAATATTTAGTTTTGACCACCATTAACTGATACCTTTCAAATAAATCATTAAGTTTTGCATAGTAGGAGTTGCAGAACAACGACAGAAGTTTGCCGAACCCTGTGTATTAACAGTATGTGATCATTGATCAAAAGAGTTAATTATTTAAAATTATTTTGGAAAACAAATTTAAAATACTTTTGATCCTATCTCCCCCAACCTGCTTAAGCACTTGAACGGCTTAGACTGCAATTATGCATTTTTTATTAACTGAAGTAGACCTTTCATTTATTTCAATTATTATGTTACCCTATTTCTGCAGCAATAATTATCTGAGTAGGTAAATAACATCACGTGGACGGCTTAAATTTCATTTGTATTAATCCATTCATAAGTATCTAAATTGAATGAGATAAAACATACTTCGATAAATAAACAACTTGTTGATTTAATTAAACTTCTTTACCTCGTAATCAAATTATGGCATTAGCGGTTATTTAAATTCTTTAAACTTCTCATCTTTCAAATTTCCTAGACTTTTTGGGAATGTTTGTAAGACTCTTTTAGTTGTAATTTGGAAATAAGTTACACTTAACTAAATTAAACCACGATCTTGATTAATAATAATAATAGCTTTAGCGAGAGAAAAGTACTTATTTTCGACACACTTTTGGCGAGTACTACTTGGTTAATAAATAATATTTTTGACGTTATTATAAGATCATAATGATTGTTTCTACCCTTACTTTATGGAATTTTTTTATTTGAAATATAAACGATAAATTATACTTATCTTAATTTTCCATAGTTTACCAAACCTTTTTTAAAAATTCTCATGACATATTTCACCTGCAGTATCATCAGATATGTATGACACAAGAAATTGACAGATTTTTCACGTAAATGTTTGATTTCTAATGATAAATATTCGAACCAATCAGCATCTTCAAACTAGTCATATAAGAATATTTAAGAAAGCTTTGGAAAACTATTGAAATTTAAGATAAATATAATTTATCTTTAATATTTATTAAGAACCAATAAAATACTCAGACAGATCAATTCTAATCTAAAAGTTATATCTTGTAACTCAAAAATGGGATAAACAGAGGAGTTAATGTTTGTTTCATAGACCATCCCGTTTTAATTCAACAGACTACAATACTTTTTAAACCGTTAATATTATGATTTTCAAGTGGTTTATTATTGGATAGATTGCATAAAGAGGTACAGTTGAGGAGCCATGTAGATTACTCTTATAAATTTCAATCTGATGTGTTATCTTAAAAATAAAGTATACGCAATAAAACCAGTTAATTTAATGACGTCAAAGATACTTCAGAATATGTCTTGGTAAATAGAGAACTCTTTTAATCTTTAATACGGTAAAATAAAGAAGCATTAGAGAAAAGTAGGTTTTGTTTCAAGTCGGTTCATTTTACCTATATTTTACATTTGAATTGAACTTCTCCAAAAAAGTTATTGTCGGTTTCTAAGGAAAATTCAGAGGTCGAGTTAACGAAAATCACCTTCTTCGTACTTCAAATACATAAATTACACAATAAATTTCAATTTTAATTTAAATAACGAACTACTTGTAAAATTGACCTTTCTCGTATTTTTTAAATTTTCCTAAAATAAGGCAACTAGTATACACGCTCTATATTTTTTAAATAAAGATAATTTAATTTTATTAAACCACGATAAAATTTTATATAATGTTATCTAAACTCATTTACACACATTTTTTCCTTCATTTACAATGGTTTAATAAAAAAAAAAATTGTCTATTAATTTCCAGTGACTGACAAAAATAAGTAATGAACAATATATAAAAAGTAGTAAAAATCATATCTCGAGAGTTACATATTTATCTTAATAATAATAATAATTGTGTTCAGATTATGTAGTGAAGTGATAAATCAAATAATATGATAGTAGAATAATGCAAATACGTTACTAATAAAACATTATACAATGAATTTATGTACAGAAAAACTAATTAGGAGATAATTTTGTATGTTTAATTATAATTACCAAAATATTTTACGTCAAAAATAAAAACTGTATATACCAAATGGCATGTACAATGTATCTGCTTAAATTGGAATTATATGAACAAAATATTTATTATGATTATGGAAAGATAAATTATACTCATGTTGAATTTCTGCAGTCTTTCAAAGCGTTTTAATATATATTCAAGTGGAAAACGGTAGAAATTCAAAATATTGTTTATCTTTCTATATTTATTATGAATAATTTACACAAAGTAAGAGTTAATTAATTTAAAATATTTATTATTAATTTTTAGAAAAAGTTCTTCATGAAAAGTATTGCTTGGTTTATATCTAAAGATAAAATTCTCATTTTGTTCTTTTACGAAATAAAAATTTTACTCAATTGAGTACCTAAATTTCTTTTATTATTTTTGATAATATCAAAAATTGTTATAGAAACAAGTCGATAAAACTACATTCAAATATACGATTACATCAAATCATTTAGTCTGCAAATAGGAAAATAATCTCAATTAATAAATTGTGTAACTAACACAATATTAATAAAAATAAAAATAATAAAATTTTAACCCATTTCACTAAAGCCATCTCTCTTTCTAAACATAAAAGTTCAAAAATAATATTTCAGTTCATTTACGAATCAATACGAGCATAAACGAACACTTTATGAAGAAGGAAGAATGCATTACTATTTTCCTTCTAAAATCTTGAGTAGACATATCGGAGGTGGGAACATCGTTCCAATCAATTCGATAGTAACGCACCGGCGGTCGTGGTCGTACCTCGAGCACAGAGTTCGAGAGAGTGGGGTTACGAAGAGGAACCATTATTGTGCTGTTTATATTATTAATCGTATTCCTTTACTCATTTATATTTCTGCCTATACCTAATGTTTTATATTTTTGAATCTGCATCAGTACTCTATCGCCAAATTCTCGTAATTGAAGGTCGTAGGCTTCCTCGCCCAGTGTTAATCAAATAATTACAGCTTCCTGAGGACCCCGTCATTTTATAAGATATTTCTCAACGTTTCGTCATCTGCTATAAGCGGCTTCTTCAGGAGAGGGGGTGTGCATGGTAACTCAACTATTGAACGTAGCCACAGGCTAAACATACCTAGGGGTGAGACGTTCACAGTAGCTACACTACTGAACAGATGTGTTTCGTCTCTGGCTGCATTCAGTAGTTGAGTTACCATACGCTCCTCCCCTCCTAGTTGTGTTTCGCCTTTGGCTACGTTAAGTTTCCCCTCCTGAAGAAGCCTCATAAATTGCCGCGGTCCCCCGAAAGCAGTAATCCTTCAATTCTCGTAATACATTTCTTATTATACTTGGAGTAAATTTAAATGTAGTTTTCAATTATCATGAACTTTTTTTCATAGCTATTTCTCATGGGGTAAAAAATGAAGGTACTTCACTACTGAAGAAAATTTCATATGTTTGAAAAACCTGAAAACAGCCGTTCATATTATACCTTGATAAATTTTCATACAGTGAAAGTCTTATTTATGTCAATGGTTATCAATGGTTATTAAACTTCTGTTTAAGTATAAATAGCAAAATAAATGTTCTTTCATTCTTGAAATATATTTTTTCATTCGGGCATTTCTCAAATTTTTTGTTTTCTTATTCATTTTTTATTTAATTCTTTTAAAAGTATTTTGCTAAAATTACGAAATTGTAATGAGATATGAAATATTCATAACCCGTTCCATTTGTTAATACATAGCTAAAAGTTAATATTGCTTTCCACTAAAATTTTTAAGTTGAATTTCGCTCTACTTCAATCTTTTCTTCTAATAATACCATTTCTATTGCAGTAATCTTTTAATTGCACTTCTATAGTTTCTAGATAAATATTTCTTTTCCGTATATATATATATATATATATATATATATATATATATATATATATCTTGATTATTTTTTTCTAGCTTTAAATTATTTTAATCAAAAGAATAAAATAATCTTTCCTACTCCTGTATTATTCATAGTTCTCCCTTTAAATTAGTTCTTCATAGGAATACTAGCTTTTTCAAGACACTTTTGGTTTACTTTTTCTTTTATTTTTTAACATGGTATCTATTTGATCCTAAATTCACAGAGAAAATATATTTACAATATTACATTTTAATTTTCTCGTTAATCATTAAAGTAAAGTATAAGCTACTTTTTGAATCTCCAAATTTTTTCTTATTTCATTATTATACCGGATGACAAAAATAGTGCGTTCCTTAAGATTACGTAAACTAAACAATGCATTATTTGCAACATAAAAGGAACTGAAGGAACTGCATTACAAATTAATGACTTTTAGGAAGATGAAGTTTTATTTGCATTAAAACAACGTAAATCAAAAATGACTACGAGCCCAAAGGGTATACCAGCGTTCATACTTCGTGATTGTGCTGATGTTTCACCACACTCTTTGACTATTCTTATTAACATTTGCATCCGTAATTGTACTTTTCCAGAAATTTAGAAGCGGTCAAAGGTGTGTCCTACAGGTACATAAAAAAGATAACAAATCTGATATCTCAAAATTTTCGACCGATCTCCATTATTTATAATTTCGCTAAGGTATTTGAGATTCTAATTTACACTAACTATATCATCATGTCATTAATTTATTAAAAATCTATCAACACGGTTTCTTTAAAGGACTTTCTACTTTAACAAATTTAACCAATATCACGCAATTTATTTCTGAGAGAGACAAGCTATCTCAAATAGACTTTATATACACTGACTTTTCTAAGGCGTTCGATAGGATTATGGTCATAGATGGCCGCTGCTTTTCAATATTTTCTTAGATGATATTGGTAAATAATTGAGTGTTAACTATCTACTATATGCTGATGATATAAAGATATTTTGGGAAATTACGTCGGAGCAAGATTGTATACATTTGGCACAAAACTTATCTTTAATTGAGCAATGGTGTGAGTTAAATAATCTTCATCTCAACAATAGTTGAAAAAAAATACAATCCTTTATGATTATATAGTAGGTGGCACAATTTTGCAGAGACCGGAAATATTCGTTGATCTTGGAGTGGCGTGTGACTTTCAAGTCACATATTGAAAATGTCGTAACAAAGGCGAATCGTATGTACGGTTTCATAGCTCGTTGTAGTGGAGATTTTAAGAAGGTATCTGCTTTTAAACCTCTGCTACTGTACTACTAGGTTTTCCTATATATAGAATGATAAACATTTGCAACAATTTAGGTGACCAGATAGATATTTTTAACACAAGCGTAACTCGTATTAAATCTTTCTTTTATAATTAATTTTCATGTATTTTTTATTTTTAGTATTTTATTAATATTAGTGTATAATTATTATTGCTTTTATTACTTTAATTAGTATTAGTTAAGTATATATTTATATATATATATGTTTCTGTCTCATTCTTGTAAGCTGATTTTTTGTATTTTCTCTATTCCCTCACCCTGCAATTGACTTTGTTGTTGGATGTTGGATGTAAATAAAAAATAAATAAAAATAAAAATAAAATAAAAATGGTATCTGATACCGAAACCTGGGTAGACTTGAGTATATATTAAATCACTTTGGAAGTCTATAGACTATAGAAAACCAGGAAAGGAAAATTTATCTTTTCATATTTATTTGAGGTTACAAATAACTAAAAACGATAAAACTTTTCAATTTAAGGAGGTCGAGATTAAATTATTAAATGATATTGAAGGCTACGAAGATCAAACTAGAAGAGGGCTATCATATTTATTGATTTAACGTTTCTAATAATTAATTTTCTTAAAAAACTAATTATCAAATACATTTTAACAAAACATGTTTTCGCTTATAAAAAATTTTTTTAATAAGATAAATTTTTATACTTTCTTCTTTAAGCTGTAGAGCATAATTTTCATTTATATTATTGAATTTTTAGACTAATTTGTTATAATTTTCACTAATTTTTATAAAATTGGTTATAATCTATAATAATATTAATATTTTAGATATGTGGATTAATTAATTTATGTTTTATGATACAGTGTTGTTTATTAAACAAATTTAGGTTACGTAGAGAATTATTTGTAAAATTAGCTTTATTAGCTGTATTAGTTAATGTGATGAGGAGAATGACCTATGAATGTACAGAATATAATAGAAAAATGTCCCACTTGATATAAAATTTACGGTATTTTTGGTTGTTCTTAAATGTAAATATATCAAAAGTTACTTCGATTGTGTGGTTTTCCAATTAAAGCACTGTATATATTAAATCAGACATTAAATATAGGGTCGTATTTGTAGCAACCTTATGAAATAGTTTATGATTTAAAGGTGCAAAAGCTGACGGTATCTCTAAACCAACTTATGTTTTATTATTATCAGGAGACGGGTTCAAACAATAAAATTTCGTACGCGACTAGACTTAACAAACGTAGTAACTTTGTGGAATTGCTCACAAAGGAAAAACTAGACTTTGTTTGAACTTTGACTCAATATTTTACATTTATAAGTGACATTATTCCCCACGAATTTGATTTAGATTCATTATTCAAAGCGAAAATCTTTTATTTTCCACTCTCATCCCTATCATTACAATTGCATACTTCGGGAACCATCTGCGATTATTTTACAAGAAAGATTATTAGATTGGCATTTTAAATTAAGTTTAGGTTCTTCTCAATCCTATTCACCAAATAAATTCATATCGCAAATTCGTGATATTGAAATTAATAATAACACAGTTTTAAAAATACAGGTAGTCGCATATGTTAGTTATATATGAATAACAGTCATCATACGATATGTTCACACAGAGCAGTAGTATAATTCTTATCTAAAATTACCGATATGTAAAGTAAAATATTGATTCTTAATAAGCTTAGGGCGATTTTTACAATTATTTTGGCGTAAATCAGCATAAAGTGATTAAGTACAGCTCTACAAGAAAATAGAGCCGTAAGTTTTCAGCACTACATTACAACTCTCATTCCAAATGACCATTCCATATGGCAGACTACAACAAAATTCAAAAAACCGGTAGAAGTATCTACCCCAATAACAAAATCAAATAACAAATGGACGCGTTCACCTGAGGAAAAAGCTTTTTGAGGTATTTAAATCCATAAAAACAGACGACACAAAAATCCTGAACTACCTTTTTGTTCCAAGCCAATTTTCCCTGCAACACAAATTAATCTCAACAACAGAAGTATTCAACGAAATCATAGCGATTAATATGCATAAAGCGCCCGGATATGATTTAGTTTTAAGGAAGATTCGGAAATATCTTACTAGGAAGGCAGTAGTGCTAGTAACTTGGGTAATCAAAATGAGCTTATAAACGAACTTAGCCAGGACGCAATGATAGAAAGAAGATTATAACGATTATAGCCAGAATATTTGATTAGATGAAAATCCTTCACTGGATAATTCCTACATCAAGTCTACATACCTCAAATCATTATCATATTAATTAATTATAGTAGAATATAAATCAGTAATAATAATAATAATAATAATAATAATAATAATAATAAAAAATAAATAAATTAGTACAAAATTTAGATAGATAAGCTCTTAATAGTTGGGGTGAATGTAATTTTATTTTTATCTATTTCACCAAAAGGCGGTTAGTATGGTAAAATAGATTCTTACTCGTATTTACATATAACTGTTTTTAATAAGTATGGGAAACATTTCTATATCTTAATTTAATGCATCTAACATTTTTAAACACTATTTTCACGAGCTAAATCCAATCATTTAATAAATAATTGCAAATAATTATACCAGTCTTCGACATACATTTTACAGAAAAATATTACAAACATTAGTAGAATCTTTGAAAAAAAGCTAAAATTCAGTTTAACTTTAACAGTTTGTAAGCAGTTAACAATCAAAGTTTTACTATGGTCATATTTGATGAGCCGTAATATTTTGGTATTTATGTGCAATTCATTATGGGACACTCTATATATATTACAAGGTGTAATTGAAATATATGCAGATATTAAAACTATAAATGAAAAGTATTAACAAGCTTAAAGAAATTATAATTTTTTTAAATTTGCCTTATGAATTGAACTATGAATTTTGAAAAATTGGATATAAAATGACGCTATTAGATATAAGTCTGTATAATAGTGTTGCGACGCTATTTTCTTATCTCGAAATGTGTGAGATACCATTTTATTGAGTATTAAAATGTTCTCTAACAAACAGTGAATCCATGATGTGGTCGTGGTGTATAGCACTGCTGATGAAAACGCTGGTTAAGCTTGTTAAGATTCCCTACTTGAAGACTTCCAAACTTTCGTACATTTTTAACTGGTCTTAAAAAGTTAAAAAGAGACTAGGTGTCTTCAATTTTTTTAAATGCTAATAAAGGTAGAATTCTTTATGTAAGAATACTTGATGCCGAAGAACAAATACTGGAAGACTTCCTTTGAGTTTTTGAGTAAACCATTTTGTTGTTTGGTGAACTCTAGAAGAACAAGGTTTACATCTTTGTTATATTTAGAAACTACAGGCATTATATCCAGTGGACGAGGAGGGAACAATTGAGATTTGTCGGTGGATATCACAAAGAAGATGTAAGGTAGAACACTTCGTAATAAAAATTTTATTTATTGGAGTTGAAAATCCTTATGTTGACGATTAACTCACTCACTTGCGAATTTTCAATAACTATTTGAATTGGAACAATTAGTAACTATCTCATCAGACTATATATTTTTCCAAATCATCTAAAGGGATTTAGTTTACAGTATGCCTAATAATTCCACAAGAACAGTTAAAAAATAAAATAAATTCGTTGCTGTAAAAATCTGGAAATAATTTGTAGGGGTCAAAAAGATTGCGATTTTTTCATTCTAGAAATTATTAAAAAACTAGAAAATATCGGCTGCGGGTATCACATTGACCTCGCAGTTTTAGTATTTGTACATATTTCAATTACACTTTGTATATTACAAAGAGGGTTGTATACGCTCGGATAAATTGTACAGTCAGTCAGATGCAATAGAATTGTAGTTAAGTATACTTGTAATCCCTTTTGCTACCGCGTATCGAAAGGTGTGACGACTTCATATTTAGAGCAAGATTTGCCAAGTAATACAAGAATGTATGTAGCATTTTAATCGTAAACAAAAATGGTAACAAGTTCATTTTTAGATGACTTCTGATTAAATGTATGTTGTTTACTGGCTACTCCTAAACAGTACGATCCTGTATGAAATATACTAATATAAACAAATAGAATAAATGTTTATTTTTAATGCAGATATAAGCAGTAAAAACGACAAAAACTCGAATGAAAATTAAATTTTGGGTAGTTACTTCAAAGCTAATATAACGAAATTGATTATACGATTTTAGCAGCTGATAAGAACAAGAAATTGAACTTAAAACAAATATTATGATAACGAGAAGTAAGCAAAACAAAACATAGAGTATTGAAAAATAACTTTTCATTTTCATTTAAATTATACATAAATAATGTATTTGTAGAACATCTGTAGTATTATTTATGGCTACACTAAAAATTATTGGCATATGGCTTCTACATTTGATTGTATAATCTTGTAACAAATTCTCACACATCAATATAACCTAAAATTGTAAGGAAACCGACTTCCTTCCGCACATAATAAATTAAAAAAGTGAGCTGTTGCTAAATGAACAGCATAATTACATATTCATCAATTTTCTAAACACGCATAGTCATCATTTTTCTCTTGGAAAACTCTGCATTAATTTCCATAATATTCATAATGCTACATCGCGCCAGAATGTACATATTAGCAGCAACTGTTCCATGATTTACCACTATAATAATTAACCCAAATGTTGGGAATTCAGTTATATTCTAAAATATGTAGGTACTACATTATCAGGTTGTATATTTTTAAGCCATATATTTTTAAAGCAATTTACGCGAATATTTGTCAACAAGCATATACAGGCCCAAGATAAATTAGGGAATCTAGCCATCCTACAGTATTCAAAATGCATCGGTTTTTCCCTATTGTTAAAAACTTTGTTCGTTTGCATATTGTGTTAAAATAAAATTTACGAAGCATATTAAAAATTAATTTAAAACTCGATTTTTTAACATAAAATTTAAAATAATTTACCCTTTCTGACCTGACGAGTTTAGCTGTTATCTGTAAAATTGTGAAATAAATCATTTTATTTACTTACAGGGTGACGTATTAGTGTAGCAAAACTTGATTAGTTTGCTATTATTGACGTTACGAATAAAAAGTTTTTACAGAAAGTTTAGTCAGTCTTGAGATTCACATTTTAAAATTAGTCCCAAATATACAGGGAGTTTAGGAACGCAGTAACAGACTAAAGTTATGTTTTCTAAATAGAATACTCCCTATATTTTTACAGTTTAATAAACCTCTTGCCGAGTTAATTTCAACTATGTATCACACTTTATGTCTATTATGTTTAATAAAGGATTTTCAGCCACCTGAATTTAAATATCTGTAGGAGCCAAACCGTTCAAAATCAATAAAAACTGTTAACATGTCCCTATCCTAACTTTTCAAGTTCTATATTATGGCATAAAAAATATTTGATACAAAGTGGTTAAAAAGTAGATGGGATTTGAAATTTTTGATCACTCAGTAACATATATTTTTAAATTCCATAACATAGAACTTGAAAAGTAAGGATAGGGACATGTAAGTCGATTTTATTGATTTTCAACGGTTTGGCTGCTATATACGTCAAACTTGAAAGACATGTGATTTTCAGGTGGCTGTAGATGATCCTTTATTTAACATAATAGACATGAAGTATGAGACATCGTTGAAATTAGCTCAGCAAGAGGTTTATAAAATTGTAAAAATATACGGGGTATTATATTTAAAAACACAAAATTTTGGTCTGGCAGTGTGTTCCTGAACAGACTGTATATTTGGGACTAATTTTAAAATGTGAATCTCAAGACTGCCTACGGTTTTTGTAAATACTTTTTTTCCGTAATCATTAATAGAGGCTAATCGAGCTTTTGCCACACTAATGCGTCACCCTGTATATTGTCATATTCACATATTAATTAAGTTAAGTTATTATGGGTTTTTCATGTTTGGCAATTAATTAAAAAAATGGAATTACACAGTACTGTTAGTTAATTAATATCAAATAAAAACCGATCAGGCCCTGCGAATCATCGCGAAAAAACCGTGTAGCGTTGATAAATCAATCAATCCGGATAATTACATGAAAAATTTCCGAAGAGAAAATCATATAATGGTATTTCTGAAAAAGAAAGATATTTACTTGTCTAATAAAATTGATGCGCCATTAAGGGTTGTGGGATTCGAAGACATATCGTAATTCGTTAAAGTGGTATTTTAGTTTTCTATAGATAAATATTGAACAAGGAATAGAGTATTTCTATTAAACGAAAGGTATTTTGAGAAATATAGAACATTAAAAGTACTGAAATACCTGGTAAAAAAGTATAAATGTAGAACTAAAAGACGTTCATGTAAATGCATCAGGAATATTTCAGTCGATTGTAATGTTTTCTTTCATTGCATTTCATTATTTTCCAGCATTCCTAGTGTTTCATAATATACTCTCATAAATATTAATGCATCTTCCTCATTACATATACACACCTTCGCCGCATATGAATTTTAGAACCGCTCCTATTCATCAATCGCATTAGAATAATAATTTATGTGACTTATATATATGCCCCTTAATAACTTCATTAAAACTAGGTTCTGAAATTAAAATAAGTACAAATGAAGCTATGTTAAGACATCTTTCCCCTAAAAACCCCATATAGGTAAAAACATTATTATTAGTATTATTAAAAATCATTTATGACTGCCTAGACAAAAATCTATTAGCAAAATCATTTGAGTTATGTACTGAACGCTATTATCTGAATTAAGTATCATAAAGCTTAGTTTCTTGATGAAATCGGAACCAAAATTTAATTATTTATTAATAAAATTTGGAAACAATTATTTTTGAATACTGATAACTACATTTTTGCATTTAAATAAGTTCGTTAGTTAGAGCTAATTACAGAAATACTTATGAATCACGAAATAGAAGAAATGCTCAAAGGAGAAGGTATAGTAAAAGATTCATACTGTACTGTCATGTAAAGAGGATAGAAGAGAACAAGAACGTAAAACGAACTACAGAATGGAGACCATATCAAAATAAAAGCAAAGGAAGATCAAAAAGTACGTGGGAAGTTCTTGTAAAGAAAGATGTCTTGAGTATGGGAATAAAAACGTGGAGAGAGCAAATAAAGAACAGACAAAACCTGAATCAAACATAGAAAACTACGGAACAAAAATTCGTATCATAAGATATAAAACTAGAACAAACGGATAGAGACATAAAAAGAATAGCAAGAAATGTGATAAGCAATATTAGTAATATTGTATGTATAAAAACAGTAGAAAAGGAAAATTTAGGAACTAAAAATGAATCACAAAAAATTCAGTTACTGTAACAAACAACGAATAATAACAATTTGAATATTTTATTATTATTTATAAGGTCTTGCAGTAGTTTATTGTTTTATTAAAATACAAAGATTAGGTTGTTGATACTAAGATTAAGTTGTTGATTTTATGTGAATTAAAAAGATTTATAAGCAATTTTAAAATTATACATTTTTGTACAATTGAAATCCAATGGTCTGTTTTTTTTATGTGGAAAGTTTTTAATTGGGTTAATCAGTAATTCATGCAGTTTAAAGATGCATAGAACATATAACACAATTTAATAGATAACATAAAATAAATGTGAATTTTGTCCAAGTCAATATATTTTTCATTGCAACTTTGTTATTTCTACTAAATTTAGTACAATAAAACTTTATAACTCTCTCTAGTAGCGAAGCTTTTAATTAACGCAAGAATAAGATCGTTGTTTCACTGTTCTTATAAGGAAACAGTTTTGCTCCTGTGAGAATACTAAATTCTGTAACAAGGTTAGAATGAAAAATACTCGTGGCTCCTCACGATCGCTAGCGCTCGCGACTCGTATCAAATTTTGTTATTCTAACCGAGTAACAAATTATTCTCCACGACTAGAAATTCACTTATTTTTTTTCACTCAATATTTCAAATTAATTAAAATTTGGCTATCGATATTGTCTGAAAATGGATTATTACAACGCCGCCATTTGCATCTGAGCATTTGACATTGACAGTTTTGACATCCACGGCTGTCGATATTGTTTATAACAATTACGGCTATTCATTTCATCACTTGTTATGGAATGAAAATACTTGCAAAACGCAAGAGTTTCAGAATATTAGTTCTATCTGAAGAGTGAGAATGTTTACATTCTATTATTATAAATTATTTTGGAATTAACAATTTCCACTAATGGTCGTGGAGAAAAATACATTCTGCTTCAATTATTTTAAGTCGGGTTGTTACATCATTATGATTATAACAAACAGGACTTTCTTTTATTTAAAAAAAATATAGACATCTTATAAAAGTAGAAAGGTATTTATAAAATTATTTAAACGCTTATTAAAAAACTTTAGTGATCGTCGGAATTTGCATTCCAACAAAACATATTTTCTGCTGCGTTTAGAAAAATTAATTTCTATCCCTGGATTAATGCTTAAAGGAATTTGATGTCGGTTCACCTATAGGATGAACACTGTTCAAAGCACAGGAGGAGGACATTCGAATAAGAAGGATCACAGAAATGAGGTAAGCATCAGTTATTTCTGACCTATAACTCGACAATCATAATTTTATAGATATACCTTAAACTTAATAAATTAAGCCAATATGAAATATAATCTTTATGTTTTTTATTTTAAATAAAAAGACACTAATTTAAATAAAATACGTTTTTAATTTTTCGGGTCTACATATTTTGGTTGACATAAAATTGGTTCATTATTTTGATTATAAAAATAACTTATACAAAAAAATATTTCGAAACGTGATTACCGAAAAAACGATGCATCCTTTGATGTTTACATTTTCGTTTAGGCCGGACTCAATTAATTATTTATTATGTTGAAAGTTTATAGGAAACATTTTAAATATGATGCATGAAACAATTAATAATTAAACTTCTTTGTTACATGGTTAGCATTGAAATGCCAGCATTTATTTTCCGTCGATTAAAGCTGAAAATCCATATGGTTTAAAATATTGTTTTTGGAAAATAAATAGCTATTTGACTGACAGACTATCTGTTTTAAAGGTATTTAGTACTCTGTAAGTAAGGCAATTAAATTAAAATAAGATAAACATACAAATGGATTTTAAGTATGTGCTTTCTTAGTATTTTTGAAATCTTTTTATTCAGTTAATTATTGAATAAATTTTATCTTTCAAATCTCTCACATATTTGTACCTAAAATGAGCCAATAATCATTTTGTAGCCTTATAAAACCCTATTTGTATCAAATTTAATGTTTTAGCTCCCTGTACACTTTTTAAACCATATAAGAAGGCAATTTGAATGTCCATTTGGAAAATGGGTACATTAAATTTAGTAAATATTACAATAAGGATTCTAATTGTTTATAATTTTGCTACTGGTGCATAAAGATCATATAGATCATTACTCGCTTGCTTAAATCCGCGAGCCATTAAACGTGCTTTAAATTTTCCATCATTCTTGATTTTAAAAACCCACTTGCCTTCCACAACTTTTTATTAATAGACCACAGCGCTTCGGTCCAGTATTATTTGTTTGTAAAATACTAAGTTCACTTTTCATAGCCTCTTTCAATTTTTCATCACTACTTCCTCAAATGAGGGTGGTGTTTTTGAGGATGTGGAAAAACTTGTTTCATCCTTGTTGGGTTCTTATTTTTTCGACCTCTCTTCAGATGTTATTTCCTCTGTAAAATAGTTCTCTATAGGCTAGATTTTTTTTCATCTATGAAAGGGTCACTAATGGTAATATTCTCGTTTAATTATTACTCTTAGAGATCTTTTAATTTTCTGAAACATTTTGTTCATTGTTGATATATTATTATAATACATTTTTGTGAATTTCTACTTTGGTTGCAACATGTGACGCAAAGGTTTTGAAAAAGCTTACATTAACTATAATTTAAAACTTGTATTATTAGAATTTCTGCATATTCCTATTCTATTTAATATAAACAAAGCTGTGTTTATTGCTTCAACCCAGAACTTCTATTCTAAATTTTGGCTATGTAACATTGGTCTGGCTTCTTCAACGAAGGTATTATGCCCCCGTTCTATTCTACGGTTTCGTCTTGTAAGTTTTTATGGACAAATTCTAGTCCAATACCTATTCTCAATGTGTTTACTTTACATCATGTCTGTGTTTCTACTAGTTTTAAAAATAATTCATTTCTGCCTTGTTTCTTAAGAAATATACGAATTTATAATTTTAGTAGTCGTCTTTTAAAAGCAAATGATATCTTGGTCCATCCATTGACTCTACTTCAAATCGCTGAGATCCAGTTCCTCTATTTTTGAAGTTCTTGAATAACTTGTATCAAAAGATAAATTTATGTTGTTTTTCAACAATATGGTTCTCACATAGAATATGCGTTTTCATTATATTTAAAAATAATTTTAAACAACTTACTTTCTCTTTTGGCTGTTGCTCGTATATATCCAGTTTGAACTATGGGTTTACTTTCTTTCTGGTCTGATAATCATTGTTTAAGGCTTTTCCAACTGAAACCAAATTTATTTTGAATTCTGAAATATATAAAATATCATTTAATTCTGTTTTAAACCAATCTTATCCAATCCGGGCTTTTAGTAGTATTTTACCAACACCATTTACTGATACTTGTGAGCCATCTTCCATCTTAATTATCTTATAAACGATATTATCTAAATTTATAAATTATTGCAGATCAAAACCATACAGTGCTTCTCAAAACTATATGTATTGTATGTAATAAGAAAACATCTTCCAAGAATATATTAAAAAAGTATCCAGTTAAAAACACCATCTCAAAACATTTATATTTTCTAGTTAGTTTAATACAAATTTACTAAACTCAATTTAAATTTAAATAAAAGGAAAAAACAACAAGGAAATTGGTTCAATCCGTAACTGGTTCTCTGTGGCATGTCATTACATTCCATGTCTTTAGCAGACGTATTCTCAATTATCAGATAATGTCCTTGGGGTTAACGATCTCCGGATGCCCTTGTAATTGATTGTCATACATTAGGGATTATAATTATCAAATGTTGATGTGATGTCCTTCTTATTTTTAGAACCACAAATTATTATTTAATTTGACGGGTAATTAAATACTAACAATAAAATTGTAATAAGTAATTTTATGAATCGTAATTTAATTAAACAGCGAAGCGCCCTGATGAATAGACCATAGCTTTGTAGACATAGATAATAGTACGTATTTCTTGCGATCTATTCGGGATTCCTGAATGAATTAGTGCTATGAATAAAAACTACCATTAATAGTATGCTACGCCAATCAAAAGGCTTTGAAGTATACGTAGCCGTAACGTGCATAAATTATCTCATTCATGCCAGTATCCATTCCCACCTGGTTTATAGATTTTTATAGATATTTATGAGTTTTAAGGACATACATTTAAGATTTGTGAAGCCAGAATGTTTTTGGCATTTCTGCCATGTATTTGACATTACTATAAGGAAGGCGAGTGCTCTCATCAATCTCTACTGTTTTCTTGAAAAAACCATTTGGTTTTGTTAATTATGTTATTAAATATTGTATGTTTTCAGCTCTCAGGAAGATAAAATTGCACCTAAGCGTTGGTAATAAGCATTGCAGAAATTTAAGTAGATTTATTTATGGTCCTAAATCTCGTGAGTTGTAAACAATAAAATTAACAAAAACTTTTAACTACCGAATATAAGAAATCTAAGATATACTTATCTCAAAATTCCACGATTTTCCAAAGCTTTATATATATGTGACATTTTTCACTCTATTGCATTATCAGATAAGATTATAAGAAGCTCACAGTCTTGATTTTGTATTATAAATATTCCAACCAATTACATTCTCCATTTTCTAAAACATTTGGTTAATAATATATACTTACTCCAGAAGGTAATATTTGTTCGTTTACTGTGTATTGACGAGATCTTAGATGTCTTTTTTGTTTCATATCCTTTCAAAAAAATTCTTGCTCCTCGCATTTATGAATATATATATATATATATATTTATTTCTCAATAAACCTGTCTGACTTGAGAAATAAATATATATATATATATATATTTCTTTAACACTAATCTTCCTATTAAAGAATTTTTTACACACTTGAAGTACAAAATTTGGCCTTTTCTTTCAATAAAATAAGTTATTTACTAGTGAAACCTTTTTCTACGCACTCGCTCGAGGAGAAAATTGAAATTAAAGAACTTGGAAGACCTCTTCCCGATTTAGAAAATTACAAAAACACAGAAGGCTTCTACCTCTAGTTCGGCAAATTTCAAAGGCCGTATAAGAAAGTTTAATCCGAATATGTATTTAAAAAATAACTGGATTTATGGATTTGAATTCAAATTGCTTTTGGAACAAAATTTGCACTGGCCCCACCTATGTACTAAGACACCAGCCGCCACTGCCGTACACAATGGTTAAAGTGAGATAAGACCAGTGAATCAGTGAGCATTAGTTTAATTTCTGTGGTTACTTCATGATTGTGTGGGAAAATAAGTTTTAGCGAACAATAAGCTTTATGAAGTTTTTCATGAATGTGTTTTACAAAGCGTAAATTAGAATCCAAAATTAAACCTACACTTTTATAACAATCATTTATCGATGTTGTTATCTAACAGGTAAGATTATATTTTTCTGGATGTCGCAACAAATAAAATTACATGTGATTTTTTAGAATTGATTATCAGTAGATGTTTATTAGATAAAGATGATATAGAGCTTAAATCATAATTAGTATTGACAACTGCTTGATTTAATTGCGATATTTTAAAAGAATGGTATATTTGTGTGTCGTCTGCATAAAGGTCTTGCAATGAGATAAATAAGAATGAATGTAAGAGGTATGTAGTGTAAATAATAATGGACCCAATATCCTTATCCACACATATACAATTAGACTTAATATTGTTTATAGTTACTCATTGAAATCTTTTGGTTAAGTAGCTAGAGATGGGAATACTTGCTGACTCACTGAATCCTAGGAAGTGCAAACTAGCTATAAGAAGTTGATGATTAATGATGTCAAACGCTCGAGAATAATCTAGTAGTACTAGTACGTACACATCGTTATTGTCAAGGGAAGGCAAAATGTCATCTGTTACAGTTGCCATTGCAGTTGCACAACTATAACCACTTCTGAAACCGGATTGGTTTGCAGGTAAAAGTTTGGAGCTCGCTACATGTTAACATATACAAGTTTCCAAGACTTTTTCAGAAAGTTAGAGAGTGTAGGCAAAATACTTATACTTCTTAACTGTCTGTAGTCTTTAGGATTGGATACTTGTGGTAGAGGGATGATATGAGCTTGTTTCCTCGAGGAGGGAAAATGACTTATTCAAATACACTCATTTATAATATGAGTCAAATAGGGGATAATAAATGTACAATAAAGTAGTGTCGTCTGAATATTAATGTATGGTTCGTTTAAATTTCTTGTAAGTTGAGATAAATTTAACTGTTTTCTGTTAGATTTGATATCTAATCATTTCTCTTTTGAGTTACAATGAGACAATTTAAAATCAAAATAATTGGATTTGTATCTTTATGTAATTTAATTGTATCATATAATTTTGTTGCTTCAGGATTTTTTGAATTATATCTTTTTTATCATAGTTGTTACAAAGGAGATTTGATTTTTTAACTAGCTCTACAGTCCTTTCTACACGACCCATGCCTCATCGTAACTTCAACTTACAGAGGCGGAAGCGATGTGAGTGCCATCGGATTCGCTGTATACACAAACACAAAAACTTGCATGCATCTGTATTTTATCTAACTTTGTTGTGTTTGTCTTAATTTATGGCATCAAACTAAAGTGGTCTTCTTTTAAAAATGTAAGGTAAGTTCAAGCTAAATTTTTTTGGATATTTTGGTAAAGTATAAAATTATTTATTATTATTAATAATACTGAAAGTTATGTAATGTTTGTATTTTTCTTAAGTATTATTTTAAAAGCATACACTAATCCCGCATATTTTTACATTTTTATAAACCTTTTGCCGAGCTATACTGTGGCGTAGCATAGAACTTTAAAAGTTAGGATAGGGACATGTATCTATAGCTTTTATTTAAAACATTCGTTCCCATTTCTCAAGATAACGGAAATATCAAACTTCGGAGGATAAATTGATCACCATGTATGTATAAATATTATGTTATATTGAATAGCCCTCTGGCGTTCAGTTTATAAGACCAATCTAAAATATAAGGAACGTTTCATACATGGTTTTCGTAAAATAAAACACGATTGTTCTTCCAGGT
Organism: Hermaeophaga mercurialis; assembly: GCA_951812935.1. NCBI lineage: Eukaryota > Metazoa > Arthropoda > Insecta > Coleoptera > Chrysomelidae > Hermaeophaga > Hermaeophaga mercurialis. The sequence continues at coordinate 29,106,257 of OX638361.1, read as the reverse complement.
GCTATGAGAGGGCGCAAACTTTCACAAATTTATTGATTCTAGTATAGAATAGGAAGTCACATTTAACGCGCAACAGATGACGCTACTAATGTGGGTTTTATTGATCCGTTTATACAAAGTTTCAAAATTCAAAAGAAATTTACTTTTATATTGATTTTGACAGAACATTATTGTTTTAATATTTATTAGGGCCATATAAGTTACCCTATAATTTAAATGGTAATCATTTCTTACATTTTTTGTAAAATGATTTCATTGCCACTGAATTTAAGGCAAAATATGTGGATTATGCGAGATTGTGCATCGCCCCATTTTACGAGAGAAGTCAGAACCCATTTAAATACTAACTTTTATGAACACTGGACTAGTCGCGTTAGCCCTTTCTTTTGGGCACCACCTAGCCCAGAATTTATTCCTCTCGATTTCGGTGTATGTGGTACAATGAAATAACTTGTTTATAAAGATTTCATAAATACCAGAGACCAACTTTGTGAAAAAATAAATAGAGCAGCAACGAAATGATTTAATATGAGACGATCTTTTATGGAACGTATAGATAAATGCATCGAAGAAAATGGTGGACATATCGAACATTTACTTTAATTACGATTAAAGTTATACTCTTTTCTCTTGGTTGATCCTCAAGCAAAACACGAACAAATTTAAATTCTTGAAACTAGCGACATATCTTCATTTTTGACGGAGCTGCACCACCAAATGCAAAAATTCCAAACGTTCCATATATTATTGTTTTGTTAAATCACAACGAGAACCATAATAAATCATCGTAAACTTTATGACCACACAATATAAAATTGGACATAGATTTTAACGGTCGTAGAAAACTGACATATTTTGGACATTTTGTACTATATTGCTGCCTTGGCGTCGCTAAATACCAGTAGGGTTGCCAGGTTCCCGAATGTATCTCATTCTCCCTCGTATTAGTATAAACTAAATAAACGGAAGTAATTACAAATAAAACGTAGCATATTTAAGTTCTAGTCCAAGCACTAAGCTATGAACAATAAATTATGAAATAATAGTTTCCCGTGCCAAGAAAATATTTTGAAATACAATGTAGATAAATGCTCTCTATTTAATTTTTAAAATTTTTGCAGGCTAATCTCTCTCAAGATTTCAATTATGATTCGTATTTTTTTAAACATTGGTAAATTTTTGTTCATCATCTACCTTGCGATGCTGTCAGACACCTCCATCTTTAAGCTTTATATACTTTCATAATGGTACTTTTGATTGCGGATATTAACCTAGAAAATGGCGATAAACTACAATATTGCAACTATGTATATAAGCTGCGTGTCATCTAAGAAGAAGACACTGACATAGTTGGGGTGTTACTTTTTATTGGTTGAATAATTTATAACTACAAGAATTGACTATATCATGTTAAAACTTGTTTAGATAGATAAAATATTCTCTAAAGTTTAAAAATTCAGTAGTTATCTTTTCTAAGTTCATTTTTTCATTTTATTTTATACAGATACTTGTTACAAAAATACAAAAATTCGAATTCTGGCGAATGCACTTTATGGTCGCACAACATTTTAAAATGTCATTAGAATGTTTACATTTTATTGTATCATTTGGCACCACTAACGTCCAATATCTACATAAATATAAATTAATACAAAAAAATAATTTTTGATAAATTATTTTCGGTTAATTTTATTTCTTTTAAATATTAACTACATTATTTTTTAACAGATCTGGGAGTTGATTTCTGCACACATATTTTTTCATGGGATTGGATAGTTACTTTCTATTATTTTTATATTAAATTTATTATTTTGTTACATATATTTGGAATTGATTTCTGAATAAGCATTTTTTTTCATAGGACCGGATAACGTACATATTGAGAAAATAAATAAAAATACAAAAATTAAAGAATTATCTGTAAGCTACTTTTTTATGAATTAGTTTTGCTAAATTGCTAAATTCTACTTCCAAAATGAAAATACGTAAAGTCGATTCTTATTGAAATTCTTATTGATATTTAATAATCCTAAAGAAACGATAGAGCTGCAGCTGCACGTACAGTGTCAAATATAAACTTGAAAATATGAAACTTTTATTTGTTTGTGGCAATACACGTACGAAAGATGGAAAACATGGATGGCGTCCTTATAAATTCTTAAAATCCTACAAAATGTCAAGATATGCTTTCTTTATAGAATAGTTCTTAAAGAGGTGTGAATATAGTAAAAATAATAAAATGAAATTATAATTATATATTATATCTCAATAATTTTTTAACAATAATTAAATAATACTACTAAGCTATTTTTATATGTATTGTTTTTATTTATTTTTGATATAATAATCTATTTTGATAGTGGAATTGATCATACAAAACAAAATGTTAGCCGCATAAATTTTAACTGAAAATAAAAATTCATAACCTGAACGGAATAATCATTTATTACTTCTAACCTGAAATTTGTTTATATTTTCTAAATCTCAAACATTAACATGTCATCTCATCCTCTTGCTTGACTTTATCAAGGAATTAATCTTCTCTTCTTCTTAATTCTTCTGGGTCCATAAACAACTTAACATCAATAAATGATTTAAGATTTCTTCATTTCACCTGGGATACATGTTTCCCTCATAATTAGAGAGTATCATTAAATAGCTGCTCCATCAGGTCCTATCTATAGGCTACACAATATAGATCAGCTGGTCCAATAGCCCAAACTTGACTTAGCAAGCTATCTAATTTCTAATGAGGAGTAAGTTATGAGATTTTTTTTTGTATAAACCTAGAGGTAAGAACCATTTAAACCAAAATTACTCAATTTTCTACTTTCCAACTAATTAAAAACTTAAGTGACAGGCAAAAGAAAGGTAGCGTAGAAATTATTTTCTTCAAAACTATAATTCTTTCTTTCTTTTTTGTCTTTAGTGAAACAAGACCTATTAAGCCACGAATGTTTTTATTTAGTATAAGAAACGTTTAATTCCTTGACACAATTATCACACAATCACAATAGTTCCCTGGCAACCTACAAATTCAAGTAAAGAAAAAAATAAAAGAAGAACGACAGCAGAAGGAATTACTAAGGATAACCTCTTCACTCTAAGGTGCCCTTCACAGCGACTTTAGTTTAGACAGACAATACAGGCAACGGGTAAAAGGTTAAAGATAAGTAAGGAAAAACAATAAGAAATCAAGACTAAACACAATTTTTGGGGATAGAACATTCATACTGCCTACTACGAAAATTGATTAACACAAATTAACCCTTTGATATAATATTCAAATTTTACTTATGGTTCGCTTAAGAACTTCCCATACAATTAACCAGATAGAAAAATCTCGAGAAGCGATAAACAGGAGAGAAACAATATTTAGGGGAAGATCAATTTTTCTTATTTAGTAAGGGTTGACAGAGATCATTGGCGGCTTCTTTGTTATATTGACATTGAAATATCCAGTGGTTAAGGTCATCGTAGCTTCCATCACATTCACAAAAATCCGAATCAGAGAGACCAATATTGCACAGATACGACTTTACGGTTGCGTGACCAAAGAGACATCTAATATACAAGGTACATACTTTTATAGAGGGGAAACTTCGTATCGCAAAAGAAGTAAAAGTAAGGGTGAGGAATATCTTGCAGAAAGAGTTGTCATTATTATTTGAATAAGCTGTCCATTCGATACCCCAGCTATGTTTAAGATTTTCTTTTCTGAGAGCTATTAGGTCCCACTTGAATATCCTATTAATTTCAGTACCCGTTGAGATGGCATCTTTGGCAAGTTGATCTGTTTTTTCGTTACCTGAAATGTAGGCATGTCCTTTAATCCATATAAACATACCTCGTTTTCCCACGACATTGAGTTTTGACAGTTTCTCCAACATGCTCACAATGAGGTGATTGGAATACCCATTTTTTATAATTCTTAAATAAGGGACATGCATCGTACAAAAAAATTTACCATTAATTTTAAATCTAAAATTTAAATTTTCGGAACTCGCTTTTATACAAATATTGACTGTCGAACCGTAATAGATGAAGATTTCGCGATCAACAGCACAAAGTAATAGTGGAGATAATTATTTTTACTTTGTCTTTTGATGGGTTCAATTGGATACTTTTAGTATTGAAGAATGGGTACTTTGCGATGTTGTAAAATTTATACTAAGTTTATATAACGCATTTAATATTAAAAATGCAATCTAAAATAAAGTTTCGAGTGCTCTATAGCTCATAAAATTATAAACTCTATCTTACAATTTGCTCAAAGGGAATCTGATGCGAACAACCCTATTATCGGATTAATATGAAAATAAATGAATATCAACATATTTTTCACTTCAACAAATTGTACTATGGATATACTAACGTCATTACTGTATAATAAAGTATAAAACCTTAATTGCTTAGTAATTATAATATAATGTTCTGGAAATATTTTAATAATCTAGAGATGTGCTGGTAATATTAGTAAAATTTGCTTTGAAACAATTTTTGTTATTATTTTTTTTCTAATACCTAACTGATAACATATTTATCGAATAATTTAATGTGAAATCAACACCTATCTTAAAATTACTTAAACTACGGAAATCTGACTACAGAAAGGCAAATCTGTCCGATTTAATATCAATAATACTATTACCGCGTATTCTTTCGTTTCTCATGTTTGCGCATCTCGATTAAATTCTCAGAACAAAAAATTAACGTATCGTGCAGAGAATATTAAAACATTGTAAAAGAAATAAATTATGGTTTTATTATAACGAATGTATTTCTTTTGCTGCAACTCTTCGTAGGAACAGGTGTTCACTTACTTTTTAATGTCAAATTCTTCTATGCTTAAGGAAAAACTTGCTTTGGTGGTTATTAGTTTTCCACAACTCAATGCAAGAAGAAAAATAACTATTATCAAGACCAAAATTTACAAATCACATATTATTGACAAACTTTGAGGTTAGTTTCCAGTTAAAGTGGGTATTAAAATTCCCATATCTTTATAAGTTTTTGAATTCACAATCTTCTTAAAACTATTTTAATTGCCCTGGATTTATCTGTAACACTGATTTTCTAAAAAATATTTATTTGAAATCATTCTTTAAACTTTGTTCTTCAAAGTAGTTTGCATAATTTCCAATTATAGTGTAAATTCCCCAGGTTTATGCTTTTACAGTTTTCTTGGCGTTTTTCCTATATCAATTAAAAATAGCATACATTTAAAGGTCTCCCTATTCACAATGAAATAATCTGAAATAGATTAATCCTTTCTGGAAAGTACCTCTCAGGTACACTTATGTATGTCTTTATACATGAATCTTGTATTTGATATTACTAGGTCGTTTACAACCCAAAATTCTATTAGCCTTTTATCATTATTATTATTTTTTTATTTTTTCCATTTATCTAACAATTGATAAATATACTGTGTCATTACCAGAAAAAAACTTTAAAGCCCTATATCTTATTCCACAGCAATATTTTATTAAGGTATATTTGGTCCTATGGCCATATTTTGGTCCAAATAACCTGCCCTTACCCTATGTCCCTATAGTTATGAATCATCCTGTATGCTTGTAATGGTAATTTATATTATATAATTAATGGAATATCCTGCTTCTGTGTAAAAGAATTACATTTTTTTTTAAATTATCATATATGAAACAAATTCCGTACCATACAGTTCTTCCAGTAAATCATTGAACGTACGTCATTCATAAATGATATTATCAAAAGCAATCGATTTATGTATCATCTCTCTCTCTATCAACTTTAACAAGTGTACATCAATAATTTAAAATTTTTTCTTTAATGATTGATGTAGTATGTTGCTTTGGGATCATTTATAACCACAGTACAACAAAAAATTGGTATTTAAAAACGTTGCTTATGAGGAAAACAAGGATTAAATGAAACACGTTAAACTAATACACGGCTGAAAAATACATTTTAAAACATGTTTTCATCAGTTCAAGAGTTAAATTATAAATTAAAAAAAATGTCATTTTCAGGTGGCTGTATACGATTTATTAAACATAATAAACATGAAGTGTGATACATCGTTGAAATTAGAGGTATAAAAATATAAACATATACGGGGTATTCCATTAATAAAAAAACATTACTTATGAGACTTATTAGGAAATAATTCTAAAATGTGAACTCTATCTATAACTTTTATTTAAAACATTCTTTCCTATTTCTCAAGATAACGGATATATCAAACTTCGTAGTATCAGTTGATAAAGATAGATATGTTGAGGACAATGTATTAAGTATGTGGAAAAAAGCTTTATAGAAGTGTAATGCTTAAACCTGGACGAATTGGGTGGAACACACTGATGTAATCATGAAAAAACGGTTTGAACGAGGGGAGTCTCTATGGAATTTCGATATCATCAATATAGGCGAGAGCTCTGATTTAGAAAGTGGAGAAATATAACTTTTAATATAGTTGTATTAGATGTAAATTTGACTATTTTATATTCAAATAAAGGCTTTTAACAAGGCACTGTCTCTTTATTGACATTTGTAAAAATAAAAGTTACTATGTTATTACAATATTTAATTCTCAAGTTTCAACAAACGTCTACTTTAAATGTTTTAATTAAAACTTGTTAATAACATAATGACGTTATTCACACGGATATTAAAAGGAACACTTATTTTGTGTGGATTGCTATTAATTACATTTTAAGTGTGAAAAAGAGTAGTTTTGCACTAACTCTATCTGTACAATGATCGGGGCAGTAACAATGTCGTCTTTTCTCAATCACTGATCACTTTTTTCAGCTTATTTCATGTGATTTTATTTATGACGCATGTTCACCGACTGACTGGAAGAACTGTATAAGTATCGCCCTCTTATTAAAAAGTTAAATAAATAAAAAATAATGTCTTTAAATCTTCATCTAAATTAGAAACTACTCGTATATTTCACAGAACATTTCTGTATCTTTAATTTAATTAGTTTGAAATTCTAATTATGTTAGCTTTTCTCTGAACCTAACCAGTTTTGTAATTTTCTAAAGCCTTAACGTGTATTTTAATTCATTATAATTCCAGCGAAATGGAAGCAAACACCGACTCAAAGATCTCTATTGTGCAATGATCAAATTATAAAGGAGAATTCATTTGGTTTGAGCTACCTTATTTCTCTTATAACGTGCTGCGATTTGTGTGCACTGATTAGATTAACCAACATCTGTATTCAAGTGAAAAGGGTTCAAATGGATTTGTCTAGTTAAATAACTTCGTTAATTATTTAGCATTTGAACCATTCCGAGCAATGTATTATTAAACGGTCGGACAGATGGAAACTTAAAACTTAATTAAGAAACTTTGTGGGAATATTATTCAGAAAAGGTCTACCGAAAATATTTATAGCTATGATTTTTTACCAAACTTTCCAAAACGTATATTGTAAAAGTATTATAAATATTTTTTTTAGTTCAGCAATAATAAAAGATTTGTCTGCCGCTGTCAAATTATTTATGAAATTCAATCCAAAATTTTAATTATTTTATTATTTAATCCTATATTTAAATTTTGAAAATACTTTGCAATTTATAATTTTAATATTAAGTTGCCATTTTGTTTTGTATGCACTTCTTTCTGTTTGATATAATATTGAGAAATTTGATTTGCAATTTATGTTATGATATTATATTGTAGAGACAAGTTATTTTGAATATATAAGTTTTAATTATGGGTTTTTATTTATTTTAAATAAAAATAGAAGCATCATTTAATGTCGTTTTAAAATTGTATTTTGTGAACTAATATTTAAATTTTTTTTTTTTATTTAAATTCTTTTTTGGATCGTTATGTTACTAGTTTATAATAACATCTAGATAGAACAAACCTTACAAAATGTAAGTACCATCATCTTTTTAAAAGTTCTTTTAGATGTTATTATAAACAAATTGATTTTATAGTTTTTTTCCTGAAGATGAAAATAATTTTCGAAAGCTTGGAATTAATTCAAAGAATACAATTTATTTTTTCTGCTGGATTCCCGATAATAATAAATGATTTGATAATTGATACAGCAAAGAATTCGTTTTGTATACTGGGTTCGGCAAACCTCATAATCGTTGATCTGTAACTTCTACTATGCAAAACTTAACGACTTATTAATTTTTTAAGAATATCCGTTAAAGGGGATCAAAATCAAATATTCTAAAATTATTTTCATGAATACATGGTGGTTCAATAGTAAAATAGGCACTTCACGTAATTTTTTTTTAATGGAATGACCCAACTTTTCTACATTTTTAATATACCACCCTTATCGGAAAAAAAAAATTTTACCCAAAAACATTGCAATATTATACTCCTAATTAAAAATTCTTTGCTCTCTCAGATTTAACGTTGGAATTTAAGAAATTACCAATTTAGAAATCCAATAGACCAACGATTTTTTAGACTAAGTTTTAATTTTTTATTTATTACAGGGTGGTTAAAAATTAATTTCATTTTTCAAATATTTCCAGGAAAGTTTACTCAAATTTTTCAAATGGAACACTCTGTATTACTATTCATCAACGGATGGCAAATTTTATACGCTTCGACTTTCGCACTTTCGCATATACTTTCCTTTACCTGCCGTCGTTAAAAAGTATTTATTTGCAAAATGTCTAATATTTTCCTAGTTCAGTAGCAGATTATCCTTATGGCAAGAGTCATTTCGTTTGAAAGCTACTGAAAATACCTATTCAGTCATACTAATTTTGTTTGAGTTTAACCTGACTGATGGATAAATTAAATAAATACTAAAATTATAGTTTCACACTATAATTTTAGTACAAAGTAAACGTCTTTAATTGGTATGGTTCGATATGATTTTATCATGCAATGGGGCGACATTAAGTCGAAAACAACAGTTTGGAAAAAGTCCAGAAATGAGTATATAGCTGCTTTATATTAGATTATGTTTTGATTCTATTGATAAGGGAAAAATATGAGGTACTCAAATTTTCAATGTCATTTCCTGAATTAACTTAAGGATTATTTAAAATGTTGATCATCTCCGCAAAGCGTCCTTTGTAGAAGTTAATTTGTTGCCTTGCGATTTCAACCTTTTTAAAGGTGGAAAAATGAGTTTCATTTTTTACATGCTAAATATAACACAGTAGATGTTTTTTGTTTATCCTTTTTGTGCTTCTTTAGTCGTTGAATTACATATCATTTTGTTTGAGCGACATAGCAGTTATCACGGTTAGAGCAAGTAAACGCAAATGGGGCCTTTTAATCAACGTTGAGTTAGGTGTAGTTATTAGTTAATTACTCTCAGCACTTCAGGGTGCAAAGAAAATCAGGATTTACTCTTCAAAGTTGCATTATTTCAAATTCAAAACACGAATGTTTTCTATTGGATTTTTATACAAATTTTTTTGATCACGTGTGTCAATAATAATTTTTAAGGTTAGTTTATTTATTTAACAAAACAAAATTCTTTGAATACGAATCTTTATTTTACATCTGTTCTGCAATAAAAATCGGAACAGACAAAATGATGCCTAAACAGTAACTTTTGTAATATTCGTAGAATATGTGATAGTAAAAGAGAAATAAATAAATTGCGCTTCGTTTTTAGTTTAAGGCGGCCACTTTGACCATTGGCACAGGTAACCACAACGATAACAATAGTATTGGCAAATTGACAAAGGAAATCAATTTTTTTTCGGTAAGTTTGGTAAAATTTTATGAATTACAGGGAAAAATGTTATTTTTTCTGATTCGCCGTTTCTTTCGAACACTACGGATAGCAAAGGAATTCATATATTTGTTTATTTATTAAGAAAGCTGGCCTCGGTAGTAGGATGCGCTGAGAGTCGACATTCAGTCCTAAGGTAACATAATATAAAAATTACCAACTCAACAGTGTGTTTAGAATAAATTCTGTTTTTTCGAAAGTTAGAGACAAAATTCCAACAAATTTTCAAAGCGATACAGTTTATTGTATATTATGACTCCAATATAATAAACAGTACATCAGATAGACATGAAGAAATTTAAAAAATAGAGTCACTTTTCACAAAACCGATAACTGATTATATTCTGAAAGATGTGCGTTAGTAGAACAAGTACCTAAAAAAACCTTAGTATAAATTATAATGAAGCAAAAATTATAGCAAAACAGCCTTATTATTCCAAAAGATTTTTTTTGAAATGGCTTTCATATCACGAAATAGTAATCCAATTAACAAAAAAAGTGATAAAATCACCTTAATGAAATATATTTACCTGTTATTTGTTGATATCCATAATATTGTTAGTTATTAATAAACAAAAATAAAAAATTCATTACATTTTTTACCATAACAACATTATTTCCTGACAAATAAATTCGGAAGTCGTTAAATCATTAAATAGAAATTTTAGTATTACAGTTTTTAAAGTTTTATTTGAATTATTTTTTTTTACAATTTTTTTGGACCATTATTTAAATGTTACCAATGTTATAATAACATCTAAATAGAACAAACTTTACAACATATATCCCTTAGCTTGTCAGTTTTTATGTGAGATTTGACAGATTTTTTATTTTGTTCTTTAAATATATTGTTATGGGGGAGATAAATTATAGTTATGATTATCTTTGTGCTGTTTTAGAATAATGCTTGGTATAAATGACTTCCTAATCTTAGGTGGAGTTCAAATAAAAAATATAGTTTAAATCATAGAATTACTTAGAATTATTTTAAAATAAAGGAAAACAAAATTAAATAAATATTAAATCGTTAAAAATTACCACTTGGAGTTCTTACTGCTTTAAGTAAAAGTTCAAATCTTCTTCCCTTCCACATGTCACTTCAAACTGTCTGTCATTGTACGGCCGTTGACCCAAATATTTAGTTTTTCACGCTTTAATTGTCCAAATATTCCGAAAAATTAAAAATTTGAAATTTCTTTAAAAATTTAAAACCTTTCAAAATTAAAAAGGAAATTTATAGTGATATTTTTACTTTAAAAACTATAAAAAATAAAATTATAAGTACTAATTTAACAGTTGCAAAATCAGATAAAGGTAGTACAACCGTCATTTTAAATACAAATGATTACAAATTTAAAGTAAATGAATCTAGTGAATCACATATCAAAATACTCAGTAAAAAACTTTGGATTTGATACTTAAACTAAATACACATAAGTGAAATGTCAATACAAAATTAGTTTCATTTGACTTTAGTAATGTTTTCTAAAATTCCTCCCTGTGAATGTATATCATTAATAACTAAATGCTTAGAAAGAAAATACAAATTTTAGTCAATGAATTATAAACCTAAATAATTTATGTGTTAATCAAACTTACTTTGTTTTTATGATAAATTTTATATTCAAAATGAAGGTTTGCCAATGGATAGTCCAATATAACTAATTTTGGCAAATATTTTTATGGATAATTTGGAACAAAAATTTTTGATTCAAATATGTTGATGACGTTTTGGCTGATTTTACTGGTAGCGATAAACAATTTGATATTTTCTTTAATTTTATTAACAATTTACATCCAAAAATGAAATTTACTGTTGAAATTGAAGTTCTATAAATTTCTTAGATATAAATATCAAAAAAGTAAACTGTAATCTTCAATATTCAATTTATCCTAAACCTATTCATACAAATATAGCTATCCCTTATAACTCAAATCACCCTACGTCACATAAATTAGCAGCTTATAATTCAATAATACATAAATACTTTTCAATATCAATGAGTAAGGATGGTTTTAAAAAGGAAATTAATTTAATAAAACAAATGGTTACTTCTAATAATTATCCATTACTGGTACATCTAATAAATAGGTTGATTAATAAAAAGGAAGAAAGGGTTGCCGTTAACCTGATTTTTCCGTAACTACCTAAAGATGACGGGTCGTACAAAATTACATATTTTGGGGATATTTCAAACAAAATATCTAAAATTATATCTCGTACAACATCTTCAACAATATCTTTTAAGTAACAAATAATGTAGGTTCATTTTTATTAAATGTGAAACATAAAATTAATAAATTTTCAAAATCGGGTATTTACAAACTAAATTTTCCAGATTGTAACGCCATCTATCTTAGATAAACACGTAGAAATTTTAACATACGCTACTGTGAACACTTATGAGCTTATAGATTAAAACAAACAGCTAAGTCACATTAAGCAAAACACCTCATTGACACTAAACACAAACCTACACTTACAACACAATTGAAACAACAGTAGAGTATTTTATATACGTCGTTTTAATACAATTACCAAAGCGTTAGAATCTTGTTGAAACGCAGATAAGTATAATTTATCTCATTCATATTTATTATAATAAATATTATATAAAAATAATTGAAAATGTTTTTTTATTGTATCAACTAATTTTATTTGATTCATGTGTTTGTACCTATAAATGTGATCAATTCAAAGCTAAATTATTTTATATCTCCTGTTGAATGTTACAATATCTTATTAAACAGCATCTGTTGCCATCAAGATTTAAAAACGTAATTGATGCCGACATAAAAATATCTCGTAGAATATTTTTGTTTAGTTTTAAAGAGTCTTATAGAGATCCGTCCTTTAATCTAAAAAATAAAAAAAGGCATTCTGTCCGAAAGTCAATAATTTCCTCGGGCCTAGATATTAATTCTCCAAGACAAATTTATGTCGAAAATCTATGTATTTAGGACAACCTAACCCTGATCCCTTTTGTGGGTAATAATAAGATACAGATCATACCTGTTAGAGAATAGGAAGAGATATAATCGCAATGTTAATACCCTTTCCAGATTAGACCTTAGATTAATTATAATAGCATTCATCGAACTAGAATTATGTGAGGTTGAAAAGGTCATAATCACAAAATAGGTACAAAAATATTTCAATCTATGGCACTTGAAACAAGCATCCAAATATTTCCATGTTTGAAAAAACTGAAATGATTTTTATCCATCACAAGGACGAGGGATCAGAAATCTAAATTCCATTATTAGATATCTAAGATTAGATTTGTGGGTTCTTTTATATGCGACGAAACAAAAATTCTTGAGCCCTGTTAAATTTACGGTCACGGTTAAATGCAACAATTTAGAAATTTCTAGTCATAGTCATAGTAGAGTTCCTTTTTTATATGTCCATATACATCTATCCGCATATAAAACATTTTTTTTTAGTTTTGTTTTTAATGGTAGGGTGATAATTTTTTTACATCAATTTTTAAATTAATTCATTTTAAAAAATTGAAATAATATTCAGTACGCTTTTAATTTACCCGATGTATTTATGAAACCCATCTTTGTGAAAGTTGAAGTAAAAAAGTTGCAGTTGCTCGTCATCAACTCTGAAATAAATTTTTCTCTCTCCGCAGTTGTGTAACTAAATAATGACATTTCTCAATATATGGTTATTTCTTATTTTTTCTTCTTAATAATCTTAACAACTCAATTAGTGAAAATATGATATTTTTAACCCTAAATTTAAATTGTAAATAGAGAACACTGATAAGTGGCTATGTTAATCTTATAAATATTTGTATATTAGTATTTTTTAATTATTTTCATTAGAGTTAGTAAAACTTAGTTTGCCATGCTACTTTTACATTTTGTTTTTTGAATGAATATTTTTTAAATCTCTATTTTAAACGAAAAATATTAAAAATTGATTGTTTTTCTTTAAGATATCGACTTTAAAGACGATTTTTTTATGGCAACAAATTTCTTTTTTTTTCAAGTTCTCTATTTTGATATCTAGATTTTAATAAATCTTGACTTTAAAGAGCCAAATTTTAATAAACCTCGATTTTATATCAAAAATCTTGAAAAATCTCGTATTTTACTTCAAAATTTCGACTTTTTGAAGTCAAGACATGATGAATCTCGACTTTGGGTTGAATTTTATAAATCTTATTTTAACAAGAGAAATCTCAAAAAATCCCAAATCTCGACTTTGTTATCAAAATTTCAATTAATCTCGACTTTAAAAAGAAAAAATTTATTATATTTCGATTTTAAATCAAAAAAATATAGTTGGGGTAAAAAAACCCAAAAAGAAAAAATTGAGGGTTGTTAAATTTTTTACTTTTTGATACAACTACAATTTTTTATTCGTTCCCATATCTTTATTAAATATTTATATAACATAATCACTTGCATATATAATATATACGCAAAGCATCGAATATTCACTGTTATTTGTTAAATATGGCTTTTTAAATATATATATAAACAATTCATTAAATATTTGATAAAAATTTTGCAAAGCAAATATTTCATAAACATTTATTATGGATAACAAATATTTAAAAATTATATTTCCTTTGTACATATAAAGAAAATATGTATTTATAAAATATTTAGTGCTATCATACAAATCACAATGGTTAAAATATTTAATCTTCATACATACTTTTCAGTCGTCTTTTAAGTTGACTAAAAATCATTAAATTTGATGGAGACAGGTCCCATAATTTATGTTGTCATTTTTACTATTTTCTATAAAATTTGCTATTAATTGTCATTATAAAGCCATACAATCCATTTTTCGATAATCCCATATTACGGTGAGGATTAAATCGTACCCGACAGTTTAATGTAATAATTTTTTTATTTTCAATTAATAATTTAAATAAAGTTGTTTTATTGAAATTATGGCAATATATTTCCTCGCTATCCATTTTGACGAATCGATTTCTTGAAATTGGTTTTTTAAAATGGAATCCCTAGTTATCCCATAGATAAAAGTAATTTTATCTTTCCTTTGTTCCTTTTTTCGATAAACCAAAGTGGACAGAATATATCCGATTAAGGATTTTCTTTTAAAGAAAGGTATACATTGAATCCTTATCCAATTTATATTTTGACCTCAGGTGGCGTCATAAAATCTACAAAACCTATAATTCCATTACTTACTGCAAGAACCAGATGCCGTTGCAATAAAATTCTTTGTCTATTGAGTCTGACTCTCAGAGGATACAAAAACAGTAAAATGTTGAGTTTAGCCCTTTAAGTTTCGTTTATTATTTAAACTAGTTACATTCGAATGCCTTTCGAATTCTTTATCAGTAAATTTATTTCTTTTTTTTTTAATTAAATATGTTTTGAAAAGATTTAGAAATTTAATTGATGCCATCCCATAATTTTACAAAAAAATGTTGATACGCTTACATTAAAAAAAGAAAATACATTTGCAGTCTATTTTTTAATTTAGGTACATCATCATTATTAATCGACATTAAAAAATTATTTGTAAAACCTGTTTCTACATAATCAGTACCAATTTCCCATCAATATTTATTATTTAAAACTTCTTAAATATTATATAATTTTAGACCAGTTCATTATCCTGCCTTAGACGTGGTATTTTGAATAATTGATAATACCCCGATCGATTTTCATAAACTATTGATTAATATTAAAAACTACATCATTATAATTAGTTTTAATCAATCAGTCCAAAGCGACATAAAAAATGTGCACCTCTAGGACATAATTTATCGTGCATAACCAATTTTTCTTCAATGAGTAATAGTCCGGCAAAAATTTATTTATTTCGTGGATCCATGCCTCAAAATATATTTAAATAACAATTCAAAACACCTAAGATATTACTCAGTAGACGAAAACAAATACTTCTAAAAATAAATAATTATTAGAAACAAAACACCGGGATTTTAAATAAAAAAAAATGATATTTGATGAGGTAAGTCTATTGAACATGTTCAGATAATAAAAAAAATAAAATCAATATATTTCTATATTTCGGAAAAGAACAAGGTACCTGGTATGGTGAGACAAGAAATATTTCGCATTGACCTGACTTGACCTTGTCGAAATTTAAGAATTTTATTGTTTTACGAGTTCTCCTGCTATTAGCATAAAGAGTTATTCAAAATACTGCATGAAGGATCTATATTATGTATTTCTTTTAAATCATTAGTAAATAACAAACAAAATTCTACTTTAATTTTAGGTCCCTGTATAAAATTAAAATTTCATTACCTTACTCATCTTTTCTAAATGAAGTTAATGGCCACTTTTAACTCTAATACTTTATTTCACTTTTATACACTATTTACCATTTAAGTTTTATTTACATTTAATGAATATTAAAAATAACTTTTTTTTTGTTACATTGTTTTTCAAACCGACAACTGTATTATAGTCCGTTGCAAAATATAAGAAATGGACTTTCCAAATCCCTCGATAAGCTCTTCATGGGCAGGGTAGGCATTAGGATTGTGAATAATAAGAATGAATATAAATAAATCCTAAAGAATTATTTATTATTTATCATTTTTGTTAATTTAGTTATTTGTTATTATAAATGCAATACTATTAAATTTTAAAATTTTATTGATTAAAAATAAGAATATATATAAACAAAGTGAGGGTTGAAACAGTCATTATAAAAATAAGAAATTACAAAGAATTAAGCTCGCTATCACTATCACTATCACTATCATCCAAATTTATAATAAGACTATTTATTTTTGGAATTGAATTAAAATATTTATCTTCAATAGTCTTTACATGTTTGATCGCATTTTTCCAGTTCTCGTCAGTAATTTTATTACATGAGTCTTTAATTAGATCTATTACACTGACACTTGAGTTTGGTGATATATTATTTTCTCGAACGTTTTTTTTTAATTGAGCCCACATCAATTCTATGGGATTTAGTACACAATAATAAGGGGGCAATCGTAAAATATCGTGTCCATTTTGTTTTAAAGTACTGTCTACAACATATTCTTTTTGAAAATTTCCTACTCTTAACACCTCAATTAACTCCTCTTTGGTATAATAAAATAATATCTTAACGCGATTACGATAGCACTATTGTCGAAGATTATCCGGTATTAAGCAGTTCGCCGAAATACAACCCTGTTACAAATAGTACTAAACATGACGAAAGCGTACCAATGCAGCAGAAATTTCTACTGAAAGTCTGACGAATGTACAAGTAACATAAGGCTTAATATTGCCTATTCGAAATGGTTTTAATGTCATACTATCGAAATCGCTGCCGTTCTTTGGGGATTTGGGAAGTCCAATTATTATATTTTGCAACTAACTATAGTTGCCTTCTACTATATAAATGTGTGTTTAGATGTGTTTTTTACATTTTTCTTCTTACGACAAACATAAGATTATTGTAAAATTTACGTTCATAAACGTTCACCAAAAATTTTTTGCAACAAGCAGATAAATGTTTGCCGACGCTAGAAACTGCTTCTGCGTTGAAAAACTGTTCTACCATTTTGATATTAAATCACAAAAAATAACGAGATAGAAAAAACAAAAACAATAATACGGCAATAGGCAATACTCGGAAATCGTTTGATTAATGTAAAGTAATGTAAAATTTAATGGAGGCAGTACGGCCCAAGTAAAGAATTTCTGTGGTGAAAAACTTTATGGTTATTTCAGTTTCTAGCCTCAGGAGGTCCAATTAACTATTGTTAATCTATACAATACAAATTTCGATGAACGTTATTCATGTTGTATTTAAATTTACTAAACAGGATAGTCCAATTTCACCAATTTTGGCAAATATGTTTATGGATAATTTAGAACAAAACATTTTTGATTCAAATATCTCTAGGAATGTGTTGTTTTGGTATAGATATGTGAATGATGTTTTGGTTGGTTTTACAGGTAGTGATAGACATTTAGTAATTTTCTTTAATTTTATAAACAACTTACATCCAAAAATAAAATGTACTATGGAAATTGAAGATAACAGTTGTTCTATAAATATCAATATACAGTTTTGAATGCACAACTAAACCTAGGAAGTTCAATTATCTTAGAACACCTTTTGAACTAAATACCTATATAATACTAATCAAATATATTTTTAGAAAAAAAAGAATATTACTTAATAATGATTGGTTATCAGGTTTATGACATGAAATTATTTACGTTTTAAAAATATCTGTTAAACTTCTTTCCGTCTGGAATACCGAAACCTGGGTAGATTTGAATTTATATTAAAATGGTTTGGAAGACTGTGGAATTTTAGTATTATTTATCTTTCCATATTTATAATAATTGATTGATTGCTCAAATTTGCAGAGTAATAGTTTGGAGTGCTTCTGACTACATATTTAAGCAATACTTCTGTGTTTTGCTGTGTCGACCGACATGCATATTCTAATATTGTTTTGAAATACCCCAAATCAGTTTAATGGGATTGAAAATTAAATAGTAGGAAGGAAAACGTAATATGTTTTATCATACTCTTCGGCTAAATTGTCAATCCAATATATCTTTGGTTGTTTATTTCTAAAAGTACAGATATTTAAAATTATTTAAAAAATGTTTCTAAATAGTTAAATTGAATATAAATAAGTATTTGATACTCACTATGCAACAATATTTAAAAGCCCAGGTATAAACATGGTTTTTACAAGTTGTATTTAGTATCTTGTGTAATAATATACTATGATAAGTAATGTCAATAATTGTTCATGCAGGTTCTTCAGACATTTATTTTCATTTTACCTTGATAATGGCTGAGCTTAGACTTATATTAATATATAGCCTCTGCACCCTCAAAAAATGCATGTTAATTTCCAGTCTGAGAAGTAATACAGATATATAAATAATAATTTTTTCTGTAAAATTTCTTTAAAGATTGTTTGATATACTTTTTTCATCAGTTATTATGTATGTTACACTTATTTTATAAGTGTTTTCTCAGGAACGGTTTAGAGTACCATTTTCCTATATTCAAGTTTCGTCAATGAAAACAAAATTATATAAAACTTTTTCTTTAGTATAATTTCTTAAAAATTGAAACTTTATTTTTTCACAGAAAGTTTCATAAGGCCCCGGCTCGGTTGATTTTTCTTCATTTGAAACCAATTTCTTTCAATAAATTCCTTGTAAAGACACCCGATATCTAGTACGTCTTAAACGTTTTTCTTTAAATTTTTCTAATAAAGTATCTAAAAATATAAATATAACAGATGACAAGATTTATTTATATTTTATATATTTATACATATCTAAAATAGAAAAATAAAATTCTCCTTACCGTTTGTAAACATTTAGTAAAATACATTTCGAATTATACCTGCATCAAGTCTTTATGCATTTGCAAATCTCTTCGCATAAGACGATTTTAAGTTTATTGCTTTTTATGGCTAATGATACAGCACTGACAGTAGAAAAATTTTTGTTAAGAGCAGCTTCCACACGCTTAAAAAAAGTAATTGATGTTTTTACTAAAAATATACATTTTAGTTCATTAACCTACCTTCCTAATAGCATTTAATGGTGACAAAGAACCGTTCCATATTCGCACTCAGAGTATTGCATCAATGAAATGGTAACTTTTTTTTTAGTTTATGAATTTTGGTTCCTTAAATATGAACTTGTATTATTCTTTATTTTAAAAGATATTACTGAAGACGTTGCTCGAGATATAATTTTTGGATATTTTATTTGAAGTATTTCCAAAATATGTAATAGCTTTTTATGATTTGCTTTTTTTAGGTTGTTTTGGAAATATAAGGCCAATGGCAACCTTTTCTCTTTTTTATTGATCAACTTATTTATTAAATATATTGGATAGTTATTAGAGGTAGTTATTTGTTTTATTATATTAATTTCCATTTTAAAATAATCTACATTCCTTGGTATAGAACAGTTTTATGTATCCATGAATTATAAATTGCAATATTGTGTAACAGTGGGTGATTTAAGTTATAAGGGATAGTCATTTCCGTGTGAAGATAACATTATAATACTCTTTTCATAATTATATTTAGGAAATTTATTGTTTTCTTTAATTACAATGGTAAGTTTTGTTTTTAGATGTAAGTTATTAATAAAGTAAATATCTAATTGTATGCCACTACCTCTAAACCTCATCAACAAGTCTTTACCAATAGAATACATTTTTAGAAATTAACCATAAAAATATTTTCCAGATTTCGTGATATCCGACGACTCATTGGTAATCCTTTATTTTGAATCTAAGATTTATCATAAAATACAAAGTACTTTTGCCTGATAAATAAATTAAACAGGTTTATAATTCTATAATTAAGACTTGATTAATGTTTTTTCGTTTAATAAATTAGTTACCATTGTTATACATTCAGATGGAGGAATTTTCGAAAACATACTGCAAACATTAAATGAAATTAATTTTGTTTACTTTTAATTATTAAGTTTTTTAATCAGATCTAAAGTGTTTTTACTGAATATTTTGATATATAACCGTAACTAGTTATAGTCTTATTGAACAATTCTGCTTATTTACTATTCAATGTAATTTATTTGATTGTTTTACAGAATTTTTATATTTTACTCTACTAATATCCTCTCAAATTGGTCATCTAGAATATCAAATATAATTTAATGTAATTTGTAAGTTAATTCAGAATGTATAATTGTTTATATAGGTTTCTAAGGAGTCTCTTATTATAAACCATTTCTTAGATTCTTTTTTAACCAAATTATATTTGCTTATCTGATTGCCTTTTCAGCTTGTGTCGTTTTCGTTCAACATTTTAAGTTTATAAATTTGAAATGCCTGTTCTTATCTGACAGTTCCAAAAGTGAAACAGTTCGTAAGGGTATTTAAAAAATGTTGGAAAGCGTGGAATTTTAAGAAAAGTGAACTTTATCTCTTACATTTATAATGGATAGATTCTACAATGTAAAAATAGAAACAATCGTTATTATTCATTGTATTTATCAATTACCTTTGACAATAGACATATTTAAGGAAAACTAAATGGTGTTGCTGATAGTTTATCCTGAATTTCTCCACAAACACTTAATCAATCAACACAACTTTTGGTTTGTGCGCTCCCCTGGAAGACTGGATTTCTGAGCTACTTTGACCGCGCTATAACTAGTGAAATTCAGAATCGTTGGACTTGCGTGAAGCTACTCCTGTCGGGAATTGTCGGGAGCGCATTCAGTTTGGGTGTTTCGTTCGAATGGTAAACGTGACGAGTTCCAGTCTGCAGAAGCTGAAACGTGTAACAAACGTACAAAGATAAACATTGCTTCTTTTTGCTGTAACAGATGTTGAAAAAACGTTGACTGCTAATGCCTTTACCAACGCTTTAAATGTTCACTATTTTAGAATTTGATGTAATCATGTCCACTAATTTGATGTGTCTTAATCGTGTTGACTGTTAAATGTTAGAAATAGATCGACGTATTTTTTGTATTTATGTATACACTACATGTTAGAAAAATGTTGCCAATAACTACAGGATTAAGCAATAATATTATAACGAATTGAATTATATAGAGGAATTATTGATATATTTTTTAAAAACGCATTTAAAAATTGTATATATATTAAAAATGCCAGAAATAAGTAATACTTTCGAATTAAATTTCTTAAGAAGAATAAATAATCCTCCGAAAAAGGAGGAAAAACAAGAAGAGAAGTCAGCTCTTAAAACAACAAACGCGAACAATAATCCTAAAAGTCCTGTAAATAGAGTGAAAATTGCTCCAAACGCCTACGCAGAGGTAAGATATTTATTTATATTTGGAAATTATTGAAAAAGTATTCCTTAGAGAAATATTCAACATTCGCCCAACAAACAAAAAAAATACCTAAAATGCCTTTTAAGAGAAACAGTTAAACTTTTGATTTCTACACTAGTTTATTTTAATTGTGTTCTTAAATGAAATGTTAATCACAATGGAATCAGTTTCCTTTGGCATATTTCAACTTGTTTCTTTTTTATTTTTTTTTTCTTTTACTATTTTTTTTGCTTAAGTATACTTTTAACTTTGATTTGTAATTATTTTTTATATTGTGTCAATTTTAATTTTTTTTGTTTTGTTTTTTGTTTTTTGATATACGATTTATTATCTATATGGGTGTAGAAGTAACATCTCTTGGATATAAATATGCATTTACAAAATAATTGACTTTTCCTAGAATTTAAAAGATTTTTAGTAAATTTGGAAGATTATCAGAAAAAATGTTTGTTTTATATTCTTTATAAATTTATTAATTATTTTGTGTGAGGAAATAAGTTAATCAATAAATTTTTATATTTTGTAGATATTCATATATATGTATAAGCAAGGCCAAGAAAATTTCGATTAAAATATTTTTTGTCTTAGCTCTGATTTAAAAAATTATTTATTATGTGTTTTGACATTTATAATGTTTAATTTCAACATAAAATGTTTTAAGTGGAAAAACAATTTTGTCTGTATGACAAAAATTATTTGTCTGAACTAATAGAGGTAATTTCCTTTTTACATTGTTTTAGAGATGAAAAAAGGGATTACAAGTTTATTGTTATATATATAAGTCTATATTATAAATTATATACAATTATCTCAGAAATTATAAATACAAAATTTTAAAAATAAAGTATATAAATTCCAGATGCTATATAAGATGTTATTTAGAGTTTATCTTAAAATTAAAGCTCAAATAAAAAAAATATACGAAAACATATTTTAACAGAATAAAAATTTTTATAATACGTATTTATTCTAATTGGATTATGTACATGTGTTGAATTTAATAAATTTTGTTGATAAATAATAAATAAATTAATTAACTTTATAAGGAATAAAAAAATGAAATTGGGTGCCAAATTATAAACTCAAGTAAAAAAAATAAAAAAATATCTTAAATAATCAATTAGTTTTAAATATTTACAACACTAATAAAAAATATTAATTCTAAATAACGTTTAAATTACCCCATAAAGGTCAGAGATTTAAATGTCATTAATTATTTATATCCACTAGTACTTTAGTATCCCTTTAAAAATGAATTAAACGATTGAATATGCTTGCAAATTTAAATGAAAATATATATGAATTTTTATTGAGAATTGAGTTCTATTCGTGGAAAATTACTATCAATATATTAATAATCACATACGTTTTATATAGTGAGTACAAATGCAATTCCCTAATCTAAGAAATTAAAAACGGTAGGATAGAAAATATTGATTGTTTAAATTCCAAAGTGAGGCAAATAGTTCACTAAACCACATTTATTAGTACAAATGTTTTATATATTCATCATTATTGTTTTTATTATACATATATCAAACGTATGATTATTCTACAGGAAAATACATGAATTTATTCTTTATTTGAATTGACAATTTATTTGAGCCTAATGAAGAACCAACCTTCTTTCTCTTATTATTGATCAATCAAAATAAGTTGTGAATTTTGTATGATTTTAAGGAAGTTTATTTATCCTTTGTTTGAGATTTAAGTTATTCGCGAGATTGTAAACGCGCTAGCACAGAATTTCACACGATATTTTGTCTTTAAGAAAGTTTACTCAGTGAGACACTTAATTGTTCTGTCTTGCGGTTCGTCCAGGAGATCCTATTTTCTTTGCCTCTTCGATCTTTTTCATATATTTAATGAAGAGTGGGTACATTTTATAGTTATCAGTATCATTTTCTTGGCAATTGCAGTATTTTGTTTGATTTAAATATCTCTGTTCTGATTAACTTACGTTCCTTTGTATTGTGGTTTTCACTATATTTTACGTAATTGAGGGACTCATTCTACAATTGGCCTTGGAATGCCCAAATCTCTTTCAATTGTAGCATTGAGCTGCCATGTTCCTTCTTCTGTACTGCTTCCTTTTAATTTTTACGTTACTTATTTTTCTAATTTTGTATAGAAATCTCTTTTTACAGTACCAAGATAAATGTAACTCTCAACATTTTTATCCGCTTTTTCTTTAAACTGGACTAAAGTATCAAACTGATTTTTAGTTTTTATCTCAACAGGTTTTTTACAATCATCTTCGCTTTCGATGTTTTTTACTTCCATCATTTTTTGGTCTACTTCTTGGCTCCTTGTCTTACCATATATTGGGATTTTATCTCCTTAAATTGGGATTTTCTACTAGTGTCGCCGTGAAGTAAATGCGTCTGTGAATAAATACCTTTGTACAAGGCGTTTGGAAGTCTGACTATTATTTTTATTTAATTTTAAGGTTTTTGGTAACAAATAACATAAAAAATAACATTTTACAATTAATTTCTGATGGCCAATTTAAATAATAAGAGATTTTTTTTAATTTTACTTAATTAAAGTAATGTGTCGGCAATCTAACAGATCATGTTCTAATCGTCTGTGTCAACGAAAATTTTCAAAAACGATTTATTGACCGCGTTTTTTTAAATTAACGGAGAGTACTTTTTTGTTCAAGCCTTTTTGAAAGTATTATTGGTTATTGCTATCTCGTTTGAGGTACCAGTTACGCGGATATCTCATAAACTTTTGAAATTAGCAGAAACCAAATTGAGGGAGAATATTAACTTTTAAGTCAGAATAATAAAAAAATATTTTGGCTCAAAAAATTACTTTTTATGCTCGAAATATTAAGTTATTTCAATTCCGAAATTAATTTATCATTCAAGATGACCATTATGAGCAATTAACTGTTAAGTTAGATAAAAACAATAGTCACAATTCGTCTAAGCTAAAATGGTTCTAAATGGTCTATGTTAGCTTTGCCTTAAAGCTTTGCACCCAACTTCTAAACACCCTGTATATGTGGTCATTAGATAACTGCGGTACTAAAGTGTCCTTTACGTACAAATCTTATTTTAAATTTAATTTACAAATTACGTTTAATGTGATTAACAACTAAAATTTTAAAATTTAGTTTCTGATTTAAGAGACCGAATGTTTCATCAGATTGTGTTTGTTAAATCAAAAGTGATTAATTTCTGTAAAAATCTCAGGTAACATTTATTTCATAGTATTTTTAACCAAATATTATAAAAATATAAAAAAATTGTGACACAGTGATCTTATATCCACAAACTTTTGAATAAGTAATATATAATATTAAGAAAACTTGTTATATGTAGACATGAAAATTTCATAATATATCAATCATTATTTTATTTTAAGTGGAATATATTTTATTAATTGATTTACATTGTAAATTTTTAAAAGTTTGCTATTATAGGAAAATTTTATAAAATTAGCTAACAAATTATAAAAATTTTGTTTAAGAAGGATATGGAATCACAAAAATATAAAATCCATAAAAAATTTAACACATCTCTCCCCGAAATTCGACTGCTATGGATTTAAAAAAATGAATTCTAACCCCAAAATTTTTTTTACCAAAGAAATGTTGTTAGTAATACTGTGAGACAAAGGTATCTTATAGCCAAATCACTCAGAATAATTCATGTATAAATGCACAAAATCAAGCTATACATCAAAATTATTAAAGAAAAATTAAGGGAGTTCATGATTTAACCAAAGAAATAAACTAAATGGTAAATTTAGATAATATGATCAAACTATTATGATTAATGAAAGTAGAATTAAATCAAGTTCAAAACTTCATGGAAAAAGTGACAATATTTTTAAAATACGACGAGATGTATAATCAAAATTACGTTTTAAATTTAAAAGTAAATAAACTAAAAATTAGGATATTTACAAAGATTGATCTATTTGATAAAATTAAATTAATAAAAATTAAGGCAAACCCCGAATAAAGCCGCAAAAATAGCAAGTAATAAATCAAAATAAATAGAAATTAAAGACAAATAACAAACAGAAATCTGGTGGTTTTCGGAATAGGTAAGTAAAATACATTATATATGAGAACATTAACAAAAAAATAATAAAAGCTAAAAAGGCAAACCCTTATTATTATTATTAATTATTATTATTATTATTATTATTATTATTATTATCATTATTATTATTATTATTATTATTATTACTTCACGGTAACTTTTATTTAGCTGAAATTGTTATTACATTTTCAAAAGCGCCTCTGCTTATGGCATACGATAAAGATAAACTTTATGGCCCTAGTAAATAACTATTTTGTTTAGGTGTATAAAGCATGGACTAAAATAAATATAAATATGAATTTTAAATAATTAAAGATTCTAATTTGAAAATACTAATGTTTTCAATAAAAATAAATTTGTTCAAAAAAATAATCGATTGTTTGGATTGCTTGATTTAAATAAAATTTATTTTGAAGAAATGTACTTGATAAATTCGACTAAACGGTAGTTAAATTTTAGGTGGTATTATAAAATTAACAGAAAGACTCTATCAAATAGAGGAAACCTAAGTATATCTCTGAACCTTTCAACCATATAATTCTTTTTGTCTCCATATTCTTCTATTTCTTTTTTGTTTATTGCCTAGAAAAGACACTAAATTCTTAAAAATAATAACTAATAGCTCTTCACTTGATATTTGTATCAAATATTTTTAGAAGGATTCCGGGTTTACTTTTCTTATAGTGATAATGAAAGCTTGCTTTTATTTCTACACGTGTATACGAGTATTTAATTGATAATACAAGTTCCAAAATAGTTTTGAAAATGTGCATTTTTGAAAATATGACTCAAAGCTAACCTTTTCATATCAAGAAAAGAGACAACCTCTTTCTTTTGTACGCAAATTAGTATTAAGCAATCAATTAGTTTTATATTTCAATTATTTATTATTGAAGTAATTTTGTACCAAACTAAAACACATATTTTTTTAAAATATACATACTTATTTTTCCTTCAATTTTTCAACCAGAAATATTTTTCAACCAGAAATCTGACCGCTGCACTGGTCCTGAACGTTTTGGACCGTTTGCATAATGGATGCACCGTTATTTTTAATCATCAACTTCTGAATACCCTTCTAAAACTTTCTTGCAATTATTCGCTTCTCCCATATTATTTGTCTGAAAGTTTACAACGCAAAACTAACTTCGACTTGGGAAAACTAAGAGCACATTTTGCAATTTAAAGCACAAGTTCGTGATGTATGACACAAAAACCAACGCGACAGGGAAACTAGAATTTATGTTAAATGGTTTGAGTGGAAGCGTTAATGCATTTAAATATACCTCATTTTTATTTCGATGATAAGTAGAATGATTTTCGAAATTGAAGAACGTTTAATACATTTTCACCGCGTTTCCGCCAAAATTTTAAAAATACCATTAAAAACTAAACTTTTACGCACGTTCACCAAATATAAAAAAGCTAGGATTTGCTAAATTCGACAATAAATAATTATGGGCTAACAGAGGAGAATAAGATTGTTTTAGCGATAGTATTCATATATTTTAATTTATTACTCATCTATAGTTTTGTATGACATTCTAAACGAAATTTCACCAAAATCCAGTTGACTTTTTAATAAATTGTGCTATTTCCTGTGACACATAATTTCTCAAAATGTAGGTCATTTGTGTGATTTTGTGGCGACAGTCTTAAAAGTTTTTATGCGTACACAATAAACTCTTTAATAATCTATTATAAATTTTTATAATATTAAATATTTTAATTTACCGTCAAATGTATTGTTAAATTCATTTTGTTTCGTCTCAAACACTATTTTTAAACTAGCACAATTGTGTTTGTGTACATAAAAAACCTGTATTGTTTACACTTTTATTTTATTTTGTAAAATTGCATCTCTAATAGAATTACGTTTTTGGTTACTTATTAATTTATCCTAAGCTGTTACAGTAAAGACCAAGTTTTGAAAATATGTCGCTAAGTTCAAGTTCAAGTGCATCGGATATAAGGGTATGTTTATTTTCTTTCGTAATTAAATTTTATTTCACTCTTATAAAAGTTTTAAACTCTGGATAAGAATTTATGGCATTATATTTTCAATTTAACTCCGCTACTTAGATATTTTTTAGACTTTCTGACACATTTCTTATACTAATACTAATAATGCACATTTTGTTCTGATTAAAAAAAACTGACTCAAAAAATATGCCAAACTATTGCAAAAACAAATAAATAATATACAGGGTCCGGCAAACCCTAGTCGCTGTTCTATAACTCCTACTATGCAAAACTTAACGATTTATTTGAAAGATATTTGTCAATGGGAACCAAAATCTAAAATTCTAAAATTATCTTCATGTATACAGGGTGGTCTATAAGTAAAATAGGCACATCACATAATTTTTTTTTAACGGAATGACCCAACTTTTTTACATTTTTGGATACTGTAGTAGTTATTAGAATATACCAACAAAATATTATTTTTAATATCCCACCCCTTTCTCACAATAATTCAATTTACCCAAAAATATTACTTTATTATACTCTTAATTAAAAATGCTTTGCTCTTTCATATTTAACGTTATCTTTTAAAAAACTACAAATGTAGAAAGCCAATAGATCAACGATTTTTTAGAACAAGTTTTAATTTTTTATTTTTTACAAGGTGGCCAAAAATTATTTTCATTTTTCAAAAACTTCCAGGAAAGTTTTCTCAAATTTTTCAAATGGAACACCCTGATTCATCAACAGA
Organism: Hermaeophaga mercurialis; assembly: GCA_951812935.1. Lineage (NCBI taxonomy): Eukaryota > Metazoa > Arthropoda > Insecta > Coleoptera > Chrysomelidae > Hermaeophaga > Hermaeophaga mercurialis. Next base: position 29,077,963 of record OX638361.1, on the reverse strand, counting down.
TAGCAAATTTTATACCCTATGACTTTCGCATATATTCTCCTATACCTATGTAGCGTCCTTAAAAAGTAAATTCAATAAAATATAACTTTTTTCTAATTCAGTAGTAGATTATCCTTCATTTTGTTTCGATTTAGACTGATGTTGATGGATAAATTAAATAAAAACTAAAATTATAGTTTCATATTTTACCAAAATTATAATGCGACACTATAATTTTAGTGTTAATTTAATTTATCCATCAAAGTCAGGTTAAACCAACCCAAACAAAATTAGTATGACTGAATAGGTATTTTCAGTAGCTTTCAAATGAAGTGTCACTTGCCATAAGGATAATCTACTACTAAACTAGAAAAATATTAAATATTTTGCAGATAAATGCCTTTTCTGAATTTACCTTTTAACGGCGTCATATAGATATAGGAAATTATATGCGAAAGTCGAAGGGTATAAAATTTACCATCCGTGGATGAATAGTAATACATGGTGTTCCGTTTGAATAATGTTATAAAACTTTTCTGGAAATTTTTGAAAAATGAAATTAATTTTTGACCACCCTGTACAAAATAAAAAATTCTACATTTGCACTTTTTTAAATTATAACGTTAAATTTGAGAGAAATTAGTAGTATGATAATGCAATATTTTTGGGTAATTTATTTTTCTCCGAAAGGGGTAGGATATTAAAAATAATATTTTGTAGATATGTACTGGAGTATCAAAAAATGTAAAAAAAGTTGGGTATTCCATTAAAAAAAAATTAAGTGATGTGTCTATTTTACTGTTGAACCACCTTGTATAAATGAAAATAATTTTAGAATATTTGGTTTTCACCCCCATTGATCGATATTCTTCAAATAAATCGTTAAGTTTTGCATAGTAGGAATAACATAATAACGACAGAGTTTGCCCGACCCGGTAGATGCATAAATATAACATTTATATATAATTAGTAAAATTATTTTAATTACTTGACATATTACAAATATTATTTCACCGCCTAAATCATTAACCAGGATACATACAGCCCATTAAATTTAAAATAACATTTCAGCTTAATCATTTCAATTTCAACATGTAATTTGCATTGTACGTACTAACTGTTATATTTTCAGTAAAATTATTTTCCAAATATTTGTTCAATAAATATCTAATGCGGTCGAAACAATTTTGTGTTAGAAACACTTGTATACAATTTAAATAAGCTAGGATATTCAATACCATATTTGTGATAATAAACTATGCTGTAACATAGTTATAATCGTTTAAACCTTAAAATACCTATAAATATCAAATACATTACATTTTCCAATTTCCTATTATTATATACAGGGTATTAAGCCCTTTATTCATTGTTTACTGGGATAAACGGGTTTAATATTTTATTTTCAATTTGACTTGAACTCAAAATTTACAAATTAATTTTTCGAGTTAAACCTGAGGGAATTTTTTTTATACTAATTTTAAAACTTCAGTAAGTAAAAAAAAATGACAGTTCTATAATTAAACTAGTTAAATTACTAATAAAAGTGAAAATAAAAGCACTCGCAACAGTTTTTGTAATTTTTGTTATCTTTGAATAAATTAATTTCTACTGTTCAGTGTTACCAAGTCATCATTTATATTTTTGTTTTGACATTTTTTAGGTATTTCATATTGTTTAAGTTGAATCTGATTTTATTAAAAAATATCAATGAAATAATATTTAACACAATAAAAAGAAATATAGGAAGAACAAAATTTCTAAAATTACATAAATCTTAATTTTTATCGAATTGTAAATATGACGAAGCTATTAAAAAATATAAAAATTCAAAATAAGTTGGAGAAAAAATATTTTTTAAGAGTAATGGCTCTGTTGGTACCATTTATATATGACAAAAGTTTAAAAAAATACACAGATAATTTTATATATGTTAAATCCACTACAGAGATGATTGATACAGACCTTAATGAATCAGTTACCAGAACACTAAATTCTCCATTAACCTAATTAACCTAATCTAACAATTAATAAACTAAACTTCTCGTTAGTAAACACTAGCTTTTCTGCTTTCAGAACCTGATAAGAACCCATTAATTTTCTTTGAAAATATTCCTAAGAACGCTGAAACATTCCTTGAAATTTACAATATAATTTGTTCAAAAAATACTTTTTCATTAAGTTGGTGTACCAACACTCTTCCCTTTTACCCTTAAATATATCAAACCTCGTACACGATTAACATCATACCGACCAATCTCTCACCTAAATTCACTCTGTAAAATAATGAAAATTGTAGAGACAAAAAATATTCTAGGAAAAAAATTACTAGTCACCTGGGTGAATAAGTAATATACAGATAACAAAAAAAGAAAAATAAATAAAATTAGAAAACCTATAAGCTATTCATTAACAATAAATGATCATAATTTCAGTATATTACAAATATATTTATAAAATAATTTTTGCAATACTATGAGGAGTATGTTCTAAGGAATTCCTTATGCAAATAAAAAATATTGTCCTGCAGTAGTTATTAATTAATATAACGAAAGTATTCCATACTGCGTGGCGCTATGATATACATCATAAAAAGTTTTCACGCATTCTATAATTTATTAGAAAATTCCTTGATACTTGCTATTTTTAAGTTCGTAAAAATAGCACAGTCATGTCAGGAAACCAACAAACTAATGGTACTCTACAGAGTGTAGTCATCAGCGATAATCTCTTTTTAATCGCTATTACTTCCTTTTCAAAACAATCTCCAGTGATGATCAAAAGAAGACTAAATATCGATCACTTGATGCTACTGTTTAAAGTCAATATATTTGCTACATTCGAAAAAACCTTCAGCAAACCTTAAACGCATTAAAAGGGTGCTCCAAGACTTACAATAATCCTCCAATAATACCAAATTTATTCTAGTTTCCAATAAACATAAAAGCCAATTGTTGAGAAATAAACTTAAATGGACAATCAGTCCAATATATTGATCATATGAATTTCTTAGCAATGATTTTCAACTAGAAACTCTCAGAAAAACTATATTATCGAGCTAAAAAAAACCTATGAAAAGGAATTCAATCTGAGTCACTATATACCTTTAGATTTATCTGACTCTAACGGTTTAAAGCGAATTTACAAGATTTCTATCCGTTCAAAATTAGACTATGGTACTGTATTACATATACATAAACAATTACCAAAGAAAAAATTTAAAATTTTTCAAAATATGTTTATCACCCCTATAAGAAGTCTACAATGTGAAATTAAAGAACTACCGTTATCTATTAGAAGACCTCACACTTTCTTATGCAGCTTCAATTAAGACTAATCAAGGAAGATCAGTAAACGACAACAATTCTACTCTTTGCTTTAGGAATCTGTAGCAGGCTCTTCCAAATATAATCCCTCCCTTCTATGAAAAAATGAGACGAATACCCCACAATATTCAGTTTTAATTTCCTATGTTTTTCAATCAACATATAAAAACTCCTCCCCTTTGATGTATAAAAAATTCACTTATCAACACTTCTGTAATTATCTTCAACGAAACTCATTCAGATACATTTAAAAAATAACTTTAACGCCTACAAAAACTTCTGATAGATTAGAAACAGCAATCATTTTTGGTTCCAAGTCAAACTTCGTCCACGCTGGACACTATTTACTATCTTATATGATCTAAAACGTATTAATAGCATAAATTTACTAAAATTCCTATAATAACCAACTCCCTTAGTTCTATCCTAATAATAGAACAACTTTTTACCTCGAATCCTAAGGCAATCTTAAATACAACTTTCACATAATGAAGTTGAATTATTTTTGGTTGCTCAGGTGCTCATTAAGACTATACAATGATACAATGATATTCTAACCCTTTTGTGATCAGTTCAACTTTACCCTTAAAGTTACGAATATAATTTGATATTTTTGTAACCATATGTAATTATCCATTTATTTTTCAGTTTATGTATTAGGGCTACTCTTTAGTAAGTTTTAAAAACAAATAAGTTTGTTTCACACTCTTTTAGTTGTATTTATAATTGATATATTATATGTTTTTTTTTTGATGTTAATACTGGAAACTTAATTAATAATTCTGCGTCCGTCGTTGAATAGTTACTTTTATCATTTTAGAAAGTCTTAACTGCAATTTGTAACTATCTTTTCCTCTATTGTTTTGGGAATAAACTCCTTACTGGACACGATCCAGTTTTGTTTATCCACCTAATAAAACTGTGTGTTCACAATAATACAAACCCAAATATTAGACTGATATCAATGTGATAAATAAACTATAAAAAGTTAGTTATATCTGGCTAATAACCCAAAAAGGTTCTGTTTTTGTACATAACTATATCAGTGTTTTTTTTGATTCACTAATAATAATTTTCATCTTTTGTTAAAATACTGCTTATTTAACCACAAAGCATCTTACGTTAGGTAAATGAATCACAACTATTATATTATACTTTCACATCTTATTTTTTGTTTAATTGCTCCTGGAGTTATTGTAGTACAATCTTTAAACTAAATATTTATTTAAAACAAATCACACTCTTTTAAGGAGGAACAACACTATGAAAGTGGTCCACAGATTCAACATGAGGATTGGAGCCTAATAGAAAAATCTGTAATTAAGTCACTACAAATAAGCTTAGAAAAATAGCAAAAAAAGGATTTGTTCGATGAGCAATATAAACAAATATTCAGTCAAGAAAATGTAGATAGGAAGCACAAAATACAAAAATGTACGGTTAAGCAAGAAGGGTTGTGGTCAATGAAACAGAAATTGTATAGATAAAAAATTACAAGAAATGAAAGAATACTACAGAAATAAAAAAATAAAAAATCTTGATGAAGAGGTGATAAGGACCTAATGAGAAGGATACAAGGAATTACAAGGTTGAAGAAGAGAGAATAAAAAAATAATAATAGGAGGCGCACATAACCATTTGGACAGTTGGGAAATTATTTCAAGACCCAATTATAACAACAAATGTAATAGTCGTCAAGACAAGAGATATGACTTATATCTTTAAAAAGGTTTTGATTACTTAGGAGTAACAGTCACTAACAGAATTGACCAAATTGAGGAAATAGAGAGTAGGCTAACTAAAAGAATTAGAACTGTCAGAGTACTAAACAGGATCATTAAACCAAAAGCGATTAGTCAAATTGTAATCAGACACACAATACTCTACTCAAGCAAACCCTGAATTTTAACTAAGATAAATAAAAAATTATTGGAATATGGGAGAGACGAAAGTAATATGGAAGATATTAGGAGAGAAATAACTAGAGAAACGATCAGAGAGAAGGCAAATAAGCAAAGAAATAAATGAAGGAGTTGGATATCCAGACATATATATTATATAAGGGCACAGAGAGTCAGGTGGTTAGGACATGTGAGTAGGATTTCGACAAGCAGGCATACCAGCCTTCGAAGAAAGAGGGTGGCTAAAGAAGAATTAGTGGAACTTAGATGAACAATTTCAGTTCTTATGATAGTTTTTATAATATTTGTTTATTTATAAGTAGTAATGAGATATACTTGCTCGATGGCAAAAAATCTCAAAAATAACAATTTTCAAAATTGGGAAAAATGGCGATGCACAGACTTATCTAATATAACGGTGGAAACTTAAAAAAATAAAATAAAATGGAACTATAATTACTAAAGTTATCGTGATTAAAGTTTTGAATAATTTTCTATGTAAAAATATTTACGTTTTATTGAATTACTCGATCCAGTATCATCTTCTTTTTTTAAGATTTTTAGTCCATCACATTGTTGTCTTTGCTCAAACTTAGAAGAAAATACATATTAATTTTCGTTTTTAAAATTTACTTGTAAAACAAAAACTGGTATGTCAAATACAGATCGAAAAAAAAACGAATTTTTATTGCAATTTAATTTTAAACTTACTTTTAATAGATACCTTCAATGATTACAAAATTAATCCCGGTTTTTGTAGATATGTATTTTTCTAGATAAACCCTTTTAGCGTTTTTGAAATATATAATTCTTCCATATCAATATCACTGACAGCTTCAGGATGATTTCCACTTAGTCGATGCATAAGAATCCTCAGTTTCTTGGAAAGTCACCATCTGTACTTTGGTATTAAAGACAACTTTCAATTCCAGTGTTGATTATAAGATTTACCGGTGTCATACTTTTACATATTATTAGTCGACCCCTTGTAACTCAGACGATCAAGATCTAGTTGGTCATATGAAGTGTAAAGTTTTGCAACATCCATCTTATATTCACATCTTATCTCCATGCGAATTGTGTATTTCAGATAAAGATTGCTGTTATAGAATGGTTCTGCAAATAATAGCCCCAAGAATTTTACCAGCAGGGAACCTGTAATAGTCCACCAGTGGGACTCACGCCTTAATGTTACTTAAATTTGTTAAATAATGATTTCTTTATAGCCTCTTAACACGATTGTCTTGAAAAAACCCTCGTAATTAATTAAAATAAAATATTTCTATTGGAGGTATTTATTTTCTGAGCAATTTTTCTTTTGAAGCCCTTCGTGTGTAAACGTTTTCCTATTTTTATCATTTCCGCGATCTTGTCGCCTCCTTATTCCTATTCTGAGTATCAATAACTCCACCGTCATTACTGTGAATTATGGAATAGCTTATCGATATAGCGTTACGTGAAGTAAAGCCAATTTACTGGAGAGAAGAATCTCGCAAATTGGATTTTGTGTGCTCAACTTCCCGGTTTACTGACTGTTATCACGAACTTGGTGAAAACAAATTTGTATAATTAGGAATTATTCGCGATAGTTGCTTTAAATATGGAAGTTAAATTACAAGGTTTAACATCGCATAACTGATAGTTTGGTTTATTTTTACTTTCAACAATTCTCCTTTATTTAACTTCACGACAACATCAGGAAATCTTTAATTTTTTCTACCTTAAATTTACTTATTTCCAATGTTGATTATTTCACGTATCTATTATTTTATAAATAAACTAAAAATATTTCAATATTTTTTTCTAATTTTTGTAGTAATGAAGTCATTATTTTAATTACAGTTACAAAACACAAATGTCTAATAATTGTAGGTAAATAAAGCAAACTAGCTTGTTTTTCACCACATAAAGACAAAAGAAATTACTATACTTGATTCGGATTTTAACATTATTAAAATCTAAGACCGTTTTTCCTAGGTGCTTGTTTACCATAAAACTTGTTCCGAGGTGTCTGTTAACTCCTCCACTGCTAAGCATTGACTATTTTCGTTGTTTCCGTCCCTTTTTGGTTAGTTTCTTGTAAAGCCAAAATTTGTAGGTCATGTTTTTTTTTATTGCTGACAATTTTTTAGTGTTACCGTTTCCTATGTACGACGTCTATTATAGTCCAGGATCCACCAACCTTTTTGAAAAATGATTACCAGGCAGAATTTTGTGAATAGCTTCGTTTTGACGTCCTCTCTACGAAAACTCTCGATAATGGTAATCAGCTAATAAAGTGCACAGGCGTTTACACTTGTCGTTTTGGTGATTATCCAAATTTTGTTCATAACAGTTACATTTTTAGTTGTACTTGAGATAATTTTATAAAAAACTTGAAAAAGCCTTTCGCTTCCAACATGTCTAATTGATGAGGTTTTAAAAAGTTATTAGTAACAAGCTAATATTTTTAGTGTTGTTTAGTAAAAACTTATATAATTTGACAAATTAAGTCAATTGTCAATTCCACGCTAATTTTTTCCATTTGGTAACAATCGCATTTTAGTTTTTATCACCACTCTCCTATGTAAAAATTGTTGTAGGTATTGACAAAAGGTTGGTGAAATTTACTTTTATCTATACCAAGCAAGGTAGTATAGGTCGACCATAAGCGTGTATGCAGGTATTTTTACCATTCATTTTAAGAGATATTATGATGTGTTTTTTGCGTAATATACTTTACAACAAACCTGAGTTTAAGGAAATAAGAGAGATACAAAACAAAATTCTACGGAAATTTTGCTCTTTCGCAAAACATTTCTAAACCTTCGAAAAAATCATAAACATAAATAAGAAGATGTGATACTGCCTGATAGTGGAAATGACAAGGCTTTAGTAGCTATTCCTCTTGCTAAAAGAAATTTAGAGTAAAATCTAATATTTTTGTTATGAAAGGTAAGTCAATGAAATATTGTTTAAAATACATTATAAAATTATTAAAAAATAATTTACCATTAAATTTATATTTACCTCTATTTATGTAGAAGATATTGTTTGCCGAAATTATTATTAGATTCTTTAAGTAATAGTTTTAATTTTTTACATTTTTGCATATACAAAAGTCATTCTTGAAAAGATTTTTTCCAATCTTCTGACCGTAGTTTGTTTATATAATTTATAAAGGCATCAACAGCTGCTTTGGAGGATATAAAACGTAAACGAGCCCTGTTAGTTATTCCAAAAAAAGTTGCGACCATCCATTTGTTCGGGATTTTTCATTTTTGTTGGAGCTGACTCATTTTTAAAGACCCAAAACTGACAATTGTTACTTTTATCGGGGTTTTATCAATATATCCGTGTTTCAACACCTGCGATGATGTTGTAGACCAAATTAGACGATCTACGATCGAGGCGATCTAGTGTAGATCTGCACCATCTCACACGTTCTTCTTTTTGAACTGAAATCAGTTGTGGGGAATCCACCGAGAACAAAGTTTAAGGACTTTCAAATGATTGTGTAAAATAGTGTTAGTTGCTTTCACACCGATTTTTAAAGTTGCTTGAGTGTTCACAGTAATATGCCGGTCCTCTAGTAGTAGGATCAATATTTTTTCTGTAACTGCCATTTTTGGCTTATGAGATCGACATTTAAGGAAAGTCGAAGACGTTGAAAATCATTGTTCCATCGCTTTATGGTAGCGAAGGAACACGACTTGTCGCCAAGCCCTCTACTGATTTACCCAAAACATTCTTTACGATTTAAGCTAGGTTTGAATTTGTAAAAGATCACGGCCCGATAATACTCCTTGTTCATTTCCATTACTTATTGGCGAAAGGAGCGCTTTAAACTTATGTAACTAACAAACAATCAGACAGACGTGACAACTTTGTAGGACATTATAGCCATAAAAAAATAGCTAGATTGTAATAATTTTTTTTATCTTCTCCTTTAGACATGTTGGGAGTGGAGGACGCTCCTATCAAACTATTCATGTTATCTCAAATTTCAACTAAAAAAAAAATTGGACAATCTTCAAAAAGACACGTTTAACGTCTGCGCACTTTATTAGCTAACTATCACTATCGAAAGTATTCGATGAGAAAATAGTTGGGCGTCTCGTTAAAACGAAACTATTTACAAAAATTTTGCCTGTTAGTAATCATTTTTAAAAATGGGGTGGTAGATTTTTGACTGTTAGTTTATATGTTTATTTTTCAAGTATGTATTTGCTCTTGGATTTTTAAGAGTAGTTGTTTGAGCTTGCTTTTCTTTTTCTGTTTTCTACAATTTTCTTATTCTATGGCTGGTCGTCCTCATTATTATCCATTTTTCCATTATTTATTAGTTTTTATAAACCTCTTGCCGAACTAATTTCATCCATGTATCATACTTTATGATTATTATCAACGGTTTGGCTGCTACAGACATCTACATTCAAAAAAATGTATTTTCGGGTGGCTATAGATCCTTTATTAAGTATAAGAGACATAAAGTATTATACATCGTTGAAATTAGCTCGGCAAGAGGTTTATACAAATGTAAAAATATACGGGGTGTTTCATTTAAAAAAACTAAATTTTTGTCCGGCACTGCGTTTCTTAACATACTGCATATTTGGGACTAATTTTAAAAGGTGAATCTCAAGACTGCCTACATTTTGTGTAAAAACTTTTTTTTCGTAACTTCAATAATAGCGGACTAATCGAGCTTTGCCACTCTAATGCCTCACCCTGTTATTCTGTTACCATTAGCTTTAGCTTCTGTTTCCATAATTTTTCCTTTTTCTTGTTCATTATTGAACTAATAATACTTACTTTTTTCCTAACTTATTGACCTCTTTGAATGTAAATGTAAATGGTGCTCTATATGCATCGCCATATTTTATAGATTTTTGTTTTCTACTTTCAATATTTTTATTTCTGGTTTTCCTTTAGCTTACGTATTTCTATTATTAACATAGTTTTAATCTCTATTAGCGTTTTTAATATTTGATCAGATTTGTCTTCCTTTCTTTGATATGGAGATGAATTATGTTTTTACTTCTTAAAACTAATCAAGAGGGACAATGTTGTGATGGATTAAAAAAAAATAAAACTAATAAAATGAAAAGATGATAATGGAGAAAAACCGTCATATGGTCTCGCAGTTGACTACGAGTAATTATACAGAAAATATTCTTAAAACTTCAATCGCGTATTGTTTTTTCGAAACAACATGCGATACTGCGAATAATTATAATTCGATTTTCCTGAATTTTCAAATTTTCTACCTTTTTGGGTTATGGAAACTAATAAAAAATGTTGAACCATTAGTTTAGTTGCTTTTTTCTTTTATTTTTTTTTAAAGTAAAGCCCAATGACGATGCTTTCACGTGAAGGCTGTTAGGTTATGGTTGGAAGCGATTTATTACAGTAACGCTATATCTTGTAAATCGTTTAAAATTTATTTGTAACCCTATAAAATAAAACATTTGGAAAAATTGGCAATTTTTCAGTTGACATTCTCTCCTAGCCTATTATTCATACTAATCCTATATTTAGTAAAGCATAAAAACTTGTCATCCTCGATCACAAAATATAATGATCCTTTGTTCTTCTGTATCTGTAGTGTGGGAAGGGTGGGAGCCCTCCAGCATTTAGACCATATTTGGCCCATTGTGGATCCTCCTCTTGTTTGAGACCTTCTCTAGTTCCTCAACCAACCTATTGGTTTTACGTAGGTGATAACGTCTCCTTTATGTGGGACAGTGTTAGCCAGTACCCGTTGAACACAGAGTATCTTATCAGTGAGAGTGCTGAGCAATTGCAAAGTATGTATGTTCTATTGTATCATCTTCATATTCACACCCTCTACATAGAGGCGTGTCTGATAGCTTCATTCTATGAAGGTGCTTCCGAGGATGGCAATGGCCACTCAGAATTCCTATAGGTAGGCGAAGATTCTGTCTGAACATTGCTAGGTATTTCTTGGCTCTACGGTTGTCGGGTAAGGTATAAGTTTCCTGGCTAGTTTACAGCTTCTTGTTTCGTCCCACCTTTCCTTAAACATGTCTAGGGAGCGTTCTTTTATTAGGTTTGTCACGGCTGATGCTGTCAGGCCAATGAGGGGATCAGGGTCCAGAATCTCCTGGGAGGCGGCACTCCTGGCCAGTGAGTCAGCCATGCGGTTATCTTTCAATTTATCATGTTGTTGTTGTTATTGTTGCATACTTGATTACATTCTAGCACTAAGCCCGAAGTGATATCTGATCTATCTAGGATTAGTAGTGATTGTCTGCTATCCGTTAGGATGCCAGTGAGCTCTCTCTGAATGACACTGGCTTTTTTTACCTATAACCCACTTTGTCCTTATATAGGATGTTCTTGCATCTGTAAGTTGCTATACTTTCGTATACGTCCAGCAATTTCCTTTCAGTAATAGTTTTAATTAACTTAATATTGTCTATAGGTATTCTGCAACCGTTCTTAAAAAAACAGCGGCAATACAGGAATTTTAGTTACATTTTTTATATGAGTTAAATGTACTTTAAACCTAATATATATTGATCTTCTCGTTTGCCCAACATGCTTCTATCGCGGAATCTGCAATTAATTTCGTATAGGATTTTTAATACAAATCCCGTTGCACGTCATATCTCAATTATGAGATCACGACCCTGCAGTGTTGTCGGCTTGTCTAAATTGTCGAGGAATGTAGGGAGTTTCAAAAATGTAAGGTTAGGTTATGTTGTTTAGCTTTATGTTTGTTTTGAAAAAAATAGTTTTTTTTATAAGTTAACTATCTAGCAAAGCAAAAAAATAAAGACAATATTATAAAATTACCGAAAACGTGGTGAAAACACACAACTGGTTGACGGCCGGGTGTCAGAAATCGTTGAAATATTTCAATCTAAATACTCGACAACGTCGCATCAAGGCATGCCAATCGCTACAATGTCATTTCTTCATCATAAATACGAGTCTCATGGGCGTAGAAAATTTCAAAATTATTTAATGTAAATTGTGGTTTTTTGAGTACTAAACATATAATAATGATTTATAAACTTTATATTATAAAGAATAAGACGTATATAAGCCAATATAATTGAAATAATTCTAAAATTATCAAAATAATTACGATTACTTTTTCGGTTTTTTAGTACTGTGACTACGTTCATGTGTCCTCGTGAATTTTCGTGATGTTTCGTATGATTTATCTTAGTTAGGGAAATTTTAATTAGTTGGCAGTACTATGACGAAAGAGGTAAGTCACTCCTGACGTGCAACGGTATTTGTACTAAAAATCCTATATATTCCATTTTTTCCAAAGGTGTTAGTTTTCTGTTGGATTTCCCAAAAATGTTTTTAAATTACTTGATGATTTATAAACTAATTATAAAGCTATCTTGTTAAAAACTTTCTGAAGTTATTTGCAATAATGTGGATTGTATGTAATTGCCATATATTTTTAAATAAAGTACAACAGAAAAAATTTTTTGTAATTGGATATATTAATGGTAGAAATTTGATTCCACTGCCCAACGTAAACATTGGCATGATTAGTGAGCACTAATAGACTAACTAACATTTATTTTAAAGTTATATAAAATTACATTCCTGCCCTGAAAAATATCACTATAAATTTCTGCAAATTATTTTTTATTTAAAAGACTCACGCTGGCGGTAACGAAGAAAAATATGTATATAAATCAACTGTTCTCTAATAAAACGTCTCTAAATTTTTACACTGGTATATCTAACTTGCTGCATGGCAGAAAATTACATTTTTGTGGCATAAGCATTTTTATACATTAAGGCGAATCTTTGCCATATATTTTAATTTTTGCCAACGCACAGATTTAATTTTATTATTAGTAAAAATAGAAAACTAAATGAAAATCTAGTTGCTGAAACCACATCAGTTTATATACGGGTATATATATATAGGCAAAATTAATATGGAATCACCTAAATTTTGTTGGATATATTAGTTGATCAGGAATACATTATTTGGTAAATAAAACTACTATATTTGTTTATAAAATATAATAATACAAATTAAAATAATACTCTATATATTTTTATTAACAACTAGAAACCAATATAACAAGTTTTTATCTCAATAAATCTGCAAATGCTTCTAATTAAATTGTCAACATCTTCCTGATAGATTTTTCCCATAGTTGTAAGGAGAATATAAAAAGTTCATCAGTCATATTTAAATGAAAAGTGTTCATTTATGGCCAGGTCTGGAAAAGAGGCTGATTACCTACTATTTGTATAATATATATAACGAGTAGGAATTAAGAGAGTCTTTGGTCCCATCAGAATATCTGCTTAAAGTACCTTTCTTATATCAATATGAATTTCGATGCTTATCTCTATAAAATTTGAATTCGTAATCATTAGGGTTTAGAATATTTCTAGTTTTATCTGAAAATATCACATTTTGCGACTTTTTAATTCTGTAATTTATATATTTTTTACATCACCACAGTCGCTCAGTATTGTTTTGGTGAGGTAACTAGGGAATTCTCAATAGTATTTTGCTAAATAAATTTCACTCAGTTTTTTAGTTAAGTTTTTATAGTAACACTAACTCTTGTGGCTTCAAAAAATTTGCTTCTATGCAGTGCATGGGAAGAAGACGGATTCCTTCCAGTAAATTCAATTAAATAACGGTCCTGCTCACCCGTAGTCAGATTCTGAGGGTTGCGTTTTGGACGATTTTTAAATGTACCCACTTCTTGAAATCTTTTATTGGTTTTTGAAATAATACCTTGAGTCACGTTTACGAATTCGACTAGTGTCCTTGAAAACGTCCTTTGTTCAACAAAGGCAATTATTCTACCCCTCTGCATATCATATAATTCAACACAAAGCATCAAACAACAATATACTTTTGTTTTAATTATAAAGTAACAACAGAACGAAAATTAAAAAAAATTTGTTTCTCTTCTATTTTATTTATTTTCACAAAATCTCGCACTGATACAAAGAAATTAAATTAAGTATGATTATTTAAAAATTAAAAAAGACACTTAGAATGAATAATTTTGATTCATAAACTTACTATATACTTCAGATTGCCTGAAAATTAAACCATTTTTAATATTCATAAATTGATTGGTGTTGTATTTCACTTGATACCTCCCAGCAACATACAAGATGGAATCAGTGTTTTCTATAAAATGCTGTATATTTTATTAAAAGACTTTAATAAAAAGCATTCAATATATTACATTACAGGCTGTTTAAAATATTCGTTGCACATGCTAAAACGTGACAATAACATGTTTTTTATTTAAAAGTGTTAATACATCTATCTCCCTGGTAGACGGTACAATCAATTTCAGTTTTGCAGAAAAACTTAGGGCTGTGATGAATTCACCATCCCACCCATTCTTGCACTTCCTCGATCACAAATGTTTTTATTTAATTCATAAGATTTGGGCAATACGGAGGATATTGAATTGTTTTTCAGCCAAAACATTTATTTTATCCGACATAATTTCAGGGCGTTTTGATTTTATGGCTCCCCTCAGTTTCTTCAAAGTAAATATATAAAGATAAGTATTATTTATCTTTCCATATTTATATGAATAAATTCCATAAAGTAAGAATTGAAACAATTAATTTAATTCTTTAAAGTGTCTTCATAGCGCTTTGCATTTATTCTGACTCCACATACAAGGAAGTCGACAAGGATGGGGTCTCTGCAATCGAAGAAGAAGGCCAGCATGACTTAAGTAAAGTCGTCTTAGAGTAATGTGCCACCTTCTCGAAATCTCTTATGCACTTATACACTGCGAAGATTAATTTTGAGTGTTCCAGCACCCTCAGCCACCACAAAATGAACGATACCTCTCTGTTCTTCTTTGTTTACCTCCATTTCAAATGCTGGACGAACACACTTTTCACTGCGGTCACCTACAGAAAAATGTATATTCTTGTGAGTGGTCACTATGAATTTGTCCTACCACAGAGAATTAATAACAATGTTACCAACTTTTACGAGGAATGTGTTTTATGGAAAGAGTTGGATTTTTAAATTTCTTCTTAACTTCTTTTAACTTGTGTATACTCTTGTTTTGCTCATCTCAGTAGTTTTAGCAATTTTTACACATTTTCAAAAAAGATATTTGAAGACCTCATTATATCCATTCATGGAATTTTAATTTCTTGATCTAAACTAGGATTTCTGTTATATTTACACATGGGTTTGGTATTTTTTGATTGTATGTACTTTCCAAAAAGTAACTTAGCTTATATATCCAGATTTCTGATTACTTTTTGTCTACTACTTCTAATCCTGAAACCGGTGTTTTCAGTTCTTCTTCTCTTTGCATTTTGTCAGCATCAATTTATAAATGAAAAATCCATAACAGAGCACCACAAGCTAAGTGCTTTCACGACAACTTTAATAATCATAGAAGTTCTTACCTGTCTGAGTTTTTCTTCATGATGAACCACTAGTACAAATAAGCGGATAAAATAAAAGGGTGGCTCAAAAGTCCCTTTACGAGATTAAATTTAAAATGTATATGAAAAATTGAGTAGATTGATGTTCTGAAACTTATAGTACAAAGTGTTTTTGTTGAAGATTTTTATCAACCATTTTCAAAAAACAGACGTCTAGCAAATGATGTTCTGTTTCGCGATAACAAATATGAGCTCTTTTTAGTATATTGATCGATCGCAAAGTTTCTTGAGATATCCACAAACCCTAGCCTAATATTCGCTCTAAGTTGTTCCAAGTATTGCGGTTAGGACAAACTTTTTATTTCAGATAACTCCAAAGAAAATTATCTGGAGCAGTGATATCTGGAGATCTTGAGAGTTATCTCAAGGCACCGTTTCTAAAAATTAATCGAATAGGGTAATGTGTCCTTAAAAGAGCACTTGTGGCTGTGGTAGTATGGTCAGTGGTACCTTTTTCCATCGATCTCCATTTACCGATAGTGCGTCACCAACTTCGTCTTGGAGAAAATAGGGTCCGATTATTTTTGAGAGCGTAATTGCACACCATACTGTAACCTTTTCGCGATGGCGAGTCCTTTGGTGAATTAATTGAGGATTCTGTGCACAAAACCATATAGATGAAAATATACTTCATGAACGCATTCCTAAATACGTTAAATATTTTTAGCCGATCTTACTGTTCGCGGCCTTACTGTCCTCCTTGCGCCTCCTACTAACCGTCTCTTCAAATTTAGCTAAAAGTTGCAATTTCGTATGGTTAGAAGGAGCATATCTGACATGAAAATATCGTTGAAAGCTTCTCTGAGTAGTAGTAGTAGTAACGCTTCTTCCGTTTTCCAAATAAAAAGTTACGATCTTTGTCCTTTCTGCAGGCTTGTATCACTTCATGTCAAATCTCCCCAGTATTTATTTTATTTTAAAAAAGAGAAACTCAAAAAATATTAATTCTAGAAAACATTATTGAAATTAAAAATCGAGAAAGTATTTTTGCGCCACACTGTACGAGTATATACTTATACATTCCTATTCTTATTCCTTTTATAATTTTTTACATGTCTCTGACCCTAGTTTCGGATTTATAATAAAATCCTATATTGATTTATTCCAATATTGCTACTCAGTATTAAAAAAAAATTAACTTGTAAGAATAAAATATATACGATTATTGACTTTCATGTCGCTTTCAAATAAAAAGGGGCTGATCTCTATTTATTAATTATTATTTAAGTCAAACACTTGAAACTAAAGAAATGCTGAAAAAGGAAGGTCAATTTCTTCTCCTACACAACTTTAAAATTATATTTTGTTACGGCAAATTCTTTTGCAGAAAAGAAATGGGTTGTTTCAAATAAGAGAAAAAGTAATATTTTACATTGAGCTCGAAATTACACCACAAACGACGTCGTAAGGAATTAGGTAAATGGCTCTGAGGATTTTTGTTGGAATTTTTTCGCGAGAATCAGACAATCTAAAGCACTACAGAGGAAAATATGGGATAACAGCTGAAATGCTAGTGTACAAAAAAGATTACCACCCCTCTAAAGGAAATATGTAGCTGTATAATATTTCTTCCCATATTGCAGTAGGGAAGACAAAAATGCATTTTTTATCTTTGCTGTAATTACAGAAGAAATTTTTGTTCCGTCATCTCAAAATTAATATTAATTAATTAATTAATTAATTAATTTTTGAAAATCTTTTAAAACAGGTCGAGCCTTAATGAAGTTACCGTTCTTTAAGAAGAAAATTTTGCCCTCTCACTTTACTTCTCTCTATTGCAAAACAAAAAAAAATGTTTAATTACAATCGGAGGATGTACGGTGCACTTTTCGAAATCTAATTTGATTCTCTTTTCAGCAGTACAACGTTTTTTAAACGTCGCGCATTGATAACGGAAAATAATTTTTGAAATATAAATAATACTTATCTTGAATTTTCAGTCTTCCAAAGCGTTTTCATAATTATTCAAGTCTACCTAGATTTCGGTATTTTGACATATCATTTTCCAAGACAGGAAGAAGTTTGACATAACTTTTTAAAACGTAAATAATTTCATATCATATACCTGACAACCAATCATTATTAAGCAATATTCTTCTTTTTCTGAAAATATATTTGATTAGTATTATTTAGTTCAAATGGTGATCTAAGATAATTGAACTTCCCAGGATTAATTGTTCATTCAATACTGTATATTGAGGATATTTTAGGTGTTTCTTTTTTTCATCTCATTTCCGGTCACGTGATCCGAACATTTTTTTTTGAGACAACCAGTATAATACATTTTTGGTTACATTTTCAAAAACAATTTTAACGATACTACACTTGTCATGATTCTCTTATGCAGTAATGATAATATGGGTCATTTATTTTTATTAAATTTGAAAAATTTTAAAGATATTTTTCATTTAATACTCGTCAGTTATTTTTTTTTTATATTTTTCACTGAACCACTTTCGAAAAACTTTATCGCCAAATCAAGAACTTACCTGTGACTTATATCACGATTTGGATTTTTTATTAAAAAGAAATGCCGCCCTTCGAGCGCACTTACCAACATCTCCGTAACTTAAAATAATTTTTCTTCCTTAAAGAGAGTTTAACTGTTTTCACAGTTTATTCACTTATTTACTGATCAGCTCGAAAATTAAAATTGAATTAATAATATTATACTATACCGTTAACATTTGGTGAACAATCATTTCGCTTAACAAACTGCTATTTTAAGATTCTTTTGAAAGAATAAGTTGCAAAAAAGAAATGAACGCTATCTGTTGAATTTCAGCGAAAATTCACCATTTAACAAAAGTGTATTAACTACCATGTACATTTTACTATTAGATTACTTTTTGGTGTACATTTTTTAAAACTACTTTTGCTCGTGAGGGGAGGGTTGAAACGATGCCACCTAATTTTCTGTATCATTTTTGTTTAAATAATAACCCAAAAACCTTAAATCTCAGTGCAGGCACGTTCTAATTATTTCTGCAACTTTGAACGCCATTTTTCGGCAACTGTAGGTAGTAAATTAGGATACCATTGAAAAGAGGATTAAACGGCCTTTAAAATTATGTGCTACTTGATTCTCTCTCCGATTTATTATTTTCAGGATAAAATATACTCCTCTTAAGCGGTTGAACCACGAATGCTAAAAATATTCATTAAAAGTAACTCGCTTGAAAATAAAATTGTGGTGGAGTTTTTCCGATTTCGTGTTATTTAAGGGTGGGAATTTTTCAGATTGATACCCTGTATACATATAATGAAGTATTAAAAATTGTTTATAGTGGTTTTGGAAATCTCCTCAAATTTTCGGTTTCTAGACGTTAATTCTTGAATTTTTAAAAGAAAGCAGACTTAACATTTGACTTTTGAATCTTTTATGTGTGTATGTCTAGTGTGTGTGTCAGAGAAATGGCCTCAGACATAGCCCATTAGCAACAATGACATTTATTTAAAAAATAAATAATAAATATAAACAAAATGTCAAATGTCCAATTTGGTATCTAATTAACTTAAACGCGATAATATATATAATAACATTATCTGTAAAGAACAGTGGACTAGATTAATTGCAAGGGAAAATTTATGGAAAATAAGAGAATTGTAAAGTCGTGATGTTTGTAATTTGTGTTTTATACATTCGCAAACAAGATTATTTTTAAAGTTTATATTGTGAAAATGGGAAGAAAAATGTCCATATTTGAATCTGGAATAGTTGTTATATTCTTGCTATAATCGTAAATTGTGATAAGAGGAATCTTTTTTAGCAGTATTAGAAAATATTGGCTTTTATATTATTTTGAAATCTCTTCACATTCCTCTTCCCATCAAATTCACAAACATCTTTTGTGTTTATTATTCACATCATTAAAAATCGAAACGGATGCTTTTGCATTCATAATGGCACTCTTAGTTTCCAAATCTACTTTTATTTCCTGGTAGACCACAGTCACCCTTGACCAACTACAAATAAATATTTCTATTACCATTTTCAAGTCATATATTAGTTTTTCAATTCGAAAATTAACTCCTGGCGATACAATTTTATTGGAGTACCTTATATAGTTTTCAATAGAGACCTAGAATCTGACATAATAGAGAATCCTTGATTACATTTAGTTTGCATCAATCTAATGATTTTTTGATTGCCAAAACTTTTGCAGCAAATATTGAAAATTCTGTGCTGATACTAACTTTTGCACGCAATCAAAATTTGAAGCAAAAAAGCTGACCCTGATCTTCCTTCATACTTCGACCCGAATTTAAATTTTTTTATCGCCTTGTTGCCAAAATAATCACTATGCGGTTTAAAATCAATTTATTACATGGAGTTATTTTATACTAAAAGAAATTCTTGAATTTTATTTAAGTCTCAAATTGTACTGATAGGTAGGAAATTTTACATCATTTTTCAGCAGTTAATCTTCGAAAGCAGTGTCAACAAAAACTTGAGACCCTCTTCTATGTTATTGTATAAATTTAAGCCTATTTCAATTATTTGTAATAGCTTTGGAAATTATTTTTAGTTGTTTTGAAAGGCCTCTCACATTTGATGTATGAACACATTAGTTCTTGAATTTTTAATGGATAGCGAGCTTAACATATGATTTTAATCATGTTTTCAACACCCTGATTAATATTTATATTAATTCTACAACCCCCCTCTACTTTATTATTATGTAAATATAATCTTGTATCAAAATTTTTTTTATTGGTTTTGGAGGGCTCCTTATATTTTCTGTTAGACGTTAGTTTTGAAATTTTTAATAGGGAGCAAGTTGGACATTTGACTTTTATGATGTTTGCTACCACTTGACTAATATTAATAATAATACTACAAACTCTTATGTAATATTATGTAAACATAATCTTGTATCAAAAATTAGTCTTAATGGTTTTGGAAGGATCCTGGTATTTCCAGTTTCTAAACATTAGATCTTAAATTTTTAATAAAAAGTGGCCTCTAAATTTGACGTAGATGATATGTCCTACTGCTTGATTAATATTAATAATAATGCTATAACCTCCCTCATCTCATTATATAAACATAATTTTGTATCAAAAATTACTTTTAATGGTTCTGGAAGGTGTTCATATTTCTTGTTCCCAGATGTTCATCCTTGGATTTTTAATGGATAGCGGGCTTAACATTTAACTTCGATGATGTTTCCTACAGCTTGATTAATAATAATAATAATCCTACAACCCCCATATATTATGTATAAATAAAATCTTGTGTCAAAAATTAAATTAAGTTTTAGGAAGGCTCCTCGTATTTCCTGCTTCTAGACGTTGGTTTCTGAATTTTTAATGGAAAGCGGGTTAAGCATTTGACTTTGATGATGTTTTCTACCGCTTGATTAATATTAATAATAATGCTACAACCTCCCTTAAATTATTATACAGAATTCGGCACCGAAAACGATTTGTGCTTATATTATTGTATGGTAGACAGCTGCTCAAAGCAATAACAAAAAACAACCTGAGATATCTATCTACGGGTGAACCAACATACTGGCCCACAGATCGCAACAAGATCCCTGATCTATTAGACTTTTGTGTAATAAAAGGTATATCACATAACTACTTATATAAATATAAGTATAAATATAAAACCCAACTGGGACTTATCGTGGGATCACTCTCCTATTCTGGTAACCATCAGCACTCAAATAATACTAAAACCAAAAACTATAACATTAACAAACAAACTTACAGACTGGAACACATTCCGACATGAGGTTACTAACAATTTAAACTCAAAATTGCCACTAAAAACCCGAGAAGATATCGATAATGCAGTAGAACATCTAACCACAGCAATTCAAGCAGCAGGGTGGAAAGCAACTCCTGAAGTACACAACACTAGCCAAACAACTATATATCCTGAACGAATCAAACAGCTAATCAATGACAAACGCAAACTTAGGAGAAGATGGCAAACCACTCATGCACCCAATGACAAAAACAATCTTAATAGAGCAATAAGGAACATTAAAAAAATACTCAATGATTATAAAAACTGTAAAATCCAGCAGTATCTCAGCAATCTCACAGGCACGGAGGAAACAAATTTTTCCCTCTGGAAAGCTAGTAAAAAGATCAAATATACACACGAATCATTTCCCCCAATAAAAATAAGCGACGGAAAATGGGCCAGAGGGGACTCTGAAAAAGCAGAGACATTCGCTAAACACCTGGAAAATACATTCCAACCATATCCTGAGACTCCACCTATCGATATAGTGTCATCAATATCCACCCTTCTAAAAGCCCCTTACCAGCTAGATTTGCCGATAAAAAATTTAAAACTAAAGAAATAGAAGATGCCATTAAAAATAAAATATTATTGTATAAATATAATCTGATATCAAAAATTAGTAATTTTGGAATTTCCTTGTATATTTTGCTTTTGTATATTAGTCCTTAAATTTTTAAGGGGAACAGGCTCAATATTTGACTTTAATTATGTTTTCTACCACTTAATATTAATAATAATGCTACACGCTTCCTTTAACTTCTTTATAAATATAAACAGAATTGGTAATTGGGTTTTCGTCCCACTTCTCTTACATACATTAGAAATCATCAAAAATTAATAGAGTTACTAAAGTACTTACATCCCCTTCTTGCAGAAAGTCCCCAAATTTTAACAACTTGGTGATTTCATGAATAAAATATTGATCTAAGATAAAGTAACTAAATATTGAAAGGAAATTAAAAAAGATAACTCACTTATATTTTAATGAAATTTATTGTAATTTTTGGAACCCAAATTTTGCGGGTTCTTAATAAGAAAACGCTTATCAAATTATTAAGTTAATGAATTAATTAGTTTAAAACGTTTTCCTTCTTTACATTTGAATACTAAGCTAAACCTCGTTCTATTATCGTCTATTCAAATACAAACAGAATTATAAAGTGTAATTTTGCCTATACTCTGCCGATGTCCCTTCTCTTGGGACACTCTACATACATCAGAAATCTCCGAAAATCGATTTGAAAATTACAAAGGGACTTCGTGACCCAGTTGTTCTGGATTGAAAAATTAAAAAGTAGGACAACGCTATTCATGTCAGACTTTGTCACATTCGTTGTACCGCTAAAACTACCAATCCCAAGATGCTCATCGCATTACAAAGACAAGGATCTTCGGTGAGTTTGGCTAAAGTTCTTGTACTTATGAAGTGCTCATTTCTTGTTTTCAATTAGTCCTCGATTAGTCGAGGGCATGTAAATTTTGTCTGTCATTATAAATGTTTACAGATATTAATAGAGATGGTTATTACAAGAATATTAAGGAAATATCTTATTGAAATATAGAGGTACTTAGACTACGACCGAAATATCTGAAGATTCCAAAATCGCGTGCGCGATAGATGGTACAATCCAATAGGGATGACATTTCGTCTTTCGATGGGTTCATTGTTTGTAGAATTACTTAGTAATTACATTATAATGTTCTGACAATATTTCAATAATCTAAAGCTGTGTAATATTAGTAACATTTTCTTTTAAACACTTTTTGTTAATATTATTTATTTAATATCTAGTGATTACAATTTAATGTATCGAATAACATCTTAATAATTATTACTGGAACAATGAAAATCTGACTACAGATTAGCTACGCTGTCCGATGATAGTTAATAGGTTATTACCTCGTTTCTTTGATTAGCGCATCTTGCGGCATTAGGTATATCGGTCGATTAGTAACTAATCTGAGAAACCTGTCAACAAAATAAATTGTGCACTTAAGTTTTCAAATATTGAGACATTATATAGCGTTGCATTAAGCAAGGGCCTTACATTTTAATATAAAACGAAGAAGCTGTGGTTCCTGCAGCATCGTTTTCATTTTAATTTAATTAAAATCGTTACTTTAACACATTTCTGTGGGCGGATTACATCACATGCTTTTCATAAAACTCCGATCTACGTATTCAATTTCTGAGGAGTCGCTTGATTCAAATGTAGGTAAAATGTAAAATGAGTATTTATGAAAATCATATATTTTCTAAAAGCTTTTAGAATATTCAAGTTTAGATAATAGAGAGTTTGTCATAATTAAAATTTTCATATTAGAATTACATATTGGATTAAACTTTATATATAAATATAATCATAATATTGAAAACTGTTTAACCATATTTAATAGGACAACATATAAAAATTTTAGTTCTAACCTATCAGATGTATTAAAAATTTCGAAATTAGAGGTTATAATATTGATTCTTTTGTAAAAATATAATATAACGGGACTCACCTAATGTAAGTATTATTTTAATTATTTCTATGTTAAATAATTGACTCAGGATTACGTTTGTGTTCTTTTTATTGGAAAAAATATTTCAAAGTTAATTCTGAATTGACACATATCATCTGCTTACAAAATTTCAATGTTAATCGATTATTTTATTAATCAAAAAATCCATAGAATAATTTGAGAATTGTAAATCTTATAAATGCTACAAACACTATAATAAACAGAACAAAATTTAAAATAAACTAGCCGAAATTACGATAATAATTCCTATTAATTTGGAACCACAATAAAACTACAGTTATTAAACATTCTCGACTCACGAATCCCAAAGGCTCAACAATAATATCATTACAATAAATATATAAAACGAAATACAAAAACTATTAAGAATAAGTATAGGAAATTCATAATATCTTGTGCCTCAGTGGACTGGTCAATTATTATAATAAAATACAGGATACTCATGTGACGCTTTACTTATTCTTTTAGTTATAAATTTAAATCAATACCTATTACTAAATTGATATTATACGTCAAAATCTGAAATATCATATGAGCCATTTACATAAAATTTACATAGAAGACATTACTTTTATTTCTAAACGTCTCATCTAATGACTTCATGAATTTATTCGTAAAACATTCGGCTTCTTGAAAAAAATTCTAAATGTGTGACTCATAAAAGCCAATCTGTTTTATTTTAGTATCAAATTTGGCGATTTCTTGCAAACGTATTATTTTATTTAATAATTCATACAAACCAATTAATATAGACCCATTCAACGAGATATACATATACACACACCTTTATTGGAAATCGAGGTTGGTTTGAAATTTCGATCTTCCAGGACCCGCCTTTGTCTTGTTTCAGATTTCATCATGTTCGGCAAAATTATATTTGCTTTCGGTTGGAATTTCTAACTACCCGTTACTTCGTTAGGCGTTTCTAATAAAGCTAAACTCACAGATACATCGGGAATTTTAATTAGCAGCTGGGAGGAAGGGGGATTCTCATGTGTTATAATGAAAACCATGCTCACGTGGATTTGGAATGGTACAAAAATGAAATATAATACTTATAGGTAAATGAGATTAATAGAACGTAAGTTTTATGTAACTTGGACTTTTTAGTACGTAGGGAAAGAAAAGAAAATGCTAGGGTATTTGCAAAGCATTTAACTGATTTTCACACGACCAAATTTAGGTGGAATGATCCCATAATTCTACGAATATAATGTCTTTGCTAATAAAATTTTCATAATTTCTCTTACAAAAAAATATATTGTAATATAAAAATTATAACAAGAGGGACATAATGTTTATTATTTTCCTTCATAGTTGTTATTTTAGAAAAAATATTTACCTCAACCTTGAAAACACTTATGGGACAATCTAAAAAAAAAGAGATCATTACGGTGGTGCAAAAACGACAGATGAACTCATACATTTAGACTCAGAAAATGGCGAAACATCCCTCAGAAAGAGATTGACAATTTAATTAAAAACATGTCCAGACGAAGTGATTAAGTTAAATTACTTTAATTTTTTTTTCTCTATATTGTTAAAACTACATTTTTTTTTAAATTTGTTATATTGCGTCAACCACAGGATTATTAGCAAATATAATACAATAAATACAATAAAATAGTAAATATAAACTATATGAATGATCGTTAAATATGTTAGAGCATTTGTATATCCTTTAGAAAATTAATCAGACCAATTTGATCACAATTTTCTCTAATTAAGGATTTTGAATTATTCGTTAAATTGTGATTTTGTCTTTCAAGCGTCTATGACGAACAATCTTTTAAAATATGGTGAACCGTTAGCGGATTGTCACAAGCATAACATGTAGGTTGTTCATCCCCTGAGAGTAGATATTGATGGGTCACTTGTGTGTGTCCTATTCTTAACCTAGTTAAAATAACTTATAGAAGTTTATTAATAGGCACTGTTTTCCGTGGTAATACTGAATTTTTCACTTGGTATAGATTTAATTCTGATCGATTCCATTCTGATTGCCAGCTGTTGATAACGATATATTTAAAGTAGGTCCAAACGCACTGTCTCTTCAATTGTAACCACATCTTGTCTTGAAATTGTTGACTTTGCCAATGCATCTGCTTCTTCATTTCTCGCTATTCCCACGTGTGATGTACCCACAAAAATTGGACATCAATGTGTTTTTCAGTAATTAGTTGTAACTCAGAGTTCTTCGATGTTGTCAGAAACCACCTTGTTCAGGTATTTACTGTCTAGTTCAATATTATCTTTTTTCCACAGTAGCTCTTTACTAAAAGATGCATTCCTTGAGAAGTTGTAAAAATTGGTGGTTAATGCTTCTGCAATATCCTGTTTCGATGTAAGTGTAACATTGTTATATTATATGTGATTGATGGATATATATTAGTTTTTTCCATTTTTTTAAATCATATTTCATACTGTACTACTAGGAGTGGAAGGGTTTAGATCAGAGAGTGCATTTTCGTAATCCGAGTTCCAACAAGGAACTGCTTTCCTTGAATTATTAAAGTTCGTTTTTCCAACGGCTTTATCTGTTGCACTTAATTTCATATCTAAAATATATTTCAGTTTTGTGTCAGTTTTGGATCATTGCATTTAAAATCATATTGCAATATGCTATCTTCTGCGATCAATGAGGAATATAAGTTCCAATCGGCATTTTATATTCGCCATATACAGACTGGATTTGAGTTAGTTACTGTTTTTAATAAGTGGTCGCTATCAGAAGTAAAAAGTAATATATCCCAGAAAAGAAGTCATCATAAAGATGGGTCACATATAGCCAAATCTATGGCTGATGATTCGCCGGTTGCTGCATTCAAGCGAGTATTTCTACCATCGTTGAGTAAATTAAGGTTTTTATTGTCGATAACTAATTCTATTGTGCATTCCAGTATACTTTGGTTTTTTTGACCCCCATTTGGCACTACGAGCATTGAAGTCTCCTAAAATAATACGTGTCGTTGGTATCTGATTAAAAATATTTACTATTTCAGCTTTGCTTGGATTAATCTTTGGAAGGTATATAAATGTTACAAATATTGACTTTAAGAGGTCCTGCTATTAAGACGGCAAATACTTCTTCTCATCATAATCTATTATAATAGACTCTGGTATTGATATATTTTTGGCAGGGGTAATAAATACGTGTCTACGAAAACTATAGATATATTTATATGCAGGGTCTAAAGTTCCAATTCTTACAAATTTTCTAGGAGTTACTAGGGTTATTCCAATACTTTTTTCATACATTTTCGACAATTATGTGAAGTACTGAGTTGCAAACGTTATAAATGATTAATCTCTCATTGGTATTTATTAGTCTTCTAGCTTGTACTGCTTGCTTGTAAACGAAGTCTGTTACATTTTCGGTGTTTATAAATTCTTCCGCTACTGCTTCACTCGATGGAAAACAAAATATTTTTTGGTTGTACTATCTTTCCGACTGCATAAAGGTATTCTTCTAATTTAGTATTGCCAATTGAATTGAAAACTATAGCTTGTTTTTTAGATGGAAAAGGATATTGAGTTGTTATGGGTGAATAGGTTCTGTTTTGGTTGTTTCTTCTACTATAGCTGTATATTAGTATTCACTATTTATACATTTCATTTCTTTTCTGCTAGTTGACTCAGCTGTGGTTACACAACCAGCGGTTTCCGCCATTTCTGGCTCTTCCGCCAGAGGTTCCTTACTCTGTTTTTTCTTTTCTCTTTATTTACATGTTTTATTGCGTACCTTTAGTAGGTTAAGAAATGGTTTAATTAGTGGGATTAATGCTTTATTTTTAATATTCAATCCACTACTTGAAAAACGCGAGTTATCTGTCAATTAATTTTTTACGTTTTCTAGAAAACTATATTGATTTTTATTTATCTACATAATTTACCAAATACCTAATTTATTTCTGTACAACTAATTTACCCAACAAAATGTAGGTGATTCAGTATAAATTTTGTTCTATGAATTTCCATAAACTACCAATTTCAAAAAAAAACAACTAAATTGATACTAAATCATTTTAAAAAATCAGCGTAAATTTAAAAAATATAAATGAAATAGATTAAATAATGATGGTCTCCTCCATTTTTATGTAAAAATTATAAAAAAAATACCTAATAATTCAAATACCGAATAAAAATTCATGATTCCAGGATGGCCCAGGAATGTTAATTACAAAAAGCTCTATGACTTGCCGATAAGATGAAATTCTAGTATTAACGAGGGTCGATGCGAGCGTTTACTCAGAGTTAAAAGCCCGGGAAATATGTAAAATTGGTAAAAAGTTTTAATGAACTCGATTACAATGGAGAGATTTGAAATAATTAATTTATGAGAGCGAAACTTTTGTCGAAGCTGGAGGTTTCAAATTAAGCAGTCAGATATCTGATAGTCGCAGTTGTTGTTGGGAACTAATCTCAATTCTCGTTTGCAGCTGAAATAAATTTGAAGCTGAAACCGGAGTTTTATTCTCAGAAGACAAATTAATCATTTTTATTTCTACTTGGAATATAAAGTCAGTTATTGCTTTGAGATTTTTTAGAGTTTATTGCAAATCAAAGTCTGCCTTTTATTATTCAAGTGAACGTTTTTAATTTTCTAGCAAATATAATGAGACTTTTTTATTGTGATGCGAAATTTTTTTGCAAGGGTAATATTGATGGATGATATATAACAGGAAAGTCTACTTTGAAAACATATCTTTCAGTCCTCCTATGAAACTTCGCATAAAAATTTACATATATTCTTTAAAATTGTACTCATTCATCTCCCAAAACTTGTCTATTATGTAAATGTGACGAGAAGTATGAAATTTAATATATACTGTAATTATGGCTGAGTCTAGTTTTCTGAAATGTCATGAAACCGAATATCGTGCCAAATTTAATGTATCTCTGGCTTGATATTGATTTTTTTATATTACAAACATATTTTTATAGTGTGGAGGCACACAAGGAACTGTCTATTGTTATCTGTTATATAATATAATAATATGGATTTATTCCGACAAAATTAAAAGTAAATGTTTTATCACGAAACACAACAGCAGCTCGACGAGGAAATTGGGGAGACAATTGATGTAAAATCAACGGAGGAAGAAGTATATAAGTACAAGAAATAATATTTAAAATGAAATGAAAGACGTCGCGATACTAATAATGGAAATATAGTATAAAGAAAATATGCCTGGACCGTGGAATACAGCAATTATCTTTCCAATATATAGAAAGAAGACCCTACAGACTGCAATAATTACAAGGGTATTATCTGTCTAGATATAACATATAAAGTGTTGGAAATACCAGTGAATACAAAGTTGGTAGACCAAGCATGGGAACTAGTTGGAAAAAACCAGTGCGGTTTTAGAAAAGGAAGATCTACCGTAGATCAGGTCTGTTTATAGAATTAAATAAATAATATAATAAAATAAGGAATTTGATATAAATGATCTTAAGTCAAACAATTAACAAAGTGAAGAATCAAGGAGAAGAAACACAAGGATCATACAGGTGTTAATAGAAGCGGCAAACATATTATATTTGAAAGCCAACGAAACAGTTAGTACAAGCAGTTACAAAACAAACATGCGTGAAACCTCGAGCTGTAAGCAATTTTGGGAATTACTATTTTAAAAAGACAAAATCATATGTGCTCCAAAATAATTTCATGAAACAAAAATGTATCTCTTATAATGAAAACGAGATTTTATAAAACAATTTTAAGGCCAACATTTCTGTATAATAGCGAAACATGAACTATAACCGAAACGGAAAAAATGAAATTCGAAATATGGGGAGAAATTGACGGCATATTTATGAGGAAGAAGAACAGATAAAGGTTGGGTGTAGCACTGAAGAACATTTATTTTTTTTATTTTTCCCCTTTACATTTGTTTGTGATGTAGATTAATTATGAGATGTGGAATGTTGTTTTATATATATATATATATATTTAATAAATAAGTTTGATGTCCTCCTCAAAAGTCCTTCATATCATTGGAAATTACCCTTCAGCTACTTAGAGATTTAATGTGCTACTACACTGTAGTTATAAAGCAGATAGGGTTAGATTTTGACAACTTTACTATTCGGCACTGAGTGTATTCGTAGGCAATAAGTTAAAATGTATCACTTAAGCCATTTGTTCAATCGAATATAACTACGAAATTGCTACTAATCCAGAAGATGTACCGGTAGTAAAACTCAATGTCTTAGATTTCCCCGAGTTTTTAATTTTATGGTTATACTACAGGTACACTTTATATATTTAGTTATATTTATTAAATGTGCAATTTTGTAAAGTGGAAAAATACTCAAAACTACAATATCAAAATGAGAGTTCTAATACATCAAAGTTACATAGACTCTTTTATTTAATCCGTTGCAAAAGAATACTTTTTTGTACTAGTACAATAATAGGCTATTTCTACAAAACGTGTTATATGATATAACATACCGTATTATTAAAAGCTTGAAGAAAAACATATTTTTTATTTTGATAATTGAGGATCATAACAACATAGTTCCTTGATTAAAAGACAAATGTTAAATACTTCTGACCATCTTTTTACTGATGATTGAAAAATAAATGACATTAAGAATATACATAACTTTTATATATTCACATGTGAGTAATTTATGGGTAAAGTTATAAAAAACCAATTGTATATGGTGTTTTGTTACTTAACTGCAGATGCTTTAAAAATATTTAATATCCTAATATATTTTGATAGATATAAAATATATCATAATATGAAGAGAACTCTCATACAAACACATACTGAAGTATTTAATATATACACATATCGGATGTTTCCCACCAATTTCTACTTTTATTGTTATTATACTAAAAGTATGATGTTCTTTATTTATCTGTTATAGATCAGCGGGAACTTTATTGTCTTTTTTGTTTCAGGAACTTGTAGTAAGCTCTCCAAGTGAAAGAAACTGGAGGGGAATATTTATCGCTTTACTAGTGATCGTCGCTGTATTAGGCCTAATAGTCTTCAGTATAGTGTTAGTTTCACCTCCAGAAGAAGGGCCAAGGACAAAAGGGATCAAACCAACTATTGAAGATATTTTCATTAAGCTTCCACCTCCCGCCAGGTTCAATGGAACTTGGATCTCAGGTAAACAATTTTTGGAGATTTTTTTTACTTGCACTGAAATATACGGATATACTAAGAAATATTTTATAGTTACAAACAAAGAGAAAAATAAAAAAAACATCTAATTTTGTTACTTATTAGGTTCAAAAAGAAGGTTCACCTTAAATTATATAATTTAATGATTAGTGTGGTCATTTATTTTTTTTCTTCAAGTTATTCCCGTTCAATAATAGTGATAACTATACTAATTTCGAAGTATCAATTCGAAATGTTTGAGGTCTTCAAAGTATTAAAGTTAGATTCTATTCCCGTATCAGACTTAGCAAAAACTTTATAATTAACACTCTGGGCGTACTAAAATTTGGTCTTAAACTAGAAGTCTCTGAGCACCGCGGTCCCGAGTCTAATCCAAATTAATGAACTTCAGCTTATTTGCCATTATTAAGTTGGATTATTTACTTAGATAGATTATGCCAATTGAGTGCTAGATTTACGGGAACAATTTGTAATAAAATGAGAAAATTAAAATTCTTTCTTTGGGAATATTATTAAAAAGTTTTTAAGAATTGTATCCTTATATTCAATAAAATACATTTTTTATAATAAGATACAAATATATTTTTATCTTTGCATTGAATCATAAAACATTTCTAGTCTACTCTTAATATATTTCTGGTTAATTTTAGATCACTTAAAACTTAATCTTAACATCAAAACTTACTCAGACATTTCCTTTAAATTTTAGACTATGTAGCCAATTTTATACGATACGCAAATCAAAAAAATTTGCATGGATCTTTTTCACCTTTAAAAACACAACAATACGCCACTTCAAATCCTGGTGAAACATCTTTTAAAAATTCCTAACAAAGTACTACGCCTTCGGTTTCCGAAACTATTGAGGTGCAAACTCTGAATATAAAATATTAGAACGCTGTAAATTCCTTTCACATCCGAGGATATTTTAAATTTGAACTTTGAATACAGAAAAGGGCGGACGTGATAAATATTTGAGTCACAAAAAATTGTAACTCTTTTGAGTTGCAGCAAAAGAAAGGAAAGAAGAATAGTGGAATAAACATTTTTGTAGAATTACTAGGAAGAATATTCCAAAAATCTAAATAAAAAGGGGAGAAGCCAAAAATAAATAAAAATCCATCATTTTAATTTAATTTATATTAATTTAATTTAATTCTGAAGAAATTTAGAGAACGTAAATACCTTGCCTTTGAGTTTTCTAAAATTGTATTTCTAATAAATTTCTTAATACCCGTAGTAGTACCTGTCAGTTTGAATGTAGATCCTTTTGAACTAAACACCTCTTTTCCTTTTTGTAGAGAAGCAAACTAGAAGGAGTTGTTTTAAGGACGTTTTCATGGACAAATTTTTGCCATCTTTAAAATTTATTTGTTAATTCTTTCCAGCACTCTTAACGCTTAGAAAAAAATGCAACCTATTGTCCTGTGCAAAAATTAAAAATATCAGCATTTAAAGTTTCAATTTAAACGTATGATAATTTATGGATTTCACTGTGATTTGTATGTGTAGTATATATTAATGGTGGTTTTCTTAGAATTTCTTTGTAATTTCGAGAATTGATAAATGATATATATAATATTTTTCATGCAATTTCAATGCAGGACGTTACATTTGTTTTTATCTAAATAATGTTAAAAATAAATCACTCCTTTCTGCTGATAAGTAACAACATTACAACAATGAAAGATGCCAACCCATAGTTGATA
Source organism: Hermaeophaga mercurialis (assembly GCA_951812935.1). Classification (NCBI taxonomy): domain Eukaryota; kingdom Metazoa; phylum Arthropoda; class Insecta; order Coleoptera; family Chrysomelidae; genus Hermaeophaga; species Hermaeophaga mercurialis. Next base: position 29,045,170 of record OX638361.1, on the reverse strand, counting down.
AACTTGTTGCCACAAAAATATAAGAGGTAACAAGAATATGCTTTAATATCAATAATAAATCAAATATTTATTGGTATACATGCGCCAGGAAACTGTAACATTTTTTAATGGAAAGCATAACGATAAAAATGTCAGTGATATCTCTATGTAAGAGATTTAATTGAATATATGGCCTGGAGTCTAACAACTAACGACCCTGCGCAGGTTGTAATTTTGGGGCATGTTGGATTGCAACCTACTTCAAGTAGATTCCAAAAAATTGGAGAGGATCTTGAAAAATAATCGATTCCATCCGTATAAGATTCATTTCCTGAAAAAAGATAATCAAGATACATTTTGAACCAGCCCTAGTTTTTGTACTCAATATAGTTTCCTGAGGAATGCACATTCTATTCAAATGAATACGCCAGAATTATGAGACATTCGCAATGCTCATAAAAGTTGAAAGTGTGGACTGGGTTTTTGGATCAATTTTTTTTACCTCACAATTTGATGAGTTTATCTTACCTTGAATTGTTTAAACACTCTTCGACTTAAATCCGAACTTTTGTTATGCTTGAAATTTCGATGGTTGGCAACAATACTGCGCCGTATAATAGTGGTTGCCTATAATCCCAATTAGACTGACAAGATAAGGGATAACTCAGTACTTCAAATCACTTCGCCGAGAAGGAAGATACTTCTTCCCTTAGATCCGGTTTGTTGTTCTTGTCATTAATTTTTTTGACAAGTTAGTAAAATACTCGTTTCTTCATTTTTTGAGTGCAGTAAGTGGCTTAAGTCATAATTCACTTGCTGTAAGTTATTCCATTTTTAATAATATTAAGGAATTCCGCTGTAATTTGACCCAAGTGTCAAAAGGCCAACTTATTAGAAGGGTGTTTTACTAAGTAAGAAGATAAGTTAAGTAAAATAGTAAAGAGGTCTCCCCTTTATTTGTGTGTGCGACTGTCTTATCACAGTTAAGAATTGTTGCTATAAAAACTTAATCTTCCCTCATATTTGTATATTCTTGAAAATGACAACGACTTTCAAGAAAATGATGTACTTTTCCAACAGAATGACTCTCCACCACACTATACGGCAACGATATATAAATTTCTAAATCAACATTTTGCTGAACACTGGATTGGTAAAAACGATCTTCAAGATCCCTATCACCATTAGATATATTATTATGGGACTATTTAAAAAGTGTTGCCTACAAAAACGAAACCTACCACTTCAGAATATCTACGCCATTGAATAGTGGCTTCATGTCTGAAATAACCCCTAAAATACTATAAAATATTTAATGTTGATTTTTTACTGCATGGAAGTGAATATATTCCCATTTGAAAATTTAAATCAATAAAACTTGTCTGGAATCTTTTTTTTTTTCGATTTACTCCGCCAACAATTCCAACAGGATTTAAAATAATGTGCCACTTGATTCCTCCCCCCAAAAGATATCCTCTCGAAACCAAGTCGAATTGTTTCAGGGTTTTTCGAGAAAAATATCCAGTTTAAATTTTTCAGGTGGTAAGTTTTAAATGCGCCGCCATATAGAATGAAAAGAACAAACAATCAAATAGAATTATAAAGAATATTTTCTTGCGATTTTATTATTCTAACTTTCTTATACATCTTATTAATACTCTTCTTTTTTAGCGTTAGACACAGTTTTATTTATTTTATCAAATTTCATTTTTCTTATCAAGCCTACCATTCTTAACTCGTGAAAACATGTTTTTTAAATCGACAATATATTTTTAACACCAACATTATGCCAAAACACACAATCGCACCTCCATCTGTTCGAGACAATTCAAGTATAAGACAATGCCAATTCTTATGGTACGAATGGTAATTTACGTAGAGAAAATGGTTTCTGAGTTTAAGCGTCATTGATTTTTATTAACGTCCTTAACTAATTTAACTTTTCTTCTCTAGAAAAACATTTTTTTTAGAGAATAACCACGTGATGGACATCAAAAGGTATAGAAGTCCTCATAAATTCGGCAAATCGGATGGTTCAATAAAAAGTTTGCCACATATGCTACAATATTTAAAAAAAAAAGTCTTCGCAACTTGAACTGTTAGCAGGAGATTTGACCATAATGCTTTTGTGATAAAATGTAAAAGATACAAGATGAACAATTCCGAATTAATTCAAGAATCTTTAACCTTAAAGGCATTAAACACAATGAACAAGATAGTGGTTGCAGTTTCTTTTGTATCTAAACTGATCTTTCAGAAAGACCTTGTGGTCTTTACAAAAGCATTCGCCTTTTTAAATTCAAAACTATTTTGTATAAAAGCTTATCTCACCACAAAAATAATAAGTTTTGACAATTAAAATAAAAATATAACATCACAAAAATTAATTTAATTTTTAAGGAAAATAAAGGAATCATTTTTTCTTTCCCTCGCAAGGAGAAAATACATAAAAATTGTTTACCTGTATTTATAAACGACTGTGCGTTGTTTGTTCCCGAAATTTCATTACGAAAGCTTCGATGGAAAATGTTTGGGGAAAGTGATTTATTCCGGTTTGGCCCAGAAGTGAACCAATCAAGTCGTTGGTAGTGGCTGCACTGGATAAACGTAATTAATCAAGAAGAAGAAAATGTTTTATCCCGGTGTCAGTGGGATGAAGCCGCCTGAAAGAATACTGATAGCTTTCCACGTTTCTGCGTTTAGAAATGAGAAATTACTGTTTTTATTTGAAAAATACGTATATAATATCAAATTGATATGAAAAGGAAATATTGACAAAAAAACTTGGATATTTTTATTAAATATAACGTTTTATTTTGATCACAGCAACAATATAAAAAAATTAATTTATCAAATTATTTATGAAAAAATCACTATTATAATATGTTTATTCTAAAAAATATAAAATGTAAAATTGAAAGAGCTGTTTATAATTTTTTTGGAATATTAAAAAATTTTAACCCTACATTTAAAATATATTATTTATATGTTATATAATAAATTCATCAAAAAATAAACGTCCAAAAAAATCTGCAAAATAAATGTGTTTGATCTGTTTTGTGACTACTTATTTTTTACATTTGTTAAATAAGTCAATAGAAACTTTAAAAAAAAAGCAATTCACATTTTTTAAAGCCTTATTTTGGGTTTAGCTCTAGTTAAGAAATATTAATTTATCTACCAACGTTTCGACATGTTTTTTCAGCTATCATTAGGGCTTCTATAAGTATCACAAACTATGAAAATATCGTCAACATTATAATTTCGACCAAAGACAACTATTAAAATTGAAAAAATTAAAGCTCACATAAAATTTTTTAAATAATTTAGAAAAAACTGATTAAAAAAAGGCCTATTTTTCGAGGTTCCACTTCTTTCCCCCTCTTTGACATCTAAACCTGTCCTGCCTTCTTCAATATTTTTGCTTTTACTTTTATCCATTTCATATTCTTTTTTTCTATTTTCCAACTAATGTAATTATGCCAATCACTAAGGTATTCCCTCCCTACAATTAATATAATTTTAAGACACACAAATGTACTTACAATATCTTCCTATTAAAGCCAGTGGTTTGGTCCAACAACGACACAAAGAACAAATATGCGGTTATAATGCTGAACATGTTAAATCAACAACGGTTGAGAGAATAATTACGACAATAAATGTTCTTGTAAATAAAACTCAAAGTACACTTACGTTATTGTTATACTCTAACAGCTATAGAGATATCTTCAAAATGTGGTGTTGATTTACAGTTTCGTTACTGTACCACTGAAAACCAATTTTTCCACGTGACTTCTCGTGATCAGCTGACATTTAAGCCATTGTTGACCCAAAAGGACAAAAAGACGAAATTTTGACGACACAATTGCCCTCTGGTAGCCTAGAGAGCAATTAAAGTTCTGACGTTGTACTTCTGTATATCCCAGGAGATTCGAATACCATACACTCATTTAAATTAATTTGTCCGTTTTTGCAGTTGCGTCACTATTCTTCCAGGACGGCGATATGTTGACGAATTGTAGTTTGTATTCCTTGTAGAATCCCTGAGGATAGCCGAAAACAGGTGCCGAAACGTTCATAGATGAAGTAACATTGGATTTCTTATCTAGAGCTAAACCCAACAAGTTTTCAAAAAAATATTTTAGTCATTTTGATCATTACCTACTTCAATAAATTACAATCACTTTATAGAAGATACCACTAGTAAAATTAAATCAAAATGTCACTTCATCTATTAAATTTTGTAAACACAATTTTTGGGTTATTCACAGATATGTACAGATTCAGCAACCTTATCAAATATTTCGTTTTATGAATAGGCTAGTTTTATTACTTTAATTCTCGACTGGGTAAAACCAAAATAAAAATGATCCACATTTTATTTACGAATAAATTAAATTTAGAAATTAACCTAGGAATTTTTTTTCTACGTACAGTATTATTTTTTTGCCTGCAGAATCTCAGGAAGTAAAACATGAATATTGGGGGTTAAATAAGGTTTAATTCAAAAAAAATTTCTCTCAGAATATACATACCGAAATGCACGCTGCAACACACAGACAAAAAAAGAGATCCCGACTGGTTCCGCCTGATTTGTCCACATGCATCTTGAAATCAGAGGGTATTCCTACTCTTGCTGTAGGGTAATTAAAATCTGTAATTAAGACAGATCAACCAATTTATCTTGTCTTAGAATTGGATTATATATTTATATGTAATATATTGCTATATTATTAATATTTACTTTTATATACTTCTTTAAATTATTTTATGTTCTGCTAAACTTTGAGGAAATTGTAATGAGATCAATTAATTATTTTTAACTTTTTATATTTTATAACAGTTTTATATCAACAACTCTATTTTCAAAACAAATAAACTAAATAAACCAGACCTACCTATATGTTAACCAAAAATGTATTACCTTGTATGTAAAAGTCCAGATATAACATTTAAAACGAGAGAAATAAGATCCAATACAACAAAATTATGCCAAAGAAGTATTAAAAAATATAAAGAAGCTAACTCATTTTTGAAATTCATTGTAAATATATGGCCAATGATAATTTAATTTAGTATCATTTCTCAGAACTTCAATAAAACTTTTTAGTTGTGTTAAAACTTGATTATTTTAATTTCTATTACACATTCCTTGGCTCACCGTGTGCGTACGCGTTGTCTGTTCCCTCTGTTCATCGTTGATTTTCTGCCTAAATCCGAAGCTGCTCCCCTAAGGACATTGTTCCTGAGTTTGACTTCCAAATTTAAATTTAATGCTCATTAGTAAATAATATATGTATCGTAATTTGACTTTAAAAATATTCAAGTAGTGCCTGTCTTCTTTTCACTTGATGTTGTAGACACAGTTTCCGTTGCCACAGCAACTGATATCGATTGGAGAAGGCAACGCACTTGGTTCGATTTCGAAATTCCGCTTTTTTAATATTGAAAATGCATTCGATAAGGGACTTTTGTTTAAAAAATTGTTGGTTGAACGAGAATTATAAAATAAGCAACACCCTTGCTTGGTTTCATTTTTAGGTATATAATCGATGAATTTTTCTGTCGTATGAAAACACTTGATTAGTAAATATAAATAATAATGTGAGTGTTATGAAATTATGCTACGCTACGTGAATGGAAAATAACGGCGCTTTAAATATTCTTACTTTATCCTTCTATGTTTAATATATAATATAAAATTTCAGGTAAATGTCATAGTGACATATTAAACTGACACTTTAGAAAACTGCATATTTTATTATTTCTAAGTGATGTTTCAATTATTCAAGGAAACGAAATAGTAATAATTTGGGGCAAGGGCCCAGCTCTATAGTGGATACGCCTGTGATGCGATAACTATAGTTAAAAAGTGTCCAGCGCGGTTAGTAGTTGGATGGGTGACCACCAGCGAACATCCTCGTAATATGCCCGTACAGCCTTCAGCGACTAGTAGCATATCATAGCTCGCAGGCACGATACCAATTAGCACGAGGTATAGTGGAGATATGCCGTCTTTCGGAGGAGGCATTAAACTGTCGGTCCCGAGTCCATGGATGTTGGAATACCTCAGGATTCGGCAAAATTTGCAGTTAAGGGTAGCGTGCTCACGGCGTCGGTGATCAGCCCTGGTCGCAGAACTAGACCGACGTTAAATAAAACAAATAAAAAAAAAAGAAATAAATTTAGTGACAAATGCAGGGTGCTTAAAAGAAAGAGGTATTCGGAAAAAATATGTTCAATAAAATTGCTATAGAGAAATTAAATTCTGTATTTTTTTATTTCACACTTTTTTCTCTGAAATGTGATATAATGTCAGGCTGAGGCAAACTGAACCGGCAACACAACGTTTGAAAGAGCTTTCTTTGATCTACCTGATGATAGACCAACAACCGCAATTTAGTTATTGTGTGAGTTTCAAGAGGGCGCCAACTAAAAATATTCTTAATTTATCAATTTTTTCCAAAATTTTCAAGATCAATTATTAGGTGATTTTTGATTGAAAAATCTAACGTATTTTGGTATTCAATGATTGGCTACAACCCCACAGCTCTATTACCTAAATACAAATGGGTTTTAATATGGACTTTTATGTTATCATTTTTATATTTAACTGATTTCTTTTAGTGCTAATATGTGTTGTTTCTTGGTCTGTTTTTGATCACGATTAAGTCCTGGATATTTCACTTTTTTTATTAGTTATGCTTAGGGAAGTCTAGGGTATTCAGCTGTTCTATGTGTAAAGGTACTTTGAGATGATTTGTATGTGCTTACATTAATGTCCTGACTTCAGTCAGTTTTGAAATCGATCAAGATGGTTTTGTGTTTTCTAATATGCTCTTATCATATCATGATCTGCAACAAAGATCACTGTATCGTTCAGAATGGTGTTATTAATATATCTGCTCTGACTGGGACATCAATAGTAAATGTTAGATATAAAAAAACCCCAAAACAGTTCCTGTGACAACACCAGATGTAATGAAGTGGTGCTCTAGTAACTTATTTTCGATCCTCATGAATGCTTCTATCTTTACTTTGTGGAATCTAAATGTAAAATATTAAATGTACTTATCATAAAATTCCAATATTATCCAAAACTTTGTAAATATTCTTATGACAATTGTTTCACAATTTGGTATCTTTTACATTTATGACTTAATTCCGCGTTAAACCTGGATCATTTAAGAATGATTTGATGTTAAAATAAATTTTAATATAAAAATGTTTATTACAGTATAGATATATTATATAACGATTAATTCCTTTAAAGTGCTAAACTCCACGTTTTCGCCAGACTATGGAAATATGTGTGTAATTTTTCTGAATTACGTTGACATTGTCCCAAGGACGTTTGGGTTAGATATATAATTCTATAAATTTTCCGAATGATATATGCTCTGACGTATTTCTTCTTTTTGTTACAGATTCAGAATTTATTTATAAGGACGAACATGGAGGAGTCACGCTTTTTGAGGCTGATAACTTAACATCTACGATCATCATGACAAATATTACATTTGTAAGTTAAATAGAATTTGTAAATTGTAAACATAAGAAATAATGGTGAATGAAATAATGTTTAATAGAGATAATATTATTTAAATAGGGGTTGTAAATAAATCTCTTACTCTTATGTTCACCTGTATTCTCCGGATATGTATCGTCCCATACTAGTAAGGAAAAATGTGTCTTTCTAAATTTGTAAAGTAGCCTTTTCCGTTCGTAATAAAAGGGTTCAATTCTTTATATTTATTTTAATATAAAAGATGTAATAAATGAGTACTGAACCAGTGTAATAAATATATTTATCCTTTTGAAATGTTTGTTGAGCTTAGTTCCAGTTAAGAAAAATCAATATTATTTCTTCTACCAACGTTGCGGCACATTTATTTGGTCACCATCAGGTTTCTACAAAGCATACAACTATGTACAAATCGTTAAACATTAGCGATTCCAAAAAAACAAGATTTAAAAATCTAAACATACGAGTATTACAACTTCCAAAAGAAAAAAGCTTTAAAATTTGAAAATTTAAAATTAACATTAAACTTCTAAACTAATTAAAAAAAAGATAATTGAAACCATAGAAGGATGTTCTTAATCATTCTCTAAAAAAAAAACGATATGTATATTGTAAAACGAGAATACCTGTAAATGCCTTTATTTGCAGGGTGATCACATTTTTGTTAAATAGTTAATTAATAGTTTTAATTTTAGTACAAAGGATTTAATATTACCAATGTTATTAAAAGTGCAATAACATCTGAGGACATAAATAAAACAAAATCATAAATATTCTTCAAGGAATATGGATAAACCTCCTAATTAACATAAAACGTACTTAATCAAGCATATTTACAATTTATTTTACTCTTTTCTAAAATAAGTCTGCGGGTTAATGAATATCAGCCTAACGTAACATCTGATTATATGTGCCCCTTTAGAGGTGTGGCTTACAGGCCTTGCGAACGCAACTCTCAAAAATTTTGCATGTAAAGAACGCTCTTAATAATTATCAATCCAATTTATTTGTGATTAAAAGTTATAAGTGATTAAATTTTTTAATGACCTACACTGTATAAAACTGTCCTGTTACTTGTTAAATTCCATTGTAACCATGACAATTCTTTCGATATTTATTAATTAATATATTGAATTTGCAAAATTCTACAATAACGAAAAGATTAAAAATTAGTACAATCTAATTATACAACGATGTATAAAATTGATTTAAATAAACTCCAATTGTTTATTGAAAAACTGTAATAATTCAGAAGAAAGTAGCCTGATTTTTATATCATAGCGACACAGAAATTTTACTTAGTGACAAATAACATTTTTTAAAAAGCAGATTTTTTTTGACCATCCTTGCTACAAAGATACAATCCCTTACGTGTAAGTTTATTTTAAATTTTCCAAACAATTTTAACTATTGACATTATTAAAATTACCTAACATTACTGAAAAATGAATAAGTTCTTTATTGAGTGCAAATTGTGTAAGAAGAGTTAGTAACATAGAATGAATATGTACATGACACTATTTTACAGTCCATTTTTAAATGTTGTGCATCACATAAAATTTCGACATCTAATTAATTCAATTTTTGTCAAATTAGAAAATGAAACACGACAATATATATTCCTTTGGAAAGAAGGGGAAACAGCAAAAAAAATGTACAACGCTTTTCCCTGTGATTTATAGATTTTAATTAAACAAACTTACGGTTTTTTTTTAATTTTCTTTTTCAATAGGTTCACATTCAAGCACAGAAACATACAAAACGCTGTATTTGTAAAAAGATTTCCTTTTTTCTTTTTTTAAATATTATATTTCATCATGATGCGTTATTTTGGCTTCGCGGCTTATTCTACAGTGCAAAATTTCATATATTTACCTGAGGTTAGTTTGTTCTCTAAATGATTTCTTTGTAACGTGAGCTCGCTTTCATATCGAACCATATGTTTGCATTTCTTCAGTTGTTTTCCGATGTCGATAAATGAATCATTTTTTTTAATTTCATTTCAGTTTATTTTTGTTCTGTATATATATATATATATATATATATATATATATCAGATTTGGTCTAAATATATAACGACAAAAACAAATCCATGAAAATAATAAAGAATGCGTTATGAAAAAAAGAGAACGTATTACGAATATCTCGAAGTAGGGATTTATCGAGGTGGGAACATCGTTCCACTCTATTCGATAGTGACGTTCTGGTAGTCGCGGTTGTACCTCTAGTTTGATCTAGACGGGGACATATTATCGTGCTCTCTCTCGGTTATTTGATTATAGACATATGTACACTGAATGTTATACATACTTTACAAAGTCTTTACTGCAGAAACATTTCTGTTGATAAGAGGGTATGTTAATTCTTTTGTAAATACTAAATATCTCTCATGAAGAACAATGTTAATATTAACACCGAATATTCCTTAAACGTTATTTTACCAGAAAACTTTCCTATGTCTTCCATTTTATATTTTTTTATTTTTCCTATAGTATTGCTTCATATAATGTGTATGTGTATTTGCAAACTACATATATGCTTTTCTATAGATAACTGGGGCAAAACAGTACTTTGAGACATTTATATCTTCTATTGCTCAGTATCCATTTTCTTAACTGCCTCACAATTTAACAGGCATACGATTCTGATATACTGCTTTAGGCTGCATTTGACACATGAAAGTTTATATTAAACTAAATTATTAGTTTTAAACTACCACGAGGAATCTTTTAATCACGCTCTCCAAAAATTTGCGTATACAATTAGTCTAGCTTATATTGCCCTAACCTGGTTTACTACATTGTACTTAATAGTTTAATTTATGGATTTTGGATAGTTAATTACCAAAGGTTGCAGTGCAACGTTGATAAGCTGCAGACATCCATTATGTTTCAATGCCCTTCAAGGAAGTTGACAGACAAGAGCACAAGTAATTTATAGTTTGGCTTAGTTTCGAAAATGTAGTTCGGTCGATTATTTCTCAAGGATATAAGGACTTAAAAAAATATTTTAAAAAGTAAAATAAAACTTCAACAAGTAATAAAAATAATTTTATATTTTATTTTGCAAATAATGTTTCATTATATTTAACCATAGAATTTTGAAAGAAGAAACCCGATCTTCCTAGTAAGAACTTTATAGTTTTAACTATCCGCTTAGAGTAATCTAGGTATGTCTAATATTAACAAATATCCACTGTAGATTCTAGTTTTGATACTGCATTAACGAACTTTTTCCCATTATCTGAGTGTAAAATGCACGCAGCACCAAAAGTCAAAAATATATCCATTAGTTGATGAGCAACTTCTTCAGTTCTTTTACTTTGCAGAGACTGTAGCAAAATAAATTTTCTTAAATGGTCTTGGTAAATGATAATAACCTTGAACCTTTGTTCCTCTTGTGACTGCATGGGTAGTAAGTCTACCTGGCAGTGACTGTTCGTTTCTAAATACAATATAGGTTTGGAAACATAGCTCCTCTATTTTACTCTTCTAATTCTGATAGGTCTTACACATTTAAATAAAAATATTTATTATATCAATAGCAATATTTGCATGTTTCATAGATATTTTCAATTTTTATCCCAACACGACTTCCATGCCCAGCAGCAAACGTGTATTGCTTTAATTGTGTCAAAAATTTCTTCAGCAAGTGGATATTATTTATTAGGAATGTCTGTTAGGAAGGCCACCTTTCCGTATTCTATAATTCTAAATTGCTTTAATTTTCTATGATGGTGTTTTCTGTTTCTTCTACTTCCACCATCATTTCATAATACAAATCCCCTGTCATAACGGTGCAATCGTTTCTTCTCTTTATTTTGTAAAACCTTTTCCAAAAATCGTTATTTCCATGTTTTTACTCCTGTCGTTTCATACCGAGTTTCTCATAATGATAACTCTCTCAAATTGTTGTCTTGAACTCAAAAATGTAATTAATTTGTTATTATTATCCAAACCCCCAATATAAAATTCGTTGATCAAAACAACAGTATGAACAGCATGCAACAAACTTTATCATGTGCAACAAACAGTCAAGTATATGAATCTTTACTATTAATAATAATAGTATTAAATGATGTTAATCATCAAAAATTCATATCATACAGACTTTTGGCTGACTAAAAAAAGACAACATTCATCATTTTGAAAATTGTCATGAATTTAAGATGTGATCATTGTTGATGTTGAACCTAATTATATAAAACGATTAAATAGTGAAGATAGATTTAAAAAAATGCAATTAATAGAAAACAACAACAGATTCTGTCAATTTAAATCTTATATGTCTCTAAAACCATATCATAAAGAATTTCATTCATTGATATTAGATAGATAATAGATTAATTTCAGTTTTTTTATTGCTGCTGATTCGTTGGTCAATCCGTTAGTTGTCTGCTGTATCTTTAAGTTTTTTTTTGGCAGTCTTGACTAACGTATTTTGTACACAGTGACACTCTTGTAACTTGGTTTGGTTCATATTTTTAGGTTAGTTTCTTTGTATTTGATCTTCATTATTATTTTAATGTATTTGTTATGACTGTGTTCCTTAAATACTGTGTTTTATTATTTATTATCTATATTTACTTTTCTGTTAACGTATTTCATATTATTCAATATTGTATTTTAGCCCTGAAGAAGGTGATAAATTTCACCGAAACGTTGGTGCAATAATAAAATAGTCAAACTACATCTGTTTTTATCCACCGCCACTAATTCCTTCCCATTAATTACTAAATTTGAATTTAATGAATGTCCCTGTGATTGTATTAATATGAGTTCCCTGGAATCTTCACAATCAAAAACGTCCTTTTCTAAGATCAGCATTAGTAGCATTAATTTTTGTTTCAGATACAGTATGGGGTAATTGATTTCAAAATATCAAATGATTTGAGATATATTCTACTTATAAGCGAAATTAAGAAAGTTTACAAATATACCACATTGGCCAAATACCACATCTATGAAATAGCAACGAGGTGAGTGAATATATTATTTCTTCATTTGAAATTATTTTCCTCAGACTAATATGCAGGTAAAAGTCATCTTTTGCCTTGTATTAGCACGCACTATAATTTGTGTTAATTAAGAAACTCCCTAGAAATTAATAGGAGATCATTATTTCAGATTAAGGAAAGCATTATCCCACACCGAACTCGACGAAAACGCTCCCTTTCTACAATACGCTACTTGGTCACCAGATGGCACCGCCGTTGCTTTCATTTATAACAACGACGTTTACTATAAACCAAAAGTTGAGAAGGTTTTGGTTTGCAGGATAACGATCAGCGGCCAAGCAGGAGTCATATTTAACGGCGTGCCGGACTGGTTATACGAAAATTACATATTGAAGACGTCTCACACATTATGGTTTTCACCCGACAATACTTACCTGCTTTATATAACTTTTAATAATACCAACGTTGGAGAGTATAAGTACCCATGGTATGATAGTTATAGCACGCAAGCAACTTTGTATCCAAAAATTAAGTCGTTTCGTTATCCAAGGGTATGTATAACAATGTACTAATCTCTAAAAACATAATAATAATAATAATAATAATAATAATAATAATAATAATAATAATACCTGTCTAATTTTATTTCGGGCATAACATACAGTACAGAGTAGAGGTATGTCTAATTATTGAAAGTTTCTTTCGGTCATATTCAATTTTTATTTAAAAAACACGTAAAAGGAAATTTTGTAAATAATAATACCTACACATTTTTATTTTTACTAAGTGACAAAACTGAAAAAGAAAACTTTATTCTGAAAATAAAACTAAATTCTAAAATAAACTAAAAATATGCTCAGAAGCAAACAAAAATTCTATTTCCAATCATTTATACCGATACTGTATTAACCGCATTCGTAATTTTAAGTCTTAACGTGTTCAAATTTTCTATCCTATCAAGTTTATGAACATAAATGGCATTTTTAAGAAGTTCCCGGAAAAAAGTCCAATTGAGCGAGGTCCGAAAATATGATAGGCTATTTCGTATTGCTTATACTGCTCAAAATGCGATCTTCGGAATTATTTTTTAAAAGATCACTAAGGATGTTCACATTGCGAATGAACCAACCATCTTTTTGTTCCAACACATTGTCATATTTGCATCAAGGAAATTTTGAATGATTGGAATGATTTCGTTTCGTAAGATACGAACACATATATTAGCATTCAGGTGCCCTTCAATGATTTTTTTTATTTACAAAAATCAACAATCAAAATACTATTCCATAAGCTAATCTGTTGTCTTAAGACTAAAACACTGACAGTCTGTCTAATAATATGACGAAAACAAAAATATTATTTGAAATCAATAAGTAGGTGTCTTTTCAGTCTTCTTTGTACATCTACTAATAGTGGTTGTTAGGAGATTTGTTTAACTTTCAAGCTTTTTGTGATGTTTGTTACTTCTATTTTATACCATTTCTCTCACTCATGTAAGGCATCTTGAAGTCATTGTGGAGAGTGTTATTCTTTACATCCCATGATTCAAGAGCTAGTGAGTGGGGAATTTTGGATTGGATTCTTGATAGGATAGCAATGCTGGACTTGCTTGCACAGTCTCAAAGCTCTATACCAGAGGTCTAATTACGGTTTGTATATTAAAATTTTGTTTTTTAATGATATGTAGGAATTTATTCTTAATAGCCAGTATATTTTTTTAAATTTTAATTCCACTTGCTTTCTTTTTTTTATTATGTGGTTTTTTAGTTAATTTTTTTGTCAATGTGCATACCTAAATAACAAACTGATGGGAATTAAGTGACGGTTGTATTATTTAAAGTAATTGGCGGGCTCTACTCCTTTCTTAGTGTAAATGTTGTTTGTACGGATTCATTTATTTTTATTTTCCATTTACTTGTTTGAATTAGGTTTCTGTGCTCTTGAAGTTGAGTCGAGACAATTGCTGGATCTTCATAGGATGATAGTATTACAGTCTCATTTGCGAAGGTCGCTGACATAGTATTTACTGTTATTGGTAGATCAGATGTAAACAGTATGTAGAGCCTAGGTCTCAGTGCGCCACCTTGGGGTACACCTGACTGTATTGGATGCATATTTGAGGTTTCGCCATTGACTTTGGTTTTGAACTTTTGCTCGCAGAGGTAGGAGTCGACCCATTTAAAGTAAGCTGGAAGGGATAGTTTTATTTTATAAAGTAAGTTCTCGTGTCACACCTTATCGAATGCCTGACTAATGTCTCCAAAACCGGTGGGCAATATTTTTTTTCATTTAAAGCTTTATTAAAGGTATGAATTACTCTATGGCATTATGGAGTGATAGAGTGGGAATGGCGAAATCCGATGTGATGCTGAGAGATGTCATCTAGTAGAGGGTTTGTTCGGTGGTGAAGTTTGCCATTTCTTTCTAGCGCTACGTTTTTCCTTAAAGAGTGTCTTTATTTCAAAAGGTATATTGACAAATGTACTTTTATTTCTTTTTTGCTTACTAGTATTGTTACCATGCTGTTTTGCTGGATGATCGGAAAGTGGGATTACATGAAAATGGGGCTAATTATGTGGTTTCCCAAAATGCCACTCAAAATATTAACTTTGGTAAGTCGTTGGCTGTTACAATACTCTTATGTTTATTTACTCGAGACCAATAACGCAATCAGGAGGCAATTTGACGGCTTCGTAACAAAAATGATGACTCATCAGTGAGGCTAATATTTTTGCTAAAATTATCATTCTGATTAGCCTTTTCCACAACATTTTCGCAAAATTCCATCTTGCAAAGTTGATTCCAATAAATCATTCTTGAGATTTATAATACGCAAAATTCTTTAATTCATATTTTTTAACACAATTGTGACAGTTTTGTGTGAGACAATTAGTTCCTATGCAATAGTTCTGGTGCTTATTCTGTTATCTTGTTCAAAAGCACTGCAGATTTTAGTATCACACCATGATATTTTGAACATTTTTCTAAAGATTTCGTAAGAATTTCAAATGTATACGAAAGTTGCAAAGTTGTCGAATTGTACGTTGCTTAGTATAACATCTGAATTCTTAACATGGGTATGCCCGGAATAATATTACAGAGAGTGTATAAATGTACATGCCACCATTTCGCAAAACAATCGTAAGTTTAATGAAAACGTACCTAAAGGACACCGCAATTTTCTTATGGAAATTGGGTTTCGGTGCAAATATCTAAAAATTTGGCAAAAGTTAGATTGGGAGATGCTGAATAAAACTTATCATAGGCAGAACACTCAAAAATTAAGTTTACGGCCTTCAGATGGCAACAATGTCATCAAATATGTTTATAAGATATAGAAAAATGGTTCGAAATGGATATCAGGGAGTCCTTACTTTCAGGTATTTTAAGCCTCTAAATAACTAATAAAATTAATTATTATTAATTGTTAATGATAATAACGAATTAAACTATGATTTATTATTATTTAGGTACGTTAGTAACCATTGACAATCTTTAAAGTTGAATAATATTAACTTTTAATCTATTCACTGTATTCCGAACAGGCTTTGAGCTCGTTGTAATTAGTTAAATCTCGTGTACAAATATATTTACAGAGAAATATTTACTGTGCAGATAATACGAAATGTTGTTAAATTTATTTGGTTAATGAAGGTTTTATACTGACAGAGTTCCTCCATAATTTGTGTTATTTATATGTATAGACCGTACATTATAAACGGAAATATACTGAAAGAAAGAAACAATTGTACTTCTGGTACAAAATATGAAAATGAAAATAACTTTACACATGACGAATTTTCAGCTATAAGTTCAATTATCAAACAGTTTAGAATCTTAGATTCATTTTGTGAACTCATTGTAGCAAAACAGATTTTTATTATTTAGCCAAGAGGCATTTACTGACAATTTTGTGCGAGATGTAATACACCAAATCTGAGCATTGATTTAGATTCAGAGGCTCGAAATACATGAATGGAATCACTCTCTGATGTCCATTTCAAACAATTTATCTATAGGATGAGTCATTAGTGTGGCAAAGCTCGATTAGTCCGCTATTATAAAAGTTACGAAAAAAAAGCTTTTACAACAAGTGTAGGCAGTCTTGAGATTCACATTTTAAAATTAGTCCCAAATATACAGTGTGTTCAGGTACGCAGTGCCAGACAAAAATTTTGTTTTTTTAAATGGAACACCCCGTATATTTTTACATTTTATAAAACTCTTGCTGAGTCAACTTCAACGATGTATCACATTTTATGTCTATTATGTTTAATAAAGGATCTATAGCTATCTGAAAATCTCATTTTTTGAATTCAGATGTATGTAGCAGCCAAAACATTGAAAATCAATAAAAATGGCTTACATGTTCCTATTCTATCTTTTAAAGTTCTATGCTATGGTATTAAAAAATATTTGAAACAGAGATCGAAAATCTAAAGAACCACACGCGAACCGCACCTCGATATCTTGTTCCGAACCAAAAATATCGACAAAAGAAAATTTCACCAAGTAAATCAACGAATCTGGAACTCTTAAAACCGTCAACCTTAATTTTTTTTGGAAATATTTATGACAAATGAGTAGCTTAAATTGCTATTGAAGAGTTAGGAGCCATGATAACTTTTAATTAGCACTTCCTAAGCTAACTTTTGACAAACTTTCAGATATTTCCACTAAAACACAATTTCCATAAGGAACAGTAAAAATTTAAAAAAAGTCCTGTATTATCGAATTGACTTAACTTGCATTTTATTAGGCCAGAATAACATTTGATCTATCAAGAGTGCATAAATATAACAAAAGAAAGAATTGTTATTTTATTTCGGAAAATTTAAACTCGTAACATTTTTCGATTTCCTATTTTATATAAATTAAATTTATGTGACGCTAACACACGTTTTGGTATTTATTGAATTAATCGGAATTCAATTTCAAATAAAATATACTTTAGATAACATAAATTCGATTACAAATGTTCTCTGGAGAAAAGCCAACCAAAGGGATGTTTCGCCCATTGTAAATTATCGAGTTTAAACAGCTATTAGGCTGTATTTAATATTTTCGTGTTCGCTAAAACATAGTTGATGTAGAATATAAATATTTATTATACGGGGTATCAGTTTCAAAACTTTGGATTAGCTATATCTATGAAGATTTAAATTTGTTTTAGAAAAAAAAGCAGTTTAGTAGTGGCAGCAGTTTTCTGAATTGTTTTTTATGTGGGATAACTAACCCAATGCCAAAATTTAAAACTGCAGCTCCTATCATGTCATATCTCAATTTAAAGGTGCACTGCGTACAAACATTTTTTATTTGAAAATTTGAATTAAATTTGAAAAACCGATTATTCATGATTTGCTGAAATATCCCTGTTTCTTAAAATAATGTGATCGTAGAAAACATATTTTGTGCATTTCGAGCGTAAAGCACTTTGTCGCTTTCGAAAGATGGCCGCAGCTTTCTCTCTGATAGCGAAAAATATCATTTTCTGCTCTTAATACACAAATAGCTATTGTAACTTTGTTATACCAAGGGTAGTTTTTTGTTTCTGATATTTATTGTTAGTTTGAACTATTTTATTGATCAATTTTGATCAACAATTTGCAAAATTGATATACGCAATTTCTGAACGAGTTAAAATATTTTTCTTTATGCAAGTGAAAATCGCTATACTTTTCGTGCGGTTACTGTGTTTAGTGAAAGGCATCTGAATAAAAATGTCACTAAGGCTTACGTACTACTTTTTTGCGGAAATTTGAAGGAACCGTTTTTGTACAAAGTATCAAGGCAAAGCAGCCCAGAATTCTTGATGAAAGGTTTTAAATTGAAATTTGGGTCAATTCACCATGCACCATTAACGTCGCATCACAACGTTTCAAATTTGACAGAAGTGCAACATGAATCGGTTAGGAAAGTATTGAAATCAAACAAGTTTTTTTCTTACAAAATGCATGTTATTCAATAACTGGGCGACGATGATTCCGATAAACGACTTCAGTTTTAAGAAACTATGAAATCTGAATAACATCCTGATATTTCAAAAAACATTGTGTAGAAATATGGATGGGTCTAGTGACCTCCGCGATCACCGGATTTGATGCCACTAGATTTCTTTTCATGGGGCCACATCAAATCAGTTGCAAATAGGTTGAATCTGACAAATCTAAAAGACTTACAGCAACGAATTAAAGACGTCGGAAAAGTGAGATAAAACATTGAATATCGACTATCTAAAAAAATGCATATTTCAAACAGTTTCTGTAAATATTTTTAGAAAATAACAATGTTCAGTCACAAATATTTGTAATTTGCAATTCAGAAAACTGCTACCACTAATAAAGTGTTTCAATCTTCTAGCCAATCTAAAGTTTTGAAATTATTACCCTTTATATTATTATTACATATTTATTTCAATATAAAATATTTATTGCAATTGATACATAACTTTAATACAAAATGAATATGGGGCATAAACACCGTGACTATAAATACGAAATGATTACTACGTTACCTGTTCTTTCAAGAGATTATATTTATATACTATTCCACCACTGTGACATTGTTTTGATTTAGTTTAGGTTAAGTTAGTTTTCACTTGTGGGGGGCGGGACATCCAACTGGAACCCTTCTTCTTCTTCTTCTTTCGAAGTCAATGATTGATTTCATCTTCCACGTTGCATAAACGACTGTGCTTGAAAGAGGTCATAAAGGAGGCAAGAATTAATAGATCCCGATTAGTACATTAAGAAAGACGCCAATGTCTAACTTTTGCAGATGATTGTAATACTGACAAGTAGCAGGCAAGAACTAACTATTGTTATGAAAAGATTAGAAGATAAAGCAATCCCATTTGGACTACATGTAATAAGGAGAAGACTAATTACATCGAATTGAGAGATAATGAGTTTAAATAGGATTAACACTTGTAATAGATGGAAATAAAACCTACCGACTTGAAGAAGTGGAACAATGCACATATCTGTGACAGATTTTATAATAAGAGTATGATAGAAGAAATACAAAGCAGGTTGATGCTGGAAAACCGAAACGGATATGTAGTAAATAGATTAATAAAAAGCAAAGAGACATCCAGAAAAGCTAAAGTCCGAATGTATAAAACAGTTTTAAGATCCATTTTCACTCATAGTAGTGAAGTATAGTTGTTAAGCAAGGCAACACAAGCTAGCACTATGGGAGAGAAACAACATATTTTGAGAAACTAAGAAGAACGAGAAATGGATAAGAAGGATCAATCAGGCATTAAAAGACCAGATACTGTAGAACTTGTTACAGCCCAACCAGAAGTGGAACTTGATATATCGAATATGAGGGTCACCAGTAAGAAAAAACAAGCAGTAAATAAGAAAATGTGGAAAAAATTAACCACACAAGCCGTACTCCTTCTGAGCCCAGAGTGTTAATATGTGTGCATGTATTAATACGAAGACCAGATACCAGTTAAAAAAAATAAACTTACGGTTTTCATTTACAAATATTATTTATTTGCATACTTAGTTTCGTACTTCTTAAATAATGATGGTTATCGAGTTTCTAGCGATAATTCAAAACATGCGCAAATTGATGGAATAGACTATATAAAGAATCATTTAATTTTAGGTAGAAACTCCAAACCCTGAAGTATCAGTATGGATAGTGAACCTCACGACCCCAAAATATTTATTTCCATTGAAGCTGAAACCAACAAACAGCGTCGAACCAGAGAGTTACGTTACTAGTGCTAATTTTCACGGAGAGAACAACGTGGGCATTGTGTGGTTGAACCGAGCTCAAAACACTTACGTCATTGTAACATGCAGATCCCAAAACTCCTACAACTGTACAGATGTGAGTATGTACCGTTAAAACTAGTTAATCTGAATCTCGATTACAAATGGAGGGTGTGCGAAAACAGAGATAAATTCGTTGATTAATTCTCACGTAGCGATACAAGTTGGGTATTTAGTTCCGTTATTAGGAATAATAGATGCATTTACTTCGATAGCTTCTTTTTCGTAATATTACCAGAGATGAGAGATTTCTCTCTACCATAGTCATTAGTGAGAACTATGGTACCTATATTATTTTATGGTTCTACAGGGCGTGAAGATCCAGGCCTAATTTTCAACTATTATAATTTATTGTATGCTTTATACAGGGTTGGGATAAAGTATGGAATCAAGTAAATATCTTTAAACCTAAACGGACGATATTTATGAATGAAATTTTGTAGGGAAGTGCAATGGGCCAAAATGCATCTGATGTACATTGTTTCGTTAATAATGTACTTCCGGTTTAACCGGAAATAACCTCAACTTTTTTAATTTAAATAGGACACCCTGTATATTTTGGCAGATTTTGAAAGAGCTTATCATTTCGAATTCGTACATACTGGGTTTAGTAGAATAAGTAAATTTGTTTACTTTAGAGTAATGAGAATAATAATTTAAACAAAATTAATTCAAATGTTCAAAATCCTTTCCGTTCACCTCCTGTCAATATGCTAGCCTATTAACAAATTCTTGAGTCACTCTTTCTATGACTTTCCCACGTATTAGTTCACATTCATCAACAATTCTTTGTCTGAATTCCTTCAAGCATGTTGGTCGTTTAACGTAAACACGTGATTTTAGATAACCCCAAAGAAAAAATCTAATCGGCTTAGATCCGTAGAACGAGCAGGCCTCTCTAGGAATCGTTCACTATAACCGATCATCATTAATATTTCAATACGATCTTTTTCACTTAAATGAACCATTCTTAATCGTACAATTTATTTCCGTAAATTACAATTTTACTAGATACTACTCGTATATTTTTTACTATTAATACAAACAATATCAATTTGTTTATCTAAATGCTATTTTACTCTAATGTATAAAAACTTAAGAGTGGTTTATTAAAGTGCTGTATTTCTCGTTTTTACAGATTTTTTTACACTAAAGCCAGTATGAACGAATTCGAAATAACAAGATTTTTCAAAATCTGCATAAATATACAAGGTGCCCCGTTTAAATTAAAAAAGTTGAGGGTATTTCCGGTTAAACCTTAAGTATATTATTTAAAAAAAAATCAGCTGCATTTTGGCCCATTGCACTTAATTGTAAAATTTCATAAATATCGTCCGTTTCATTTTAAAGATATTTACTTGGTTCCATAATTTATCCCAATATATCTCATTTTCGATTCTTCTTATAAGGGATCTCCATTTTTTTTTCTATCTTCAGTCACTGTTTTCCAGTCTTGTACGCCTTTTTTTTTAAGTCCACTTTCACCGCTTCTAGCCATTTTTTCTTTGGTCTACCCCTTCGTTTTTCCTCTCTGCCTTCGAAGAGTGCCTTGGCAATCGCTCTATTTTTTGTCATTTGATTCACATAACCTTATCATACTCTTCGAACTTTTATGAAGTTTGTTATATCTGGGTGTCCATACGCCACTCTTATTTCCTCGTTTGTTAGTCTTCTGCAAGATTCATTCTCAGATAAAGAAGTTTAGCAAAACAGTCCTTCATATTTTTCTAAAACTTAAGGAATTTTTTGGAGGAAAGCGTTTATAGAATGACCGACATGGTAAAAGAAACTGTTAGGTTTGGTGATGTAGACCCCGCGCACTCCCACCCTTCACTTATTGTAGAGGAATGAAAGACAATAGAATTAAGTTAGCAATTTAAAAGTAACTATTTTTTTTATTGGTATCACTGTTGTGTTTTGTTGTCCCAGTTCTTGTTAGTACTTTTGACATATTGTCACTTTTATATATTACTAGAATGAGGAGAAATTTTAGGGTAGTGGGAGGTGCGTCTGAGCATAGTTGACCCGGTGTTTTCTTATCAGAAAGGTTTATAACGTTCTAGAAATAATTTATAATCTGGTCACTTCATGACGTAACATTTACATTTTAATCTAATATTTTATTCTTTTTATCAAAAATAAATACCAACTATTGTTGTTAGTTTCACATAGAGAAGGAACATATTGGATGGACGGAACCAATTTTTCATTCAGTTTTTAACACAAATGGCACCAAAGTAATAGTTCGTCTTCCAGTCAAAGATGGCGACAATGGCCATTTCATGCACGCCTGTGAAATATTTAACAACAGAGTAAGGCCCCTCACACACGGAGCCTTCGAACTAACCAGAATCTTAGCATGGGACGAGGCAAATTTTAATATGTAAGCAAATATATTCATTAATATTATAACTAAGCTATTAACTATTTTGTTAAATGTTTAAGATAAATAACAAGTAATATAAGACAAGGGTGATCAACTTATACTCTGGAGTTTGATATTTCTGTTGTCTTGAAAGACACAAAAGACAATTTTAACTAAAAGCGATAAAAATTAATACGCAATATACAGACTATTCCAAAATTATGTTTTTTTATATAGAATACCCTGCATAAACTCTTGAATTTTAATTTCGCTAATTTTCCCCCTTCCGACGATATACGGATTTGTTAGGTTCTACACGGTACTTCTAAAGATATGATAACTTTTACGTGAAAATTTTAATAAAACCGCCGCCCTGTATTATTTAATATCAATAACCGACAGTCAGTCTCTATATCTATATCTATATAGTAGTTTAGTTTTGTGGCAATTTCTTACATTTTTGATAGGTTTCATTTTAAAAACATGGTGACCCAAAATTCACGCACATGATTTTCTCAGTTATTTTAAATGGAACACCGTGTATGTAATTTATGTCATCTTTAAAAACATCTTAGAAAAGATTGTTCCTTTTGTTAAGCATTCCCTATACCTAAATGTTACAGTAATTGAGTTATTTCGATATTTTAGTAAATACTGTTTGTTAGAATTGTCAATGTCTGCTGTGTCTGGTAGAAGGTAGCATTGTTTTGTTTGTTATCAAATTGCAACTTCAATACATCACAGTGCACTAATTCGAGGCCAACTCTATGATGAATTTCCAGAACTATGGATAGGTAGATAGGCCAATTCAGTGGCCGGTTAGATCGCCAGATCTAAGAAAAGGTGACTTTTTCTGTAGGCGTATATAGGTGTATGAAATACCT
Organism: Hermaeophaga mercurialis; assembly: GCA_951812935.1. Classification (NCBI taxonomy): domain Eukaryota; kingdom Metazoa; phylum Arthropoda; class Insecta; order Coleoptera; family Chrysomelidae; genus Hermaeophaga; species Hermaeophaga mercurialis. The sequence continues at coordinate 29,021,667 of OX638361.1, read as the reverse complement.
GAATATAGGAGGACTAATTTTTATTTTTTTTTATTTTATTCGTGTCTGTTTTTTTAAACTATCTGTGTTATTAACAGAGTAATTTATTATTATTTTTTAAGTTATCAATTGATACCGAGCGGGTATAACCAACTAGAACAAAATTACAGTAATTGCCAAAAATATCGTTCTTTTTCTTAAAAATCGAAATAGTCTTAATAATATAACATTTAAGTATAGGGAGTGCTTAACAAAAGTATTTGGTAAGTGGTTTTTGAAGATGATATAAAATACAGGATGTTCTATTTAAAATAACCGAGAAAATCATGTAAGTGGGTTTTGGATCACCACGTGTGCTCTCAAGCTCTCAAAAATGTGAGAAGTTGCAACAAAACTGGTCATGACCATTAGATTCAAACATAATATTTACAAAAATAAAAAAGTAGAATTCTAAAGTGACATTTTACATTTAAATACTATATATTTGAACACATCGAAATATGTATAGAGAAGAGGTTCCGGTTTTTTTTTAGCTTTTGCATCATTTCCGGTGAAACCAGAAGTTTGCCATATTTAAATTTCGAATCGGTCGATACAAACTTTTTCTAATATAACCAAACTCGATTTTTAAAAAATCTGTCGGAGCATTTAAAAGTTATAGGGGTGGTCTTTAACTCCTTTACGTGCAGTATATGCTTCTATAAAAATGGTTATAATGTTATTATTAGACATAGAGACTAAATGTTTGTGTTATAGAAATTTCAAAATGTTTCTGTCTACGTTCTTTTCTTTAACAACTGACTAGTTTCAAACAAGCACAAATAATTTAAAAACTGTCCGGTACAGAAAATTCAATTTCCACTTGAGGAGATAACTGTAACTGAAAGACGAATTTGGTCTTAAAAGTTTACATTTTGTGGCAAGCTTTGGGAAAAACAAACAAATTTCTATTTTTATCGCATCGCTTTGTCTCCAAGTCAATTTTATCTAATGCAACTCCGATGAAGAGAATTTACCGAAGTAATATTGCCGTCTGGCATCCAAAATCAAGGAATAATGTAGAAAAAATAACAAACAAATCCAAATAATTTAATGTTATTGAATGACTCATTTTATTAAAAAAATCGTATAGTGTTTTAAAATATTTTTACACTACTGCTATCAAATTTTAAATAATAAAGTTACCCGTAATAATATAACAAATTAATCAGACTAAACGTACCTACTAAAAAATTCAAATTCACCTTCTGGGTACTAAGAATTACGCTATCTATTTAAGTGCATATACAAATATATAAGAAATTATTGTTGACCTTGTTTTATAAATTCTATTCTAAATGTTTATCATTGTGCAATAAATTACGGGAGATACCTTGAAAACCTTTCTAAGTGTCGTACTGTTTGTAAAAGCTCTTAAAAAATGAAGAACTCATTCGAAAACGTATATACTCAAACAAACTCAATAAAAAAGACACAATTTTGCTTTATTAAAATCTTTTATACTTGTTCAGTCACTTCACCATTCGACTTTAAGACCCTGATGAATTGCTTTAATTAAAAAAAATATGTTATGTAGCTGACTTATTGAGTGAAATTATTACTTCAGTTTTAATTTAAATATGTCATATAGTTAATTTTTACTAGACATATTCTATTCAAATTTTTGAATTGGATAGTGAAAAATTAGTAATGAACAATTAGTATTATATTTTTTCATTATGGGATTCTCTAAATTCTTTGTCTATAATTTAGTTACTGCTTATTTCCCTTACCTTTCGTCTACATAGGTATTTACTCATTTGCTTCCTATTAGTTTTCTTATGAATATTTCAGTAATTTTTTGTACACACTTTTCGTAGTCATTTCTGAAAATTCTTCCAATGGTATTATTGCCCCAATAAATTTTTGGAGGATCTGTTTCCTTTTATTTATTTTTTAGTTCTTTTTTTCTTTGTTTAACAATATTTTTTATAATTAATCTAAGCAATACACTCATTAGTGTTCCTTAAGTTGTTCTAATTTTTAGTTACGTTAATCTTAGAGTGTGCGTTTCACAACCTCTGCTATTTAAACTGTCTCTTTTCTAATTCAAAGGGCTTCATCCTCTTGAGCTATCTTTTTATCTTTATTTTTTTTATTGGTAGATCCATTTGGAATTGTGCATTTCGTGTTTCGTCTATTACTTTATTTTCTGTATCTTACTCAGGATTATAGAGTTGGAAAACGTTTTTTAAGAGCTAACAACGTGACTTTTTCCGACTAAAAACATGTGCCTTCTTATACAGGATGATTTATAACTTTTGGGACATAGGCTAAGGGCAGGTTATTTGGACCTAACTATGGTGATAGCACCAAATATACCTTAATAAAATATTGCTGTGGACTAAGATATAGGGCGTTAAAGTTGAAAATATTTTTTTTCTGATAATAACACATTATATTTATCAATTGTTATCGGCATAGAGGCATAGCTTTGGACAAAGGATACTATTTTATGTATTATTTCACATTTTGTTACAGGGGCGCCACGTGAATGATTCCTGATGATGAAATTAAGTAGTAGCTTTTTTGACGAAACTTTAGCTATCGTACTGGACGATACCACCATTTCATTTTATCTTATCTTCTCACGAGTACATAGACGTCAAAAAAATTGAAAATAGTTCGTAGCAAGAAAAACACTCTTTTTTGTTATGTTTATTTAAATACAGTGCCATCTTTGAGACAAGTATATGCATATATGTTTTGTTAACTTTTGTAATTTATTACTTGAAAAATCAAAATAATATATCTTTTTGTGTCATTTTTATTATATATATTATTAAGTAAAAAAAATGCGAGAGAGATTAAAAATTACGAAATAGTAATATTAGGAAAATGTTAGTAAAAGTATAAATCATTTAGTAAAATCTTTGTTTGAGCCAGTGTAACCTACTTAACTTTAAATCATATTTATTGCTAGCTAAAATTTTAATTTGTCATCATTTTCAATGTCTCTGCCATTACTAATTTCTTTCAAATTAACTATAACTTGATTCACACAGTTATCAAATAATATATTCATTTGTCACTTATTTGATTTTTTTATATGATCTATACATTATTGGGTTTAACACGTAATAATAGGTCGGCAGACTAAGCACTTTAATGTTTTAATGTTTATTGATAATACTGATTTCTTTTGCAAAGTCAATTTTGGACGTTCTCTTTTCTTCAGGCACTTGTTAATAAATTTTGAAGAAGGCGACTATATTCTGTTCAAAATGTTACCAAATCATTTTTCAAATACCGAGGAATTTATTTCTACATAATAGTAACCTTTTTTTTCGATTCAAAAAGCAAAAGTTCACTTTGAAGAAATTCTTGTGCGTTTCCATTATGCAGAACTATTAACCGAGGATTTTTTTTATCAGGAGCTTTGGAGACGGTATGGCTTTCATTCACCCAAGTTTTGTCTCAAGTTCCTTCTGTCTACTATTATACTCTTCTGTTCCACCATCTGCAAAATTTATACATTTTAAAATTCTCCAAAGTGCTTGGCTCTACTTGTACGTCTTTTGGTAATTTTTTTAAAATAGGATGTTGATTTTAAAAAATATGTACAAATTTTTATATGAATAGCATTTTTACAAAAATCATCTACAATAATTTGTTGTGGTTTTCCAGAGTTCCAGGTTTTTTCGAGCAATCGTAGGTTCGAAATACCCTGTTACATCCATTGGCAATTTAGTAAAAGTTCTACAACACTTTACAAAATATTCTTAATTAAAACTAACTGCTTATTATTAGAAGAAATAAAGAAATAATTTAATTTCATTATTAAAATATATTCTTTTATTTGTATTTCAATAAACGGTCTGGTGTACTAATGAACCTCATTAATTGCTGCCTTGATAAGGTTGACAGATACCTCAAAATTATTAGCTGTGTTTGAATATTATTGTCATGAATATTTTTTGAAGATGATCTACTTTCAGATATGCAATAGGAACGATAGAAAACTCCCCTGGGGTTCGCCATCTCATTCGAATAACAGACAGCAATTCACCCGAATGGACATGCATGACTTGCCGACCAGAAGTCGATCTTAATTCCACTTTTTCCGAATCTCAGAATGAAACAACAATCAATAATAGTCTCTGGCTAGACTATCCCTGCGATTTCAATAACGTTATATTCAGCAAAAACTACAAGTATTACATTCAAGAATGCTTGGGCCCGGAAATTCCAATTGTCCTCTTGGTGAAAACATCGTCGAACACTCGTAGAGTTATATTGGACACTAGTTTCAAACTCAGAAAGAAAGTTCGCAGGTTATCTCCGCCTCAAACAAAAACGATTTCCGTGGAAATTGAGTATGGATTTAAGGCTCAAGTCAGATTATATTTACCTGGAATTTTGAGGGAATACGAGGATGTTACTTTTCCAATAGTTTTATTAGTGTAAGTTGAAGTTTTTTTAATCTTTAGGAACGTGATTGTTCTGCTTGTGTCAGATAAAAGAATTGGGATTGTTCTGATTTGAGAGCCAGCAATAAAACTACGACTTGCTCATATTAAATGGATTTTATTCTTTTCTACTATCTTGGTTACATAAGAAAGTTTACACCAATAAATTCAATTTATAGATTTAAATATTTGTTTAATTTAAAATCATATTTATATAGTGATGCCGCACCGTCTTCCCAAACTGTATCTTCCAAATGGGAAATCTCCTGGCCATGGTACCTAGCAAGCACCAGAAATTACATAGTAGCACAGATAGACGCCAGAGGATCTGGATATCAGGGGATCAAAATGAGAAGAGAGATCCAGCGAAGAATCGGTCTTATAGAAGTACAAGACCAACTCGCCGTATTGACCTACCTCAGAGACACTTTCAAATTTATAGACAGAGGAAAAGTTTGCGTTACCGGAAAAGGTTACGGAGGTTATGTATCAGCTATGATGCTATTACAAGATTTTCACCAAGTGATAAACTGTTCTGTTAGCATAGCACCTATCACAAATTGGAGGTATTTTAGTAAGTATTTTTTCCTTTTTTTTTATAATTTATAATTTTTATAATGTTAATATGAATTTACTCATTTGCAGTGACATCTAAAAGAAATGTTAACACCATTATTTGTTCTTTCGAAAATTAGAAATTATTTCAATAAATTGTAAAGATTTACAGTATGTATTGAAAATTTATAGTATCAGATTATCAACTTGGTAAAATATAAAAACATTATTACTTGTTTATTGAATTTATAGTAAAAAATAACATGCTTAACATATCATATATAGGGTGGTCAGATATTTAAAAAATAAGCACGAAATTTATTGATTATTACTGTAGAACGTGATTTAATAAAAAACTATTACTAATATTTAATAATTAATAAATAATTTTTACCAAAAGCTCGGATCATCTTTATAGAGTATCTGCAATATATGTACCTTTCCCTTTATATACAAATATTATGTCTAAAAGATGTTTTTAAACTATCTAAAAAAAATTTAATCATTCTCTGTTATTCCACGCTTTTTCGGGACGTTCTAACTTTTTCTGGTTCTGTAATTTTAATGTAAATATAAATGTCTCATTTTCTAAGAAAAAAATTGGTTATACTACTAATTATTTCAAGGCTATGCCTAGTATTATGATAATATAGGTCAGATCGGTTTAATGAATGTAGAAAGTAAGTACTAAATACACATTTATGATAATATTATTTAGAAGTATTAATAATAGAGATACGAACGTTATGCGTATTTAAAAAAAAATTATGCTAATATCAAATTGTTATTACTGATTTAATTTCCTATATATTTATTTATCAAAAAGTTAGCAAGGCTCTTACTTTCATAATATGTTTTATTTCTTTAAATATCCTTGCAAGAATTTTAGTACGCAATATAATGAGTTACATGGTACAAAGTCAAGTTTCATCTATAACAAACTTAATTCAAGTTTGAAGTTACAGGATTTTTACGATAAAAGTACTCTTCCACAATATAAAGTTTTAAATTACTTTCTGATCAAGTCCCACTGCGATCATTTTTACCTATTTGTAAAACTTTAATTCAAGATTTGAAATAGAACTTTTTAACTTTCCCATTTTAGAAATTTGCAATTTCAGTAGAGCACTAGTTAAGTACAAAAAGTTGATAGAACTTTAATAATAAATACGGTCATAAAACATAGGAAATAAAATGGAAAATGGTTGTGAATTTTGTAAATACTATCTTTAAAATATACATTTTTTGTGATAATGCATCACCAATATCAGTTATGTTTTCTGTAATAGCCCATTTAACTCATTCATCGTCGTTTACCTTTTAACGCAATAAAATGTAATTATTATTCAATATTACATTATTATGTAAATAACCACTTAGAAATATGTCTGATCTATTCTACTTAAGAATGGAATTATTCGTAATACTGTTTTCTTGAATACAAGCGTTCCTACACATTACAGTACAGCATTTATTCAATCTTATACATATTAAAATTCCTAGGAATAGTTTAATTTTTACGGACTTTTCGTTTTAGAAACTCAATGAAAACAATTTTTCTTAAATTTTCTAAAGTAAATATATACATTTTCTAATTTAATTTCCAGAAATTAAAAAATAGCATCTCAACTAGTTCAGGCTCAAGAGATTAATTATTGTCTTCGATAAAGTATTTTTTAACTACAATGTTAAATATCAATATTTCTTATACTTTTCCAGATTCTTACTATGCTGAAAAATATTTGGGCTTCCCTTCCCGGCATCTACAAGAATATGACAATGCTGATTTGACATTGAAAGCAGCGAATTTAAATGGTCGCCGTTTTTTACTAATTCACGGTACTGCAGACACTGAAATTACGCTACAACATTCCTTAATGCTCGCCAAAGTTTTAATAGATCAAAACATAGTCTTTCAACAACTGGTAAGTTAAAATAATTAAACATATAAATAATATTTAAGCAAAGACAACAGACAAAATTGGCTCCAAAAACATTGACTATAGCTATGAAATATCTTGATCTTGTAAAATGTACACTATAGCTTCTATTTTAATGTTTTGAGATAATTTAAAATTCAGAATTAATCATCAGGTATTATAGTAAACAAATAAGAGGATGAAGTTAATGCATGTAATAAATCAGTAGGTAAATGTTAGTGGTTTTGCAGCGAGATGAAATAAAGACGATTTTAGTAATTGTGTGAGGAGACAATAAAAAGCGATAAATTCAATAACGATAAAAATGTATTGCAATAATAAACAAAATGGTAAATATAGAAAAAGCAAACTATATCTAAGTTAATATTCCAACACAACTTATAAGGACCATATGTCACTTTGTTAATTTAGACACTTGTCTTGACACCTTGACCGTGTAGTAACGTCTGACTTATGGCATGTCCTAAGACCTCTGAAATATGGCCTAAGATCGCTTGCTCCACCTCACGGGAACATCCATCCATCCAACCATACGTGAACCCTTGAACCACACAGATTACGCATCAATTATACTGAAATGCAGCCTAGGAGCTCCCACCACCCCGGCCTTTACAGACCGGTCCTCATCATTCACTCTCTCGTCTTCTCTGTCGTCTTTTAATCCTTGAGACTTTACTCCAAACTTGGCCAATTTTCGGAGTAAAGAAATCTGTTGTTGTCTCGCCAGAGGTAATGCTAAGCATTTTTCTCTCTGGGTCGTCCGGTCGCTGTCAGTTTCCTTTTGTTAGTATACTCCTTTATCCCGCTTGTCCATAGGTAAGCTGGAGGGCGGGATGTCGTGATCTAACGGCTAGGTTTTGGCGCCATTTTGTCTTTCGTTATTTTTGTGTGTGTGTATTTTTTTCGTTGTTGCCCAGCTTTTTATCGTTCATTCGGCCGTTTGTCTTAACTTAATCGTTGTAACCCGCACTTACACTGATCATCATGTCACAACTGAGCCTTTTTTGCTAATAACAGGGGCACCACAGGTAGGTGAGGTTGTCTTGAACAGGAGAGGGGTGTGTTGCGCGTCATATCCCGTCGCCACTTCAACGGAATCGTCCAGTATTTATATTGAATATGGTTTTGGTGTTCTTGAATAATAACCCTGCTTAACCTTGCGTAATTTATGCAGACGGTAAACCGAATCCACGAGAATATAAAACAAAATTTACTACACAGAATGATGATCAAATTCGAATAAATTTTAGAAATATTCAAAGGACAATACGGAAAAATATCTACAGGGTTGGGATAAAGTCTCGAATCAAGTAAATATCTTTAAAACGAAACGGACGATTTTTATGACATTTTATAGGTAAGTGCAATGGGAGCAAAGTACATCTGTTGTACATAGTCCCATTTAAATTAAAAAAGTTGAGGGCATTTCCGGTTAAACCGGAAGTATATTATTAACAAAAAATGTACATCAGCTGCATTTTGCCCCATTGTACTTACTTGTAAAATCTCATAAATATCATCCGTTTCGTTTCAAAGATATTTACATGGTTCCATACTTTATCCCAACCATGTATACTGCCTTTTGGTATTTGTAATACTTTAGAAACTGAGAGCCAAATAAACATCATTAGAAAAGGTTATGAAAATTAAATGGATTTCTGTTAAACACGCATCAACTTTCAATAGTGTATCTCTAATAGAATTAATATCTACTGGGAAAAGTAGACTTCGTTAGAGAGCGCTATCATCAATATTCAAAGTAGTAAAACAAATATCCGTAAATACGATTCTTGTGCTATTCATTACAAAAAAGTAAAGGTAAATTTATTACAAACAAATTTACACTATGAAAACTCGAAATTTATTTTATTTTTCTGCTTTAAAGGGTTCGCTTTTTTTTCACCAGAGGTCGTATTCGAATTATACTCCTGCCAATACTCTTGTACACAATTGTTGACTTTTTCTCTTTAAGAGTATAAAAATTAGTGTTGTAGCTTGATGTTTTTAATACTAATTTATTGTTGTAGGAATATCCCGATGAAGATCATGTTTTTAACAAAAAAGCTTTGCTTCATATGTACAAGGAAATTGATCTGTTCTTCAACGATTCGTTTGGACCTATTTACGAAGATTGGAATGAAGAAACGTCATTTTTTATCTAATTTTCTAATATAAATGTAGATCTAACTAATTGGGGTTTAAATTAAGATAACTTTGGACCATAGAAAATATCAGAAGTTGTAATATTTTTATTACTGGTTGTTCATATACGAGTTTAACATTTCCATCACATAATTTTTTAGATTATTACCATTTTTATAAACTAATTGATGGTAACTCTTTGTCGCATCTTTGTGATAATATTTTTCTCATGACTCCACTTGCTTATTAAAAACATATTTTTATATACGAAGTCCTCACATTTTTCTGTATTCTATTTAATCATTTACATTTACATTTAGAAAAAATTACTGTCTATTAAAAATCAATAAATTATAGCCAATACAATTTTTTTCATGCATCCTTTTGAAATTAGAATAACTTCAACAATATATTACTAATTTTGTAAACAAAGATGGACGAAAGTTGCCAATTTACTGTGGTTTCATAAATAATTGTCCAAAAAGAGGCGTTGCTTTTGCAATTAAGATCGAAACTGTGACGTTAATTATTAAAATGTGATATCGTCTTTTCAAAAAATAAATGCCAGCTCTAGATAAAATTGTTTATACTACTCCATTATATTCTTAATACGAAGATAATAGTTCTAACTTACTCTTACCATTTTTACTAATCTCTAGAATTTTTTTCTTTGCTTTTAAATAAAAAGTATAACTGCGATTGTTTGAATGGATAAATCAATAAACCTAAAGTGTTAATTTTTTGCTGTTATAAATTCTACTTTATAATATTTCTGAAATCTGTTAAAATGAATGGCTAAGGCTAATTTGGAACGTCCATATATTTTCTGCGAAGTATCCAATTATAATGTATCCTGTTCAACTAATTTTTTATTTTATTACTTCTCAATTTTACTGAATTATATTTTTTATTTTCAGTTATAATAAAATTTTCTGTAAACAGATCAAGTAATTCTTTAAAAGCTTAGATATATTTTATTTATTATAATGTATTTATTTTAACTATAAATGACAATAATAAATTTTGTGCTTTTGATTTACATTGGGTTGGGGATGTACCAAACATTGAACCAAATTTCAACGTATAGGTGTAGTGCTTATTGATTTATGTTTTCAACCGGTTATTTATTTAAAAATCGTATTAATAAAAGAATTTTAAACTAATGATTGTAGGTTTTAGAACTGGTGTGAAGATGCTTGAATATTTGCAGAAACGTCGAAAATGAAATACAGGGTAGTTTCAAATGAGCCTCCCATATAAGAAAATTTAAGCCAGATATCTCACTAATAATATATATATACTAAAAATATATCTCAATTTAAAGTATAAACATGTGCTCCAATCGCGAATTTAGAAACACCCTGTATAATAATTTGGTTGATTAAATATTTTCCAACAGTGGTTATATTTAACCAAAAATATTGGATATATTCATTTTTGTTTAATAAAAAAATACAAATAAAATTTAAAAAAAACAATATGCAAGATAAATCAAAATTGCAATTTAAAAATTGGTCTAATTAGTGAGACAATTGTGAATGAATGTGACTAAAATAGAAATTTCTGTATTACTATATTAGGTTTATGTCATTTCATGAGCTAATATTATGAAATATTTTGAATTATCTTGTATATTAATCAAATTAAATATTGTGCATAACATTTTTATAACATAAATTTTGAGTAAATTACTCTTAAAAATAACTCTCATATTACACATACTTGATAATTATAAATATAAATTCATTTTAAAATATAATTATTAAAATATACATGGTGTTACATATTGTGATATATTTAAACACATTCCAAAGGAGCTTAGATACCTGTGTAGTTTGTGATATAATGTAAGTATTCTATTTTAATATTCGAGTCCTAGTGTGACAGTTAAATAATAGACAGATGACTAAAAAATTAACACCATGTACATTTGGCGGCCCATTTTTATATGTATATATGTGCCTAACCTTAGCTTTATAATTAAAACCGTTGAAAGATGTTAATATTAAATAAATCTTTTGTTGCATATGTACCTACCTAAAATATTTGTTGTACCTAATTGTTAAAAATGTTATATTTGTATTGTATTATAAAAATGTACTGAATTAAATGTGACACCAAGCCAAAATAAATGTTAATTAATTTAATTAAATACTATTCGATTTTTATTTTCGGCATGTAGTCTTACATTCTATTGTGTTTGCAAATAAAACTAATTTGATTTTAAAACCACAGTTTAAATAACTTCATTCTAGAGACACATTCTATAAGATATAATTAAGTTGATAAAACACAATAAAAGTCCACAACTAAAAGATGAAATTAAAAATGATTCAACTGGTGAATATCTAAGTAATTTAAATAATGGTGATAGAAAAGAATATTCCTTTTAAAAACATCCTAAACATCCGAAAGCAAAGATAGTATATGAAGACCTTTTTTTAAAGAATAATATTCAGATGAAAATAATCTAAATAAAAAAATATAAAGTGCCTTTCCAGATATACATCAAGTTCACAAAATCGTAGATGTGTTTCAAAAATCGGTAAGTATAAAGCTTATGTTACTAAAATATATTAAAGTATGCTTGCTGAAAGATAGATTATGCGATACTCAATAATTTCTTGTTTTAAGACGATATATTGGAATTATTTTTATAGAAAAAATCTTAAAAAGGTGGAAGGTTGTTGAAAAGTACAAACAGAAAACAAATAAAAAACAAGAAACTCTTTTTTTCCAATACCGACATTTCGGCCTTTATAAGACCATCCTCGAGGCACGCAGAAATAGTTTCCTTTTGTCAAATCCAATTTTTGATGTCATGTCTTATTAAGACCGAAACGTCGGCATTGTAAAAAACAGATTTCTGTTTCCTTTTATTTGGATTCCTTCCAACAATCTTCCACCTCTTAAAATTAATCTATTCGCAAATCACGCCTTGTGAAAGAAATACAAAACTACAAGGAGAGCAAACGTTGTAAATTTCAAACGAAAATTTAAGTCGGTTTCAAACTATTATTTATACAAAGCGTATTCAAACTTAAGTCGTATACAAAAACTTTTGCCAAATTACAAAAGTCGAACGGTCAAGTAAAAGCAGTGACGGTTTCGCGATAAACAAAAAAGGAAAAAAATTAAGTCTAGTTCTAGAGACGGAAGGGGTCTAAAACTAGCGACTCAGAGGATTCAATCAGGGTTTTGCGACTTTAAAGGCGTCGGGCCTAAACTCTCAGATTGTTAGGAGGACTCCCGACAAAATTAATCTTACGCGGGCTCTTTGAATAGTTTTTCATCATGATTCCGCAGCACGGTCCTGGCGAGAAAAATAAAAGGATTAACTCTTTCTTTTAATTTCGGACGGTCAAAGTTAACTTAAAGAAAAAATCATTGCGCTACTGGGTTTCTCTTTGTACTAACCTTTTTTAGTCCTTTGCAATTTTAAAAGAATAATTTATCTTGCGATTCTCGTGTATCAAGGAGAGGAGGTTATCAGGGAATTAAAAAGTTTATAAGGACATCCAGTAACGCCAACATCTCAGGGAGATGACCACATTTGAGATTTTCTGGATACTTGGAGACTTCTACCTTTTGTTTGGGTAAGTTAAGTGTTAAAGTGATACTAACCGTTAATTACATGAATTCGCGAATTTTATGTCAGTACAGTGTGTTTTGGTAGGGCACGACTCATTGGTAATGCCCAAATCATTCATTTTTGAATATTTGGTTACGTCATTTGTTACGTCTATTTGTTTTGGGACAGGTAGTTAACCCGTCATAGTCATAAGCAGTAACAATAATTTAGATTGGTTTATTTTACTCTAACAGAACTACCAAGTATGTCTAGAGACTGAGATTTTCCACAATAAATAGTATTTTTTATTGATTTAAGTTCTGACGGACAAAAAGTCGGTCTTTCACGGGCGTTCCTGTAAGGGGAGCCTTAGTTTGTATAAATATTAATATTTTTTAATGTAGGTAGCTCATTTAATTATGAATTAAAGGACCTTCTGCTCGAATCTCAAAGGACATCCAACACTCTTTTGAATTAATTTCTGACAATTGATTTTACAATAGATTAAAAATCAGCTCTTTCATGCTAACCATTTTATTTTGTCACTCATTTTGTAATGTACTTTTTTTGATAAATTATTGATTTTCTTAATTTTATTCTTTATAATTTTCTTTTCTTTTATCTCAATTTTTTAAATCACTCAATATATTTGTATTTCAAAATGATTCAAAATATTTGATTTAGGAGGATACCCTTAAGTACTATATTTGTATCCCAGAGCGAATTTTCAAAACTATTAAAGGATATAGGAAAAATCTTACCATTTTAAAGAATCTGATATATAGTTAGATAAAATATTAGGCGGTTACTTACAACCCCCTAGATTACCCTGGTGATAGCAGTTATGTCAATCACTTATCATTAGAGGAAAAAAATATTAATGTATATTGAGTTGACTGTTTTTTCTTTATTGTTAAAAAAGTAATTTCGTAAATAAAATAATAGTTTTTAAAAACATTTTGAACAAACTAGGGTTCCATTTTACAACATTTGGCGACCATGACAGGATAGCAACGAAAACATAGAAGCATAGAAAACGTGGTCAGGGCAGGAAAAGGGCTACAAGTCAAATTGATCAGCGCTTTCTCCGACAACAGATATTACGAAACAGAAAGCGTACTAATAGAAAGTTAAGTAATCAACTCGAAACTGTTAGAAATGTCAGGATTTCTGCCTTAACCGTCAGGAGAAGATTAAAAGAATTCGGATTTGCCTGTAGAAGGCCTGCTACTGCACCACTACTTACTGCAGATCACAGATCACGCAGATTAAGATTCGCTAGAGATCATGCACAGTGGACTATCGATAACTGGTAGAGTTTTGTTCACAGATGAAATTCGAGTGAGCCTAAAATCTCCAGATGGTCGTGATAGAGTATGGCGCAGACCTGGAGAAAGATTTTATGATTGTACTATATCTCCAAATGAGCCATTTGGTGGTGGTTCAAAAATGTTCTGGGGGGAATATGTTTTAAGGCACGCACAGAGCTGGTTCCTATTCGTCCGCGGTTTATGAATGCAGAATTCTATCTGGAAAACATTATTCAAGATCACGTTTACGCAATTTATAGGAGATACCTTCATTTTCATGCAAGTTAATGCAAGGCCTCACATTGCAAGGACTATTTTCGATTACTTAAATGAAATCAACATCCAAATCTTGGAGTGGCCACGCGCAGCCCAGACTTAAATCCAATGGAGCACCTTTGGGATGTTCTAAAAAGATTAGCTCGGCGTCATGTACCTGCCCCAATGAGCTTGCAAGAGTTAGAGCGTGTTGTTCTCTTGGAATGGGAAAACATTCTTCAAGCAACCATCCAAAACTTAATAACAAGCTTACCCCGACGAATGCAAGCGGTTATAAAAGCTTGAGGAGATACTACGCGTTATTGAAGTTCAATTTTTTTTTATGTAAATTGGAATTTTGTTTTTGTTTGTAAAGTTAAGTAGATTTTTATAATTTTTAAGTTTTTGTACCTGATCGCTAAATTTTGTATAATTCTTCGAACTTTAATTAAAAATAAAGGTTTTCTGGTGCAATATTGTTTAATTATCTTTATTTATATTATACTCTAAATTAAATAAAGAGTGCAAAAACAAAGACATAATTACAAAATTTATAGTGGTGCGTTAATTTTAAACAGGAGTTTAGTTAGATAAGCTTTTGGAGACAGGTAGAAACTATTGATGAAGAAGACAAGTTCCAAAACCTGTTTCAGGCAACTGAAGAAGGATCCATTACAAGAGAATTTGTAAAAAGTTTACCACCTTCCGGATTTAAGTACTGTGAAGCTCAGTAACAGCTAAAGTTTAGATTTACCAAGAATAAATATCTAATTGAATATCGTGTACGACAGTTTTTAAATTTAGTATTTAACAAATCAACTAAAAAAGACAAGCCAAGTATTTTACTTTTTTGTTTATTTTATAAGTTGAAGGTAAAATTGAGAGCTTTTGAAATTCTAAGAGTCATAAGTGATCAATATGCTGCTATATTGTTTCTAGCGATAAAATCCTTTTTACCAGCTGATATTCTGTTAATTTGGGGATGTCATAGAATTAAAAATAATAAAAGAGTTTCTGTTCATGATAATTTTAAACACTCTAAAAATTATTTAAATATGTTATTAGGTTTCTGGAAAGGTGAATTAGAAAGTGAAGCACGAATCCCATTAATTCAGAGCAGTTTCACAAATAAGAAAAAAATCGAAAAACCGAAAGACTCCTTTAAATCATCAAGTATTCAGTAGGTGAAGGACGATCAAGAAGTTCTTACTGCTGCTATTATATTTTCCTCTGAACAGGTCTAAGTAAGAATTCTAATTAATTGTATTTGTTTTTTAGAAACATCATCAAAGTTAAGATTGTATTAAGGCACAAAAACCCTTCATGAGAAAAAGATATAATTAAGAAAAAAGTTTATTGTTTTGCTTGTATAAAATCATGTCATAATATTACAAAATGTAGAAATTTCTTTAGATATTTGAGTTGTACCAAAATGCATTCGATTATGGGTCGGCAACCTCAAACAAACAATCGTGGCTAGCAGGGCTAAATACAATATTGAAGTAATCCAAAGATTTACTAACAAACTACAAAAAGCATCATAGACATATTTGTTTCTTTCTGCAATTTGCATAATGATATTTTTTGTGGTGCCTGCCTGCTATTAAAACTAATGTTATAGGTAGACCATTAATTTGGTAATACATTGATTTTAAATGTAAATATTTGCTACTTATACCAAGGACTTGATGAAAGCTATAATTAAGCAGATACCAAGAAGCATTAATTATATCGGACGTTACTTTATTCCGGAACATCTTGAAAGACTTTATGTTGGTATCTCTGGCAAGCCTTAGCTAGATGCCTTAAATATTTTTAAACCTTTCTCTTACCTATCACATATAAAAGTTAGTATCAATGGTTACCTTTAGTTTATTTACTTCTTTACTGCTAGAAGTGCGATATGATTGGTCGTAAGTAGCAAATCATATTCTCTTAATATTTTCTTGGGACCGTATATTAAATACAAAATTTCTGTAGCTTCTTGAACAATTTTTGACAGTTTTCAATTCGTTCGATATTAACATGTAAAATTTCGGTTTCTATATTACAAATTATCTTAAAATATACACACCCTCCCATATGATATTTTTATTGCTACACTATGAAAAAACATTAATAAGTCTACATATATCATAACATAATAATATGTTCCTTACCAAATTCTCTATGTTGTGTAGCATCTTGTCTTCAATTGTTTCCTACGTTTTAAGTGCGGGTAAGTTACCAATAAATACATAAAAAGTTAATTATTAATATCATTTGCAGCAATAATTAGTAATATATGTTTACCTATCTTTGAATAACCCACATATGAATATAGTCTTAATCCTCTGTATTAATTGATTTTTAACTTTTAATATCGTTAAAAAAATGTTGTTGAGTCAGATCATTTGGGAATCCCAGAAAGTATGTAAATCTTTCTCAACTCTAGACTTCTCAGCTTTTAACCATTTACAGGTAGAAAATTTTACAAATGAAGACTAGAAAAATTTTTACCTATAGTGAATTCGCAAGTAGTTACTTTTTTAAAGTATGGGCTAATGCAATTTAGGTTAGGTTAAGTGAAATACATCTTTTATCAATCAATCTGACACCCACCTCTCTTAATATAACTTCAATAAATCAAGTCATAATAAAAAAAAGTGGTGTTAAATATTAAAAAATTACATCAGTGTTTTTTAATGAACTCCTACAAATATACATGTTCAGATAAATATTCACCACGCCCTCAGATACAAAGTTTTTACCCCGAGTCGTCAGCTGAGAAATCGACAGTTGCGAATATTCCTAAGACATCATTTATAGACGAGTGCGTACTATTGTTTTTAACTAAAAAATGGAATGTTAATGTGTTTTTCTTTTATTTCTTTTGTACAATAGTTTAGTGATATTGCATTTATATTTTCTTTGTTCATTCTTAGTTTTCATATTTACTACCAAATTTATTATTTGACGATTGACTATTATTTCTTATTTTTCTCTTTTAGTACTACGATCATCTCTCTTATTCTTTGTTATAAACAAATTTTTATTAGCTCTTTACCAGTTATTAGAGTTTAAAACAAATTATATCATTTTCCAGAATGTCAGATAGATCCATTTCGATTGAAGTCTCCCCTTCTTATAAATACAAGAGATAGCAATATTATATATCCGGCATATGCTACGGATACTATTGGTTTCAATACTGATGATGTTGTAGAGTTTGTTTGTCCTGATGAAGAAGTTATCTTTGGAGAATTAAAAGCTCCAGTTGTAGTAAGAGCCACGTGCATGTCGGACGGAAGGTTTGATATTATGGGCAGACACTTTTTCTGGAAAGACGTACTTTGTTCAAATGAACCTGTATCAAAAGCAAGATTTATGGGGGGATGGAATTCAGGATGTGGAGCAAACGCAAAACTAGTCGAAGTAGGATTCGATTTGGGTAGGCGCCGATTTCTAACTCTTATGCATATATGTTTTGATACGCTAAATGAAATACCTTTATATTCGAGATACGAAATACCATCTATAATCAATTTTGGACCTAATTTGAACGAAAGACCATTCTTTTCACAAGATGAAGATTTTTACAGAGCACCAAATATGGATTTTTTTTACACGAGAAGAAAACAGAGGGCTACAATCAACAGACTTCTAGGACTGGAGGGGGGTTCTGTTAAATATATAAAAGATGGTGGAAGTTTTTTTTTGTCAAGAGGTCACTTGGCAGCTAAAAAGGACTTTTTCTATGAACCTGCACAAAGGGCTACTTTCAGATTAATTAACGCAGCACCACAGTGGCAGCCTTTTAATGGAGCAAACTGGAATCAAGTCGAAATTGATACTAGAAATTATGCTTCTAATCATCAGTTAAATTTATTAGTATGGACAGGAACATATGGAGTGGATACGTTACCTCATGAATACACCAACGAAGAAGTACCCTTGTGTTTAAATAATAATGGACATCAGACATCTTTAGTAGTACCTGGAATATACTGGAGAATTGTGTACGACGACACAAATAATAAAGGAATCGTACTTATTGGACTAAATAACCCTTATAAAATCGATCAAAGGTATAATGATATCTGCCCTGATGTGTCATGGAAAGCAAGTTGGCTTCATTGGGATCAATATAATATGCAAAAAGGTTATTCTTATGCATGCACCATTTCAAATTTCATGTATGCTGTACAATCGCAATTGTATATACCCGATGTTCCTGATATTGGCGAGTTAAATTTGTTAACTTAGTTCATACAATGTATATACCTACGTGTAAAGTTATTTCAAATAAAACAATATGAAGCAATTTTGATGATGAATTTCAATTCCCTTATTATTACATTCAATGCCGACTACACCTGTTGGTGTATAAGATGGTGTCAATTGAGGTGCAAAATTACCTACAGGTAATTAAAATACCTTCAATTTAATTAGTCTTTCATGCATTTGGTATCTTAAAAATATTTGAATATCCATCGGCCTCGTCATTGTACCTTATATTAGTTTTTTGTATTGTTGGTTGCTTCCACCAAACCGTTGAATTGCGAGTAATTTACAGCATTGCGGCTTCAAACCAGTCAAGGTTTCATAGCCTACATCGGTTTATTATAAATTATTCCTATATGATTAAATTATTAAACATGTTTCATAGTCAAATTTAATTTCTAGATAAATATTTTCCAAAGCAATCTGAAATATTGTTGTGTGTGATCCGTTATTGAATTTTAATACTAAAAGTTCCTTTAAACATGTATGTTAAGTTTTGTTATTTTTGAGATGTGGGTGGTTGAATTGTTTTATTATTTTAATAGAAATAATTACATTGTAATAATTATGACATCAAAGTATTTCGTTTTAGAGTGGACCTACAAAATGTTCACTTCTAGCTAAAATCCAAGATTGCAACCGACGTCTGACGGATTCATTCAAAATTGCCAGGAATGTCGCGAATAATATGAAAAACTTCTACGACGCGATTTTGAAGATTTTCTAAATTTACAATCGAGATTATGTAAACAAATTATTTTAAATATCTCTACACACTAAAATTTCGATGATTATATTTAGGTAACCTTCAAAAAATAATTTTATAGAGAATGAAGATTGCCGAAAATCTTAACCCAAATGTTGACAGAAAAGGTTTGTTGAAGTCGTGCTTCAACTGTATAGATTAGATTAGATAGAATTAACTTAAATCATACATGTTTGTAGAAATTTTTAATCTTAAAATAGAATGACGACTTCTTAGGCATCAAATAGTTCACTTATTCATATGTCTATTATTTTTGATTGTTGCAATTTAATAGCTATGTACAGTAAACAATTCCACTAGTCGTGCTTGAAAGGTCACACCGAGAGGAAGACTGTGGCTAATAATCCCATAGCTACTGACATAATAATCTCTTCCTAATTATATTTTATTTAGAAAAATAAATTTAAAAATAAATCAGTATGGAAAAATAAATAATACTATTCTTGAATTTCCAGTCTTACAAAGAGTTTTAATATATTTAAATCTCTACCTAGGTTTCTGTCTTGAGAAAGGTATTGTCAGATACCGGAACCAAGGTAGAGATTTAAATATACTAAAACGTGGAAGACTGTGGAAATTCAAGATGAGTATTATTTATCTTTCCATATTTATTATGAATAATTTTCATAAAGTAAGAGTTGAAAAAATTAATTTAAATATAAATCTATGATATTAAACTAAGAAACAATGTTTATGTTCTAAAAGATCCATTACAATGTGCTTTGTGGTCCAATTCACTAAAGAATCAGTTAGTGTATAATTATTTTAATAAATTCTCTTAGATATTGATCAACTGAAAGGATATTAAATGATCATTGTGTATATTACCGAAAAAATATTTTTTTATAAATAAATTGCTTCATTTATTTCCAAACCATTTATGTAGGTAATATTACGTACATACCTCTGGTTAAATAGTCACTGCCTGTAGAAAATGTTAGGAACATTTCGAATCACATGCTGCTCCAATTGTCATACAAAAAGTTTGTATCGAATCAATTTTCCATGCAACCACGTTTTTCAGGTGTTGAATAAATAAAAATTTTAGAATTGCTTCATAAGAAGTAATTTCACAGTTATTGTCTGCATTTATTTATATAAGAGACAACGGTTAATTGCAAAGTTCAGCACAATGTTAATTGTGATATAAATCGTTTCTTAATTATTGCAAGCTGCTATTTAATTATTTCTTTCTTGTATTAAATAATTTTAATAATCTCGTCGGTTTATTCCTGGAAAGTATTCTATTTTTCTTTATTATTACGTATTGTTTTTATATGTATATACCTACTCATAAGTAAATAGTTTTCTTATGCACATGGTAAAAATACTGGATGTATAGGTTAAAAAAAATATAATAGTCAGTAATATAAATTTAAATAAAAAATAACAAATTAGATTTTATTCAATAATATAAAATTATATTACAAAATTTTAAATTCTATATATTAAACAGTATGAAAACTTATTTTACCAAATATTAAATGGATATTTATATTTATTTTTAAAACTAATTGTATTAAGTTTTAAAATACGACATATTATAAAGTACTTTAAAAATACTGATATTTTTATATTTAAAATATTGTATAATTGAAATCCCTTAATAAAATACTAATATTTTACCTTTTAAAATATTTTACAAATAAGTTTTTCAATTTTTTCAACTTACCTTGAAATGTAGTATTCAAATGCCCTAAATTATATTTATTTAAATGAAAATTTACTTTGTCCATTTTTTTATTAATTTTACCTCTTCGGTCAGTTTTATCCACTTCGTTAAAGTTATAATTTAAAACAAACACCACTTTTACCTGGAATTTTTTATTCAGTGTATATATTCATTTTTAATAAACAATATACAAAATAAATGTATTTTATTTATAAATATATTGTATAATTGTCCCAATAGTACAATATTTTATATTATTATCTAACTGTTAGATTCTAACACAATTACATTTAAAAATAATAAATATAATTTTTTCTCCGTCAACCTTGAATTTGAAAAGTAGGGTATATAGTCTGATCTACAAGTAATAAATAATAAGTAACAACAATATGTAATAGGCTAATGGTCCTGGTAGTCGAAGCCGTCACTCAAAAAAAAAACAGAAAAATATGGAGAGAATTGGAAAATAAAAATGCTGGAATCAAAATAGTAACAACATTTGATACAAAATCAATAATTAAATTTGATGCTAATATTAATAAGCTACATCCAAAAATATTTTTGCATTTATAAAGTGATAGAATTAAATCCATACAAAATATGACGAAATGAGTTTTAAACTTATTTATGACGAGAAAAATTTCAAATTTTAATAACAGACAAAAGAAATAAACTATTTTTATTTTTAGAATTGAAAAACACAAAATAAAATTTTATATTTTCACAAAAGTTTGGTTTGACTTGTTTTTTTTTAATTTTTTCGCTTAAATATTTTTATAGTAAGGATGAACATCAGATTGGGCACAGGATTCATATTTTTTTATTTATAACGATTACTTATTAATTTTAAATAAATAAAAACAGTCACTAATTAATAACAGATTTTAAAAAATTAATAAATTTATCTATTCGTTTATTTTTGGTAACTGTTGGTTTACCATTGTTCATCTTCCCTTATAACAATTGCCGCCATTTTTTTTTAATTGCATCTTTCCAAATTGTGTTTGACAGCTTTGTGTGAGGTAGCAGTATTGCGGTTTTTTGCAATTGCCTTGTAAGTAATAAAGATGCTCAGTATTAGTATAAATATCAGTAATATATTAAATAGCGGAAAAAGATAAACTCTTTTAAGATTTTTGTGTCCTATATAGCTTCATGAAAGTTTTAAACCGACTACAATATTAGTAGTAGTACAATTAGTCAACAGCAGTCACGAATAATAGGATACGGAATAATCATCATATAAAAATTCCAAACAAATAGTTTTTATATAATACAGGGTGAGTCACCTTTGACGCGACTGTCCATTATGGCTCAACGATAATAAATTTAAAATTTTTGTCTCTTTGGCAATATGTGGGTTAATGAAAGGTTTATTCTAATTATTTTGAAATATATAGAGTGTCCTAAAAAGGTATAGAGTATCAAATAAGATGAGCTTTTTTAGATTAGCTACAGCAAAACATTGTGGTGAAAAAATTAATAACTTCGAAAGAAATAAATTTAGCCAAATCCTATTTTAGTTACAAGTATTAGATGAATAATAGAAAGTATTGATGTATTTACACTTATCTAAAATTTTACTATGGAAAAATAAATAAAAAAAAATTAAAAATTGCAAATAATTTCAAAACTAAAAAATGTAGGTATGGTAGATTTTTATAATTTTTAGATGGTAATCAAATTTACTACATGATGAATGGATAAATTACTGAGTATTCCATTTAACATAAGAACGGTCTTAGCGTTTTAATATGTAATCCAATAAGTGCCGCATTTTAGACGCTTAGTAGAATTTTACATAACTGTAAATGCATCAATGCTTTCTATTACTTATTTAATTTCTAAATTGGATTTGGCCACATTCATTTGTTTTGGAGTCACTCATTTTTTCTTTAGACCTTCCAGTTTAAGAAAAATCAAAATATCTTTGAAACTACAATCTATAGGTATGGGGAATGTGAAAGAAAATTCATGTTATTTTTTACGCATAATCTAAAAATGCCATAAAATACAAGGTGTTCCTTTAAAAAAAAACATAACATTGATACACCATACTTTTTAGGAAACTCTATATATTTCAAAATAATTTTATAATATACCTTTCATTTCATTACCCCATATATTGCTAAATGGACAGAAATGTTAAAATTTTTAACGTTTAGCAATAAATGGACCGTCTTGTCAACGGTAACTCAATCTGTATATTACAAAAAATATAAAAATAAATAGGGTATAACAAAATTAACTGTATAATTCACCATTCAATTCAATAACCCAAAAACCCATAATGAAAATGAAGTTTTAACTCAAATTACCGTTTTCATTGGACTCCCGATATGTGTGTAAATTGACATTAGAAATGAAACAGATACCGATAAATAGTGCGTCGCTAGTAAGTTTTTACACAAACAGTCACACTGAATTCCGTCGACTTGTTAGTTAAACCATTTTATAATCCATAAAAAATTATTTTATTTGTTTGTTTTATTTAACATCGGTCTAGTTCTGCGACCAGGGCTGATCACCGACGCCGGGAGCACGCTACCCCTAACCGGAAATTTAGCCGAATCCTCAGGTATTCCAACCCGAGGTAGAGATCTTTACTAGTCGCTGCAGGCTGTACGGACTTATTACGACGGTGATCGCTGGTGGTCACCCATCCAACTACTAACCGCGTTGGACGCTGCTTGATTATAGTTATCGCATCACAGGCGTATCCACTATAGAGCTGGGCGCTTGTCCATTGTAACCGTTAATATTTGATAAAATTTTTATTTATATATTTGGTTGCTTTGAAGATGTTTTTTTATGTGTATCATAAACTTTGTTTGTCTGTGAGGGCTTGCGTTCATAAAAATGTCGGATATACCATCCATTTCCAAGGTTTCAAAATGTAACGCCAATTATTGTCACTCAAAAAAAAAATAGGGACAGAAATATACATTTTTACTATTTTCCCAAAGAAAATAGTGGAATTCAAATGAAACTATTAAATATATTTGGAAAGGGGGAAGAAGTAGATAAAAGAAAGGATTGGGAGAAGGTTTTATTGAAGGGAAACCTAATTACAAAAAGGATGCGTGTATGTTCAAAACCTTTTTGAAATGAAGAATATCGTGCAGAAAATAAGTAAATAAAAAATATAGTAGTATTATAGATATCGTTTACTTTAGGTAATTTAGTATGAAATATCTTGTTATTTTTTATATTTAAAGTATAAGTAAAAATCAAAAGCAACATTATATAATCTTGCAAAAGTCCCCTTTATTTCATGGGGAGTACCTTTAAAAGCACTTGTTTGTAAACAGAAGGCTGGTATCTCGACAGAAGGGTCTGTTTCGGATAATTTGCCAATTAAAATGACATGCTTAGTATTCAAAAAATTTTCCCCACCTACAATTCATCTAGAATCTGCACTGCATTCAAGGTACGAAAAAACCGAAGCCAACGAAACAAAAACGTCACTCATCGTTAAAAGTGACTAAACAAATTCACGAAATAGTTAAAAACACCACAAGCACAAATACAAAACAAAATAAAGGATTGTCGCAAATAACGATGCTATACAGCCATATTTGTTTATATACGCGAGCGTCCTCATCGGTACTTGAAATCGCCAATTTGAATTTCTAGAACTACTTTAATAAAGCCTGGTAGTAACATACTGGGAGACTCTATTCTAAGAACGCTATTGGCATATCTACAGCTAATATTTAAAATTATTATGTAACAAAAATTACATAAAAAATAAATTAACATACATCTGTTCAAAATTTCTAAAATTTCTAAGATTTTTAATATTTCTCAAAATAAAGTAATTTTTTGACAACTTTATAATATCGCTCAGAAACTCGAAAATGAAACAATTTACTTATACAAAACTCTTATTTTTAAAAAATAACATATTACACCTTCTTCTGTTTAAGATTTCCTAAAAACTATCCAATTTGGGACACACTATATATAAACTCTATATTTAATGGTACTGGATTTGCGTTCCTAGTGTTTAGTAATTTAGATACCTATACTATATAGAAAGTAACGTTTATGTTCTTACATACGACCCAAAGTAAAAATCGCGAGATTTATGAATGGAGGTGAACGACAAGTAGGCTAATAGAATGCAAATCGCATTTTCAATTTATTGTCAAATTCATATAGGGACAGTTTGTAACAATTTAAACGAAAGAAAAGTTTAAATCAAATTATATAAGAAAGAAAGTACACTTTTTCAAAAGTAGTTAACCAATAGGTTCTTTAAGTTATTTTTGACATTCTTTACAAATTAGGATGTAAGCAATAAATTCATGAAATATTTTGAAAAAAGGCTCGGACAAGCTTTAAAATAAAAAAATATTTCTGTTAATTAAAGTTGTTGATTTTATAACAATGAACGAAATTTCTGCAGCCTCGTCCTGATATTTTTTTACAGCAATAATTGTGATTCCATATCATGTGAGTTTTTAGTGTGACAACGATCGAGAACTTCATTATTATAGCGGATATCCAAAAATTATAGACTTACTACTTACTTGATAAATATGCCAATCTATAAAGGGTCATTCATAAATTGGGGTACATCAAACATATATTTTTTAAATGGATACCCTATATATTTTTTTATATTTAAATTTACCTCATAATCCTCGTTCTTAAAGTATAAGTTAAAAATTATATATTTAAAGAGTTATGGCCAATTTAATATCGAAACCAATATTAAATAAAGAGTGTTTATGCAGAAGTAGTAAATAAATGATTATCTATTTTTCATAATAAGTTAAACAATATATTTTATTTTTCAAACAAAGTATAACAGATATCATCAACAAATATTTGTATACAGGGTGAGCTAAAAATATGGTTTTATAATTTTTTATAAATGTATCCCTTATATTTTATTTTCTTAAATGATTGTATTTGTTATGCCCTTTAATTTTTGTGAAGTATGGTCTATACTTATATTTATTGCTTTCTGAATTTTTCAAAATTTTCTTCATATTTTAGGAACACTTTCAATTTGTGTAACTAAAAATAACATAATCTTGGCTTTTAATATAACAAAATTATTTTTATAAAATAATTAATGAAAATATCTTAACAATTTTCGATCAATGTAGCAACCTAGAATAATGCGATATTAACAATCTTCTGAAAAAAGAATTTTATAGAAAACATTTATAGTGATATAGCAAAATAAGAGACATGCTTTCAAAAAGTAAAAGTTTTCACATTATTATATTTTTAATCAGTAAGTGTATTCTGTGTTCTAAAACTAGTTTTAAAAATGATATTTTCTATAGAAGAATAAACAAATATGATTCAGGTACTAGGAGAAATTGCCTATTTGCATTCAGAATATATCCATCCACATTCAAAAGTGTTTTGTTCATACTGGGCCAGGCTTTATATGAAAAACACGATAGAACCAAAACTGTTATAACCAATGAAAAGGAATATGCTATACTGTAAGCTGTTACTTAGAATCCTTGCCATGAAATACCACTCCATCAGGGCATTAATCAAACCTCGGCCGTATAAATCTTCCACAAACATAAAATAGAGCCCTACTATATACAGTTACAGCAAGAATTGATAGACGATGATTATCCTCGCAGACAACTTTTTTGTGAATGACCTTAGCAGCAAATTCTGGCTGACAGATTTATTTTCCACATTGGACTTTTTGGAGATGAGGCTAGATTTCACAAAAATTGAACCGTGAATAGGCATAATTTTCATTATTATTCAACAAGCACTCCTCACCGTATTAAACCAGGTAGTCTATAAACTATTGGGGTGGTATTGTTGGGGCCCGTGTAATTGGAGCACATTGTTTTGACTTCGAGTGACTTTTATATGATGGTGCTTAAGTTCACCAAATTGTCCTTATTCACAACCATCTAAATAATCACTTTCCTGAAATCTGATAGGCAGAGTTGGACCAATTGCAAAATCAGGTCGATCACATGGATACCAAGAGCCTACAACATCAGATGATATGAAAAATATAATAACAGAAATTTTGAATATTTTTAATGTACAAATAGACGTTGTAGGGGGGGGACATTTTGAACATTTGCTTCCAATTTTTTTTATTTCAGCAAATACTCTGTTAATATCAACATTATTCTCGGTTTCTACATTCATTGAAAAATTTTATGTAAGTGTTTTAATTACGTGTTTCATAAAATAATTTTGTTATATTACAAGTTCTTTTCAGAAACACAAATTGCGATATTCATAAAATTTGAAGAGAATTAAAGTTATAGATTGTTGTCACACTAAAATTCATCCTATAACATATACAATTACATTAGGTATCTTAAGATCAAAATATTACTAAACTATAAAGAACTAGTCCTAATATGTTTAATTTTTTTAGCACAAAATAAAACTATTGAATTAAATTAATTATTTCAACTCTTACTTTATGGAAGTAATTCATAATAAATATGGACAGATAAATAATCCTTAACTTGAATTTCGGTATCTAACAATACTATTTTACCAACTTCTTCCTCTCTTGGAAAATGGTATTGTCAGATACGGAAACCTAGGTAGATATAAATATATTAAAAAGCTTTGGAAGACTATGGAAATTCAAGATAAGTATTATTTATCTGTCCATATTTAAAACTATTGGAATTTAAAAATCTAATTGAGTTTAACTGTAATCGTGCTAAAAATGGATCAATTTCTTTTTTATATAATCTATAAGAAATTAGTTTTTAAATGAAGAAATTTGTAAACGTTGTGGTGAAACCTTGAAATTGGATTTAATCTCTTTGCGAATCAATTTGGCCTAAAAATTTTAAGATATTTCCTAATAGTATGGTACACTAAATTTAAACTTTCGTAACGGACATAACGTATCCTTTTTCGGTTAAATATTATAAACCATAACACTATGAAGGTAAAAAGTAACTAGTATTGATTTTGTTACCTTCACACAAAAAATAAAGGTACCTTGAAATGACCAAAATATCCAAATTTGTGGGTGTTATTCATTATTTTATCACATGATTTAAATCCACCTAAAACATAAATTTATTGTAGAATTCTTCTATTTCTTTCATAAAAAATTAAAAATTATATTTAGATAAGTATGTCTAATAATATAAGATATAATATAAATTTAAAAAGTCAAATTGGGTGTCTCTTTAAAAAAAATAGACAGCATTAGTTCACCTTATAGGAATATAAATCTGTCTGTCTGTCTGTTTAAGTTACCATTAATTTTTTAATCTCTAATCCTTCTATAATATTATTTTTTACTAATTGAACTAAATATTGATCTTCGTTATATGAGCATAGATCGGGATAGTTTTAGAATGAAACAAACTGTTAAAAAGATGCATAAGCAGTTATGCCTTTATTGTAAATCTTAAGGCTTTTCTGACATTTGCCAATACGTTCGGGTCAGAAATCGGCATTCTCTGTCTTAGCTTTGTAATATCTACAAAAAGAAATCTAAAGACTGGCCACTCTATTGGACCTACTTCTGCCAATCCAACGCCTTGAAAGGCGGTGGTTCAAAAAATATTGTACGTGAATATTAAATTATAGGATACACCATCCTGTTGGAAATTTAGTTTGTCCTCTAAAAGATCATCATTTTCAATATGTCAATAATCATGGGACAAAAATATCTTCTAGCAAATTAAAACAAGTTGTTCCTTTGAAATTTCCTAGAATAAAGAATGGTCCAACAATATGGTTCCCTAAAATTCCAACTCAAACATTTAGTTTTTTAGGCGTTTGTGTATATGTCTTTATGAATAAATAAAATAATAAAATAACAATAACTATGTGTATTTACTTTACCATTTAACTTGAAAAACTCCAAAAAACATGTATTCAAACAATCGATGTGTTGTTATTTAATGGTTCAATAAATTCTTCGTAAAATTAAAGCCCACGATGAGGATCATTTTCCGTTAACTCCTGACCTTATCTTATCTTTTAAGGGTGAAATTTTGGGAATTTCACAATTCGATGAATATTAGATTCTGATACATCTGATGCTTCAAGTAGTTTCCTAATACTTTGCCGATTGTAAATTTGTTAATGACACCACTACCAGTTCCATTGGTTCATCTCGCACTTGACGTTCTACTGCATGATTTTTGATGTGGACGGAACCCATCACGTCAAACTTATTGACTGCTTAATGTATTGGTGTCTCACGCTCTTTTTCAGATGATTTTTTACTAAACTTACTTACTAATCTTTATAAATATATAAATTTATATTTTTAAGTGACTAACAAAACAAGTATACAAATATGCGTAAACTTTAAATTAATTGTTTCTAACCTCACTTTTCATAATCTGCTCATAATAAATGTGTAAGAAAAATTTGAATATCCCTAGTATTCCAAAGCTTTTTTAATCATTCTTATGAATAAACTTTACTAAAAAATTCTGTTTTCTAATCTTTAATTCAGCGAAATTTTCAATTATTTCATCATTTTAAATAATATCCAAAGTAATACGGTATTAATTAATTCAAATACCACCAGCTATAATAGTTATCTAGAGAATAAAACTGAAGATAAGAGTTTTTATAGCATTTTTTGTTTTATCAATTATCTATTCAATTATCAATAACAATTTTTCAAATCGATAGTTACG
Source organism: Hermaeophaga mercurialis (assembly GCA_951812935.1). NCBI lineage: Eukaryota > Metazoa > Arthropoda > Insecta > Coleoptera > Chrysomelidae > Hermaeophaga > Hermaeophaga mercurialis. Next base: position 28,992,130 of record OX638361.1, on the reverse strand, counting down.
ACCAATTTTAGGGCTGATATTTTAAGGTGCATATTTGTACTGTTGTATATAGATATGTATTTGTTCTTGTCACCCTAATGTAGACAGATTCGTTGGGCTCTTTAAAAACTGGTTCCTAAACATTTGTCTCATTTCTCTATGCAATGATCTGGCCCTGATCCACACAATTGATGCAGCAAGTGGCACGATGTTCGCCATAAATATACCGTTTACAGAGTTGAAGTTAACGTAAGCTCCAGTGCTGATTTACCTAACCTAACCTAGTCTAACGTTGGCGCCAATGTGTGAACTTCGGGTAAAAAAAACCAAGAGTACGTCGTCTTTTCCTTTAAGGTGGTCCATCAACTGCCACGTTTTTCTGTATAATATTATAAAGTACCTCAGGAATATTTCATTTCAAAGATGGAAAATTTGAATTATATAATCGTTGATAAATTGGAAAACAATTAAAAGGATCGAGATATTATTTTACATTTGGTTTGTTTCCAGGAATACAATTTAATACCACGTTTAATTTAAAAGTTCATTTAGATAAATTTGCACTTCTCGCTGACCACTCATAGTTATTTCTTCTCTTCAGCGTTGCTTTGTCTTTTATCTAGTGTTTGTATCATCTGAATTATCAGTAACTTTTGCAATAACTCTATTTTCATTACGTTTTATTTTCAGTCAGTACTTCAATAAATTAGTAAAAATCTAATTATTCTTAATATAAGTAAAATCTTTTAATAGTAAAAATATTTTTTACTGAAAGTGAATTATTTAAAAAAAATACTTTCACTCCGGTAATACTCGTCATGGCTTTTACTAGATTCAGAGAAATCTGCTATACTTTATAAATTTCGATTTTTAGTTTCCAAATTTTTTATCTTTCTTTCTTTCTTTTCCTGATTAAATAAATCCTTGTCTTCTAAGCCCTCTCTTGTAATTATCTCAATAGCTTGGTGCAATTTCTCTATATGTAAGGGGACGATTGGTCGCGATTTTGATAGTTTGAATTAAACTAGCTTATTTTAATATTAGGTTAGATGTACATTAAAACAAATTTACCATCTTATACTCCAAACTATGAAGTAATCGTAAGTTTTACGAAAATTATAACACAAAAAATAAAAATAAAAAATAATTTTTAGGCAATACTCACTGTAATAGAGCTCCACCAATGTTAGAGGGTTACTGACAATTTCATTACCCTGGACGATTTTATGCAGGGCTTAATTTTTTATTGTCTATCGAGTGAAGTGTAATCGCACATAAGTGTATGTAAACGTTGTCTATGCATAAATTTTCGATAAACACTCATTTCCATACATTCAAAAAATCATGGTTTTTTAAATAACTTTAATAAAAACTACATTAACAATAAAATTTTAGTAGTGTTTCCTGCGCGGATTTCGGTTTCATTCGAAAAAATTTTTACTATTTCACAAATTACAACCTAAACTAAATTGCAGAGCTTTTATCTTGGTAACTGGAGAGTCATTAACTTTATAAAATAAAAACTGAGAGACAATTTTTATTTTAGCGTGTGTGATGAGCAACAACTTTATTTGGAAGCGGAGTCTATTTGTCTTAACATTTTAGTGGCAGTTGGCGATTCACTACTGCGATGTTTTGGAAGTTGTAGAAGGAGCGCCGAGAGCGATTACTTTTTATTGGTGAATTATGTAGTCAAGTTTTGTGGCATCTATTAGCAAGTTTTTGGTTGGTTGAAAATAAAATGCAGCTGTTTTGGGCACGTAAGTAACGTCATGTGAGTACATGAAATCGTTTGGAGAATGTACAGAGGTGGATTGGATGGTATTCTAACCAGCTTAAATTGAGTGAATTTTAAACATACTTAACAGATTTTGACATTTTTATAAAAAATCAGTTTCCAAGTCCATCTAATAATAGATAATTTACAAATGTATTTGTTACTCAATGGAAACGTATTCATAGACATATGAAAAGTTTAAATCGATTTTTTTTCCGAAAATGTTCTAACGTAGAAGTAAAGAGAGGTATAATTTTCTTATAAAAATTTCGAAACTTGTTAAATATCAAGTCAAACTCATGACATTTAGAGAGAGAAAAATTATAAATAAAAATATCCAATATCCCACCCAAACGAGACGCTTATGACTATATTTAAAAAATCGTATTCACGCTATATAATTGTACACATTCCAAAGAATAAATATACCGAATGTTGTCGTTTAGAAGGAAACAGTCTTGAAAGTATTTTAATTAAACCGATGTTACAGCGCCATTTTTAAAGAGTTCTAACTCCTTTAGAAAGGATCTTTGAATAAGGCAATTTATATCAAATTGACATAAATTGAGCTCTATATTTAGCAGTTTTCTCTAAAGTAATTTTGTGAACCCCTGTATAAATTTAAACTAAATTAAGTATCCTAAAAATATTTAACTTATATCGAATATGGTTAAAAAATTGTAATAATCTACCCTATTTTTAGCTTTCTTGTTTAAACTTATTTTCTATTCTATAGGTATAAATAATATTACTTTGAAAGCACAATTTAGTGGCAACTTTTTATTTAAATCGTCATCACACTGGCAGTACGACCCTGTAGCAGCTATTGTAACATTGAAAAATGGACAAAATTAAAAGAATTTTCACCTTTCAATGCCGTGGATCGGATAATCCGATCAAAATTCCACCTCTAATAACATGTGTAGTAGGGCAACAATCAAGAAAAGTGATTGAAAAGTTCGAACAATTACCTTTAGTCAGCGGTACACCGCAGCAGCGAATTTATCCAAATCACAACGCCATTCAACTGCATTCTAGTCAACTTTTAGTGCTAAAATGGTACAGAGATGGATGCCTCCGGATTTGTCACAAGCATGTGCCGTCCATACCAATATCACTACTTGTCAACCCTCGACATTTCTATTTCTACAATTGGTGGCCAACCTTTTTGGATACTCAAAAGACGGAAATTCTAAGTTCGGCTTCGATTATGGTTACAGTTCCTCTATTGGTTTTTCGGATTACTCAGATCCCTTTGGCTTCGAAGCCAAAGTTGAAGAATTCGATTTTGTTGTGGTTGGTGCTGGTAGTGCCGGGTGTGTCGTTGCCAACAGACTTACAGAAATTCATGATTGGAAGGTGAGTACGTAAAAAAGGACTAGGAGTCTCGTGTTATATTATTTGAAGGAATTTTGGGTTTGATAATTTTCAGGATGCATAATTTCTCATAATAATGCGTCGCTATGTACGTTTTGCATTAATTATCGGATAAGAAACTAGGAGAACATAATTGAAAAAGTTTATAAGCAGTACAAAGTTTACAACTCTATCTCGATTATTTTAGTTTTCAAATTTGTTTCAAGTGATCTTCTTGCAATTGCAATTGGACCATCAATTATGAAACAAATTGATGCCCATCTTCGTAAATGCGAAAAATACGCGATGCTTGTAGAACTGTGACACCGGAAATGATTAGGGCAGCATGTAACCGAAATCTATTATCAAGATTTGAGAAATGCATTTACGAAGATGGGCATCAATTTGAACATCTCCTTTAATATTGTAAGTTTTTTTTGTGACAGTTAATTTGAATTTTTATTAAAAATTATAATATTGGTTTGTCTTAATCATTACGTACGAATGTAAGATTACCGAAAATTACAAGGGATTCAATTATGAATTTTTTCTGATAATTTAAATAAAACCCCTATTTATTTTTCTATATTTGAATTCTACGAGTTTAAACACATACTAATCAAATGTTGCTGTATATTCATATTTTTCATTTTTTAAGATTATTTTTTAAATGTAGCAGTCCTGAATTTATTCAAATTACCAAAATGAAGCAAAATCATCTACAAAGTATAAATTTTCAAAAAAAAATTAGTTATGATTAAACATTTTAAAATATTATTATGTTTCCTAAATAGGGTCGGTTTCAAGAACTAGTTGTATTATTAGAAATTAGAAACTTATAAATCAGTGCTTTATCTAAGAACTAAAAAAATATTATGGACATTATTTTACTGGTATTTGAAACAGGTATTTAAGTGCGGCCCATATTTGTTTCTTTTGAAAAAGTAAGTTTCACCTGAAAAATTAAAATTAGTAAATTTAATCGTTGACCAAATAAACCTAAGTACCGCAATTGGATATTTAAATATGGAATTAGAGATTTATCTTATAAAATGATAACGTTGTTTTATGGAAATTATTTTTTTAAATAAACTGAAATTAATACTTTACTTAATTTTTCATTCTTTAAACATACATTATATCACATTTTTTGTAATAGTCAATTAATAGCAAAAGAACCAATACTAATGCTTTCATTTACACTTCCGTGCATTTGTGGTTTTAATTTGACAATTGGACCATGTTATCAGTTCTCATTTGGATTTAATTTATTCGTTAAAACTCTTAATAAAATTGAATAGCACAGATATTCAAAAAAAGGTTACATTATCCCATTTTTCAACAAATTAGTATTGTATATTACATGGCGTTAAAAAATTTAACTGAAAAAATCGTTCAAGCCTCTAAAAAATATTTCTTGTAATCTAAACAATTACAATATATCAATTTAAAGTACGTTCAACCACATTTAGCGTCATGTTACTAATAAAATGCTATTTAATTATGCTGAAAAATCTTTAACCTTCTCAAATCTTTAAATTTAATTACTAATTACCAGTTGTGCGGTTACTGAATAATATAGGTAACTATTTTGTAATATACATTTCCTTAAATGTTTATAGAAATCGATTAGGTAAACTGGTTGGAAACTAAACCAAATATTACAAATTAAATACTAATTGTGGTTTTCAGATTCGTTTCCTTACTTAATTAAAAACCATTTCATCGCTTTGACCAATTGTCTATAAAAATTGTTGCAGGGCGAACAATATGTTTAAATACAATATAATTAGGAGAGTAGAGCATTGATTGATTAACTAAACATCTCAATAAGATTTATTGTCATGGATTGTAGACTATAGATTATAATATTTATTTAATCTAATTGATACGTTTATAATATTCTGATTGTAATCTGACAAATTGCTAATTATTTAAATTGTAAATAGTAATTAGAATTTTTTATAAAGTACTCGACTTGCCAGCAAAATTATAAGTCATCAAAATGGATTCCTATCATTATTTGTTTTTATGGTAAAGTTTTACTTTCCCGAACATTTTATTTATAGTCACAGAGAAAAAAAATCGCTAACTGTAAGCGAATATTCGCTAGACGCAGCAAAAACAATCACTTAAATATGGACCAAGTCACTTACCACAAGGAAAAAATGTTTACTGGAATTCTACGCATTGAGTCACTAACTGTAGGTTTAAACCATAGGTTCAAAATTCCGTTGTAGTGAGTGATCTTTTTCCTTACGGTACCCCAAAAAACTATATAGGTATTCCAGACACCTACTGCAGGTATTCCATGTGCCTATATTTGGTGATATTTTTACCTTATAATGAGGAGATGGGGACAAAGGGAAGGTAAATAAATAAACTAAACACGAAATGTTTTACGACACATACATTTATTTAAAAAAATGTTTCTAAATGAACTTTTATAAATAAATAAATGGGAAGTATGATTAAAAGCTAAAAAAATGAAGTATAACATAAATTGACATCATGTCTTAATTTACAAATTTAGCCTTATAACATTAATAGAACTTAAACTAAAAATCATAAAATAAGGTAAAAAAAATGTTTTCACAAATTCTTGTTAAAGATGAAAACCTGAAAGTAAGTGAAATACTACACAATACTTAAAAAAATGTTTCTAAATATTCTGTCATAAAAAATAAAAGCAAATAATGATTAAAAAATAAAAATGAAAAATAATATAAAATGTTATCATTTATGAATTCATAGGTTTATCCTTATAATATTAAAAAAACTTAAACTAAACATCTCAAAATAAGGTATAAAATAAATTTTCTCGCGACTTTTTACAATAAACATAACGTAAAACCTTCCTTTAAAACAACAACGGTCTTTGTACAAAGACCAAACATATTTTATATTAAATGTTCAAATTGATGACCACCCGCGTCCGTACAATAATAAAGATTTTGTTCGAAACGTTCTCGCACATTCCAAAGAATTTCCGAAGTGCTTCGATGGCACTCCTCGACAATTCTTTGACGCAAAGAAACGTGGATCGTTCGCTACTCGCTCACTCATTATTTCGCAAAATTACAAACGGCGGTCACAATCATCCACATTAAGTTCATACACTAAATGTATTTTATACGGATGGAATTTGTTCTTCTCCAAAATGGTTTGAATGCTAGTTGGATTGATCCCAGACACAGATGCTAATTGCCTTGTACTTAACATAGGATCTAGATGAACATGTCCCAAAACTGCAACTTCACTAGCTGTATTAACTACAGGCGGTCTATTTTCTCGTTTTTTATTAGCTACATTTCCAATCTCTTGAAATTTTTTCACTAACTCTAGAAGATACTTCCTACTGACCTATTTATCTTGATATTTTTCATTAAATTACTGAGCCGTTACATTTGCACACTTATTGTTCATAAAATAAAGCGAAATGATATCTACCCTTTTCGCAATGGAATCAACAATAGTATTTAATTTTCAAAAACACAATTAAACAAACCTTCGCTTCGATATACGAATCCATTAATTTCACGTTCTTTTTGTATCCGTATCGTATCCATTTGTCTTTTACAAATGTGATAAAAAAATTACAGAAACAATGCAAAGTAAGAAAATCAACATTTAAACCATTGGTGTACTCAACGACCCATGTGTCATTTTCACTATTTTGACAAAAATGAAAAAAATTCCAATTTTAAAAACTCTTATTAAAAACTAAACAAGTACATGATTTAAATTTTAAAATGTACTTGACCCCCTAATACCATTTAAATATTTTGGTGTGATTGTTACCCTCGCTTGGATGTGTAAGCGGCGAAGTCGAAAATACCGGAAAAAAGTGTCCCCCTTTGATAAAAAATCGAGGGGTCTCTGCGTTTTTTTAAAACGTTGACGCAGTTCCTGATAATGGCTTTGTTTCGTTTTCGTTTGGCCACCCTGTACATTCTATAGCTATAAAGTCGACACAAATACGCCACAAATACGCCACCTCATCATCTTACCAACAAATAAATACATTTTTCGCGGTGATGATCGTTGTCGATGTACGTGATGATGACGTTTCTTAAAGACCAAGACACTAATGGTTAGAGACCTTTCCAAAAATTAATGATCTAAGTAACTTACAATGAGCGATCTTATTGGCAGAGAGAAGTTTCAATAAGGGCTAGTGAATTTTTCACTGGGATGATCTAAATATAGAATTAGACGTAAGTGACTGTAATCTTAGGTATCTCGTTTGAATTACCATAGGTAAGAGGGTCATTTGTAATTCATGAAAAAGTCACTTGCCCTAAGTGATTTTTTGACAGCAACTTTTTTCACTTGGACGTGTTTTCTTTTCGTATATATGCAAATCGAGTGGGTCGATGACATGTGGTCCGTGTAATATTTTTCGTTATATCTCTAGTGAAGTTCATTCCTTTATGAATATAAAGAAATGCCATATCAAATCAAAGAAAACTTACAAGGGAAAACCTTTAAAAATATTTCTGGACAAAACCTCTTTTCTATTTAAGTACAGAGTTATTCATTATAAATTACCCACCTCTTATCATCATTCTTATTACGTATAAAAAAGTTTTAAACAAAAGTTCTGTGATTTTGAATACATTTTGTTAATTAAATTAGTATCAAAAAAATAGTAGTGTGCACATTTCAGGGGATACAAAAAAAGGAATATATTGTTTAAATGGCTTATACTGGAAATTATTAAATTTTTGAAATAATCTTTTTTCTTGATTTCAAGAATACCATATATTACTTCTTCCCCCACAATTACTGTAAATATGGAAAGGTTAACAACTAAAATAGTCAAATTTTTTTTTATTTTTTTGTAATGTTTAAAATGTTCATCTTTTTAATGGTTTCTCAGTTTACTCTTACTGTACATACTCGTATAAAACCATCAGTATAAATATGTTACTTTTATTCTGTTCTTAATAATTTTTAAATAATTTAATATTAAGCATGATGGATCTTAAAGGTTTTTCAACTAAAAAAGTATAAACAAAAACTTATTGTCTTCTTCTGACTCTCGTATAGCCTGATTTCTTAATATGTGACACTGTAGGTTGCCACATTAGACAGATTTTTCACGGCTTTTTTATTTCAGAACTTGTCGAATCAATTTCTTCACAGTACAATTGACAATTTGATTCGCTCCTAATTCTATTAAAAAAATATCACATTTGCTAAATAGCATTTTAGAGAATGGACTTATGTAAATATTTTTTCTTGATTTGAGAATTTCTAATATGTATAAACCAAAAAATGGTACTTAAATTTGGAGTCAGGTATTTATTGAAAAAATCTTAATTTCTCTGTCAGCTTTATGAGACTTTATACTGGTGTATAAAAAAACTTTCCATACAAAAAGAAATGTTGATTTATCGAGATCTTAAATAGAGCGTAAGAAAAAGCCTGCGACAGGTCGGTTTTTGATTTTAATTTAATGTATAACAATGAAATATACAGAGTAAACCATTGAATATATCATACTTGTGTTCGGTAATTAATAGTTTTGAAGATACGATAATATTAAAATTAATACCGGTATACCTTTGGTTATCATTATTGTAACAACTTGCCAGATGTAAAAAGTTTTGATAACAACTCAGTAGGCTACTTTTTAATACTCACTCATGACTGTTCATGAAAGTTCTTTTGTTAATTGGTTGTGGCGATAAGATGCTATGTTTAACAATAAATATCCAGAAGAACATATTAACCAGTCAACAGTGGGCAAAATTGAAAAAAAAAATAGGGAGATTGGTACCGTAGAAGATCTACCTAAATTAAGCCGTCCAGAACTTGCAGAGGATACTAAATTAAACGTTTTATTGGCTACGGAAGAAAATCCACACAACAGCGTTCGGCAAGTTAGTCGAGAACATGATTATTCTTTTACTTCTATTCATAAAATATTAAAACATGAAAAGTAGCATCTCTTTAAGGTGCACCTTGTACAAGAACTATCAGATGACGACCCGGATCGTAGAATTGAATTTTGCGAAACTTTGATGGATAAGTGTAGTAATGATCCACTTTTCGCAAAAAACGTTATTTTTCTGATGAATGCACATTTACATTAAACGGTGAAATCAACAGATAGAATTGCAGATATTGGGCAAAGGAAAATCATAAATGGATAAGAGAACATCACATTCAATGTCCACAGAAAATTAATGTTTAAACTTAAAACTTAAAATTTAAATTGAGCTCAAATTTAAAAGTACAAAAAGGAATTCACATATATATTTATATATGCCTTTAGTTTGAAGTTATTTTTTTTCTGTACTCTTGGAAAATTACATACGTCTGTCTGGATCATCTTCCTTAAGCTCTTGTACCAATTGAACTTTATACGGATGAAACATTTCAACCTTTAATATTCGATGAACTGATATCATTTTCTAAAGCACTTTGTCTCCTTTCCTTTTAAGGGATATTATGTAGACAAAGAACTACGTATAATTTTATGTCTTTATTTATTTTTTAACGTTTACCTATTTCAGAATAACAGTAACACTTCCAGAAACTCTATATTTCTTTACAATATTACTCACAATGAATTGGGTAATATGCCTTTCTGATTGGATTGGATTGAATATATTACTCATTTCTATTTAAGTTCTAGTTGTGTTATCGTACACAATCATAATTTAATTTTAATTTTTTGTTTCTCAGTAAAAGCCAGTTAATAAAAAAAAATGCTTACATCACAACTGCCATGATTTTTATTTTTGACCTTTGACGCATGCAGCGTCTTTCGTTTGTTAACATAATTCTTGTAATTTTATTGAGTACTAATAGTATTAAAGAAGCTGAACTACTTTCAAAGCAAGTATAGCAAGCCACCATTGCCTTCTAAAAAAAAAATTGAACTTGTAACTATCCCTGTGAGGAAGTTTATATCGAGGATAAATTGGCAACGTTGAAAAGTTTTACGAGTATATTTTAAATAGCAATTGACCTGCTTTGGCATTGTTTCTAATAATTAATTATAACACCAACAACTGGAAATTATTCGTTACTTATGCCGGTGACTGTATAATATACCTAGTTTTTATACATATATACAGGGTGACGCATTAGTGTGCAAAGCTCGATTAATTCGCTATTATTAAAGTTACGAAAAAAAGTTTTTACCGAAAGTATAGGCAGTCTTGAGATTCACATTCCCAAATATATAGGGTGTTCAGGAACGCAATGCCAGACCAAAGTTATGTTTTTTTAAATGGAATACCGCGTATGTTTTTACATTTTTATAAACCTCTTGCCGAGCTAATTTCAATGATATATCACACTTCATTTATTTAAATTTAAATATCCGCATCAGTCAAATCGTTGAAAATCAATAATAACGGTTTACATGTCCCTATCCTAACTTTTTAAGTAATGGCATAAAAAAATATTTAAGACAGAGTGATTAAAAATCAGAGGAGATTTCAAATTTTTGATAACCTCTGTTTCAATTTTTTTTAATGTCATAGAAGAGAACTTTAAAAGTTAGGATAGGGACATGTAAGCCATTTTTATTTATTTTCAACGGTTTGGCTGCTACAGACATCTAAATTCAAAGAAATGTGATATTCAAGTGGCTGTAGATCCTTTCTTAAACATAATAGACATGAAATGTGATACATCATTGAAATTAGCTTGGCAAGAGGTTTATAAAAATGTAAAAATATACGGAGCATTCCATTTAATAAAAACATAACTTTGTTCCGGCACTGCGTTCCTGAACACCTTGTATATTTAAGACTAAATATAAAATGTGAATCTCAAGACTATCTATACTTTTTGAAAAAAGTTTTTTTCGTAACTTTAATAATAGGGAACTAATCGAGCTTTCCCCGGACTAATGCGTCACTCTGTATATCAACCAAACCTTTCAAATCCTGTTTTGTTGTTCCTAAAAAGTACCTACCTTATAACAGTCGCGCATAAATGTACCGATTCCGAAAAAAAAGGTTTATTACACTAAAACAACATTTTGCACAGATAACTTTCGCGCACGATTAAATTGTTCTTTTCTAATTATTCATCCATAAACGTGACGGAATGACATTGCCAACCAACACCAGTATTCTGTCAGAAAAATAAGTTTATTTGCTGTATGCACAACAGAAATTGCTTTCAATCGACTTGACAAAACTCTAATTAATGGGTGGACATACAAATGGCAACGAACATATTTTAATTAACTTTAATACAAGGTGTCCTAAATAAGAGTCATCAATTTTAAATCTAAAAGCACAGTTTATTAATTGATGTAAAGAGATGGAGTTTTCACTAATTGATTTCGTTTGCCCTATAGCATTTTTTAAAGTTTGTTTACATTTTATCACATCAATATAGGGTATTTGGTCAAATTAAAAGTAAAAAATATGTATGTACACATGTATGAACTTTTAATGAATATGAAAGACATCGTACAAAAGTATGGGTTATCTCAGAGAAATCTTCGGAACTTTCTTCTTTTTCGTTTTAAATTTTTGTTATGTTTTTTTACTGAATAAATTATTTTTCAGATTTGTTAATTTTATTTAATGTCAACTTTTCACGAGGAAAACTGCAGTGTTGCTTAAAAACTATAATATATTTCATGTTAAGAAAACAAAACATCAAACTATACATTTTTGAAAAGTGTTCAATTTAAAATAATACATACTATTTTCTTTTAGTTTGGTCAACTTTTATAAAACGCTCAGTTTAATATGGTAAAATGTAAACTAACTTTAAAAAACTTTTATGTAAACGAAATGAATTGGTGGAAGCCCCTTGAATTTAGAGCAATTAATAAGCTGTGCATTTACATTTAAAGCTAATCGCTCTTATTTGGGACACACTGTAATATAAATACAAATTTCCTCATATTTGCTATTTAAAAATAGGCCATAAATCCTTATTTAATTTACACTATCCATATTTTTTACATGATTAAATTGTAAATAACAGCAATATAATGATAATGTGTGCTTTTTTATTTCCATACATTTAAATTACGACAATGAAATGTAACCTTACATTTGTCTACTATTCTTGTGATTTTCTCTATTTTTATGCCGATTAGACAACGATGTACGGTTATGACGGAAAAATCTTAACCACGTGTTCTATGACGTCTATCGGTTTTTGTTTTTGTCGCAAACATTCTATACCTCCAGATTATATTTTAATTTGTGACGAATGTAAAATATTATTATATTGAAAAAGTGTTTCGCTTCTTATGAAAAACATAGTTTTTTAATTGTGTCACTTTTGTCGCAAACCTGAAATATTATTTATTTATATCAAACAAAAAACATGTCTAATTTAGCTTAAATGTAAATAACAAATTTATTTATACAAAATATCTAAGATACATGCTTGTAACACAATCAATATCACTTCAATATATTTGAAAGTAACTAAACACCTTGAATTTTAAATAAATCATGAACTATAAATCGCCGGTTTAATTAGATTTCAATTTATTATTCTAAATGAGAATTATTACAACAATTATTAGTGTCATATATGTAATTGGGTTACAATGTAGTATACTATAATTGTTACATATAGCAAAACCGCATATTATTTAAATATTCATTTCATTTGTATAAGTAAAGTGAAATTAACAAATCTACGTTATAATAAGTTGACTTCCTATAAAAAAACTTTTCTTTGTTTCTTCTCTCATTTTTTTGAGTCTCTTCTTGCTATTTTAATGTTGTACCCTTGGATACCTTTTGCTTCCGCCGCTTCTTTAATTTAGCTTATGATTTTCTTAGCCTTCCGCTTTTAATCTTTAATTTCGTTAATTTCTCATTTGGCATCCTGCTTACATGTGCAAATCACCTTAGTTGTCTGTTATTTTATCATTTATAAGATCTTTTTTTAGATTTTGTCTAAATGTTTCATTTCTAATTCGGTCTCTCAGTTTTTTTTCTTCCATTTTCCTCAGAAAATTATTCTTTTTAATTTCTCTGGAATTTTGTGTTTTTTGGTATTTCCTTTTTTCCCAAACAAATTAAATTTATCATGTTAAACATTTTTACTGTTTTTCCTATTATTTCATTTATCTCATGCTAGGTATTTATAGCTATTCACTTGTTCAATTTTTTGTCTTAGCAACTGTATGTTTTGTTTTGGCGCTGTATTCATGCTTTTGCAGAATTTATTTTCGTTAGTTCAATATCCAGTATCTATAGATTATATTGTAGCTTCTTTTCGGATTCTGCTAATAGGGCCATATCGTCTGTACACATTAATTCATTTAATTGTGGTTTTTCCAATCTCCAATATCCCAGAGTGGTTTCTTCATTTTATTTTTGTCTTTTTTTATTGCTTCGTCTAGACTCTAGAGTTACCGTGAATACCAATAGACTTATTACACACCCTTGCTTTACTCCTACATCTGTTCTTAATTCTTCTAATTCCTCATTATTCGTTCTTACTATATTCGTAATATTTTTATACATTGCCTTCAATATTTCTTTCCTCCCCTGTGGGATTTTTCATTTCACTAGTGTATTTCCTGTTAATCCGTCAAAAATCTATTATGAAACATATTTGTATCTATCTATTTTTGTTTACTGTTTTTTAACTAGCTTCTTTTATGATCAAAATTAGTACTTTTCCTTTTTTAAATCCACACTGCGTATTTTCTATTTCTATTTATTATCTTTCTATTTTTATCCTCCAACAACAAAAGTTCAACATCCTAATTAAAGTTTTTATTATGATTTGTAGAACTGCAATATTTCCTAGAATCTACTAAACAGGAAGTACGTGCTTCTAAATACGTATAGATTTAACTGAGGTATTTACGCGTTCGACAATTTTCAATTTAACTAAGAAGAAGTAAAACCACAAATATGCACAAGAAGTGTATTAACACAAACCTACCGAAGTAAATAAGACAAAATCGTTATTTCTTTAACGTTTAATACTAAAATTTACTTTCTTTAATGTAGAACTGATCGAATTCAATCAACCTGTAAAAGAAGTGATTCGGTTTATTTCCGTCTTTACTGGTATTTGAATCAGGATAACTTTTAATGGTAATCAAAGACATATTATGAAATAAACAGATAATCATATAAATAAGATGCAGTAAAACTGTGTAAAAATAAAAAAATATGTAATGGAACAGTTTAACCAACTAAAAATAAATTTGAATTAATTGGAAAATAGTTGAATGAGCTTAATTGTAAGTGCAGTTTTATGTGTCTAGATTTAAATTGTTGCCTTTTAAATAAAATATAATCTTTATTTTTTAGTTTTTAATTTGTTTTTTTTGCATAGATTTTGTGCAGAGTTCGTTATCACTTTCGATAAATAAAAAAATGACAACTTAGAAAAGTTAGGTCGGGTAGGTAGTGGATATATTTCCTAATAATATACATTTCCGTTTAAAATCTGCTTAAAATCTACCAATTCCCCCTCTCTTTGCTCCTATTCCAGATTAATCTTTGGTTTTCGATTTATTGGCGTACTACACTATGACCCCATATTTCAACATATTAAAATAAAATAATAAATTATTTCTTGCAACTTTACAAAGTTCTGTTTTTTCTTGTTTTCATCTTGGTGTATGTCTTGGTGAAGAAAAAATGATTTCCCAATATTTTCTTGTTTTTTAAGTAGTCTGTTTTAGGACACTGACTTTCTTACAGATTTTGGTAATAGGGGATTATTAAAGAACATTCAAAACTTCAAAAAACTATTTGTATCAAATATATTTGAAATTTGAATAGAGTTTACGAAATTTTTAGCACTCCATGTACTTTAAGGGGAGTTAATATGCCTTAGAAACATAAATTACAGGCAGGAGCTCTAAAAAAAAGATAAATTTATCGAAACAAAGATTGCAATATTTTTATTTATTATGAACTTTAACGAAACTTTAACTTCTTTCGAAACTTTGAGCTGTTTGCCTTCCTTAGAAATACAAAGAAATTTTTCTGTTTAAGAGTTATTCGAATTTTGATCACAAAGAATTGTTAATATTTCTTGAAAGCCAACTAATCAACTTTTATCTGATCATTTCATCAATGATAAATATATAAATTTTAATAATACCTCATATACTACAGATGTATCTCTATTTTTCCAGGTGCTATTATTGGAGGCTGGAGGCGAAGAACCAGTTGTAGCTGACGTACCAGCCTTCGCCCCAATGTTACAAGCAGCGAGCACCGACTGGATGTACTCCACACAACCATCACCAAAAAGTTGCCTCGCTAGAGATGACGGAAGATGCACCTGGGCTCGTGGAAAAGTCATGGGAGGCTCTTCAACCATAAATTATCTTATTTATATCAGAGGGCACCCTGAAGATTACGACGAATGGGAACAAATGGGAAATCACGGGTGGTCGTACCAAGATGTCCTACCGTATTTTATAAAATCTGAAGATAGTAGAGATCATAAAGGTATTGATCCCCATTATCACGGCAAAGGTGGTTATCAAACAGTGGAGAGATTCCCTTACCAAGACGAAAATACTATAGGACTTCTTGATGCTTATAAAGAGTTAGGTTTACCAGAAGTGGATCAAAATTCTGAGAAACTTTTAGGTGCAATGTTGTTGCAACATACTACTAGAGATGGGGAACGTCTTAGTACCAATCACGCTTTTATTAGTCCTATAAGAAATAAAAGGAAAAATTTGACAGTACGTACAAATGCTCATGTAACTAGAATTTTAATAGATCCAAAATCCAAAACAGCCTATGGGGTGGAGTACATCAGTAAAGGAAAATTAGTTCAAGTTGTATCGAAAAAAGAAGTAATTCTTTCTGCTGGTACCATAAATTCCCCTATTATTCTTATGTTGAGTGGAATTGGACCTACAGATCATCTTCAACAGAGCGGTATAAAAGTAGTAAAAGATTTAGCTGTCGGTTTCAATTTACAGGATCACACAACTATAGATGGGGTTGTTTTTAGATTAACAAACCACACGTCGACTCTTGTAAACGATGATCAAATGAAAGCTGATGTTTATAAGTGGAAGGAAACTCGAAATGGTCCTCTTGCTTCCACTGGTGCTCTGCAAACGAACGCTTTTATTCAAACTAAATACGAGCATAGTCACGACAGGCCAGATATCCAAATATCTATAGATTCCGTAAATACAGACAATTTCTTCACGGATCCTATTCTTAGTTACAACACGGCTGTTTTACCATTGTCGTATTATAGTGGAATGATGTTGAGACCGATTTTATTAAATCCTGAATCAAGAGGACGAGTTTTACTAAACGACACTGATCCAGTATTTGGCACTCCCTTGATTTATGCTAATACTTTCTTCGAAGAAATAGATTTATTAAGAATAGTAGAGGGGGTTAAGCAGAGTCTAAATCTTGAGAGCACTAGTTTTTTTAAACATGCAGGTATTAGATTAGTGACAACTCCTCTACCAGCCTGTGAACACGTTCCTTTTGGAACAGACGAATATTGGGCTTGCATCGCGATGGCTTACACGACTACTATTTTCCATCCAGTAGGAACTTGTAAAATGGGACCAAAAAGCGATCAATCGGCCGTGGTTGATCCAGAACTTAAAGTTTACGGAATCAAAAAACTCAGGGTTATTGATGCCTCGATAATACCTAAAATTATGAGGGGTAACACAAATGCTCCCACCATTATGATTGGTGAAAAAGGCAGTGATTATATTAAGAAAGACTGGTTAAAAGATCATAAGCAGGGAAGTGACAGCTATCCAGAAAAAGTAAAAAGTGAAATAAATACACCTAGATTTGATTTTGATAATTTTTTTGATTCATATGCTAAATTGTAAACTTTGTAAAAGTATAAAGAAATGAAATTTAAATCTAATGAATGCAAAGTACAAAAAGCCACATTTGTTATATATGTGAAATTTTCATGACACAAAGACTTTTACACAATTAATGTTTCTTTTGAATTTATAATAATAGGCGTTTGAACTATGTGTTGACTATTTGTTATTACATATATATAACTATACAAAAACAGGTATACAGGCAGACCACTGAACAATCCGTCTATGATCACGCCTTTTAATATAAAAATTTCAGCAATGGGTCAGTTTAACTTCAAGCATCAGATAAATAAATACAAACTCTCTATGGTTTTTAAGGGGAATGCATTCGGGAACCGCCAGAATTACAGGTAGACAGCTTATTGATTACTTCTTCTCCAACATCAATTCAACCATATAAATACTCTAGTATCTTGTAAAAGGCGGTATACACCTTGAAAATGAATACCAAAGTTTTTTGAGGCCCCCTTTCAGTTTCCAGAAACTTCTTTGTCTTTTGTAATCCAATGTTTCATTCTCTCCTTAGTAGATTAGGTGTTCCTAGTAATGTATTATGGTGTTCATGTGTCTTATGACTGGACCGTCTGTTATAAAAAAACCTGTTGGTTAATTAATATCAGTATCATTTCGGTTTCTTTTTACTGATATCTCTTACAAGAATCTTACTAATGGCTTCTATGAGCTTTTTGTGCATCCTTGGAATATAGTCTATGTAGATAAATTACAGATCAAATTAGACTAAAAGGTTTTTATGGATTCGCTTTAATATATCGTCATAGGAAAAGTACCTACTTAGTAAATTTATTACCAATCTCTTAGTGAAAGTGATAAATAATTGTAAGTGCAGATAGTGAACATGTTTAATAAATTATTTTCTTATTAAATATTTATTCAAAGACGTTGTTTTATATACAAATCTTTTACTTTTAAGACAATTACTTTTTTGTGTATTTTCTAAAGAAATAAAAATGTTTGATAATTTTGTAGAGCAGATATAAATATATATAAAACTCGACTGGACTTTATTTATAGTTTCAGATAAATGTGTGTGTTTCGCCATCTTTTGAGAGCGAAAGATAACTTTATATAATAGATTATGTTTTATCTAACAAAAAGAGGTCTATGAAGATAAATATAATATTAATTTAGTAAGTTTAAATATTGTTTATAAAAAGAGAAAATTGAAATAAAATTGAAATTGTTTTTATTGCCATCTGTTGAGCAAATCAATCTTAACTATTCCAAACATCGCAGATTCCTTTAAAAGCGTTATATATATTTAGGGACTGATTATGAACGGTTTCATAATTTTATTGGAATATTGAGATCCTATAGGCATTGAGCACTTAATATTTAAATACTGAAATATACCAAAATAACTAAATAATGTGGATTATACAGAAGCCAAAATATTAAATTAATCGATATTATTTTTCATTATTAAGGGTTACTAATATGTTTTGTACGTACCGGCACCGACAGATGGCGCGGGCAGTCGTTGAAAAACTAGATCCATACAATAAAATGGTCTATATCGTTTATTAGATTGTTACTATATTTTTTCAACATCAACCACTATTATCCTGCCAAATGCCCATGCCTGTTGTTTTGCACAAAAATGGAAAAACTTTACAGAGAATATGAAGAAATTGGAATCAAATATGTGGAAAATAAATATATCAATTGAAAAATGAATGAAATCATTATTAATTTAAATGAAATTAATAGTGGCATAGACATTGAAGTGCAGACAAATAAAAATTTTGTTAAGTCGATATCTAAATATTATGATTCATTGCGTATTTTTTACCTCAGTTGAATTTATTTATCTCCCATGTAAAAAAGACAATTACTTTGAATTCAATGAATCACAAAAGTTAGAAAATATGTATACGTATAGGTACTTGCATCTATGAAATATTTAAATATACAAAACAAACAAAATTGCTTTTGAAAAAAAAGTACCTAATTAAAAATTGCAGGCACAAAATAATGGCTGTCTAAAAGACAAGGCCAAAAGCAGAAATTTAATTGTTTAACATTTATTGTAGTTAATCGTCTGTGTTAAAAATTACAAGATTTAAAAAAAAATTTATCAAAGTTTCCTTTTTTAAAAGTTATTACAGCGAATTGAAAATCAAGACTGGGATATCTTATTATCTGTAAAATAAAAAACACATTACAATATCTGGTTGGTGAAGAACGCTACGTTAATTTTGTATAGGTTAGCTTTAGTTATATTATATTAGGTTAATTTATATTAGGTTAGACTAGAACCTCTAGGACATTCGAGGATACTGTGATGTATCTTGCATAGTACTTCAGACAATATTATTAACAGTCAACTAGCAACTGGCAATGCCGCGCCAATCCCGTTTATTATTATTTTTTAAAACAATATTTTGAAAGAGGTACTAAAAAAATATACTGTCTTTTTGAGCAGCAATCTGTATTATTTCATAAGGCCACTATAAACAAAAATACAGCTAAAGTTTTAAAAAAATGTGGTAGGTAATAACGATTTTATAGCAGACTTACGTTGTAGAAGCTAAAATTGGATAAAACAGGTATTTAATGAACCACTAGATTTGCTTATTGAACGTATTGCCTTATTATTATGCATTATTTATGAGTGTCGGTCATATAGTTAAAATAAAACAAAAAATATAGATATTTTTCTTGACCTTTCTTTTTATTCTAATATAGTTAATCCATCTTGAAATCAGCCAAAATTACAATTATTGTGTCTTTAAATAACTACTCAACAATCAAAAACTTACATTTATTGTTGGCTTTTACCCTTACTTTTTGGAATCTGTAGAATTATAAAAGTAAAAGATAAAATACAATTATCTTAAAGGTCTACGATTTTCCAAAACTTTTTAAATATTCTTATGACAATTGTTTCACCCAACCAGTAATAGTGAAAACTGGTTTATATACATATATACGTTTAAACAGAAACATTTATTACAAAAGCTACATTAAAATTCAATAATAATATAATTTAAAAAAATTTGTACATATATTCAAAACGGAAAGATGCAGAGATTTATTGAATCAGGTTATTATAAATATTACCCATATTGTCCAAGATCTGATCTAAAATTAACAGACTTATTATCCTTCTTTATGAGGATCATTTTTTTTTTATAATTTTCTTCTCTTGTTAGTATTTGTACGTTTTCAAAATCAAAACTATGAGTACTATCAATTGCGTCTTTTGACATTGCAGGTTTTTATATTTATTCCTTGTCTATTTTAAATATCGACTGGACTGGCTTATATAGGGTTGGTATAAAATATGGAACCAAGTAAATATATTTAAAACGAAACGGACGATATTTTTGAAATTTTACAAGTAGGTAAGTGCAATGGGACAAAATGCAGCTGATGTACATTTTTTTGTTAATAATATACTTCCGGTTTAACCGGAAATATCCTCTACTTTTTTAATTTAAATGGGACATCCTGTATATTTTTGCAGATTTTGAAAGAACTTATTTTTCGAATTTGTACATACTGGGTTTAGTGGAAATAATTTGTAAAAATGAGAAATAACTCACTTTTAGTTGTAGAATAAGTAAATGAATTTACTTTAGACTAATGAGAATAATAATTTGAACAAAATTCATTCAAATGTTCAAACTGCTCTCCGTTCACCTCCTGACAATATGCCAGCATATTAACAAATCCTTGAGTTACTCTTTCCAAGACTTCTCCACGTATTAGTTCACATTCATCAAAAATTCTTTGTCTCAATTCCTTCATGCATGTTGGTCGTTTAACGTAAATACGTGATTTTAGATAACCCCAAAGAAAAAAATCCCTAATAACCCGTCTATCATAGTGGGTTGTTGAAACCAAACATTTTGTGGTAACTGCCCATTTTGTTGAAGTACAGGAATAATTTGGTAATTCAGTAAATCTAAATACTTGTCACCATTCAAGATTCCTTCTATAAAAAATGGGTATGTGCTTCATGAATCTAATGAGGATTCTCATTTGACCAATACTTTGAGATATGGCGGTTATCTGTTCCATTTAAACAAAAATTTGCCTCATCGGAAAACACTACATTAAAATCAAAATATTCGTCGACATCACAGGCGTCCATCAGTCGCTCGAAAAACTCCAGCCGTCGGTCAAAATCACCGTCTGACAATTCTTGATCCAATGTATCTTATACGGATGATACTTTTCACTTTTCAATATCTTCCTTACAGAACTTCGACTTATACTATGGTTTAATGTCAAAATTGTGGTAGAAGTTTGAGGTGATTCCTCTAAATCAATTGCAATGTTTTGTCTAGTAGTTTCGTTCGTTGGGGTCCGCGGTCTTCCAGGTTTTCGCAATTTTTTGACCATCCTAGTTGTATTAAAACGTTGTAATGTTTTAACAACTGTTGAACGAGATATAGGATTTTTTCAGGATGCAAATGATTAAACATATTTTTTACACTAAACTCAAGTATGTACGAATTCGAAATAACAAGATCTTTCAAAATCTGCAAAAATATATAGAGTAGTCCATTTAAATTAAAAAAGTTGAGGGTATTTCCGCTATAAACCGGAAGTATATTATTAACAAAAAAATGTACATCTTTATCCCAACCCTATATATGTATCACAGTCTGAACAATTAATTTTGTGACAGAGTTGATTCGGTTTTCATTCATTCTTGTTGTTTCAGTTTTGCAAAATATGTTTTCCTATAATATTTGGTATTTCGGTAATTCAAATATTAAAAGGTTAAAGACGCTTTTGTAATTGTCTATTAATTTGTGGAATGTGGGAAAAAAAATGTAGTTTTGTTGTGGGGTCGTAGATGATGTTGAGCTGTTATTGTTGTTATGCATTCTGTATTTAATTACAGATTCATAAAATTGTTTTAGGTAGTTATTTTTTGCAAATGTTTCTTTAACTTTTTTAAATTCGCAGGTTTATTAGCAGAATATAATTTAATAGCTCAATCGGTCAAAGTGTTTACAACATTCCGCTTGTATTTAACTGGAGCAAATAAATCATAATTAAGATATTTTTGAGATCACACTTTTTATTTAGACCTACCTACCTATAATTATTTTTCCTTATTATACTTAATAGTATTATCGAGGAAGTTAATCGAGTTCTTATTAGCTTATTTCACAGTAAATTGTATTTTTTGATGCTAATTATTGAAGCCATGTAAAATCTTTTGAATTTTGTTAGTTGGTACACAAACAATGCAGTCATCTACATATTGTTTAAAGAATAATGGTTTAAAGCGTAAAAAAATACTAATAGATTGTGCTAATAGATGTTTTAGAAGATTTGTAGATATGTAGAATTCAAACAAATTTCACAGAATACATCAAGTGGAGTAAAATCTTTAATGATCTTCCATATACCTTTTATACATGTAATTGCTAAGTTAGTTGGTATGTTAGCCCAGAATAACATACTATTATTACTACTACTGTTAGTGTAGTCTTCTGTGATGTTAGTATATAATGAAATCACGTCTAGTAAAAAAATAGTTTGTTGGAATTACTTAATGTTTAATAAAATTAAAGAAATGCCAATGATCTTTTATGTAGTATTCAGTTTTATCTACTACATTGGACAGGGTGTTTCCTAAATATTTTTATCATAAATAAAAGGAGGCAAGCCATTGTGGTATATTAATATTAGTTTTTGTTTGCATGTCTATGAGATTATTCTTGAGCCATTTATTTTTCAGGTTGTTGGCCATTGATTGTATTCTATTAGTAGGATCGTAGAAACATATTTTGTATATTGTTGAACCACTTAAAAGGTCATACATTTTTGAAATATCTGTCTTTGTCATGATTACGGTGTTATTGCATTTGTCTGCGTTTGTACCTAATTAATATATTTGGGTAGATTTTAAAAAGTTTCTGTTTCTTTAATACAGTGATTAATTATAATTTTCGTAGCCTCTTCAGCTATATTAAAGATATTCTTAAAACACAAATTTTGTTTCTGAATATGTTGGTATAAATTTCAAAATCAATAATGTATTTTGTGAGTGTAACATCAACCGCTAGGGTTATTAGCTTTCGTATTCTGTGTAGGCTTTGTTACTGTTTCCCGGCGCCACTTTAAGAACAGCACTGTTAATATCAAGCCAACAGTGAATGCTGGGAAATCAAGAATGGATAATTAAAATTCATAATAAAACTTTTTGATAAAAACGATGTTTTATGAATGACACGGGAATTTAAGATTGTCAAATAAAAAAAAATTATAATATAATTATAAAAGCTAATGATATAAAATAATATATGGAACTTCCTGAGGTTTATTAAAAAAATATATGTGATTCAACGAAACGGCAAGTTGGGGATAAGTTATAAAAAATTGTGTTAATGTCGACGGGACCCAAACTAATATTTAAAAATAAGAAGATTTCACAAAAGGAAGTTGAGATCTAGTTTGCACCAAAGTTGAGCTAGCAAACAAGAACTAAGACTGCAGGTGGTGTTTCTGACAGTATTGGAAAAAGTGTACAAAGGCTAGTTAATTTAGTTAATTAATGTTAAACAAAAAATTTAATTTTCAGAATTAATTTTCATTATATATGTACCTAATAACAATCAAATTATATATCATAAAAATGTATACATATTGTTTATTTTAATTTATTTATATAACCAATACCTATAAATAATACATAATAGAAACGACTACAGTTTTCTTGTACTGTAATATTCGAACAGAAGGAAGAAGAACATAAAGGCAAACATGAAGAGCTAATCTCAAATGAACTAAGAACAAGTTCCGAAGATACTCCAAAGCTGTCACAAGAAAACAGAAGTAATCAAAAACGGTAATTAAACGTAATATTAATATAAAATAAATAACGTTTAAGAAACGCTACTTTTAAACCTTTTAACGTTACCACCATATAAAAACTTTAAAATATATACTCTTGCTACCTGGGTTTCTAGGAAATTTATAAAATATGTAATATTTGCGATCTTCAAGTTGTGTTAGACCATATAACTTTTTACTAAAGGTTTTAAAACGAAAAAAAGGTTACACATGTAAATTCATTTTAATTAAACTTATTTCACAACAACGAATTTAAAAACATCTGCGTTAAACTTAAACATTTATGTTTGCTTAAAATTAAATAAAATATTACTGGAAAACTCACAAATCCGCGTGTTTTATTTATTGTATTGAGAGAAAAAATTTCATTATTTTTCAAAAAAATATGTGCATTTTGGTAAATACCATCTGATAACCATTATGAAATTATTTATTTTGTATCACTTTATTATAAATTAAAATTAAAATATAATTAAAATAGGAGTCTTAAGTTCTAGGACATCTAAAAAATATAAAACGTCTGTGCGTAACCAGATCATTGAGTAAGAGAAAAAACTGGTTTTAAAATGTAGAATGTGGCAGTTTTCAAATAATAATTTCCAACGAATCATGTTAAATGAAGATGACATTCGGAATTTACTCGTATTTCCAAATCAACAAAAAATATGTTGCCTTTCATTTTGCAGGAATGTAATTCTTCTATTAAGGAATAAAGAATTTTAAGTAAGAAGCACCATTCCATGTTAAAAAAATCCTGCATGATTAATTGATGTTCATATTTCACAAAAAAAAATTATTTTGGAGTTAATATAACAAAATTTTCACGATAAGTTTGATATTAAAAGAGTAGGTATTAATTTATTTTGCCTCAATATGTAAATTTCTTGTAATAGGGAATAAAGAATTTGATGATTGAGCACACGTGTTAACCATGATGTATGTATGCTATTTCTATGACAAACTTTAGGATATGGGATGGATCTAAATTTGGTATACTAAAAGTATAGTGGCGTAAATTACTGGTACCTACTATAAACAATGAATATATAAGTACGGATCTTTCCTTCTCTATTCCATAGAAACTTAATTTTTCTTTTCTATTTGGTTAAAATTTCCCAAAAGTATATTAGATTCTTTCAATGTTTGGAGGTCTCTCCAGATTTCGAATTGTTTATTTTCATAATCTCTTCTCTTATAGTACTGTTACTTAAATAGCAGAGTTTTATTCTATAATCATTATTTTAACCTTTTCTTTAGCGAATTTTTGTCTGCTAAATTCTGACTTTCGTCAACATACTCAAATGCAAAGTTATTCGTTTTGGTCAGTACGTTATTATTTTTCTCGGTGTTTTTAACTCGTGTTGTCAGCTCAGCAACAATTAATTTATTGCATTGGATCGTGTTTTCTTTCCTGGACAGGACTTCCCTAGAAAATAAATTTCCTCCGACGCCCATAAATCCAAGTTTAAAAAACTGTAAAAATCTGCATATTATTTTCCAGCTTCGTCTCATTGGACAAAAGTCACCAAGAGGTTAGAATCTTGCGTTAAAATAGTCAAACGTTTGGAAGACAAAAATCCTTAATAATTTTCTTTTGGCGAAAATGTAAATAAAACTTGTGTATTAATAGATTATTAACCGAAACCATTTTTACATTTCAACATTTTTTCTACAAAAAACACTTAATAATAAATAATTTGCTAGTAGGCAACTTAAGTTAAATATCTGTAGCACAGGTCCTAGTCTTAATTAAATTTGTAATAACTTTAATAAAAATGAAAAAAAAATAATTTGATCTAATACACTGTGGTCTCAATTCCCGAAATAAAATAACAAAATCGTGCTTCCCAAAAAAAATAAACTTCATATAAGCCATTGGCAGTGAAAAAAAATATTTTTATTACCTGACAGGTGATATTTTAACACTGTTGTTATTTCGTACAGATTTGATCATTTTCCAGAATCACAAATTAAAACTTTTATGTACCTAATCGTGAATATTTATTAAAGTAGCAAATAAATAATAAACTAAATGTTGAAGTTATTACTTATCATATATAATAACTTACTACTGACAAATGAAGCTAACAAATTAATAACATTTTTTCATATCAAACTACTTATTCTTACTATCTACACAAAATATTGACTAAAACAAATTCCATACTTACATTTTTATTTTCGTTATACTTTATGGTAAATGTGAAAAAAAATATGTCTAACCTATGACTTCTAGCCTAATTTTTATTTTATTATGAAACAAATTCCGTATACAGTCGGTATTATAATACACATATTTGAAAACCATATTATTTAGGTGCTAGGTTTTAGAAAAAATATTAGAAACTAAATATAGTTACAACAAAGTGGTTAAAACTAACTAAATTAAAAATTTTGAAACAAAGTGGAATATGCAGAAAAATTTAAAGTAGGTATATAGAGGGATTAATTATTTTCTGATTTTTGAATTCCATTTATTGATATTCCTAAAAATATCATTATTTTTTCTAAAACCACACAAATCTCTCTACATCTATAAAAGAATTCTTTAAGTACATCACACTGATTTTATTCAAGATAATGAAGATACTTTATCTAATTATCAATTTGTACAGACAGTATTTTACATCGTATACACATAGATGTCACAATGTCACAGAAATAAATAATTTGAGTATTATACATATAAATAACAAAAAATAATAATTTAGTACGAGTTTATAGTATGGTTGGTGTCCATGTTTTTCGCTCCCTTGGTGATGAAAAATGAACATTTTTCAATAATATGATACTTCATTTTTGCAGATACATTATTTTGATATTATTAAGCAATACAGAGCGATTCAGCATACATACGATAAAAATATACGAGGGATATTTTCTTTTCAAGATCCGATCGGTCGTAAAATTAAAATCACAGTGAACATCCGATGAATCCTCACGCAGATATGTTGCGCAGTGTCTCTAGTATGCCTATCAATCACGGCATGTCGCATTTATCAGTTCTGAGCATTCAGTGAGCACTTAAACCTGCCTACAACAATAGAATTACCCGTCAACAAGTTAAACTTTCATGAGTGACAGTAAAACGTAGAAATTGTGCAAAATCTTTGAAACAAGACATAAAGACGTTTATGATGCAGGCGGGCAGCGAAAGAAGAGAGTGTCAACCGATGATCTTGTGCGTGACTTCCTCTAAATTTCATATCTTTGATCACATTAAAGACTTGCTAGGAAGATTGCATTTTGGCCCAGGCAACGAGCTGCAGACGGGGTATGGAATTGTCTGAAAGCACAGGCGCCTGCCTTATAGGACGAGGTTATCGGAAAATTGAAGCTGCAACTATGTAGAGAAGTAGCTGGAAGGTATAGTTAAATGTTGCATATAAAACATTTTTGATTTTCACTATGGTTTTAATATTACAACCGATAGGACCTTGAAAACAAAAATGGTCCCCTTAGAAAGTATTAACATCTAATTACCATTATCTAAAATTAGTAAAGATGCCAGCACATATCTCGTAAATTATAAAAATTATTTTCATTTATTCTTAATTAAATAGTAAACGTGACACAACTTAATAATTGAGTATAGAGTAATATCTAGTGTTCCAGTTGGCCACAAGATTGTAACTCAAATATGTACTAAGACTTTTTGGATATTATCTCATTTAAAAATATTTGGACTGGTCAGTTTTAAAATTTTTAACTACAAAGATATACCTAGACAATCGTAAATTTTATCATATTATTTGTTTGGCTGAATAGATCTGTATTAAGATATTATCTGCATATCGATTAAATATCAAAGGGATGTATTATTTTTGTAAAATGAAACATGAAAACCAAATTTATTCAAAGAGGGTTTAAAAATATCGTTAACATTTATCTTTGATTTGCAATTATTTTAAATAATTTAAGATAGTATACCAAGCTCCAAACTATAACTGGACAACAAAGATATTGCTACTATAAAATATTTAATAAAATAACTTTTTTTTATTTCATTTTAAAAAATACAGAAAATACGTCAAATTTTACATCAAGGTGGATATTTTTCTAATATATCCTCAACTGTCCTACGACATTCCCCTCCCTTAATCACGTTAACCAATTCAATTTAAATGGGGAACAAAAACAGTTACGTATTTCAAAGTGTGATACTTTATTTGACATGTTTTTTTTCTCTTAAATTTACGGAAAATCAAAAGTTATTTCGACTGGCTGGTTTTGAAATGAAAGAACTGTATATTTTTGTTTGTGTTCTATAAACCGTGGACATGAGGTTTCACTAATGTTAACGGTATTACTAAACACTATAAAATTTGCCAGTGACCTTTAAACAGGATTTGTATTGGTTAAGTGATACGTTGGACATAGTCACAAAATTTTAGTAGGTATCATCGACAGAATAAAAAACAAGTTAAAATAATGTTGTTCGAAATGAAAAATAAACCACCTTCTTTAAAGAAGCTACCAACTTAAAGTTATTTATAAAAATTCCAAACTTGTAGGTATACTTTAATCAGTACTAATTTGCAATTCTTTAATAAAAGTACCCAAATTTCAAATATTATTCTGTGTCCTGTTATCTTTGTGCAATGTATCACTAATTAGATCAAACAGGAGCAGAATAAAATCCATGTATTCCAAAAGGAAAAAAGGAAGGTAAAAACTAGTATACAGATGCGTTGTTATGCGCGTCATAGTTAATTTGTAGATAAGACGGAATAGTAGCGTTGAGTTCGGACGCCCGGCGTCGAAGCGCCGCGATGCTGTGACCACGCCAGACATCATCCTCCTCTCCGCCACCGCCGTTGGGGGAGGCGCCGGCAGTCACTGGCGGGGTGGCGGCATTCGAACATGGAATCTGGGGTGTCGGGGAGCCGCCTGTACCGCCGCTCCCGCTTCCACCGCCGCCGCTGTTGCAGTACGTCATCATACTGTCCCCTGGAACAAACAAAAAAAAACCTTAGGTAAGAATCGTATAAACTTCGTGATAAGTATTTATGTATAAAGGAACTTGATACACGGTGATCAAGAAGACAACATCTTTGTAGTTTCGATCTCTCTTCGAATTTTTATGCTTTCATTACAGCCAAACAGGTTATTTGGATGGGTTATACAAATTGCCTCTAACATTCAGTGTCAATAAAAATAAAACCTGTGAATCTTAAATTGTATAAAACTTTTGGGCTCTTTAGAGAGTTACTTGTACTTAAATAATAATAACAATAATAATACTAGCAGCTTTATCTCAACCTGAAAATTTTACAGTTGCATTACAAATAGAAATTAAAGTTTCCTTATAATGAAATATAACTACATAATGCTAATCATTCTCGAGATTAGTAGGTACACCACTTTTAACAATAAAAAATACAATTTACATTACACATAGTCGAAGATTCAAGTAAGTTATTCAAATCTTTAATTTTAATTGTGAAGTTAGGTATTTTTGTTTCATATAGATTTCATTTGTGGGGGCAACTTAGTATAAAAGAATGGCGCCAATTACAAAAATCGTAATGTGCCAACAGAAACTTTTTAGATTATTTTTTCCAAGAGCTCGAATAAGGTACTCTTCATAAGTAGTTTATAGTATCAAAACATTCTAGGGTACTAACTACAGTATAGAATCATACTGAAAATGAAGAACGATCTCTAAATATTATTCTCGCAAACATTAAAACGATTTCTTCGATTCCATTAATGAGGTAGATTAAAATCTCAATTTCTTATTGACCTAATCCTTTTATGACGTTTTTATTTATATTTATTTCTGTATTCTGTACTTTGTTTAATTTAATTTAAGGGTTTTTTCACACCGAGTTGCTAAGTAATAATTATACAAAGCGGTCCATATTTATAGAATAAATTCATTTTTATCGTTATTGTGAATTTTTGGGGAAAAGTCTGAGACAAGTCGATTTTTATTCTTAATTTTACAAGTTATGGTATAAAAATTATACCCCCTCTGAATTATGACATATTTCCGAAATTTTTTAATGAGAAAAGGGGTCGTGTGAAACCTCTTTTGAAAAGGATTTTTATTCTCTGTTCAGCAATATCCAAGTTTTTATCTTTGATGCATTCATAACTAAGAAAATGAAGCCCTGAGGTTATATAAAATGTTCTATGAGAATTCCAAGATCGCACTGCTTATTGTGAAGAAGTAAATGGATGTCACTTTTAATAAAATTGTAAAATAAATTAGAAAATACATTCTAAATTATGTGAGATTCTCTACTTCATTTTATGTAAACTTTTGAAAATTTTACATTTTTAGAACCAATTTTCTCAGTTATTAATGCTACTAATTTAAAAACCTGTATACTGCTCAACTGAGAATTAAAATCCTTTCAATATAGGTATAAAATCTTTCTGGGGGATGTCATAATTCAGAGGGGGTAATTCTTTATACCATAACTTGTAAAATTAAGAATAAAAATCAGCCTTTTTCAGCTTTTTCCCCAAAAGTTCATAATAACGTTAAAAATGAATTTATTCTATTCATATGGACCGGTACGTATGACACCGCACTGTATATTAAACGTTGTATCCTTTTCTCTATGACAACCAATAAAAAGTTAAGCAAATACGCTATAACCAGTGTCACATATCTAGGTATGGATAAGTTGTTATTTGAATGAATTTTTACAAATAAAAAAAAGCGTCTTTTGAAGAAACTTTAGAGCGGTAAGGATAAACGATTCTAAACACTCCTTTGTCGTTAAAGGATATATATATATATATATATATATATTAATTGATTAAAAAATAAAATTATACCTAAAACAAAGAAAATATAATAAAAATGATGATGCCTAAATATCTTTCTATTTGGCGAAAACATACATGAACAAGGTTCTGTTTCAAAATGATAGATTCTGAATAAAAGTTTTTATCTCAACATCGTCTTTCTTCTACCGAAATACCAATAATGGCATATTAGTTAGTAGGCAACTAAAATTATCCATCCAGTGATACTGGTTGCCTATAGATCTTAACCTGATCTTTCCAAAACATATTTTGCATATTTTGGGGATATTTCAAACAAAATATCTAAAATTATATCTCGTACATCTTAAATAAATAGTATCTTTTAAAGTAAGTAATAATGTAGGTTCATTTTTATTAAATGTTAAACCTAAAATTAATAACATCTCAATTGCACCAAATATAAATCTACACTTAATAACACAATGGAAACAACAGTGGAAATACTTCATATAAGTGACAAGAAAGAAGAACTTGATTTTTTGGAGGAATATGAAATTAAAACACCCAAAATGTCCCCAATATGTATTGAACGAACAATTAAAGCTGGGAAGTTCAATTATCTTATATTACCTTTTGAACTAAATACCCATAAAATAATAACCAAAATATTTTTTAGAAAAAATAACATCCTTTTATACATAGATTACTAGTGGTGATTGGTTGAAATATTTATGACATGAAATAATTTATGCTCGTTCAAGTTCTGTCAAACTTCTATTAAAACTTGAATTTAGCGAAACTGTGGTCGTTTTAAAACAACTAAAAGGATGCTACTACTTGTTTTAAGGAACTTCTAGTTTCGTTAAACATAAAACTATCCTTAAAAACTCACATCGTCTGGCTTGAAATTTTACATTAGAAAAAATTAACAAATAAATCAAAATTTGATACAAAGGAATTTTTCAAATTTTAAAAAACTTTTATTAGTAAGGTTGTATGCAATTTATTCCAAGAAAGCCGAAAGCCCTAGAACCCCATAGCAATTCCCTATTTAAAAGCAAATCAAGTAGCACTTCATTTAAAAGGTTTTTTTTTACTTTGAAAGACTTTTCTTTCATTCACAAACAGGTCTGGTGTCAGTAATCGGCATTCGGTAAAAAAATTCGTCGCAGTTCTGTAAAATCTGCAGGCGGAATGGTGCATATTTTAGATTTTAAGTGTCTTCATAAAAAAGAAATCCAAAGGTGAGAAATCAGGTGATCTAGCTAGAAACTCTATTGGAGCCCTTCTAACATATTAAAATAAGTTTCCATCTATCTCTTATCTATTAACAGCTTAATGTATTCATAACTTATGCTCTTTTCCGTACAATCTTGCCGTAGCCCTAACACTATCATCAATACTATAGTACTTTTTAACGATATCCATTTTTTCTTCATTTGAATGATCCATTTTCTTAAGCGTTTTCAAATTGTTGAACATTTGCAAATTAAAGGTAAATTGATACTGGCATTTCAGAAGATTGATTCTGTTTTAATGGATCAATTCATAACAAAAAGTTAGATTTCAATAAAATCATTAGCGTGATTTGCAAATTCATTGTATCATTATATTGGAGGTCAATGGAAGTAATTTTGAATAATACTTTCTTTAATATTAAGATTTTTTTTTAATTTTATTAATATTGATCTTCCTACTTCAGGCTAAAATTAAATTGCTGCGGGGTCCCAGGGGTCTGAAATTTTAAATATGAATTATATAAAACAATTCGCCCCTTGCCAATAAAAGTTAATCTGTTTGTTAAATTTTGAAAAACTCCTTTATTTTTGAGTTTTTGGAGGATCAATTTTGCATTGATACACCAATTTTGTTGGTGGCTAAATTACTGGTTGGTCTTTTTCTTTTTAACCGGGTTTTCATAATTTTATTATCGTTATGTCCTATTGCTTCTTGGGTTTGGATTAGTATTGGAAACTTAAAGTGTGTGTCTTTTATTTCGCTGTTGGTACCATGTTCCTTGTTCATGTTAAAATGTAAAACTCCTTGCATGACTTTTATAAATTTATTTAATGATTTTAAGCATATAAACTTTTATAAATGTGAAAGATAAGATATGTCTAAAATTTCACGAATTTCAAGATAAGTATATTTTATCTTTTACATTTCTAATGGATAAGTTCCGCATAGTAAGAGTAGTTAAAATAATTAAAAAATATATATATTATTCATCATATCATAATATTTAAAAATAAAAATCCAAAAATCTGGATGTATTTTGAAGTTAATATAAGAGAATTATTTCGATAAATATAGTATTAAAAGAGGAGTAATTAATTCGATCTTGTTAGCTTAGGTGTTGTCGTAAACGAATAATTTAACACGTTATAAATTAGCAAGTGGTTGAGGTATTTATACACTCAGATGAACGGCTTATTTCCATAAAAAAATATATGTTTATTCTCGGTACAGCTCACGTGTGGACGGTACTTAAATATTTTTTTTTTTTGAAGAATAAGAGTCACCCAATTTAGTTTTATTGTTAAATATATATGAGATTAAGCAAAATTAACTACATTTCCCCATATTTGGTGTAATAAGAAAATACTCAAATATTATTTAACGGCAATATGTAACTAATTCATTATGTGGGTTAAAATCAATACCTACTAAACATTTTGAAGACATACACATTGACTGCAATCACTCAACTGGTTGGAATATTTTAGAGACAAACCACAGGTCTAACTGGAAAAACTTCATCGTAAAACTAAGTAAACACTGACTCTTTTATGACATTGTCTGCTGATGATATATTCACAATTTAATTCCGTTAGAACTTTATATACCTATGTATTTGCCTTTTCAGTATATAAATGTAGTTGGTGAAGCCTTTTTAGTATTAATGTTTTTAATTTTGATGCATTTTTAATATATCAATTACAGCGTCAGATATCTGCTAAAATGTCATGTATTTAAATGCTACTATCTACAATATTATTTTATTTTAATTTTAAATAATAAAGTAATGGTGCTAATTAAAACTATAAATAAAGCAATAATAATATGTTTTAAACGCTTACTTAGAAGGTATTTAATGGTTTTACTTGGATAATTATTACATTTTAAGTGTGTTAATTAAAGTGAGAGGTAGCTAAAAATGCCGGTCCATTAAAAAGATAAACATGCATTAAAAAGTGCATTGTCGCATAAAAGCAGAAAGTTACTAGGGACGAACTAATTCCTATGATATTATTTGTACACTAGATAGTAATCGAAAAAACGTCTCTAATATTACATGTTTTTGTGTCTGTACATTAATAAATTAACAAATAAATTTAATTCTTTAACATAGTATAACAAAGCCAGCAGAAGAAATACTAGGAGGAAAGGAGATAAGACACAAGAGAAATGAATGGTACACCAAGAATGTGAAGAAGCAAGAAAAAAAGCCTTGCAAGAATTAACTGGACAAATACAAAAAGAGAACAAGATAAACAGGACACTAGAAGCTATATAAATAAAATTTTCAATTTATTAGGAACATATGTTTGATTTTATTTACCTAATAATTAAAAGTCAATTTTTAAAAAGGACTTGTTACCTTAGTTATCAGGAAAAGAGTCCTTTACTTTCAACATTGTGCTTCTTATGGGGAAGTTAAGGTTCCTTTTTTAGGCCAAAAGTTTTATAGTCCGACTTTCAATTTTTTATTATAATAAAAACCAGCTATATATTTGAAATTTATATAAAACGTTCTATAAAATAGGTTTGTTGCTGATTTTAGATGTGTTTTTGAAAATCCACAAAAACTTGTTAAATAATGCAATATTTTGATGTTCGAAATTTTAAAAATCAAAATGCCTATGCAAATATTTCCGAATTTTCGGGTTTTGAAATGTCGTTTTACTCAAAATATCTCATTTTTATGAATTGCAAAAAAACGAATTTGATAAGTACCGACTTGCTCATCTCATCCCATCGAAGATGATCAGATATAACCTGTCAATTATCAAACACATGATCCGCCTTCTTTTTTAATATTCAATTGACTTTAGATGTTTCCTGAGACTAGTGTAAATATGCTCTTGATACATATTATTCATTTGTTTTTGATGGATGGGTCCAAAACGTACAAGTGTGAGACTGGATATACTTGTTGCCTGGAGTGTCCTCTATACAAGAGAAGGTAGTGTGGTCATGTGGGTCATTAGCAAAAATATATTAATTGGTCATATGTCTTTGAGGTCTAGGTAAATCACAAAGTTTTTATACTGTACATTCGGAACAAAGTGAAAAAATATTTGGTCAGAGATGTGTGTCAGACTTTTGGAATTGATTTCTGCCATTTCCAGCATACTTATCTAAAATTTTAAAAACATATATTCAACGTATTTCTTCTATATATGTGCCTATCTCTAACATTGTCGACAAATATTAACCAATTTAAGACCACATATATAGAATGGGCCACTAAAAATAGTCCACCCTGATATTTGGCAGTATTCATTGGATTTTAAGAAAATGTTGGAACATGTCGATTTTTATTCCAAAGGGGACATATTTTCACGATACAGACATCTGTCATGTTCAACCCCCTTCCTTCCATTTCTCAAACCCTTTAATTTTAAATAGGGAATATACCATGTGTGGTACTTCATAAGAAATATATTGCGAAGGACTAGTCAGC
Organism: Hermaeophaga mercurialis; assembly: GCA_951812935.1. Taxonomy (NCBI): domain Eukaryota; kingdom Metazoa; phylum Arthropoda; class Insecta; order Coleoptera; family Chrysomelidae; genus Hermaeophaga; species Hermaeophaga mercurialis. Next base: position 28,956,961 of record OX638361.1, on the reverse strand, counting down.
CATATGATCATCCATGACTTTTCGTTCGATATTAACTCAATGTTGTTTTTGATCTTAATTTAATTAAACGGTAATACCTTTATTTTTTATTTGTTTTATTAATTAAAACGAATTTTGCAAAATAATAGTAAATTTTATTAAATGTAACATAAATAAAATTAACTAATTTTGAAGAATTTGTGATTCCCATACCGTTTACTCATATTAGTCAAAATTAATGAATTAGATCAGTTCATTAGTTCTCCATCGACATTCATACAATTGTGAATTCGCTGTTCAAAATTACATATAAAATTTTGAAGCATTTAGGGGTTATTAAACTGTATTGATGTCCTATTGGTCGTTTTAGTTCTTCCAATGAAGCAAATTCAGTCTTATACATCTTGCTTTTTAAGTAACCCGATAAGAAGAAATCCAGTGGCGATAAATCGGGAGATTTTGGTGTCCATTCAATAAATTCTCTGCTTGCAATCCATCACCTTGTCTCACAGTTCTCTTATAATGCGGATAATCTTTTGAGTACGTATAATAATTTTCAGTGATATCTGTCTAAGTGGGATCAATAGCGTCCTCCAATAATTCCAGTAATTCTTCTCCATTCAAATTTTGTGGCAAAAGAATGACCTAACAATACCATAAATTCCTGCCCATAGGTTTAATTTAGTCCAACAAAGTTACTGCATTTAATTTTTAAAAATTTGGCATTTGACATTTGACAGATGTCTGTATCGTGAAAACTTGTCCGCTTTGTAATAAAAATCGACGTGTTTCAGAATTTTCTTAAAATCCAATGAATTCTACCAAATATTAAGGTGGACTGTTTTCAGTAGCCCACTCTTTATTGAAATATATTTGGATACCTGGACAAAACAATGTAATAAATATAAAACGGAATAAGATTTTAAAATAGAAAAGGAAATACTTCTAGAAGCAATAAAGCCGAAGAAGTACTTAAAAAAGCATTAAAATTACAATATAAAACTTTTTAATCGGTATACAGTAATACGAGTTGTACTAAACTAAACAACTGGATTACAAGAAAATACCGGAACAGATGAAATCGAAAAGTGTTAAAAAGAAGACAAGGAGTACTTTAGAGAAGGCGCACAAACCGTTAACTAAATTTTGGATGGAAATTCCTTGAGAAGCAGAAGGGAAAGTTACTTAGTTCTGATGAAAGTAATACAAAAGAAAATTACAAGCCGTATAAACAGAAAGGTATTAAAAGAGAAGACCTGGAAAAAAGTTAATGAAATAAAATAACATTTTAGAAGAATAGATTAGGAAAACTGGAAAAAAAGTACACTATAGATAAAGTGGAAAAAAGTCCAGCGATTCGAAGGCTCCTTGATTTTTATATATATGTATATGTATTTATATAATTTCCCTATATCTTCTTTAACTTTTGCTCACATTTTTAAATCAATAGTTTTTCACATAAAAATGATCTTAATTCATACCTTCTCGAAAAAGTGAGATTAGAAAACATAATGTAGTTTTAACTGTATTATATTTGGTTATGCTAAGAATTGTCGATTTCACAATTGCTGACTGCATGTATTTCGTATGCAAATGGGGCCTTCATGAAAATTTTCCCAATAAGTAAACACAAAATAAACTACTTGTAGTGATGAAGGAAGACCATTTTAAACATGTTAACGTTAGAATATGTGTATACAAGTAATTATAATAATTGACGCGTATTTCGGTAGCTGGCAACTAGTATGCTCCTAATCACTGCTAATTGTATGTTTTCTGAGCTGCCCCTGACTCCTCGTCTCTTCGAAGGCGTGATCGAGGAATACAACACCATCGTGTTGTTTTCGAATGGAGGTGTCAAAAGTAAATGCTGTGTGGGTTTTGTTTGAGTTTTGCGCTTTGTAAACACGGAACGCTGAATTCTGTGTGCATGCGATTAAAATATTTTTGAGGCTTGGCGTCTTGTCCGGTGGCAGTCGCCGACGAGTTGTTCGGATTTTGTATACACATTTACTGAGTGACATCATATTTGTATTTTATTTGCTTTTTTTACTTATTCTTTTAGGGTTACTAAAATGTAGCAAAACTTCAAATGAAGGCGGCGTTCATATAGAGCATTAAAATACCCTTCAAACGAGATGTCATTGACCAATGTTTGTTTAAAATAAATAACTTAATACCGCTTACTGTTTCATCTATTCTATTTAAAACTATTACTTTTTTCATAAGCCACCAGGGATGAGATACTGAGGAAAGCTAGAGAACTATTAAAAATAGTATTACACAAGCAGCGGAAAATACCCATAGTAAGTGAAAAAAATCCCAGCAACAATTAAGGAATGGTTCGAAAAAGATTGTGGAGACAGAATTAGATTAGAAAATCAAGCGAGAAAAAAATGGCTAAGAACAAGACAGCAGAGAGTAGAGAGAACAAGGGAAAAATGCGAGCAAAGTTTGCAAATAAAAAAATAAGTTGTTTTTGCAGAACTAATGATCGAGATTGAAACTAAGAATAAGTACCATAAAAAATTATTAAATCACAAAATATTTCAAAAAAAGCATCTGCAAAAATAGACTATATAAAGTGGAAATAAGAATACAGAGAACTCTACAAAGAACAAGATACAGACGATATACTAGAACATGAAGAAGTCGCAGAAGTTGTAAAAGGCCTAAGAGCAAAAAAAGCAGCTAGCCTTGATGAAATAAGGAATGAACTAACACAAAATAGATGGGATACGTTGATAAAAGAAATCCATATCTTGATAAGTAAAATAGGACGGAAAGGGAAAATGCCAAGAGAACGGGAAGAAAGACTCCTAATGTCAATATTAAAAAAAGGAGATGTGTTAAATTGTAGTAATTACAGAGGAATCATGTTATTAAATACTGCATACGAAATACTCACCTTCGTCATCCGATTGAGCCTAGAAAAATATAGTGAACTAGCAATTGGACAGTATCACCAAGGTTTGAGGAAAGGCAAATCGACAATTGACGTAGCCCACATCCTTACCCAAACAGCAGAAAAATGCTGCAAATACGACATAGACCTCCATATACTATTCAAAAAAGTAAATATTGAATTACCTCCAAAAAAAAGAACAGATAACTTAAAACAAATCATAATAGGGAACAAGATCTACCAGAAAGTAAACAATATCAAATTCCTTGGTATTAATTTTTACAGACCGAAGCATAGAAGTAACAAAGGATACAAGCAGGTTATAGAACATATTGGAAATACGAAAAAATTAAAAAAGATAAAACACCTTAGCAAGAAAACAAAAACTAACCTCTATAAAGAAGCTATAAGACAGGATATACATGAGTTTGGTTTTTATTTAAATAATTGAAGCTATTCGTTTTTGCCAGAGTCTTTTAAATATTAAGAAATATTCATTTAACATAGTTTTTACATGAAATAGCTGTTCTTTCCTTTAGGCGTTTTCACTATTTAGACTATACTAGATATAGAAAGATCCAAACATTTTCAAGCTGGGGATACAATTTTTTTTCGAAAAATAAAGATACTATTGTACAATTCACTATATAGTGGCATATGAAAGAAGCACCTACTTTCAAGAAAGCACAGTTTTCTATCGAGAGATATCTGGGTTCTATTCCTATAAGTTACTTAAAGATTTTTTACTCTTAGGTCGCAATGTTTTGAAAAGGTTTTTGAACAAAACATGTAAGTTGTAAAACTAACAATAATTTATCGCGATTGATTAACTAGTGTATACTAATATATTAGTTTTCGGGTTTCTGCGTATGTTACGTATAGTTAAAGGATTCTGGGAGTTCCTCCGCGAAGTTCAATCTTCACTTTGGTCTTATCCGCTAACTTTCTGCTTAAGCTTCTTTTTGTAGGAAACGGTTGTTTCTTATTTATATTCGTAGCGTGTATACCTCTTGGGTATTCTGCATGGGTGCACTTGGTTATTTCTGCTTGCGGTTCCGGGTCTCCAAAAATATATAGACGTGTTTCTGTTACTATAGCTTCTTTTATTACCCTTGATTTCATAAATTCGATATTTTCAAACTCTATTGTGAGTGCTGTTGTGTTGATATCGAAATCAATAATCAAAAACCATTGCTGGATGTTTTTAAAAAGAAAAAGACCTGTACAGAACTTGACGTTCAATATCATTATTATGCACAACAAATAAAAAACTTTGGTCATTGCAGAAGCCATAGAAATATAAAAAGGTCCAGATACTTTAAACTCTCGAGACAATTTCAAAGGATACTAAGACTACCAAGGCTACCAATAGATTGAAAACTAGTTCTAACAAAACAAACAATAAAAAAGTAATCATCCCAAGAAAACACTACATCAACAAATAGAACTAATCCGGAACTAACCAAATGTAATATAGAAAAAGCCCATGGAGGTATATAAGCTACGAATCAAAATAAGAAACTTCAGTATTAGTATAACATGATGCGTAAAGAAGAATTTTAGAAGAATAAAACTGAAGATAGTAAATATGTCTTTTCCGAAACATAGTCGTAGCCCAAGGATTCCTTGCAAGATAAACATTAACTACATATTTACTATTAATATTATATATTAGCTCCTCTTTTTAAGAATAGTCAGTTATTGATCCTTTTTCTTACAATACATGCATGCTTAAAAGGATGTAAGGGAGCTTTACCTTTTTAGAATATTTTTAATTTATTATTAAGAAAATTTTAAACTTACCTAATGAATTAAGTCCATAGTGGGCTTGATAAACTGTACTAGAACTACTAATAGGTAGAGCGGGACTTAGTCCAGAATTTTGGTTTAGTTGACCTAATGACTGACCGAATCCGCTCATGGAACTTTGGCTTAGTTGACCCAGACCTAAAAAATGTTATAAATAAACAAAACTTTATTTTTATTTAATTGGATTATTAGTAAATCGAAGTTACCACTACATTTTCTTCACATGAAGAGTGTGTTAAAATTAATTGTGACACCTTTTTAACTATTACTAATAATATCTTTAGACGTACTAATTTATATCTGATCTGCAAATATAATTTACAAAATTTCAAATATTTTTAAACCAACTAACTAAATTGTTGATATTAGTATTCTATTTTTATAAATACCAACCTGTTGCCATACCTGCAACTCCCCATCTCGAATCCGATGTAGTAAACATACTGGAACCGCATAATCCATCACCCATAGCACCAAACGGTGGCAGACCATGGGAAGGTAAAAGCGCACCAGGTGTTCGAAAGACGTTGGTAGTCTTCTTCCTTTTCTTCCATTTGGCCCGTCGGTTTTGAAACCAGACCTAAAACAAGAAAAACAAATATGATTTTTTTTAATCATTATGATGGCGACAAATGAATTTTAGGAAAAGTGACTATGGATTTGTTTCCCAATAAAACTATTTTGTTGTTAAAACCACACGTATAAAACGGTACAGTTATTCTAGGTGTAATGAGCTATAGAACAATTTTGTCTTATTAAAAACCTGTTTTGTAGTCCAACATTTGTAAACCTTTTGTACCTGTCCTGTAGTTAACTAACTCTTATTTAATTTAAACTAAACTGCTCATAGATTTACTTCCCGCTGTATATATTCCAATTTACTATCCTTGAAAATGTACTATTGACGAAATTTTTATTTTTTATATTTCAGCTTTTTAAATGGTTAATGATTATTGGTTAAATGTTATGTTGATATACAGATCATGTGATGTTTAGTATTATTTTAATATACTCGACGCAAAATTAACCAAACACTTGAATATTTCAGACTTTTTGCTCTATTTACTGATAACTAGCTGTGTAAATTAAATCGATCCAATTAAGCTATTTCTCTATTTCTTCATAATTGTGGAAGTGCCGATCCGATCTGAACAAGTGATAATCGGATGGAGTAATGTGTGGTGAAAACGGCGGGTTTTATAAAAGTGCCAAGTGCTTCTAAAGTGCTAGAAGATCACCTTGTTATGACTCTTTGCATATTCCAGTCGCTTATTCTTCCACGCGTTATTTAAACAGATTAATTCGTATTGACAAAGTTCGGCAGAAACAGTTTGGCTCTGTTTTAATAGCTCATAATAAACTACACCCTTCTGGTTCCATACCATATTCATAAGATTACTTTTTCGTTTTATTATCAATGTAGATGTTTTTCATAGGTCGTAAATGAATTCGCTTCATTTGGAATTATCGAAATATATTCCTTTTTCGTCCCCAATCACAATACGATGCAAAAACCTTTTCTTTTTTGCATGGGAAGCATAATTTTAGATGTAGCTTTTCACCTCTCCATGCCTCTTTCTTTCAGTTCATATGGCATCCATCTTTTTTCTTTTTAAATCTTTCCCATGGCTGCCAAATGCACAGAAATTGTTGATTCATCAACATTCAACAACTGCACACTTTCACTATAAGCACCTACAACCATTCGATGAACTTCTGCAGCTGTTTTCCTCAAATGAAAATACAAACTAAGAACTTCCCAGATATGATGGTTTTTTGGCTCGAATTTCGACATTTTCGAATCGGATAAATACGATATTAATTTTATAAACCTAAAATGTTTATCGACTGAATATTATTGCCCAATGTCAAAACTGAAAAAATAAAGATTATCACAGAACTTAAAAATTACATAGTGTAGCAATTGAACGCCAGATGAACCGAATTAATTCTCACAACTATAAATGATGTTTATCATAAAAATTAGTTCGCCAACATAGGTGTTCGTCGTTAACGTAGAAAAACCCTACTGATATGTATAGGTATGTATATGGTAAACATTTTTTTATTGTTGAAAGTTTTTATACCCTCAAACTGTTTCACTTTGTGTTCATTGTATGTTTTTGATCAAGCTGTTGCACTACATAATGATAGTCGTAACATTTTTTATAACGTATTTGTCCTTGAGGTCAAGTATCTTGACAAGAGAGATGGGTTCTAATTTTAGAAGTCCTGAACAAGATAAACCAAGAGCCAAAAATGCAGTTGAAGATGGATTTCTTTGTCTGCGAGCTCTTCGATAACGTAACGTTTAAGCTACAGCTTTGACTAGAAACTTGCTAGATGTTCATAAAACCATAATTTCGTATGAAACTGTATATAGAATACTTCATGTTCAAAATTAGAGCTCCCACTTACTCGCAATAAGACCTTCATTGGATAGAGCTCATCGGCAACAGTGTTTGGAATTTGCTTAAACATATGCAGATTGTGATATAATATTGATCAGAAAGTTTTCAAAGAATTCGAAGAAGACCTAGCGAACGATTTGCTCAATGCTGTTTCTCTCCTGAGGTGTCTTCAGTGATGTTATGGGGTGACATTTTTTAGAAGCATGAACGAATGTGGTGACGTTAAGGGTAGGTAGTTTTACCACTGAAATGTATACATATAACGGAATGTCTAGAAAAACATAGGGTTCTCTATGCATCATTTATAGAATGAAGACCAAGCGTAGCTCAAATAATTCGTCTGTCTATAATATTGTTAACATTCAGTTAATAAGATGGCCATCCCGAAGTCCTACCTTGAATCCAATAAATCGTATGTGGGACAAAGTAGAAAAAAGAGTTAGGCAAGACTATGGTGCGTTCTAAACAGTGGATGAGCTTAAACGAGTTGTTTCAAATTAGTTTTCTCCTATCAGCCAAAGCTTGCCGGTGAGTAGTGTTCTGATGGTCAATACTAATTATTGAATAAAATATATCATCAATTGAATTTTCAATTAGCGTATTTTAGTAACTATTAAATTTATTATATTTTCCAATACCAATTTTTGTTCTTACGACAACGCAAAAAATATAATAATAATTAAGGGCACTACTAAAAAAACATGGTGTGCGGTTAACTTTTCGATCGAGTCATAAGCGTTTTTTACTGTGCGTGTTTAAAATTTTATAGAAGTTGTAAAACGGTTTATCTATAACTTAATACCGAAATAAAATTATTTTGATAGCAAAATATTTCTTCAGTATGACTAATAAAATACATTAAAGCTTTTACAGGCTACCTGGAACAACTAAATCGTTATAAAATAGTTTTTAAGAAGTTGTTTGAGATATTTTAAATTCTAATTTAAGGAAATTAAGGAAATACATTTTTTAATTTGTATAATAAAAATAAAATAAAATATTTTTACTGAAAAAGTATATTATTAACGCTTGAGTCAGCAAAAAAACCGAAAATCTAATAATTCAGATGACCTCTAAATATAATCCTATTTTTGGCACATACAGCGTTGCCGCTTTACCAACTAATTAATAGCGAAAACTGCTAGTCCTTGATAATTATTTTTTTTTTAATAGTACAAACTGCCTAAAGCTCTTCTATTTTATTTCAAAAAACCGTCAAAATTTAAAGAGATACTGAAATTTTGTTCCAAAAGTGAATATTTTATAAGACTACATGTAATCTATTTTTTATTTTTTCAACTAGATAATTCATAATCGTCTCAGTTCAACCACAAAAAAATTTTTAAAGTATAAAATTAATGTATAAAAAATTATTTTTTCATTTTGTCCATACTGTCGTCTAGTGACCCAAACTTCTTATTACTTTTGTTTTAGGAAGTTTATAGTTAACTTATTTTTTTATTTATTTCTTGTTTAGTAGTATTATATAAATGTGTTATTGTTACTATAGGTGATGAGTTATATCAAAGATATTTTATTATTTGAGAGAGCAAATAAATCAAATATTAAAAATACCGATTAAGTAAGAGCAATCTTATAGGAAGCGAAGCCTAAAAAGGTTGATTGTGTAGCTAAAAGTTGCATTATCGAACGGCCTCGCCCGCACACTGGTTTACTCCTTTTCAGTGGGTTCGTCCTGGCAACACTCCCTTCATAGCACTTTCCGGCTGTCTCCCAGGAGTCATCCTTTTTCCCCCCTCGACGTCGACCAATAATCGCCGGGTCTACGTTTCCTCTCAGCTGACTCGATTCATTTTATGAAAACTAAATTGAATAACAAATCTTACCGTTTTATATTTTGGAATAGGTCTCTTTTTGATCTCGTAAAAGAGAGAACAGAGTTATATTGGCTTTTATACTGTCGCATTCCAAGAAATGATGAAATTTGAATATTTTATACAAAAATATGTTATAGAAAGATTTCAAAGTTGATTCTTATTATACAGAATTATATTGTGAAGGTAAATTTCATACAATGTATTTATTAGGACATTAAAAAATAAATTAAAATAATTTTTTTGAACAATGTAAATTTGATTTTTTCAAACTGTTTACAATTTTAGGGAAAGACTAAAATAATAATTATATCTCATTAAGTTGTGTTTGGACTAATAATAGAAGAGTTGCCTCAAGTTAAACTATATTGAAATAAACATTGAAATTAAAATAACAGTATATATATATTAACAAAATTTCGAAACAATATTTCAATCAATAAAAAAATGAATTTTTTCTCTGTTGTTTGAAAATGCACAGTTTATACAGCGTGTCCTATAAGTTATAGATCAAACGAAGATCAAAAGACTATAATTATTGTTATCCATTTGCTGTCAATTCAAAGGATATTTAGAGTATTTCATTCCTGCATGACATTGCCTTATTTATGACAACAAAAAGCTTGAGAACCAAAATTGTGAGTTGTTTCGCTGCTCCTTTTTTTTGGATATATTTAAAAATGTACTCTTCCCATAAAAGTCTTCTTAAAATATTTTTAAGATTTATGAAATAAAATGACTAGTTTTCCAAACAATTTATATTTTACTTGACTTTCAATGTACGCGAATGGAAAATAATAAACAAAATATAAACTGACTTATCATTTTCAAAAACTCCATTTTTTTATGCACTAACAATGCTTTACAACCGGCCTTTTCACTAGTTTTTTTTGCAGAATGTATATTGAAAATATGTTCATAAATGTAATAAATTATTGAGAACAATTTATTATTTTTTTATTTTTGATTTAGTACCTTCTTAATTTAAAAAAATCTGATTAAAAAATCATACTTTTTTTGGTTGCACACCTTTCTAAATTCTATTTTTTAAATGATACTCATTTTAATATCAAATAAAACATTTTTATATATATGTACAGAGTAAGTATGGAACGCCTCAATTATCTCGGAAACGGCTTGCACGATTTTTATAAATTTTGCTTCGTGAGGGTTTTGTAAAACGGCCGATCTTATGGTTGTATTTACATTGTTGTCAGATCTTCCGTTTTCTGGAAATATATTGAACTTTGTTATTTCAAATGGATCACTATGTATATTTCTTTTCTTTTTGAAGTCCTTAAAATATATTGAATAGTACTGGTGTGTGATACATCGTTGAAATTAGCTCGGCAAGAGGTTTATAAAAATGTAAAAATATTCGAGGTATTCCATTTAAAAAAACAAAACTTTGGTCTGGCACTGCGTTCCTGACCACACTGTATATTTGGGACTAATTTTAAAATGAGGATCTTAAGGCTGCCTACACTTTTTGTAAATACTTATTTATCGTAACTTCAATAATAGCCATCTAATCGAGCTTTGCCAAACTAATGCGTCACCCTGTATATATATATATCTGAAAAATCAATCATTCTGTTTGGTAAATAACAACAAAATTGATAAAAATATATTTAGTATAAAAGTGCAATATTTACAAATATAATATTAAAAAAAAGGATTAGCTTTCTGTTAGGAAATAATGCACGGTCATGCAAGAATTAAATAGTTCAAATATATTTTCAAACTACAACAATGGGATGACAACATATAGATTTGATCTATAATTTATGAACAGTCTGTATTATTGAAAATATTTTTTTATGCCTTGTAGTTCCTTCAATACCGTAATAATGTTCTTACACTTTTGTTCTTTTGTTTAGCATTTCTGAATTAGTTATTAAAATAATTAATTAAATTTTGTTGTTCTATTTTTATATTCTTGTTTTTTTTTGATGGGATCCCAGTACCAGGAACTGTTGGATGAATTATGTGCCATAAAGTTTATCAAGCATATTAAAAATGAAATTGTGGTTTAAGAAGAATACATACGACGAGATTCAGGCATCTTTGCACATTTCTCTTAATACCTCAATACAGTCCATTTTATGGTTTCATTTAGTTTAGTTTAGGAAACTTTATTCTTAATGGATATCGCACAATATATCCGGAACTCAAAAACAAGAACGTATCACCTGGTGCAAAACAATGTTGAAAATTTTAACAACAGAATATTTAAACACATCTATGAAATTATTACTGGTGACAAAACGTCGATCTACTCCTACGAACCAAAAACAAAGCACCATTCTACAATCGCTTCAGAAGACCATGGAATAGTAATTTCGGGGAAAAATACAACAGTTTCCTTTTTAAATATTAACTTTTTTTATTCCCCATTTGATCCCATTGACCCTAGTATTTATTTTTCTTTATACTATGTACTCTATAACCATGTTTTAAATATTTTAAATAGCAATATTGAAATAATGTAACACGTATTAGGTGAAAACTAAACGAGCACAAATCTGTATTTCTAAAAATAGAGTAACATCTTCTAAATTTTTTATTATTATAAAAATATAATACATGATTTAAAAGAAAGACAACAGAAAGAACAAAGAATTCTTTCAGATTGGTAAAAGCAGTAGAAAAAATAAATGGAGAAATCTATAATCAATTTCAATTAAGAAAGGAATTGAAAATGAACTTACCCTGTTTCTATAATAAAAATTCTAAATAGAAATAATAATAGTGTTTTAATATTATAGAAAAAGAAACCAAAACTAGATGCTCTTACAAAAGAAATTAAAACATTCGAAAAAGCAGGCAAAACAAAACTAGAAAATATAATAAAGAAATAAAGTCATAAAAACATCTTAGGATAGGAATAAATAACCATCATACTAAAAAATATTCAAGAGGCATTGATCGAACCTATAAAAAGAACGGGCACCACCAAAAAAAAATATGTAGAGAAAGAAGAATATAGATATTACCCATAGTTTTCTAAGCAACAAATGATAGATTATATACAACTATCAACCGTAAAAGTAAGTAAGTATAAAATAACATCAATTTTGGTAAAAATGTAATACGATCAGAATTACTAAAATTGGCGAAAATGTTAACAATAGATAAACTAAGGCATATTGTTTATTTTAACTACCCATACATCTACTGGAGTAGTAGCCAATTTGCATAATTATATTGGATTGAACCGATGATTTAAGTTATTTCATATAAATACAACAAGTGACGTATATTGTCAAAATTCAACTGTAGAAATAGAAAATATAAACAGTAAATTAAAAAAAATGCATCAAATTCAGCATAGTAATGGTTAAAAAATAAAGACTAAGAAAGAAAGACAGCAAATAGTAATATTAATAAAAAAGTCCCATGCAGTGCAGACAGAAAATCCACTATACAATTGTGAAACCAAATTGGAGCAACTGAGACTATAAGTATTTTAAAATATTTACAAATTTATACAAAATCGGTGTTATCGGGATTCACGAAGGAACAAAGTAGAAACTTGAACAGGAAATGATATTCCTTCGAAAGCCAAATAAAAACAACATATTATTCGACTCGCCGCTACTGTAATCATAATATTTTATGATCTAGCAAGCTAATCGAGCTCAAAAGGTGCCGTAAAGGTAATCGAAAGCCGTAAACTCTAAATCCGCTATCGAAATTCATGGCGCAGTCTTATATTTGCACCCTCTTCGGCCGTTTGGAATTCGTTGGAAATGAAAAAACGGATCGACGGAATTGTTATTAGAGCTTCGAGCTTGGAATTTTTCTGTTCAAGTTTCAACGTAAGATGGCAAGTTTAAAAATTTTATTAACAAATTTATGCTTAAGATGAAATTTACTAATTGTTACTAAAAAAAAAATTATAAATGTAAAAGACAAATTATATTTATCTTACATTTCCACTTGCTATTAACCTTTATCGACTACAGAGGGTGTGCGATGCTCAACGGGGTGAATATTAATTATTTAAGCAATTAGTTATAATTAATATATTTCCAGAAGAATACGTTTTGAAAAAAACAAATATATCGAAAACTATCAAAAATATATGCGTAGACAAACTTTTTATTAATTGACTCAGTGTACTTTAAAATAATTATAAAATATAGGGTGATTTACTAAAAAATGTATAACTTTATATTTCTGCTCTAATTTGAAACACCTTTTATTTACTAACAATTTTTAAGTTATTGCCATAGACCTGCCACCCAAGGAATTTGGTAGGCTCCATCCATAATTTAAAGAAAATGCTAATACCTATACTGATGATACGGCCCCTCGACAAATCTTTCTTGGAAATTTTAAAAATATACCTTTCTGAAGAAATACTTAGATAAAATTTAAGCAAAGACTTGTTACACTTTCTAAAGTTATTTTGGCGAGTTTATTTAAAAGTGCAAAGTAGAGGAATTTTTTGTTACATAAATATATCCTTATAAAATTGAATATATTCGAGATCAAACTTTCAAATCTTCAAATGCTATCGAACATACTTTACAAATTTAATATTTACGATAGGAGACTCTTTAAAAATTCCTAACGAAAAGGCAGAAACACTCGATAGAAAATAAAGACCGAACATAGTAATCGCAACATATTAAGATCCATTATACCTCGTGCTCATTGGTATAGTGCCTGCGAGCTGTGATATGCTACTAGTCGCTGCAGGCTGTACGGGCATATTACGACAGTATTTGCTGATGGTCACCCATTCAACTACTAACCGCGCTGGACGGACCGCATTTTACCGGAAGAATTAGAAATGAAAAAAATATTGGCGCGTTAGGAGCCGTGGAAGTTCACAGCTGAGCCAAAACTGAATAGTTTTACTGTTTCTCGCGATTTTTTGGCACGTTTTTGCTACAATCCGAAAGACTTTTTGCGCCGTTTTATAACCGTCGATAAAATCTCGCTCCGCAATTATATTTCCGAAACCAAAGAAAAATCCAAACAATGGTCACACAAAGGTTTTCTGCCACCAAATTGGTTCCAAACAATTTAGTAACAAAATCAAGGACAAACCGCCTCATTTGGTAAAGAACAAAGTGCTTTTCTATCAGGATAATGCACCAGTCCACAATTCTGCAATTTTCATTGTCAAAATTCATTAAGTGTGATTTTTAAATAGTGTCTCATTCCCCTTATTTCCCAGATTTAACTCCCAGCCTTTATCATCTGTTTCCAAACGTAAAAAATGACTCAGGGGTAAGAGATTTTCGTGTAATTACGAGGTAATCGTTGCTGTAAGTAGCTATTTTGAGAACTACATTGAATAAATTGCTAATCTGGAATATCGTTGGAATAAGTAAGTTGAGCGAGTAGAAGACTTTATTGAAAAATAAAATGATTCTGTTGAAAAAAACTTTGTAAAGCCACGGAGTTATTGAACAATTCTCGTACTATTTAAGTTTAGAACAATATTAAAAATTTAACGGATTTTGTATGATACACAAAAGTTAAAAAATGCTACTGGCAAAAACTAAAACCGAGCCAGATTTAAACATTTCGGTGTTGTTGAGGCCCCAGGGAAGAAGCCAAACTCCCCAGAGCCGCATGACAGCGGTTTTCCATTGCGGGGAGATGTATGGACGTTAATAATCCAACACCATTAGCGCTCTTTGGTTTGGGATTCTCTTCTACCGCTCCAGCCACTATGTTATCCACTGCCCGCAGAGATTTAGCGCCCCAGTTGCCGAAACTGACGGAGTATCACTCACTGAACACTTTCACCGACTACGCTATTATCTATCTACTGCCCGGTTCATTAAATTACTTATTGATGTTGATTGATTGCAGGAAAACTTTGAAAGCTAAGGCTGAAACTCCACGTTACCTGAGAAAATATATCGATATTCTACAATACGGAGGAGGTCACATTCGATCTCATATTTTACTTTGTGGATAATATATCGATACTATTTTCTTCTAAAAAAGGTCTAAATCCAGGTGTGTCTAATAGTATAACATACGATGCCATAGAAAATAATAGTTTAAAAAACGTGGGCTTATAAGAATTATATAATTATGTAAAAAGTATGAAAGAAAAATAGTAAAAAGGAAAAGTTATATATGGTGATTTTTAAACGCTGAATAAAATAATAAAAAATCGGGATTATGGGTTTAATGAAGAATAATTTGGGAAAGTAATTGATACGATAATTATAAGAAGTGACACCGAAAGAAAATAGAAAAAGAGAAAAAGTAAGGAAGCAAATGAGATCGTATAATTTTTTTTACGATAATAACCTGAAAGTCGGCTATATTTTCGGAAGAATATAAAAATCAATAGTAGTGCAAAATTAAAAGTGTTTAAATTTTTGTAAATTCAAAACTAATAGCAGGATGCAATTGAATCAAGTAAATGAAATAACATTTACTTAAAAGTAACAATTTTTCCTAACGTTATTTATAAATGTCTTGAGCTGATTAGAAGTGACACCCAGATGGAAGATTGTATGTATTGTGTTATTTGTATGTATAAATTGGTTTATTTCAATAACGAATAATTTATTTAAATGAGCATCGATGTAGAAGAATAGCAATTGAGTTTCTTAAATGGTTTAGGTTAAAGCTTGATATTTTTTTGAATTTCTTTCTAAAAAGTAAGCTGTTTAATATGAATTTATTAAATTTATAATGCAAACAGTGAAACGGAAACTTTTGCAAAACATGTCTATGTAGACAGTGTTTTATCAAGAGCACAGGATTTTTGGTCGTTTAAGACATTTTCAGAAGAAACAGTGTCAGTTGAATATAAACCATGCAGTGGAAAGATTTGATTGAAGACGAGCTAAATTTGAATCACACCACCGTTCATCAAATTTTTACTAATGAATTGCAGATGAGAAAAACCTGCGGTAAAATGGTTCCAAAAAAGCTACTATATCATCCAAAAGGGAATGTGCTTCAAGGCCAAACAATTAAATAACAGTTCTTCGAAAAAAGGACCAAAACATCAAGCGCCATTGGATAGTATATCATAAAATTGGCAATGGATTTTAGTAAAGCAATTTTTGGCCAGTACAAACATTTCTGTGGGTCTTCATTCTCCCAACTTACTTGACATTAGTCCGTGTGATATTTCCTCTCCCAGGTTGTAAAATCGCCTCAAGCGATGCCATTTTGCGACACTAGAAAACATTAAAAAGGCTGAAGGTAATTCCAGTATCGCGAGTTTCAGGATTGCTATGAGGCACGGAAGAACCGCGGATTTTCAAGGAAGTCTTAAGAAAACAATATTAAATCGTTATTCTATTTGAAAAATGATATTTTAAAAAATTTCTCATCACTTGCTTTGGTCAAAGTAGTGGAGCAAAGTATGTTCTGCGTTATTTCCACAAACTGCCACTAGATGGCGTTGGTGGCGCTGCTGTAGTGCTCACGGACCCGCCGTTATTATTGGTCCAATCGAATTGCGGAAAAGACAGGTATGATCTATAAGTGACGTAGATATCAAATTTAAAGAAAAACATGCGCAATGAACGTTGCCGTAAGGGCATTAGAGCTTAACTTCGTTATTTCCAAAATTATTTTTCCAAAATTATTTTTCCAAAATTTTTTTTCCAAAATTATTTTTCCAAAATTATTTTTCCAAAATTATTTTTCTAAAATTTTTTTCTAAAATTATTTTTTCCAAAATTATTTTTCCAAAATTATTTTTTCCAAAATTATTTTTCCAAATTTTTTTTCCAAAATTTTTTTTCCAAAATTATTTTTCAATATTTTTTTTCAAAATTTTTTTCAATATTTATCTAGAAGTGACGTAGATGTCAAATTTAAAGAAAAGCATGCGCAAAGAACGTTGCCGTAAGGGCATTAGCGTCCAACTTCGTTATTATTGATCCAATTGAATAGCGGAAAAGACAGGTATCATCTATAAGTGACGTAGATGTCAAATTTAAAGAAAAGCATGCGCAATGAACGTTGCCGTAAGGGCATTAGCGTTCAACTTCGTGATTAAAGGTCCAATTGAATTGGGAAAAAGACCGGTATCATCTATAAGTGGGGTAGATGTCAAATTTAAAGAAAAGCATGCGCAATGAACGTTGTCGTAAGGGCATTAGCGTTCAACTTCGTTATTATTGATCCAATTGAATAGCGGAAAAGACAGGTATCATCTATAAGTGACGTAGATGTCAAATTTAAAGAAAAGCATGCGCAATGAACGTTGCCGTAAGGGCATTAGCGTTCAGCTTCGTGATTAAAGGTCCAATTGAATAGCGGAAAAGACAAGTATTATCTGTAAGTGACGTAGATGTTAAATTCAAAGAAAAGCATGCGCAATGAACGTTGCCGTAAGGGCATTAGCGTTCAACTTCGTGATTAAAGGTCCAATTGAATTGGGAAAAAGACCGGTATCATCTATAAGTGGGGTAGATGTCAAATTTAAAGAAAAGCATGCGCAATGAACGTTGTCGTAAGGGCATTAGCGTTCAACTTCGTTATTATTGATCCAATTGAATAGCGGAAAAGACAGGTATCATCTATAAGTGACGTAGATGTCAAATTTAAAGAAAAGCATGCGCAATGAACGTTGCCGTAAGGGCATTAGCGTTCAGCTTCGTGATTAAAGGTCCAATTGAATAGCGGAAAAGACAAGTATCATCTATAAGTGACGTAGATGTCAAATTTAAAGAAAAGCATGCGCAATGAACGTTTCCGTAAGGGCATTAGCGTTCAACTTCGTTATTATTGGTCCAATAGAATTGCGGAAAAGACAGGTATTATCTGTAAGTGACGTAGATGTCAAATTTAAAGAAAAGCATGCGCAATGAACCTTACCGTAAGGGCATTAGCGTTTAACTTTGTTATTATTGGTTCAATTGAATAGTTAACTTACAAATTACATATATTGAATTTTAATTAGTCGTTTAAATATATTATCTATATTTTATGCATTTTTTATAATAATAATTAACTTGCAAATTACATATATTGAATTTTAATGGCTCGTTTAAATGCAACTCAAGTTACAATGTCGCATATGAATATATTATCTATAATTTATGCATTTTTTATTATAGTTAACTTTCAAATTACATATATTTAATTTTAATTGGTCGTTTAAATGAAACGCAAAATAACAAACTCGCATTCTTCATAAAACTAAGTTGCATATGATAAATATATTATCTGTAATTTATACATTTTCTATTATAATTAACTTTCAAATTACATATATTGAATTTTAATTGGTTGTTTAAATGGAACGCAAAATAATAAATACCATTAAGTCTTCCGTCGGGTCTAACACAAATTAGAATAAATTAATCACCACACTGAATGTGCTATGGAATTAAGAAATATAGAATCCCCACCCTTTCTTTGTTGCTAATAAATATTAAGATTTTCTCTAGTGTAGTCAGTCATCATGCTGTTTACAGAAGAATCAAAAGTGAAAAATATCTATTTGGGTGAACAAAGGTTCTACCTGAATAAATCAAATACGAAATATGTCGCAGTGAGTCTGTCGTATGATTTAAATTTTGCTCCGTGTGTGAAAATATCTGGTAATAAAGGAAACTGTATCGTGTTTAGTGAAAAAGAGTGGAAGGAGTTTTTATCCTTCAAAGAAACTATTGAAGATTTTATAACAGCGGGAAAGGAGGAATCAATAGATGTTAGCCGGTTTTTGTTACACTTTGAAAATTTTGAAAGCATTACTGTTTTGAAAGTATTAACTGGACATGCTACTGTCTGGTTAGGATCAATTTCCCTTTCCGAGCTCTGGAGATGCTTACCCTTAATTACGCACAACATTGAAGTATTAAAAAGCCAGCAGTTTGTAGGTTCCTTAAAAATTTTACAAATGACGGTTAAAAACAAGAAAGATGTCATCAACACAGCTCTTACTACAATGGAGCCTATAAAACAAGTGAATCCTATTACATATAGTTTATTACTAGAACTTATATTCAAATACCCCGATGTTCTTAAAGAAAAGATATGAAGAAAGTAACTTTTAATGAAGATTACAATCAAGTTCACATATGGGAATCAGATGTTGAAACAAGTGATTAGGAATCAAGATATCTTAATCCACTACGTTTTAAACGTCGAATAGAAGAAGCGGCTAAAATTATTAATCCTGTTTTAAATATAACTCATAGAAATAAAATGTATAATACTTTACAAAATAAAACACATTATTAAGATATATACTTTTATTTAAAAACATTTTAAATATAATTATTGTTTATCCAAGACTGAGAGTTCATTCCCAACCATTTAACTAGAATTTTGTTTCCCTTAGTTTTCAGGATTTTTTCAATCAAGTAAACATCTGGATATTTGCTTTTTTGTAATTCTTCTGTGTAGAAGCAACCTCTAATTTCTTCTTTATTCTTCCAGTATGTATGTAGTGGGATTAGTTAGTTTAACTTTTTTAATTTTAAAAATTTCATTAGTCCCATTTGGTGTATTTTACTCTCACTGAAGAGCAAATTTACAAAGGTGACATCTATCTTGGGAACTTGGAGGTCCATCAATATGTGTTCTCCATTCTGGTCGATTATAGTGAATAAAACATGGTAGTTTAGTAGAGAGATGGAAATCTTGCCTATATTCTTTTGGTATTTTATACCATGAGTATAAGAGCTCATGAGGACTTGCTTTCTCCAGTAAGTAATTCAACGGAAAATATTTGAGTTCCTGTTCCGTAAATTCAAAGAGTTGTTTTTTATGATTTCTATGTTTACTTATTAAACATTCAGTACAGTACTTTTTTTTCAAAAGATTCATAATAATACTAATGATTACCCCCATTATGTACACTTTTAAGGTTAAAAGCCAAATGATAAAATATTGCTTTGTTATTGTTTTATGAAGAATGCGAGTTTGTTATTTTGCGTTTCATTTAAACGACTAATTAAAATTAAATATATGTAATTTGAAAGTTAACTATAATAAAAAATGCATAAATTATAGATAATATATTCATATGCGACATTGTAACTTGAGTTGCATTTAAACGAGCCATTAAAATTCAATATATGTAATTTGCAAGTTAATTATTATTATAAAAAATGCATAAAATATAGATAATATATTTAAACGACTAATTAAAATTCAATATATGTAATTTGTAAGTTAACTATTCAATTGAACCAATAATAACAAAGTTAAACGCTAATGCCCTTACGGTAAGGTTCATTGCGCATGCTTTTCTTTAAATTTGACATCTACGTCACTTACAGATAATACCTGTCTTTTCCGCAATTCTATTGGACCAATAATAACGAAGTTGAACGCTAATGCCCTTACGGAAACGTTCATTGCGCATGCTTTTCTTTAAATTTGACATCTACGTCACTTATAGATGATACTTGTCTTTTCCGCTATTCAATTGGACCTTTAATCACGAAGCTGAACGCTAATGCCCTTACGGCAACGTTCATTGCGCATGCTTTTCTTTAAATTTGACATCTACGTCACTTATAGATGATACCTGTCTTTTCCGCTATTCAATTGGATCAATAATAACGAAGTTGAACGCTAATGCCCTTACGACAACGTTCATTGCGCATGCTTTTCTTTAAATTTGACATCTACCCCACTTATAGATGATACCGGTCTTTTTCCCAATTCAATTGGACCTTTAATCACGAAGTTGAACGCTAATGCCCTTACGGCAACGTTCATTGCGCATGCTTTTCTTTAAATTTGACATCTACGTCACTTATAGATGATACCTGTCTTTTCCGCTATTCAATTGGATCAATAATAACGAAGTTGGACGCTAATGCCCTTACGGCAACGTTCTTTGCGCATGCTTTTCTTTAAATTTGACATCTACGTCACTTCTAGATAAATATTGAAAAAAATTTTGAAAAAATAATTTTGGAAAAAATAAGTTTGGAAAAATAATTTTGGAAAAAATAATTTTAGAAAAAAAAATTTTAGAAAAATAATTTTGGAAAAATAATTTTGGAAAAATAATTTTGGAAAAAAAATTTTGGAAAAATAATTTTGGAAAAATAATTTTGGAAATAACGAAGTTAAGCTCTAATGCCCTTACGGCAACGTTCATTGCGCATGTTTTTCTTTAAAATTGACATCTACGTCACTTATAGATAATGCCTATTTTTTCCGCAATTCAATTGGACCAATAACAACGAAGTTGGACGCTAATGCCCTTACGGCAACGTTCTTTGCGCATGCTTTTCTTTAAATTTGATATCTACGTCACTTATAGATCATACCTGTCTTTTCCGCAATTCGATTGGACCAATAATAACGGCGGGTCCGTGAGCGCTACAGCAGCGCCACCAACGCCATCTAGTGGCAGTTTGTGGAAATAACGCAGAACATACTTTGCTCCACTACTGGTCAACTCGAAAGTATAAGTATTAGAAATCTTGAGAATTGATCTAAAGAGGGGCGGATAAATAGTTTCGATTGAAATGCCGCAATGAGTTATCGGTATATCATCTAAAAGAATTATTCAATAACTACGTAAAAAAGAAAACCCAAATGCTCAAATCCGGCTAGGTTTTTCTCATTGGTACATTATTATTACTTCAACTTTTGTATATAAGACGAAATTCAATATTTCTTTAATGTTAAACCTAAAACATAGCAAGATTGTTAGCAAGATTGTTCGATAACAGCGCAAGCTTTTTCGAAAAAAAAAATTATTTTTCAATATAGTTTTCTACTTGTTCAACATACTTATTTCAACAAGATTAGTCGAAATAACTATTTACAGCATCGATTACCTCAAAATTAGACGAAAATCTCTTACTGTTGTTCTTTTTTTTAGGTTAACAAACATGTGGGCAGGTGCGTTGTCCTGATGGAAAAGCACTTTTTTCTTTACCAAATTTTGATGCAATCAATAGAGATAATACTCGCAACTTATTGTCTTCCTCTTTTCTAAATAGTTGACGAAGATAATTCCAAAAAAAAAACAGTTGCCATTACCTTTCTACTGACAATACCGTTTTCTCCTTTGGTGACGAAAAACTTTTGTATGTTCACTGTTTTCATTGTTCTTTGGTTTCAGAAATTTAATAGTGGACCCATGTTTCATCAACTGTTATGAATTGCAGCAAAAATTCCTTTGAATCGTAGTGGAACATTTCAAAATGTCGCGAGGACCCTCTAACGATTCAGTTTTTGAACCGGTGTAAGCAACCGTAGTACCCAACGTACCCAGTATTTTTTAATTTCCAATTGCTGTGTATGTACAGTATCGTTTAAGGAAAGCATTATGTCTTGTTATCTCGCTCACTTTTACTCTACACTAATCCAGTATAATACGATGGACTTTTTTAATAATAATATTTATGACATCCATTATAGCTTTGATTTCAGTTGGTGTTAACAATGTATGTGAAAGTACTTTACCAATGCTTTTAACTTCGTTTTTTCCATTGTTTACAAAATCACACGAGAGGTTCACTTTGGTGTCCAGTCAAAAACCAGACTAATTGGCAGATCCGCTATGTACTGTCATATTTAACTTATTAAAATAGGATTCTAGATAATTCTACAGAATGGTAAAAAAGATTCCTCCAATTTTGCGTCACCTCTTTGTATTGCCACCTAATTACCGAATAATCCTCGTATAAATAAAATACACACTCAGTGTCCCAATAATTTAGAATTATTTTTGGCTCCCATCAGCTCTACCGCGTTTAATTGTCTCCTAATCCTCATCAATAATTATTTAAATACTTATTAAGTATACCAAATTCATACGTTGGTAAAATAATTTGAAGTCATCATGGAACACCCTGTATGTAAAAGCGGTAAGCATTGAAATGTATCCTACAATTTTCCGTAAGCAAACTGGAATTAAAAAATGGCGATAAAGAACTAACGAAACAGTTTTCCGAATGGACAAAACGTAATCAAAAAGCAGAAAACTGTACGCCGTTTCATATTTTCATTAGAATCTCCGACGTTTTTATAACAAAGATGGGAAGGATAAGCCCATGGCGATATTGCTATTCTAACAAATGGTTAATATGTTAACGTTATTGCAGCGGTAAGCCAGCAGGAAGTTAATTTCGGCCGTGTTGGCATCATTAATCCCTAATGGGGCGCGGTTGATGTATGATCGGAGTTGGCCCTGCTCCTGCACCACGCTGTGTGTTTCTCTTCCCCTCGCGCCCCTACAGCGCTCCCGGACTTTATTGCCTTTCGGATCCTATACCGAGAAAATCAAAGGTCATAACTTTTGGATAAGCTTCAATAAGTCAACGGTTAAATACAACCATGTATTTATTATCTTTCGTTAACAGATGCT
Organism: Hermaeophaga mercurialis; assembly: GCA_951812935.1. Taxonomy (NCBI): domain Eukaryota; kingdom Metazoa; phylum Arthropoda; class Insecta; order Coleoptera; family Chrysomelidae; genus Hermaeophaga; species Hermaeophaga mercurialis. The sequence continues at coordinate 28,933,732 of OX638361.1, read as the reverse complement.
TTACAATTTTATGTTTTTCAGATTTTTCTCAAAGCCTTTCAAGGAAACAAATATCTTTACTATACTAAATAAAAATTGGTCACTTACGAGTACGCCTAATTTTACTTAAACGTTCTCACCAATCTGTGCACAATAAAAAAGGCAATAACATGATAAAAATTGTTTGACTTAATTTAATTTCACTATTTTAGCGTTTCCTTTGATTTAAAATGGTTTGAAAAGAAATTTGGCAGTTTAAAATAAATTAATTCTACAAAGTATTTCAAAACTGTAGGAAAATGTTTCTAGAGTGATGGAACAAAACCAAGTATAATTTGTCCTATAAACACTTGAAAACTTTCAATAAAGAAACTCTAACTAGAATATCAAAATTTAATTAATAAAGGAGCCACAGCTCTTTGAAAATTTACAGGTAACTGTGGAAGGAGTCAATATGTAAGTTTCACATTTTACATATGGATATGGAATGAAAGGTTAGTACTTAAGTTAGTTTAGGTTAGATTAGATTAGGTTAGGTTAAGATAGGTTTGGTTAGGTAAGCTTAGATGAGGCGAGGTTAAGTTAGATTAGAATATGGAACCAAAGGCTAATACTTTGGTTTAATTGTTATATCTGCAAGCGAAAAATTATTTGTTGTTTAAAATTATTCAAAAACATTAAAGCCTAAAATTTGTATAATCAAATTAACAACGTTTAAATTTATTAAATGCACTTTAAATGAATAAAGCAGGTATTAAAAACATAAAAGTAGATTTCTTAGAATACATTCTAAAAATAAATTTATTTTAGTTTGGCTTAGTATTTTCCAAAATTTGGTCCCTATTTTAAGCAAAAATAAGTAAATAGAGAATATCTGAAAGTAAGATTTTCCATTATGATTCTACGCTAAATATTTCAGCATATTTAAAATATGAAAAAATAATTAATTTATTCAATGATGCAAAAATAACAAAAAATTTATTTCCTCCTTTTTTTATTTTTACTTTTAATAAACTAGGTACTAATCTGAGGGATGTGATAATCATGATCAAAAGTATTTTGAAGTTATGCAGAAATTGAGTTTGTCTATGAGTCTATGAGTTTTTGATTTCATGATTTAGGAATTATTTATAATAATTTTAGGATATTTACGTCCTGACGTAATTAATTTGATGGGGATTTTTTGGGTGGTAGGTCTTAATAACTAAAGAAACTTTTCGGCTGTTTATTCAGTCATCATCAGGGCTCTACAAAAAATATCAACATGTTTCAGATAAAATATTGATCAGAAGAAAAAAAAAAGAAAAAATTACTCACAAAAAAATTAGACAATAACAGAATCAACATTTTAAAATAGATAAAAATCGATAAAGGAACACAACAGCCACAGATTTTTAAATTTTACAACCAACATTAAAAATAATATAACTGTTAAATAACTTCCTTTCTTTTACAGATCAACTGAGGAACTAAATAATATTAGCATTCTAATGTTTTGTTTTGTTCTTTTTAGCTGCTTTAATCGTTCGATTAGATTAAATTAGCCGGCATTAAGATTTTCAATGTCCTTTCTTGTATTAACAGTATCATGAGCTACGATCTCTATCATTTCTAGAAACAATATTTTAGACAAAATAGGTTCATAACCAATTATTTCAACATTTTCAAATAGAAAAGAATGTTGTAGCGAGATACAATGTTCCACTAATGAAGTTGGATTGCGTATTGTAAATCTGTCGTTCATATGTTCCTTTTTTCTTGTTTTCATGTACCTCTTTATTTGTTTGTAATACGTAGATGTAGACTATGAAACTTGATTAAAAAATATAGAAAACTTTGAAATTATTTATTAGGAATTTTCTCTGAAATATTTTTTTTAAGTTTGAAGCGGTAATACTGTAAATTATAAACAGATGGCAGCCTGGACATTTGCTTATCTATTTATGTACATGTAAGGTTAGCATTCAAACACTTAGAGTCTCTATGAAACATATATTTTTATTTCACGAAAATAAAAATTGAAAAGAACGGGAAGAAAATATATACTCGTAGGTACCTATTTGGAAAAGATAGCACGTCAGTGAATAAGTATATTACCAACGCTTGAGTCAACACAAATATGGTCAAAATCAAAATATATTAATTCAGATAACCTCCAAAATATAATGCTTTTTAAGACATATACAGCGTTGCCGCTTCGTCACTAATTAATGGCGGAATCTGTAAGTAATTAATATTTTATTTATTTCTTTTATTACAGCTTTTACATTTTGTAAGAAAAAAACGTTATAGTTTAAGGAAAATATAGCGAAATTATGTGGTTTTTGGTGCGTTCAAGAGAAAATCATTCCAAACATGAATGATTTTGGCTCATCTCCCATAAGACTACATGTAATCTTTTCTATTTTGTTAACACCGAGTTTCCTAATTGTCTCGATTATGCCACAAAAAATTAATCTTGTCTTGTGACCCAGCCTCTTTAATGTGTAATTTCTTTTATTAATTTTTTGACATTTTCGATTTAGTTTGACAAACAATTTGAATTTTAAAATTTAATAAAATTTTTTTTGATTTCAAGAAACAGTTGATAGCTTTAATTTGAATTTTAATTTGATTTTAAGTTTAAACACGTAATTATAATTTATTAGAGAATTCGATTTCATATACGTATTCTTGAAAAACTGCGTACAATTATCTTGTCACAACTAAATATTATTTGCAAGTGTTTTAATAAAAAAATAAAAATTTACATTTCTTCATTAACTTATATAGAAAAATTCGTACATGTCGAATACGTCTTCCAAAACTGAGTTGAAGAAACAGTTAAACAATAAATAAATGTGGTCGTAAATGCAGTTCTTGTTTGTTCTGTTATTTTGTTAATGCAATCTAAAAAAGCCAATAAAATACTCGGTGACGGTTCTAGACGAGTCGACATGTCTTTATTGTTTGACCACCATAAAACTGGCCTTCCTAAGCAAATCTTGGACCATTTCTTTGGCTGCGAGACGGGATGTTGAAAAAAGTTGTTATATTCCTCAGTAACATGTGAAAACTACAAAAAAAGGCTTTAAAAATCATTTCAAGACAGGTAGATTTATTTTTCAGAAAGATGTTTAGATTTCTTTCTTAAATTTATAAAAATATTCTTGAATATTGAATATTTTAGTGAACACACATACTTGGGTCACATATTTCTGAATCTAACTGTCCGAAGCAACGAATTTATTTTTCATTAAATTTTGCCATTGTTTAGAATCTATAGATTAGATTATCTGTGTAGACATCTCTTTAAACTACGTAAACTAAATAGCCGTATTTCTGAGGTCAATTTGTTAATCTATAACTAAAGCACCCACCGGCACTTCGTGTGAATTAATCAGTTAGACTGGGCTGCGGTGTATCAACAAACGTGTTAACTTTGTGGGCAGAACACTAAGTTGGTGGTCTGCCAACTTGGTTAACTAATTAAGCATATGGATTAGTGTTGGATCACCTGGCGAACAAAAATTCATCTGGTAGTCGATATCGTGAATCATTCTCGGTGTAATATAATGGTCTATTATAATAAATGTTGCTGTAGGGTTGAAAATAGGACCGGATTCACAAATTTTGACGATATTAAAAATGTACTGATTTCTAAATTTTAATCTCAAAATGTTTACTGTCATATTTCTATTAAAATAAAAAATTAAGATGTCCAGAACGTGAAAACAAAAAGTTTTCCTTCACTTCTTCTGTAATTTCTATAACAGGGATTTCAAATATTGTTCCTTAAAAATCTTAAAAATCTTTTTCAAGTTAATATGTTTTTAATATTTTCCGTCTATTATTTGTATTTATTCTCAAATATATGTGCTAACTCTATTTGTATCATTTGAATACTGTTATGTCAGTATATAAAATGTCTACTTTTTATTCTACAAAGAATAATAATCGATTCTCTTTATTATCGCATTTGATTTCAGGCCTTCTACTAACTTTATTCATTGCCTGAATATTTTTCAGAGTACGACCCTGTATAAGCCAAATCTTTAAATACAAAATGATAGATTGAGTTTCATCAGGCCAATAAATGTTTACAAGGGAACTTGCAAGCTGAATCTGTAAGAGGGGTGCGTGTTGATGAAATCTAAAATCGGTTCTAGTGGCATTTGATTTGATTGCATGTAGTTTATCCGATTTCTATAGATAGGGGATATCAGAAAGATATATTATGTTAATGTTAATGAAGAGTTTAAATTTGATTCTAATATAATACCAAAAAAAAAAACAATCAAGTGTGGTGGATTTACAAGAAGGAAGTAATAAAGTAAAATAGGTAATAAAGTAAGAAAGAAGTAAATAATAAAATTAAAAAAATAGATCTTTTCGAATTTTGCAACAGAAAAAATGGTACGTAATAACTCCACTAAAAGTGATTAATATCGGCAATTTTGGAGGTTATTTCATAGGTTAGTTCTCGGTGACATATCCATCTTCTGTCAGAGACTTAATTCAAATAATTTACTGCGAAATGAGGGAGAGTACTATCTTGGTGGAAACTAAGATTCACATTGAATACTTTTGCATTATTTTCTACAATTTCAACTATTAGTGTTTGAAAGAATTACGACTACAGGAACTTTGATAAACGAATAATTCTCGTACGATATGGTTTCCCAATGTTCGTAGGCAAATATTAAATTCCTATGAAATTATCCACGAACATTTTAATCCAGTAAATACAAATTCCTTATATTTTAGCTCTGGACTTAAATTTTCAAAAATAGGTCACTTCTAAACAAAATGCCCAAAAGAGTAATATATTAAAAAAGTAAAAAATCCTGGTATCCACAGGTCTCAACTGTTTCATTGCACACATTTTGGCAGAAGAAATTATTTCGACATATTTTACTCTTCCAAACCCAATACCCGTACTGGTATGAAGATTACCTATTATCCCCAGTTATTGTTAACATTTTTATGGAAGCTCTAGAATAAATGGCTCTTGAATCCTTTCATCTCAAACCTAGAGTTTAACTTCGTTATGTAGTATATATTTTCATTATTTGGTATCATGTCCAATACACACTGCTCGCTTTCCTGAATCATATAACACTAATACTCCATGAAAATAGAATCCAATTGCTTTTCTTATTTTCTGGATGTAAGTATCACACGCAGACCCAACGGTACTTTATGTCTACAGAAAACCATGCCATACGTACAAATAAGTCCACTACGTCTCATCACCATCCTAGTCAAAAGAATTTAGTAATCAGCTTTTTAGTTCCACGGGCTATCTTTATCTCTACATCAGAAATGAATTATATGCAATCAGCATTTATTTCCAGTAGCTACAAAAATGCATACAAAAAACTGCTTCCAAATTCAAAAAACCCATACCCAAATATTCCTCTTCAGAACCTCAGTTTCAACCGCCAACAAAGTACTTACCATATATTGGTGCGCTTACAGATTCTATTGCTAAAATTCTTCGTAAAACACTTCGTACAAATTTCTAAAAACATATGACAATAACAAACCCCCTCTCGCAAAGGAACCTTTGTAATCTCCATGTCTTCTAAAGGCTTCTACAAAATTCCTGGCTAATGTTTACATTGGGGCACCACCAGACGGGTCATCAAATTCTATTTGATAACCCAGTAGTACAACCAAAACATCACATTTCTACCAACGCAAGTAAGATTCTATAAGCAATAAAAATAAAAACACATCCAACAGCGGTGACTGATATTATATTTCCTTCTTTTGAATATAATCATACACAAACCTCTCAGATGTTACACAAAACCCTCCTTCTGACCTGTCACGGTCTAATGAGAACATCCCCATATAAATTCCTTCCCATTTTTTTTTCTAATTCAAATATGTTTGGCGTCTGGCCACATTTAATTTTTGAGCTACCGTACACATCTTACATCTTGAAAAAGCCGATTATGACAGACCACTAAATATTGAGAAATATAGAAATGATGCAGTTCTTCGCAAATAATAATCCTCATCTCCACTCTGGCTCTGAAAGCCAAGGAACTTTAATGAGTAAAAACATGGTAAATAGTATTAAAGCGATTTATCTAGTAGAAATTAATTTTCATCTCAAGGACAATTATAAGAAACCATTTCACGAGAACCCAACCGAAACTACTAAACAACTAATCTTCAATAAGAAGCAGAATTTGCATTTAGTTTCGACCTAAAAATTTGATAGTAATTATCCTTATTTTTAATTGAAACCAAAATGATTCAAAACGTAAAACAATTCGATTATCAACATCTTATAAACGAAAATTAAAAGTTTTTAATTCATTAGTTGGAATTATGTAGGAATTACATTTTTAATAACACCACCCAAATGCGGAAGATCATAAATAAAAAAAAACTAAATGCTTCAGTAGGGGTTAAAAAATATCGATTTTATAAAGATCGACGAGGAACATCTTAGTCTAGGGTAGCAAAACTCAGTTCATAAAATGAGGTAAAACCATTATCGTTAAAAAAAAGGACTAGTTGAACACAAATGGTACAATATTCTTAAAATTATCCAAAAAAATAACTTCTCAATGTAGACAGATACTCTCCGTTTCTTTAAAAAAAACTAACTAAATCTACATGAAAAACTTCGCCTGCAGTTTTTCGTTAGTGAGAGGGCAGATATAAAGCATGTTATGATATCGCTCTGTTGAAATTGACTCCCAAAAAAGACTGGTAGAAAGTTTGTTGCATAAATTGCATCCCGGGTGTAACGAAATTGCATCCACGATTTAAATTTGATTCGTAAGATAAAATTGAACTTAGTTTCACAGTGTTACCAAACATTTAGTATAATATAGAATATTTGAAAAATCCTAACAAATTCTTGGGGTATGTTATTTATTTCAAATATTCCATAGATCAGATCCTCGATTAAATAAATACTAAAATAATTTTAATTGATCCATCAAAATCCATCTACTCTCTTTAAATAGGTCTCCGCAAATATTTTTATTATGGTACATTTCTTCGTCACAGAAATAATTATTTATCCATCGTATACAGAAAGTACCTCTACGACCACGACTGCCGGTATCTTACTATAGATATGACTGGAACGATGTAGGTAATCACATCGATATATCCCTACTTCAGGATTAGTAATGCGTTCTCTCTCTTTCATAACGCGATCTTTATCACTCATATGGGTTCATGTATGACTACAAATATTCATGCCAAATCTGCATATTTAAAGCATACACACTATATCATATTCATAATTGCATCCATCCGTTGAAATGTAATGGACGTATCTAATCTCATGGATATCCATGGTTAAATATATTAAGTAAATATTTCAATATACATATTTCAACCTTTTTTAATGCCGAGATATATTGCATCGAGTGTCATTCACATTCTAAAATTTACAAGAATAATCCATTTATTTGCTGGGTGTTATTACAAAAATTAAATATAAGTTTCAATGTTTTTACCTCTATTATTGACATTTAAAAACTGTGCATATAACGAACACGATTTAGCTTCCTATTTCTCGGTGTCGCATGTCAAATTATCTGAGTTTTATTATTGGCAAATGAATTGACACTTTTAAAAAGCTCAAAACGTATATTTATTTCTCCCTTTTATAAACTACCATTTAAGGATTTAATACTTCATTTCTACATCCGAAGTCTAAAATCGTTCGACGTAAAATAGATTTTTCAACATGGAGGACAAAAACAGATATTTTATCTATAACTTGACGTTCAAAATCCTTCACAAATTTGAGCAAATAATGTAAATAAAATTATATATGCGGATTATTTTAGTAAGAATATTTTTTTTAATATTATATAAATAATTTTATTATTAATAGAAACTATTTAATTTTGACCAATTTGAAGTCACATTTTATACAACTGGCAGCCTGGACATTTTCTCCTGTATCAGATGGGATTTCAAATTTTTGATCACTCTGTATCAAATATTTTTTAATACCATAGCATAGAACTTGAAAAGTTAGGATAGGAACATGTAAGCCGTTTTTATTGATTTTCAACGTTTTGGCTGCTACAGACACCTAAATTAAAAAAAAATGTGATTTTCAGGTGGCTCTAGGTCCCTTATTAAACATAATAGACAAAGTGTGATATATCGTTGAAATTAGCTCGGCACGAGGTTTATAAAAATATACGGGATGTTCTATTTAAAAAAACAAAATTTTTGTCTGGCACTGCGTTCCTGAACACACTGTATATTTGGGACTAATTTTAAAATGTGAATCTCAAGACTGCCTACAATTTTTGTAAAAACTTTCTTTTCGTAACTTCAAAAATAACGGATATATCGTACGTCGACGCACTAATACCGCACCCTTTATATAAAATTCAATATTGGAATAAGTTTCCCGACAAAATATTTCAAATATAAATCCCCAAACCTTTTTCTTAAAACTGGATATGCGAAATGACTTCACCATATTTTTTTTATTATAATGAAAATAAAGTAGACAGTATTTCAAGATTGCCAAATATCTTTTTTTATGAATTTTACAACAAATTTTATTCTAAAACTACTAAAATCAAATAAATTTTATTGTAAATCAATGACATAATATAGGTATATTATTAGCGATTACATCCTAACTGTCTCCATTTGTACACTGAAAATGTTTAAAACATAAAAATTTAATTTTGTCATTCCTTTCGTCTAGTGACTCAACCTCCTTCAAGTGAATTTATAGATACTGTTCTCTTTGATAAGGCCGTTATCTTCTTAATTTATTTCTCCACGACCATTAATGGAATGTGCTAATTCCAAAATAATTTTTAATGGATGTCAAAACTGTCAATATCAGATGTAAACGGTGACGCCGTAATAACAAATTGTAATTCAATAAGTGAAAAAGTGAGTGAAAAATCAAGTAAATTTGTAGTCGTGGAGAAAATATAGTCTGAAGCACGGTTAGAATAACAAAATTGGATACTCGTGGTTTCACTATTTTTGCATTCTAACCTTGTTACAGAATCTACTATTCTATGCCTTTATGTCCGAGCTATTTCGTATTTTGTGTATCTAAAGGTATTTTGCATATTCTTATGTGAATTATTATGTCTTGCTCAGATCTATCAAATTCATAAATTCATTTTATTGGTAATGATAATAGACATGAATAATATGTATATGTTTGTTATACATAACACTGCTTAGTGCTTATTCGAATAGTCACATGGAGATCAATAAATCTGTGATACATGGAAGGCATTATCGCATATGTTCGACTGCTCTACTATTTAGTAATTTAAAGGGTCTCTTCACTATACAGTATATGTCTATAAGTTGTGTGATTTATGCCACGGGGTAGCTTTCATCACTCCCCTAGGGTTTGGTGCGACAACATTACACCTTCCCCACAAAAGGCATGCTTCATTATACAGTCAAATGCCTGTTTAAATATTTAATGAAGAGTGATGATTTCAATCTGGGACTTAAAAATGCTTGCAGATTATTCAACGAAATATTGATTGAGTGTAAAGTAAAAAGAGCGTTGAATCTTTTCGTGAAATTTTTATTGCAATAGTCAAATATATAAAATTTTCCATAATCATTGATAAAATAAACTGAGAGTGGTTATTTGTTAGTTTATGATATCAGGATAAAAGTTCAATTTTTTGACTATTATAGAGTTAAGAACGTTACCAAAAAAATATTTCTTACGAACTTCTTCAAAATGTATTTAAGTCCTGACAGCATCTTTAGTAATGTGGAAATGTCCTTAAGAGATATAGAAGCTTGCTTTTTATTATAACAGATAGCTAGTTATCTTATACAAGATTCATAATAATTAGTCTGTTGCTCAATTTGCATATTAAATAAAATGGTTTAGTCTTTTGTTTTCAAATTTTTTCCTAAATAGGATGTCACAAGATAATCTACCAATGAACGATAGTGTAGGAAGTCATGTTTTCTGAATGAGGAATTTAAATAAAATTTCTATCAAAGGAGAGCAGCATCTTTAAGATACAATAAATAAAACAAATGATTTTAGAAATACTACTATTTTCCACGACCATTAGTGGAATGTGTTGAATTCCAAAATTATTTTTAATAATAGAATGTAAACATTTTCTCTCTTGAGATAGAATATTTATTCTGAAACACGTGCTTCTTATGTATTTTGCATGTATTTTTATTCTATAATAAATAATGGGATTAATATTATATTAATAGTCAAATGCTCAGATATAAATGGCGGCATCGTAAAAACAAATTTTGATTTAATTAAAATAATGAGTGAAAAATCGAGTAAATTTCTGGTCGTGGAGAAAATATAGTCTGTTACTCGGTTAGAATAACAAAAATCGATACTCGTGGTTCCATTTGTATCGATTTTTTTTCATTCTAATCTTTTTACAGAATATCCGACTCCAAAAAAGTAAATAGTATATTTTGTACTAATTCTTATTTATTTGGAAAAATAAGGAAATTTGACAAAGATAATAATTTACTTTAAATAATATTTCAGAAGGCCGCCGAGTAGTTTTGCAAAAAGGTAATATTTAAATTATAATTGCAAAATATTGGGGAGAAAGACGAAATGTCACTTTTTACTTTTTTATTATTTTCTAGCTTAAGTCATTTTCAAAAATAGTAAAAACGCTTAACAGCAAAGAAAAATGTTTTTAAACGAATTAAAAAAAAATATAATTTAAAATATCATTTTTTAGTTTCAACTTATTCTTTACATGGCCAATCCGGCAAAGCTGCCACAAAGGTATCTAGGGTTGCGTAAAACGGCAATTTTAAACTCTGATGGTACCAATGCATTTTTTTTATTAGCCCTCCAGCAAGTAAGTGTCATATTAGCCAGCCAGATGCATTGATAGCGATAGGTATAGATATATAAAAAAAATTACCCATTCCAAATATTCTGACCAAAGACGTCTACAATAAGAGGCAACTTATTCAATGTCCATATTTTGTAAAAACTGGATATTTTACTGGTAGTCATAGATATAAGGAGCAAAAAACTCACATGAGGTATCATTTCTTCACCATTCTTCTTTATTCGGCTTGATCTTCAAGATCGTCGCCTTCACATATTCTGTGATCTATGTAGTAGCCAAAATAAACTCTATTTTCCGCTATTTCCACTATGTGCTTAATGCTGCAAAAAGACTAGACACTATTGAAGTAAATACAAGTCCATTTTTACATGGAATGTTATCGAGATATGGATATAATCAATTAAAAATTGGATTATTCAGAATAAGACCAAATTTGCTCACTGTAATTGAAGAAAAATGAAAAAAGCATAGAAAACTGTATGATACGTAAAGAAAAAAAAAGAAAAATCAGTATTGTATGCATGTATTTTTGTTAGTGTATGCGAAGTAAATGAAAGCAAACATTAACCAAGTAAAAGTCAGTTTGATCCAAGATCAGATTTTGTTACGAAGTTAGAAAAATATCCATAACAAGCTATAGAAAAAAGTGATGAGGAGAGAGAGAGAGAGAGAGAGAGAGAGAGAGAGAGATCAAAATGTTCCGTAAAAAAGAGTACAAATAACAAAAAGTATGAAGAAACTAGTAGAATTTATAGAAACACGGATAATCTAAAGAACTATCCAGATTTGAAGACATTGTAATGTCCATTGCATTTGATTTACCGACTTCTGTCAGAAGGGACTTTCTTATTTTTTTTTAGAGATTTTTTACTAGAAGAATCTGTCGATGTTTTATAAATCGATTAAGATGGCAAATTGCAGATGCTTTAATAAGATCTTTCTTTAAGCCATGACTTACTATATTTCTAAAAGATATGATACTTAAAAATTTTCGAATAAGGGAACGTGTTAAGTTCATAGGATTAATCTTATCTCAAAATTCGAAACTGACACGATAAAATGCTCCCGAGACAAGACAAAATGATGTCGTGTTTAACAGCAACTCTAATGATATGTTTTCTTGTTTTTTCTAATTTTACAGTAATCTTTAATTTATTTTAAAATCTTCCATTCTTGTAATGAATTATTTTTACCAAATTTAAGCCATAAATTAATTTACAACCCGATTAGTTCATACCGTACATAAATTTGATAGCATTTAATCAAAATTTTATGTTGATTATTGAAAATGAATTCACTTGATGTTTATTATGGATTAGCAGTAAAGAGCAGCCATTATTGAATATATAGTTAATTAAACTATTAAACTTGATATGAACTACTACAGAGAGATTGATATTTAATTACTTCATATTTAGCAAATTTAGTAAGCATTCAGCTAGTATAAATTAAATTCCGGAAAATTATTGTGTTAATGCTGAAATTCTGGAAACAGAAAATGCAAATTTAAAAAACTTCACTTAATTACTAAAAATATGTCAACCACCTGAAATTCGTGTTCATTGCAATTAGAATTTTTAGTGCGAAGTTAATATATCTTTGTCATGTTCAATATTTTAACAAACTAATTACAAGTTTAGTTCATTAAATTAACATAATTGTTTCAACTCTTACTTTATGGATATTATTCATAATAAATAAGGAAAGATAAATAATACTTGTATTGAATTTCCACAGTCTTCCAAAGAGTTTTAATATGTATTCAGGTCTACCTAGATTTTGGTATCTGACAATATCATTTTCTAAGATAGACAGAATTTTGACAGATCTTTTTTAAATTTATTTATGTTTTTAAAAATGATCTGTCAAACTTCTATCTGTCTTGGAATGGTATTGTCAGATACCGAAACCTAGGTAGACTTGAATACATATTAAAACGCTTTTTTTAATTAATTTTAATAGGTTTTATTGTTCTGATGTACTTTGGTACATCTCACGTAATTTTTTGATAATTTTGATTATTATCATCCTGGAGACAAGAAACAAAAATGGTGTGTTTTAATTATTCTTTTATAAATTTATATTTTAGATTTTATTTTGGTGTATTGTTAGTCAATATAGTTTGCCCGTTTGTCACTTTGTTATGCTGGTTCAAACAGTTTGTGGATATTTTTCTTCTATTACTGTGGATTTGAGTATTCTATTTCATTTTTTCTTTTGAAAAATTTTTGTGATGTACAATTTTACGGAATAATAAGGCAAAATAGCAGATCTATTGTACTATGATCATAATTAAGTAAAATTTATCTAGAAAAATGATTGCCTAACATTTTCGAGTAATTAAAATATTGGCAACATCACAATTTTCTGAGAAAAAATCTTTTACTTCAACTTAAAACAAAGGAATATAAGCATTCTTCATTTTACTTCTACGTTAATTCATCCGAGTGATAAAAAGTTCAATTAGCCAAATTATCGTTTATCCATATCGCTTATACTCATGCATATAATACATTATCGTAAAGACATAACGCAAATCGCCTGCACTGTATTCATCATGTTTGAGTACGTAAAATTCTTTAGATGGATATGATTTCATTTCTGCGTAATTCTTGGAGAATCACTGGTAAGCCGTATCTAAAATCCTTAATAGGCAGTTGTTATCAACAATTTAATCGCATTTTCAACTAAGAATAACATGCTAATTTTGTATCAAAAATAACTTTTTTCTTAATATTTCATGGTACTATGGTGTTAACCAACTGGCAAAATCTTCGTTTTTTATTGTGATTAAATTATGCGATACTAGGACAATTATCGTCTGGGTAAAAACCCCCGAGACATTTACTCCTCATATAAAATATCCTACATATAAAAGATTACACCCGGTGCAGAGATTTTTAGTAATAGTAGATATAAGTTATTGACGGGCGTTATCGAGTTGAGTAAAGGCTTTGAAATTATAACAAATTAAATTAATGCTGACGCTTCGTCCAGATATTTGTACATCATCAGTGCTAAAATAGTAGCATACGAAATTTCTGATAATACAATATACACGGTTTTTCAGAATAGTATGTCATAAATTTAAGGGATGATTCTATGAGTGATTTTCAGAAAAAAAGTTTATATGAACCTAGGTCAGCTTTCGCTTTCTGTCTGAAATTAAAGTTAAAGTCCTAAACTGCATGAAATTATTTATCAAACTTGGCGGGCGTAAGTTAGGTGTAGAAACCCACAGTGGCGCTCCCAAGGACATGACCCTGATTATTTTTGTGAAAAACATATTACGCCACTACTTTTTAAAAAAAAAATGTTATCTTAATCAAAGCAATTTATAAAGACCATTCAGACAAAAAAAATTAAATAAGTGCTGAAAATGCCCTCCGCCCGCAAAGATACATGCCTCAGCCCCTTTTCTCATATTATCGCACACTCTTTGAAAAATTACCGGAGTATTTCTAATAGTGTTACAAGAAGCTATTATGCGATTTCTCAGATCTTCCACACTGTCAATGCTGTGCACCAGAGTTTTAAGATGACCCTCATAGGAAAACGTCCAAACTGTTTAGATCAGGAAACCGAGGAGACCATAGCTGAGGTCCACCACGATCTATCCACTGGTTGTTAAATGAACCATTTAAATGTAAATCTTCCTTTAGAAATCGACGGTAAATTGTCCAATCAAGACTCTGTTTGGAAAATGTTCTTGATATAATCTGTCTTCCGTTGTCATGTTGCTCCATCATAATACAAGGCCATATGGTTCTGCACAACCCAAAGGCGTAATCAGCTCTTTTCGACGAGAACTAGATTAACCACTTTACTGTCCAGAACTTTCACCCAGTAATTTTCACTTGTTTTGGTATTTAAAGGAGTTCTTTGGTGGACAACATTTCACCGACGATGAAAAAGTGAGAACTAAAGTCAGGGACTGATCTTCTTCACAAGCATGATATTTGCAATATAAAAACTTATTGACAAATATTTAAACAAAACTAGAAATTATAAAGAGAAATAGAAAAAATTGTGTAGAGTATGGAAAAAATATATTATAATGGTATTTACAGTATTTAAATTCTGTTTAAAAACGGAATTTATTTTATAAGTACCCGTCGTGCATTTTCTGTAATTCCTAGTACAGCACAAAACATTTTTTACTTAAAAAAGATATCTATATTCAACATTTCCTAAATATTTTTCCTATTATTTTGTATTTTGTAAGCACAAATATAAACTATTTGTCCACTCTCTAGCAGTTTCTGGTCTATTCACTTAAAATTCATTAACAGTAGTAATTTGATGTTCTAAATCCTGTGGAATTTCAGGATTAGAGTGAACGTAGACTACGTGAGGTAGGGATATCTAAGCTCTAAAAGCTTTCCACAAACCTCAAGTTTCTAGACGGAGTTTGCCAGGAAACTTGATCCCCACCGACACGGTAAGAAGCGAAGATCATAAAATGTATACGCTAATTGTAAAATAGCTTCAATGTTGCCAATTTCTACACAAATTCTCAATTAATTCGATAATTAATTTCAGTATTTTAATGCATGAATAAAATTAGAGAAATGACTTACCTGTACCCTGGATTCCGTGAGGCCGATCCTCATGGCGATTTCTTCTCTCATGAAGATATCTGGATAATGAGTTTTGGAGAAGCATCGTTCCAGCTCATTAAGCTGGGCGGGAGTGAACCTTGTTCTGTGTCTTTTTTGTTTGGAAGGTTTGTCTCCGTCGTTTGAGCTATTGCTAAGTGAACTTCCGAGGCCTGAAAGGCCACTGTCGCATATTCCTCCAAGACGTGGCTGGTCGAGTATTTTGAGATCGCTTTGGTGTCTTTTTATGTCTTCGCCGCACATTTCTTTAATACCTGGAATAAATAGTTATTCTCTTTATAAAATTCGAGTTATTTGAAACCTAATTCAATATTAGTGAATTCTTCAGAATGTAATAGTTGCCATTTTTTCAAACTTGTCCGTGGTTTTTTAATTGGTAAGTCGTTATCTTCTTGACTGCAGTCACCATGGTGAGGCGATATCTTCAACCTCAAAGAGTAATGAGAACGTTATCTACGTCTCCATAATATTATTATTATCAGAAATACTTAACCAAATAAAATGTATTGATTAATCTGAAGTACTCATATTTATGACAAACCCTAACATGCGTTACTAATCAACAAATTATATACAATGTGTTTTCAATTACAAAAATAATACATTTTAACAAAAACTGAACAGTAATTGCGATAAGGTATACAAAAAAAATAGTGTTCTAGATAAATCGGCTGCTTATTAGAGAGGTTATAGCAAATTGTATCTATAAATGAATCAATAAAATTTAAGGTGTAACTTTCTAGACACAAATTGAACACAAAATAGGGTAGTTATATTGTCTTTTTTTAGGGGAATTATTTATTGTATATTTTACATTTATATAATATAACATATTTTTCTTTATTTGAAGTTATTCACCCTTGTAAGGCCAACTCTGCAAACGAAAATGCGTGATAAAATAAATTTTCATCGCATTTGGCGAGCATGCAGTTGATACAGTATTAAAATATGTTTCGTTTTTTTGCAGGAAGTCAGGGATGGTCCTGTTCTACAGTATTTTCTCTATCATTAATTTGTTTCATTTTAACAGATCGAAATAAAATTCCAGACTAATTGGATTTTTTTATTTCCAGGAAAATATCGGATAATACGGAAGAAAATTTTGACATGGATTCTGACCATTCTGCTATTATTTTAACATTTATTGAAAAATTAATCAAGAAAGAAACCAACTCGAGTCTTTTAAACAAATTTAGAATTTAATAATAACAAAACACTAACCATCATCATCATCAAAACGAGCTCCAGAAGAAATAAATTCCAACCTAAGTTCGAAAAAAGCAGCAGTTTCGGATTTAATAACCGGTGTAATATTAAAACAACTGTCAAGAAAGATATTATAATACTGACATTCTTGTTCAATGCACTGTTTGGATTAAAATACTGCAAGTACGAAAGGACTAGAAGTCACAATGTAACCAAAGCTTGAAAAACAACCGCATGACGTGAAATCTTACAGACCGATTTCTCTTTTAGCAATAAATTATCTGAAGAATTGTTATTTAATAGAATAAATCTAGTAATTGAAAGAAGTAAAATTATTCCTATTCATCAGTTTGCATTTAGACAAAAACAGTCAACAATAGATCAAGTTAATCCAATAATATATATCTTTTTGATACCGCATAAGATTTGGCATAAGGGAGTTAAATAAAATATTGCCAAGACAGTATACCAATAGAAATCTTAAAATTCTACCTATAGAAATCTTAAAATTCTATATGTGGAAGGAAATAACAAGAAATTTATTCAGATCTAAAAGACATTCAAGTAGAAGTACCGAAAGGAAGCGTACTGGAACCTGTCCCATATGTACTATATATAAGTGATATCCCAAAACTGGACCAAGTGAAACTTGCCACCTTTGTAAATGACACCGTGCTACTTAAAGCAAATTAGGTTGAGAGAGAATCCATTAGAAAACTATAAACCCTAAGTAATACCATGGACCGAAAAGTGAAAGACCAAATGAATGAAACCGATTCGATACACATCAAATTTCCTAACAACGAAGCAATCATCCACCTTTGATAATAAATGGATCAATAGTTTCACATCAATCACCTTGGTATGACCAATAAATCTAAAATTTACAAACTTCAGAGGAAGATACTCCGTCCTGTCCCTATTTAATAAAATTCCAATCTGTAAGCACACATTAAGATGTACCTTATTGTATGGCATACAATTCTGGTGATGTATTAAAGATAGTCATAACAAAATAATCAAAACATTTCAAAATAAATTTTTGTGTACAATGTTAGATGTTCAGAGTACGTAAGGAAAGCTACATGCATAGATACCTTGGTATTTCAATGGTTAAAGGAGGGGTTAAAATGTTTGCTAAGAAGCATTAAGATAGACTTCATCTCCTCGAGAAGTTCTTCAGCTGCTGAACAACCACGCCTGTTGTAAAAGACTGAAGAGGACAAAACTATTTGAACTCGTGTATTGCTGTGTATGAAAATTAATTGATGGTTCTATTAGACCAATTTTAGTTATTATGACACAAGGAGCGATTTAAAAAAAAATTGTATTCTTTGGATAATTGGTTTATTTTTCATAAAATACTCCGTTTTTGAAAAATAATCTTTTCAAGTCGCTCTTTTTGGATCATTTTTTAATTGCTAGTAAGTTTACTAAATTTATTGTATAAAAATTATAATATTTGATTCTTAAAAACAGTTTTTAAAATGAAAAGTAATACTTATAAAAATGAGTCAATTCACATTAAGTTTCATGAAAAATGTATATGCATTTTTTTGGGGATAAACTGTATGCTTGCCTCAATTATCTTCTTCTACTTCATTTATTTTACCTCGAGGAACATTTTTGTTTAATATAACTTATTGTATTATTTATGCCAAAAGGAATAGAGTTTAAGATAGCCAAAAATCATCAATAAAATTTTTAAATACTAAAGTAGGTCTTGCTGTACATCAATTGAAAGGTCTTAGATATCTATTCAATCATATTAAGATATCTAAGTAATTAATTTTTGTATGTTGTCAAAAAATGATTTATTAAATTTTTAATGTTACAATAAATATTATAATTAAGTACAACCAAATTTAAAAGAAGTGATCAAATTGTTTACTGTCAGCTAAAATACAATGCGAAAGACGAGCAGGGATCACTTCTCGAATTTTCGCTATAACTTCCGGAGTTATTTTTGCAATCTCAATGCGTATCCGTTCTTTTGAGTTCATTAATAGTTTGTGGTTTATTTAAGTACACTTTACTTTTCAAGTGTATCACCATAAAAATAAATGGAGATGAGTTAAATCAGGTGACCTCGGTGGCCACTCAATTGCTTCTTTTCGACCTATCCACCGATTTGGAAAGACGTTGTCCAAGTAGCTTCTCACCAAGACAGCATAGTGCGGTGGCTCACCATCTTGCTGTAGCTACAAATCATTTCTATTTGGGAACAACCGGTTTAATTCTGGGACCAAGAAATTTTGCAGAAATTGTAAATATCGAAGACCTGTTAAGGTTTCTTCAAAAACGTATGGTCCTATAATCCTATTATCTATTATTCTCGCCCAACATTCATTTTCTCTGGGTATTGAGTACGGTACTTCTGCAAAAAATTTTTGATTTCGTCTACTACAATATCATTAACCACTTGACAATAACAATTATGTTGAATGTCAATAAAGAAATGTTGATAAGGTAACTAGTTATTTAAAAAAAATTGGTAAAAAGCAGTTTAAATATATTTTCATTGTCAATGTCAAATTTATTTTTGGTTATCAATAAATACATCATAACAATATCGACTTAATAAATTAAGAAATCTGTTCAAATGTCATTAATACTACTTTTGACAATAATACTTAGACATAATTGATATGGATGAAAGTATATATAAAAGACCTTTCAATTGATGTATTGCAAGAGCCACTTTTCTATTTAAAAATTTTGTTGATGACGTCATCACGCTCACAGAGATGACAAAGCGCTCATTTAAAAATAAAAATCGACAGCTTTTAGGATTTTCCCCTAAAATCGCCGGTTTACCAAATAATGAATGTATTCTTTTTATTTGGACCATACTGTATATAAAATATATCTATCTATATCAAAATTAATTTTTTGCGCGAACAGATTCTACCCAATCTACCATATTGATCTAAATGTAGGTTTAGAATTTTGGGACAAAGTTCATCTTTATTTATAACAACAAAAACTTCGAAGTGCTGCTGATATATTGTTTATTGTTAGGAATTTTTGTAGCAAAATATGAATTATCTTTTACTTCGAGTATAATTTTATTATAAGCAATTTTAAATTCCAATATCAATAAAATCCCAACTACTCCAAAGATTAATTAAAAATGATATTTAGCTTTTTAATAATTCGTCCCTATATTTGGAAAAGGAGAGGAGAATGTAATAAAAAAAAACTAAAATTTAGTCTGTAGGCGTTATAAAATTAAATTTAGATTAATTTAACTCTACGGGTTGTCCGAATATCCAACAGATCTACAAAGCTGTATTTTATTGTGTAAATACCTGATTGCAAACACCACTTTTCTATGTAGTCACTATACATTATCCATGATCCACTACTGAACAAATTTGTCTTTAACAATAATATAAAAATTACTTTTATATTTCAGAATATGAGATTACATACCAATCATCTTGGTACCTAATAATAGAGTTAATTTTGATCACGATACACTTTCGTTACATCAACACTAGCTAAAAAAGAGCAAAAAAGTTGTACCTAAATATTCACTGAAGTATTCACTAATCACTAAACAGAAATGTGCGGGGTATAATGATGTTTCGGTGCGCAAACCAAGGTATCGGGTTGAAATGAACAGCAAAAGAAGACATGATAAGGAATAGCTGAAAGTGTACCGTTGTGGAGCGCGGTTATTGACTGAAAGTGTGAAAGAGTTGATAGAAAATGTTGTATGCTTGATCCTAATTAGATGGCCTACCAGGACTGGCGTGCGATATTGGCCTAATGAGGGCGAGGCAGCCCCATTTAGTTAGCCTATCGTTAGTACGCTGAATCACTAAAGACTTTAACGTCAATTAGTGCCCCCACTAACTTACCGACAGGACCCAGATTGTTCAGCATGTTTCAGGATTCTCTCAATCTGACGCACTGCACTGTTTATTTAATGAGCACTGATTTGAAACTGAATTGAGAATATGTTGTTGATACCAAGAAGAGAGCTAGTGGGAGTCGAGCCAATGGGGCCAGGGCCCCCGCAAGGGCGGGGTCTCGCGCTGGGGCGGAGCTTGTCGCTTCCATTGCTTCCATTGCCAGGCACCCACCCGCCGAAGAAATATCTCCAGGACAAAGGACGAGGCACAGGAAGATTCACGCAAATCCGCTTCAACGAGCTTTTGTCTCTTTGTGCTTTTAAAACTACTGAAAAAAGTAATTAAACTTTTCAGTGTTGTGTTATTTCTGTTGTATGCCACCGTAAGAGCGTGTGCTTAAAATGAATACAAAATTTTAATTTTGTTGAAGTATCCTTCAGACGACTCATTGCTTTCCCATTATATTCATATAAAAAGTTTAATTATGATAAACAACTTTATTAAAATATGAAACTAATACCTATGGAAAATCTTCTATTGTGGGACCCTTTTTTTGTCGACAGATTATATCTATAAATACTGGTGGAATTATTTGATCTTCGAGGTGCTCTTTGTTTTACTTTTATTCTAACATATTTTAGAAAAAAAATATAATTTACAGTTACTATTTTTGTCTAAACAAATCAAATAATTTTAAAGGAGGTACCCCACACTGAAAAAAAAATCTGTAAATGTTCTATACATATTATGTAAACTTCACCAAATATATTAGGTAAATGTATTAAATACACATCTAATAATGTAAATACTATTTACATAGTAACCTTACAAAACATATTTTGGTAAAATTACACTATTATTGGAACTTTACATTGGAATAAACATTTTACATAATATATTTTGTAATTCAACATATGATGCTGTAAATAAACCTAATAATTACAGTGAATATTATGTTACACAATCTGTATTGTAAAAAAGTGCAATTGCGCAGTAGCTTCAAACCTGTCTCGACCCGAAGTGATGCAATGTTTTAATTGTTACTTAAAGTAGGCAGAACGCTGAGGATTGTGATTAACGGAATAAAAATAAAGTCTATTTATTTGAGGTTTAGTGTTTGTTTAAGTAAGTACCATATTTTAATTATGTTTATATGTAACATTTGAAATTTTCAATGTGTAACAGTGAGAAAATATGATTTACATCAATATTTACACCGAAATTGGCCGTGGGCTTCGTTTGTATGTAAACATAATGGTTGCCTTCTAAAATTTCTAAAATACAATAATTTTAAACAACATGTTAAACGGCATCATTACGATATTCATTCAAACGATGTTCATAATACGAGTATAATAAAGTGTTCTGTCTGTAATTTCCAAACTTTTCACGGGTATGAAATATTTAAACACGTGTACAAGCATTTTCAAAAGAACTGTGAAATTTTGTGTCCTATGAATAATATTTGCGGTAGAATTGCCCTGTTTAAAAATATTAATACATTTAGAAGTCATGTTACAAGGAATCATTTCCAGACAAATGATACTATTCAAAATAATGCCCAAAATTCAAATCATAGCAGTAATGAAAAAGCAGCTATTGATTTAGATTCTGACTGCACCTCTAATTTGATTCATATAGATTCTGATAATGAACTGAAACAAGTAAGTTTAAGTATAGTAGGTACGATGTATTTAACATTGCAGTCGAAATATTTTTTATGTAACAAATCCCTACAAACTGTTATTGAAGGTTTTACAGATCTAGATAGAGTCAATTCTCTATATATGTTGAAACAAATTCAAGAAAAAAACAATATAAATATGAGGGAGTACGAATTTCTAAAAGACACTCTTTTTAAACAAATTCATTCAGCAGAAAAGAGTGGCCTACTAAGATCAATTTATTGTAGAAAAAAATATTATGAAAAATAGTTCGCCTTTGTTAATAAATCTGGTTGTACCATAGACATATACATATATGTTTGTATACGGCATTTAACCATAAAATCTAAAATGTCTACGGTACTAACCAACCAAAACCGTCATTCATTGAATTGATTTTAAAAATATTTTCCCACATTTTCTCATTTTTTCACAGGAACTTGTATACAATATTATTTCTTCAAAAATTAAAATAAAGAAGGTATTATACGTAGTAGTAAAGTAATTAAGAAAAATTCTGATATTTTTATTTTTTGATATCGCATAATGTTTTCTGTTTTCTATACACTAGGAACAAGTGACTGCTTTTTTTATTTTAGAGAATGAAATCTGTGTATATTGTTTGGTCTCAAAAAAGAGACAAAAAATGCTCTGTTTTAGTAGATGATGATGAAGAAGATGTTTATAGCAGGATAATTTTAAATGGTAAGTCAACATTTTAACCAATTAGATTTGTGGGATTTAAAAATTAAATAGCCATTGTCTAACATTGAAACCTTTGATCTGGCAACATGAATTCGAACCCGGTCGGGGCGTAATTTCTCTCAATTTTTCTCTTAAAAATGATTTCCCTCTCGAGCATCCATTTTTAGTTTCTAATTAACAAAGATATTCCTTTAATGGTCAAGGTAAACAGAAATAATAACTTTTTGTTTTTTTTTAGCTTCTAATAAACTGCAGCTTAACGGTTCAATGTTAGTGTTAGAAAGTAATGGCACACCAATTGATGATGAAATTGTACCCTATGTCGAGTAAGAAATACTAATATTTTTAGAAAAAGATCAAGAGTGGATTCCTGCTGTCTCTAAAGTCGTTGCAGAAATTAGTAACTCTTCTGGTATAACTACTACATCTCTTGATACAACTGCAACCATTAACAGTAACGACCAAGCAAACAATAATTTGATACAAGTAACAAATACAACTGAGAACACTACTATATCTCACACTGTAGATTGTAACACTGAGTACCAGTGGTTAAATTTTGATATACAAAAACCTATCAGTAGAATAAAACCTGATCATATTTCTGAATTTGAAAAAGGTATTAAAAACAAATTAACAATTAACAATCTAGTTCAAAATATTATTGATGACATGCGTTCGATTAAAATCAACAATACTACAAAAGCTTTCAAAATTATTGCTAAAAAAATTATCGATATGTATCCAAATACTTTTATGGACGTTGATGAGGATAAAATAGTTCTTGGTGATGGAAGTCACTCTTTAGTCAGTAAGTTGCAAGATCGCAATAATTACTTAAACCGTCCTCACAAAAGAAAAAAGAACGAGCTAAGTCCCTTAATTTTAAAAAAACGATTTGTAAGTGCTCGAGCAGGGTGCATAAATTGGGCACCTACATTAACAGAAGATATTAATGTAAACAACATTGCCGAAAAATCAAGGAATACTCAAAGCTCAGATGAAGATTTCTATAGTATTTGTGAAAAGACATATGCCGCCATCAGACATTATTTGAACTCCGAAAATTTCCGAACAGTGTCAGATATCAGAGAAGAGTGGCCGATACTACTCTCAAAGTTGGCAATTTTCTGGCATTTTAACAAACTGACTAACTCAAACATCCATTTATTGAATAATCTGGTTGAAAGAAGAGACAATCTACTGTCTTTTCTTAAATCTAAATTAAAAATAGAAGAAGAAATTTGGCAAGAAAATCAAGACCAAAATAGCAGGATCACGTTTGTAATTAACTGTATTGTAAATTATTTCAAAGATGACATTTCCTTTTTGCTAAGGAATTGTGAAGGGTCCTCAGAAGAGTACTTCGAAAATTTACCTGGAACTCCTTGCATTCTAATATTTGGTAAGCCTTTAAAAATATCATTAAATAATAAATAAATAGAACGAGATGATATGTGACTTACTTTATAAAGGGTATTTTAATTTTACAGCTAACGGTGTAAAAATTTTTTAATATTATTTTATCTTTTGATCGGTTTAGTATTTGTCATTCAAACTTCGAAGAGGTCATATAATACCTCATCTGAACGGTATTTTTATTCTGTATTCAAATATATATGTATAAGATTATTTATTTTAACAATTTATTAAATTTTATACATTTTAACAAATTGAAAATTATAAATGGTAATGGCTTTGTACATCCCAATTCTAATTAGAATTGTCTTGTTTTAGAGTTCGATGGAAACACAATTTACAAAGTTTTTGTTGACCAACAAGTTATCGATGAAGAAGGATACACGTCTCTGTTAGATGCTATGAAAGTCTGCGTCTCTATGTATTTTATAATGAATTTAAAATATTCTTCGCCAGTAGGGACTACAGTAGAGTTTTTACAAAGACATTATTTAAAAATACATCCTGATTCAGGTTCTAAGTGCAAAAAAATTACCGGCACAAAGAAAAAAGTTTTTAATTTGATAAAAAATGTAACGTTATATAGACAATAATACTCTTTTATTTTATTTA
Source organism: Hermaeophaga mercurialis (assembly GCA_951812935.1). Lineage (NCBI taxonomy): Eukaryota > Metazoa > Arthropoda > Insecta > Coleoptera > Chrysomelidae > Hermaeophaga > Hermaeophaga mercurialis. Next base: position 28,908,842 of record OX638361.1, on the reverse strand, counting down.
AAAAATGTTTATGTTAGAGTTAACTAATTCTCATGTTTTTATTACAAATATGTAATAAACTGTTTATCAAAATATGAGGATTTTTTTATCTTTTCCACAGTTTTTTATTTTTATAGTTCATAATATACAAAAAAAAATAATTTGCTGATTTAAGATAAAATTGAAGATTATGTTTTTTGCATATTTTTTAGAATATCTGTATCTTATTTAAATTTATTTTTTTTTTATACTCGATATTTTACTTTATATTGTAAAAATTACATTTTACATTCTAAATCGGAAACTCAAAAACAATATACTTTTAGCCTATATTTGGAATTTAATCTATTTCTAATAAGACACATTTTGTTTACATAAACGTAATAATACAAAATTATAGCTATTTTATGAATTTTAGGTTTCAGTTGGAACAAAATGTGTCACATATGATTAAATTCAAAATATAGGTTTAAATATTATTGTTTTTCCTTTGCGATTTTCACAATGTAAATTAAAATATTTAGTAAATATAAACAATTTATTAAGTACTATTCCAAAATTTATAAAGCTTTTTCACAGAATCTATAAAGTTTATACACATAATATACGTAGTATATTTCCACAATTTATTAAGTTTCTTTACATAAACTAATGTAAAATTAAATGATATATTAATAACAACTACATAACTTTTTTTGCGTTGTTTACATTGTATATAATGTAATTTTACACAATACATTAAGTTATATTACGTAATCTATTACCTAATTTGTTGCATCAGTATACATTATAAATGATTTAAATATTTACATATTAAATATTGGAATTATAAAAAATACATAATTTAACGTTGGTTACAAAATTGCCAACGTTATATTCTGTAAATTTACAGAACTGTTTTTGCAGTGCATATTAAGCTCTAGGTGTTGCTTATTATGGGGTATTCATAGTTCTTAATATTACCATTACCTATAAAAACTAAAAAAAAAAATAGAAAACCAAAGTAAGTAATTGTATGAATTAAGTAATAAAGATATATTTTTATTTTTTATATTTATTTATTTATTACATGATTGGTGCTGAGCTCGCTCTTCTCCAGGTCTGACGTTTTCATATTCCTGTTCACAGAACTTACAGATGTTTTCCTCATCTTCGTCGTTGAGGATTCTTCACAAATAATATTAACTTCTTATTTTCTTTACATAAATCGAACGCTTAGCAACATATAATCCGTGTTGTCAATCCAAAATACTTCTTTTCCATTTCTATAAGGTATGTTCCACTAACGCATTTTCTAGATCATTAGAAAATACAGGATATCTTCACATTCTTATTAAAATAATATTTTCTGCAGCTCCATTCATCTTTACATATATTTCCAAAGTTGTTTAAATTATTGTATGTTAAATCAGTTTTTTTAAATTTAACTTACCTAAAATAGAACTGGCGGGGAACCCCATATTAGGCAATGAATAGAAATAATATTTTTTTTCATATTTACCAAAAGAAGTTATTTTATGTAACAATTAAATATAATCTAAATCGTCTTATCTTACTTTAAAAATAAACTAAATGAACACGGCTGCACTATTATCATTATTTTTTTTTTCGTTCGATCAAGCTCTTATGAAATATTTGCAAAATGAAAAATGTATATGCATGGAAGAATGTGGGTACGCCATAATAGGAGAGTACCCCGTATTAGGCGGTTTTCCTATGTGTATACCTAAACTATACCTAAATATAATATCAAATCGTCACCCCGGAAGAAAAGTGACATAACTTAAAAAACATGGTTTTGTAGTAAAGCTAATTTAAAATATTGAGAAATTTAAATGTGTTTTTCAAAAAGTTGTAAAAAATAGAACTAATGTTTGCGTAAACTAAGTAACCTCATTTTGAAAAGTAATTCTTAAAATACAGGTAATTTTTACAAAGGAAGAAAAGGTTGCCGTTAACCTGATCTTTCCGAAACAACCTAAAGATGCGGGTCATACCATACAATTGCATATTTTGGAAATATTTCAAACAAAATATCAAAATTTATACCTCGTATCTTTCAAAGTAAGAAATGTGGGTTCATTTTTATTAAATGTGAAACCTAAAATTAACAAATTTTAAAAATCGGGTATTTACAAACTAAATTGTATGGATTGTAATGCCATCTATCTTGGCCAGACATTAAGAAATTTTAATATACGCTACTGTGAGCACTTACGAGATTATAGATTAAAATAACCAGATAAGTCACATTATGCAAAACACCTCATTGCCACACAAACCTACCCTTAATAACATAATAAAAACAACAGTGGGGAGTACTTCATATAAGTGACAAGAAAGAAGAACTTGATTTTTGGAGGAATATGAAATAAGGCAACATCTAAAATATCCTCAATATACAGTATTGAATGAACAATTGAACCTGGGAAGTTCAATTATCTTAAAAAAGATCTGCCAAACTTGTATCGGTCTTGGAAAATGGTATTATCAGATATCGAAGTCTAGGTAGACCTTAACACATATTAAAACGCTTTGGAAGACTGTGGAAATTCAAGATAAGTATTATTTATCTTTCCATATTTATTAAATAAAATTATGAAATACTTACAAATGGTAATGTTTACGATGTTATTATATGACAATAAATCATGAAAACTGACATAAGTAGACATAATTCACTTTTTATATTATTTTCCTCTGACAACAACAAAAAAGTATCTTTACAACATAACAGTAGATATGATTTTTTTTATTAGTAAAGTCGTACTTCTTGTTTTATAAAGCATAAACGAAGAACGTCTTATCACAAAAAATATCAATTTTCATGCAAAAATATTTGAATTTGAAGTTTGGATGTAAATTTACAAAAAAAAATAGTCACAACAAAAATAGGTCACCAACATTCAGCCTCTTATCGAGTTATGTCTAATTGTATACCTACTAATAAACTTTACAAAAATATAGGAATTACCTATTAACTGTTACTAATGGAGTATGTTAATTTTATGAAAATTGAATTGATTCGATTTATTGAAAATGTGTTTAAAATGTTATTTAAAAGGTGCGTAAATTAAGTAATGAAAATGGCATTATTATTTCTAAGAGAGCAACTCTGGAAATATGGTACATGGAGGTGCGGCAGATAAACTATGTCTTCAGTTTTAAGTTGGTAAATTTATTTGATTGTCCGTAACAATTAAAAAAAAACAATGTTTTCTAGTGTTCTTTTAATTTTTAAACAACGGTGTGCTATCAAGTTTTGCTTCAGACTTGGGAAAAGTGCAACGGAAACTTCAGCAGCAGACTTACGAAGTCACTTTTTGGAATCGATTGAAAATAATCCCCATTTGTAATATGTAATATCTGAGTCTTGGGTGTTTGAGTACGACCCACAAACCAAACGCAGAGCATGGACTTGCACACTTCAACTTTTCCATAAAATCAAGAATGAGCAAGTCGAAGATCAAATGCATTGATTTGCTCTTTTGATACAACAGTGCGCCTTGTTATGCACCAATTTCAATAATGTTATTTTGGGGTACTAGAAAACATTAAGAAACCAGCGCTGTGGCTTCTTAAAGAAGTTATTTTGAAGAGATTAATAATTATAATACAACTTAAAATTAAAATTAAAAAGTTTCATTACTTAATATACAAACCTGGTATGAGCATAAATTAGTTTTAATATATTCCATTACCCACCTCGGTGGTCCGGCTGACTCAATGAGTCACTCTAGGGTAAAAAATGTAATAATTGACCACATTAAACCAACTTAGTGAAAGGATTATATTCTAGTTTATCAAGGTAATAATGGAATCGAAACTTAACAAATAAGTAGATTTCTTTATTCTAGAATGGCTGTATGTACTGTGCTACTGAGATATTATTATGGGGGGGGGGGTTATATCCATGAGATACAACAGATATTTTAGGAATCTTTGGATAGTAAATAAATAGCCATTATACGCTTCTTCTTATAATATTAATCCAATTCGGAATTTGATCGAGTTTCGTTTGGTATTCTTGACAGTTGCTCCTTGAATCTCTTTTTTGGTTTTTCTTCTCCGAGTTGGTGATAACAAACCTTTAAAAATAATTTATAGTTGTAAAGTACATGCACCGTAGAGCTCTTTTTACGCATGGCAAATCTATGGAAGTCAATTTTGCTTAAGCATTTATTTACAAATTTCGATAATTATTTTAATGATTTCAATCAATGTATAAGAGGTGTAAAAATATTTTTAGAAAAAGAAGAATATTGCTTAATAATGAGTGGTTGGGGTGTTTATGACCTCAGGTTGTTATCGCTTCAAGTCTGCCAAACTATGAAATCTGGAAAATGATATGTCAAGACATCGAAACCTGGGTCGATTTAATATAATTTTAAAAATCTTTGGAATACTGTGGAAATTCAGATAAATATAATTTATCTTTTTATTTTTATTATATATAGTTTCCACAAAGTAAGAGTTGCAACAATTAATGTGATTCTATATTTGTTAAATTTTATGTACATATCAATTACAAATACCTATATTTTGTTCTGTAATTTAAAACTCTTTGACACTATGTACCTATTTTCTGAAATTTTATAAATTACGCTATAAATCTTGTTACAATATGTATCTAGTATACATACAGTATGTTATGTTGATACTGAATCCAACACAGTCTTTTGTGTGGGGTTTTTTTAATTAAAATATTATCTAGTCGTCATTAAAATTATCTGAATTGCCCTGTATGTAAGATACTTATATTATAAAATCTGGGTACCCTTCATAGAATATAAAATTATCCTTTAAATATATTTCAATTGTTAGGTTGGTAATATGAAAATCAATTGAAATATTTAAAAGTAATTAATGGAAATGCAAAAATGAAAGTAATATTTACATTTGAAATGAAACATTTTCTTGGTCTGGAGTATAGCGGGATTCATCCCTGTATAAAGGAATCCCAAAGGAATCAATTGCGAAATAAATAATAGAGTAGCGAGTTGTAAATACCTATTCATTACTTGTGACAGAGTATATATATATATATATATAACCTACAGATACAAACATTATACCAATACAATACGAGGGTTTACTCTAGTCATTTGAAATGTGTAATTTTCTTATTACGATTGTTATCGATTTTTTATTAGGAACTAACTAAAACATTGTTTTTTATTTTACTTTCAACCGTAATTACATGTAAGTAATGCTTCAAATAAAGTACGAGGCTTCTCTTAAATCTAAATTTATAAATTTTTTTTTAATAACATTATTTGAGATGTTTGTAGTTTCTATTTATTTTAATTCATTACTGACAATTCTATAACATGAATTTTTGTTGAAGATATTTCTCCGCTTACAAACTTCTTAAATCACTGAAGCTCCAGTCGATAACAAATTGTCTCAAGAAATTCAATTTAGTAGAATCTGATGGCCGGTGATAGAATCTCCTGATCGGCAATTTCCTGTCAATCGGCAATTCGGATCCTCGCAATAAGGAGCAGGAGTAAAAAAAAGAAATGGGGAAACTTTTCCAGTTTGAGAATGATAAAGTAAAGGCTGACGATAACGATGGACTTCGACGTGTAAATTTCGGCGCAAATTCCATTTAGTTAATATATTAATACTTATGTAGTATTACTTCTTAAAAACTGGCCTTAAATTGTTCAAAAAGTAATCATTTCGAAAATAATATTTCTTTTCCAGATTTACTTAAATTATTAGAATTAGGAGAGTTTAGACTAAAGCCAACTTAGCAGCCTTGCAAATTATCTAAATTATATACGTATATTTATCTGTGATTCTGCTGTTTCTGAAGGGGACTTAAGGGTTATTAACGAATATTCTTGCTTCTTCAGTATATAAAATTTAAAAAAATGGAAACCAACTTCAGCATCGTATAAAGACACTGGTCCTTACCGTTCTATTCCACAACATTTGTTGGAACCCATTAAGGATACAATATAAAGCGCAAATGATGTAAATAACTTCCTAAAACTACCTTATGGAAATTTTTAGAATTATACGAGCTTAGATTTAAAGAGCTAAATGAATGATAATAATAAGTTGTAATAAGGTCTTAGCTTCATAGATATGTTTTGTTTCTGGCTACGTTTAGTAGTTAAGTTACAGCACACATCTCGCCTCCTCAAGAACCGCTTATGACAAATGGCGAACATTAATTAAAATCTCAAAAATGCGTGCTCCTCGGAAAAAAACCGTAAATAAAGAACTCTAACCGATTAGTAATATGGAGAAACGAGCATATTGAAAAAATTTCACAATCACGTGGTGAAGGTAGAACGATAAATAATTTAAGCTTAACTCATAAATAAACAAAGAAAAGTTGAACTGATAGAAGCAAAAATTGCGTATTTCATGTACTTCCAGGTAGAGATAAAAGAATATGTATTTTAAATTGTGGAGGACCGTTTGATTAAGTGAAGGATGCCTTCGTAGTATCGGCTAATGATGTAGAAAAATGTATCCTAGATTATCATTAACACACTGATATTACAATAAAAGCTCAACTAATCCTGTAATCTAACAATTTTTAATTATATATATGGAAGAGGCTTATACACAGTGCAGCTACTAGAAGTTTTAAAATTTGGAAATTTTAGCAAAGAGTATGTATGCAGTGGATAAGATCGTCAAAAGTTATGGACACACCATTCTGCGGTTTCCTCTTTACTCTTTATTCTTAGGTCTATAGAATTATTGTAGGCCCAAATGAAAAAAGATTTCCATGATGATGATACAACTTCAAAATAAAGTGAATACGTTACTTATTTAATAAAAACTGATTTATTAAAAAAAAATTATGTAAATTAGACAAATCTAATTAAACACCATTTAAGGCATTGAGAATAAATATTTAAGTTCAAAGATTCCACAAAAAATTATAAATATCTTTGCTGAAAGTTTTGACAGAAATTATATTTAAAGAGACTACACAGCTATTATAACTTAGAGATAAGATTTTTTTTTGTATTAATTACTTTATCATTTTGTAATAGTTAAAGAGCACACGACCAAAATAATATATCTGCTTTATAAGGACAAAACTACATAAAATAATTAGATTATATTATTGCGAAATGGCACAGCTTTGGGGGAGGCCACTTCTAATTTTGAGATTTGTTTATGAAAACACTTGTTTTCACCAAAATACCATTTTCAATACCAATATATACCAATGAAATACCAATGAAAAGGTTATTTTATAAAGAATTCAGCCTTATGACTGCTCGTTACGAAACCTTTGATATTGACGTCTTCTTGCAAGAACTAAAACTGTTACACTTTCCAAATTACCATATTTCGTTTGAAAGCAAATTTCAATAAATTAATGCACCATTACTCTTGCATTTTTTCCATAAACAATTGGTGTTATAAGTTTTTTTCTTGTATCAATTTTTATATTTGCAAATTATTTACTGTATATGTGTGACACTGTAAGTATCTGAAAAAGGTATTTTCGATACCATTACACTTATTATTCAATTGCATTGCAAAAATCAGATTTATTATTAAACAGTTTGGTAAAACTTTTTAACATTTTTAAAGATGTTAATAATTTGATCAACAGTTTGCTATGAAAATAAATCCAAATACCTAGGTTTGATTCTAGATACCAGGTTAAGAATGAAAGAACACATTAAAAAGGAAAGTGAAGAACTCAATTTAAAATTCAAACACTAGGTACTTCTGGCTCATGGAAAGACACTCGAACCTATCCCTGTACAATAAAAATAAAAATATAAGCAGATCTTAAAAACTATCGACTGGATAGGATACAACTCAGGGGTGTACAAGAGATAATTACATCGATATAATCCAAATATTCCAATATAAATGTCTACGTAGAATCGAGATCAACTTCATTTCCACGAGAATGCAAAAGTACTTCAGCTGCTGGACAACCACTGAAGACCGAAGAGGATAAAACAATTTAAACTTTTGTAGTACTGTATCATTGGATTAATTTAGTGATAAGTAAGTTGTAATATATTTATATAAAAGTTGGTTGTTCTATTAAACCAGTTTTAATTGTTATCACACAAAGTGCGATTAATAATAAAAATATATTTATAACTAAAAAAATAAATTATTTTTGTATTCTTAAAAATATCAAAATTGCATTATTCTAGTGAACACAATCTGACTACACTATGAGATACGAATATTCGAAGAAATACATTTTCTAATAATTTGCAATAGATTATACCTGTATATTTTGAAGACATGTTCTGAATGCATATACTATAGTCTGACAATTGGATAAAGTGATCAATAGCAAATCCATGTAATAGTTATCATAAATTACGCAATTAACAGGACGTCGAGTATACAATGGAGTAAAAATGATATCAATGAGCCTTCAACTAAAAGTAGGTATTTGGTGATGTTTAAATCGAAATGTAATATAGTACCTATTAATATATTAATCTTGTCATTGGCTTCATTATTATTATTATAGAATTCGACATTTCTCAGCAAGGTGCTGAAAATTGACCTATCCCAGGTATGAAGTATCAAAAGGATTAGGCTCAGTCATCATTAATTTAAAAACTTATGTACAATGTGATATGTATTCAAAATTACCGCTAAGTTCTACGTAAGTATTTTGGTGAACTCCTACTGTGAAAAGGCTCTTTGCTAGGTTTTAGAAATAGGGCCGATGGTTGATAGGGATTACCAGTACAACTTCACCCTTGTTAACATGCCACATCTGTTTAATTTTCAAGGCCAGGTCTGCATATTTAGCCGTCTTCTCATGGTTTTTGTTTAACACGTTTTTATTTCGCACTGATTGACCCACAAGAAGAACTGAGTTGACTTCATTCTCGATATCACCACCATATTCGGTCGGCTATTCATTACTTATCTATCGGTTATAATAGGCAAGTCGTAGTATAGTCAAAAGTTATTATTCTCGAGCATTTTCTGTGGTTGATATTTACAGTATGGCGTATGGGTATTAAGAAGTCCTAAGTTGTTCGCTAACTTTTGGTGGATATATTGTAGACCTGATAGTGTCGTCGTAGGTAATCTATTGGTTAACACACTGCAGCCGGCTGTTATGTTCTGTATAATTTCAGAAGCCTGATGACATTTTCTACATAGTTTAGTTTCTATATTGGGATCCCTACAAATAACTTTCTTATGATTATTTGCACTTACTGCCTGATCCTGGATGGCTATCAAAAACCCCTCGGTTTCTGGAAAGACACTATCATTAGAAAGCCACTTCTTTGATGTTTCTGTATCAATGTGTGTTTGATGAAGGTCATTATGATGTGTGCCATGGAGTTCCGTTTGTGCCCACATATCTTCTTTTTCGAGGTCTGGTACGATATTGAAATTTGCTCATAGTGACATGAGATTGAGCGGAGAGTAGTCTTTGTCTGTTTTGACAATTATGTTGTGTAGCTCAGACGTTTCTGCCTTGATGTAGAAGTCTCTTATTCTTATTATTTGTCGCGCATATAGGTTGCTTATGTCAATTGCCTTCCTTCCTTTCTCGATACTAGATGATATTTCTTGTCACCAAAGTTCGTTGTATAGCTTCCTTCTTCGTATTAGTCCGTATTAATCCATTAGTCCATCAGAGCTGAAGGAATGAGGCTGCCAGCATTTAATTCCGACTTCAGTAGTGCTTTAATTTGCTTCATGTACTGCTCCTTGACTCAAGATTTAGCTTGCTTATGATCTAAAACCCTAGCTTGCTAGGTACAACTTTCCATCCCATGTATGATGTCACCATTTGGCAGCACCGTATCCTCGTCGACATTTTTTCCCTTTTCAGTATGTGTGTCATTTGAAAATCTTTATGTTATATTCAATAGTTGTTGCATTTGTTTTTCGCCCGCAGCATACAATTTAATGTAATCCATATTCAGAAGATCGGAAATAGTAAAGGTTGGATCCCTATTATCTTTGATCTTGAAACCATACTTGGTTTCATTGAGTATGGTGGAGAGTGGATTCATAGCGAGACAGAGTTATAATGGGCTCAGAAAGTCACCCTTGTAGATTCCCTTACTGATTGGTATTTCACTGGTTCTTACATACTTACTGTTAAGTTGAAGGTATAAATGTGTTCGCAACTACTTCATTAGCGTTGCAAGGAAGGAGCTTATTGTGGGATGTATTTTGTACATTCTTAAGACCTCCAGAAGTCAGGAATGAGGGACACTGCCAAATGCCTTCTTGTAGTATATAAAATCAGTGAAAATATTTCTTTTTTACTTGTAAACTTGTTGAAGAATGACTGAATCTATGATAAGCAGTTCCTTGTACCCTTGATGGTCTTTCTTGCAAGCTTTTTGTTCCTCGGCCAATATGTTATGTGTTTATAAATTTTGTTAATTATACACGAGGTTAGTAATTTATAGAATGTTGGTCAGCAAGTAATTGGCCTGTAGTGGAAGAGATCTTCTGTTTGGTTGCTCTTTGGTAGCATGTATGAAGAGACAAGAGTGAGGAATGTTGGGGTATCCCCTGGATGTTGCAGGATATGAGTAAACTGTACTGCCAATCTCTCGTGTAGGGAAGGGAACCTCTTGTACCAAAGTATTGGATATTATCGACTCCCGGTGCTTTCCAGTTATTTGTGGCTTTACTACTTCTGTTACTTCTGCAGCTGTAATTTCTTCAAATGCCATTTGTAGAACGTTCACATCCTCCTGCTGTAATCTTATCCAGCTTGTAGTGTTGTGTTTCTTTTAGTTTGACCACAGGAATGACCAGTAGTCTGTTAAACTCTTGTGAGTTGGAAGGCCTTGGTTGATATTGGTAGATCTATTATCCTCTTGTTGTTTTCGAGCCGACGTTGCCAAGCAGGCTTTAGATTTTTGTAGACGGTCTTCCTTTTCCTTGGAAAGATTACTTGTTGTTTGTAGTATCGTAGAACAGCTACAGCTCTGCGATATATTTAAGAATTCAATTGTTCTAAGGTGTTGTACTCTTGGACGTGTTCTTGAAACAGGCAATTTAAAGCTTGTAGCTTCCTGTTGCTGTGCTTGTTTGTCTTTAACTTAAGTAACTTTGGTCTCTGCGTAGGGTTGATGCCATTGAATTCCGCCAATGCTCTCTTAAGTTCAATTAGGGCTTTTCAACTTATAATGACTTTTTGTTTTCGTTTATGGTAGTTAACTCTCATCTTTGTAGCTCAAGAAGGAGCTCGTCACGTATCTGTTGCAGAGCTGGCGCAGAGATTAAATTGTTTTTAATAATAGTCAGACGCTGGTCAGTGATATGTTGTTATGTCAAGTGACGTAAGTGTGGGTATGTCTCAATAAAAGCTTGATGGAGGGCGTCCCTGTACATGGTCAAGTCAGTTTCGTTAATCTATAATAGGAACCCATTATAAAAGTGACAGTCCCAGCAATCTGCAAAAATATACAGGATGTCCTATTTAAATTAAAAAAGTTGAGGGTATTTTCGGTTACACCGGAAGTATATTATTAACAAAAAAATATACATCAACTGCATTTTGCCCTATTGCACTTACTTGCAAAATTTCATAAATATCGTAGGTTTCATTATAAAGAAATTTACTTGGTTCCATACTTTATCCTAACCATGTATAATTATTTAGAAACCTTCGATCCGACTGAACCGAACATTAAAGATTTCGAGTTGGAATAAGGAAATACCCGGAAACTGTCGTAAAGTAATAGGTTTATAAGGATTTATCATATTCTACAATTATTTGTCAGACCGTAGATCCTATTTTCCTTGAACATTTTGCTAGCAAATTGTGATAGTCAGGACGTATGGGTAAGATCTACTCTGTATCAGGTGCGCGACTAGTGATCCACACTACTTGTGAAATATCCTATTTATTAGATAATAAAACTAACACATCATCAGTTGTGACCATCAGTATTATAGGAGTTCTTCTTCTACACTCAGTAGTTTATATAGATTAATATCCTACGAAATAAACTGATTTATTCATTGGTTAGTTTTGAAAACAAAATACAATAGTATAAAATAATTAGAAGAAAATAAACGTTCGGAACAGAGACTTTCATCGCATTAAATTGAAAACGTTTCGGATTGATCTGTCGAGTACACACAAACACACCCACTGGAAAATTAAATTACAAAAGTGTGGAAGTGAGTTTCCCATCAGGCGAAACTTGCGCGTCACAATGGAAACCTTATGAAGATTTGTTCCGTTGCAAAGTTTTCAATTTGCATACGGAAGCGCACTTCATTATCTTAAAGGAGTTTGCTTACGATATTCTACATAGCTGCTTATTCCTAACGTAAAAATATAATTATAGTGTAGCTCGTATTTTACTGGTTAAAAGTATTACTTCATTAAATGTATGCAGGGTGTGTCACATGTAAATATGCAACTAAAGAAACAAGATAGCTGTAGGTTTTATTTCTATGTAAGAAATAGTTAGTTTAGTTAGTCTACAATCCGCCAGTACACCTTTTATATTATACAAGGTGTTTCCAAACATATCTATCGAAGAAGTGCATACTGAAAATAAAGTTATAAAAACATATAATTTTCTATTCGCACTTAAAAAAAATTTAACTGTTTTAAACCCATTGGACGATTTTTTAACCAGAACGGAGGTGACGTAGTTAGTACGTTTTATTAACGTATACTTGCTAGCTGGGACCCGAGTGAATCAATAATTAATAAGTAAGTAAACAAAACAGTTCATTGATGATTTAGCAGCCAAAAAGCAGATAACAGCAGGTAGAAATCGAAAGAGAATAGCAGGCGTTGCAATCAATAAATCAATCAAGTGTGGTGCTGACAGAGGCACGTGCTGGTCGCGCGACTAAACGTAGTCCGTTAGTTCCGAAACAATCGGTTTTATGCATGCAAAAAGCATCACTCAGGTGGTTCCCCCAATAAGGACGGTTTATTGAAAACGTAATTCTTACCCTTCGCTTTATTGCGCTTAAAAGGGTCATGTAAATATTGCTTTATGTCTTTTATGACTAAATATAAAAGGCATGTAGGTGTATCATTATATTGAGAAAAATTGCCAGTCATTATTTCCTATTTATTATCATTAAAACCTTGGAACTCATCCCCATATGTATAAAAGACATCTGCAAGATAAAATTGAAGCATTAAAATTACTAAGAGTAGATATTTTTATTTAAAAATCGTTATTGAGTTGTCGAAAATGTTTAAACTAATAAATGAGATAATTATTAATTTGCCTAACCGAAATGTTTAAACTAAAATTTATTCAAGTAAAATGTAAATTTAGTAATACCCAATATATAACAATATTGATAATATGGTACGTGGACAGAATCCGGCATATTTTGCGTTCGGACCATTAGCTGACGGTCAAAATGATTGAGGAAGATTTTAGTTAGAATTATACCGTTTATCAAATTTTGACTTCGTAATTACAGATAAGAAAAATCTGCGCCAAAATGATTCCAAAAATCTTTTCCCAAGACCAAAAGAACGTCAGAAGTGAAAGGTACCTTCAATTTTTGGAATCGATTCAGAATGATCCACTTTTTTTGTAACATAATGACGAGTGTTGGGTTCATTGTAATCTCTCCAAAGCCCTGAATGAGCAAGTTGAAGTTCATAGACATGCTAATTTACTTTTTCAGTAGCCAAAACATGGCCCACAAAGAGAAAAAGACTATAACCGACTACGCAATATTAAACAGAAGTTTATTCGAGTTTTCTTACTTCATTTACTTACCTCGTTGTCCGTTAGTAATTCCTGATTAAGGCAAGCCGCCTCTTCCACTCATAACTCGAAATTCTCTCTGGATAACAATAATTGTCAGATTGTGAAACAGAAATAAAAAGTTAAATTACTTTACCAATCTTTAACAGGGAAAACTATATCTCATATCTAAAACTAAGGATGTTGAAAACATTTTTACATCCTTTTCCGAATACCTTCACTGTTAAAATATATGTTTGTCGAAATAATGTACACGCTACGACGAAATTCCATACAGTAATATTATTTAAAGACTCATTTCTAAGCAACTACCTAAATATGCTTCCTAATAAAGTTATTACTATATCAAAGAAAGCTTCTCTCATCTAATTAAAAACTTCACTGGGCGGAAAATTAGAGATTGATAAACTTACTTATTGATATGATTTTGAAAATTATTTTTATATTCAAATTACGAATTACTTAATTAGATAATGGAAAAAATTACTTGAATAGATAATAAATATAAGATTTGTTTTTGTTTTTCTAAATAACGTAATTTACTTAAATAGTCTAGTTTTTTAATGGTGGTAAATCTAGAACTGCTTAGGATAGTAGGTAATGGAAAAATATGTTAGTACGTCAAAAAATTTCATTACTCAATTCTCATATTGTTAAGTAATTTAGATGAATGGGAATTATGCAAAATTATACTAGAAAATTTTCATTTTGGACCCCATATATATTATTAAATTTAAGTCCTCGTTTTCGTTTTTAGGTGAAGACGATGAGCTCAATGTAGAATTCATTAGCAATATTTTATTTTGAACGTTTTTATATCCATAAACGATAAATGAAAAAACATATATATATGATCATCAAAAAATGGAAACAACTAGGATGGTCTCAGTCCGTTCGCACTTTTGAATCATCTAAAACTTTTCTTAAAAGAAACTATAGCACAAGACGTCACATTTTAAATATTTAATATAAAAAAACAAACATTTCTAATGTGGTAAACATTTTACAAACAGTTTAGCCACAACTAGAAATACGAACACCATTAAAATAAGTATTAACATTCAAAACGCCATCCATTAAACTACTCCAATATATTCATGAAAATATTGATTATATGTACATATAACGGAATTCTCTTTGATTTGACCGGTACTTTTCTTACAATCAATTACACTTTCTAAAAATAAAACTAAAGATAGTAGACTTATAGGTAGATTTAGTTTTAAATATGTATATATTTATACAGGGTGAGGCATTATTGTGGCAAAACTCGATTAGTTCGCTATTATTGAAGTTACGAAAAAAAAGCTTTTACAAAAAGTGTAGGCAGTCTTGAGATTCACATTTTAAAATTAGTCCCAAATATACCGTGTGTTCAGGAGCGCAGGGCCAGACAAAAATATTGTTTTTTTAAATTGAACACCCCGTATATTTTTACATTTTTATAAGCCTCTTACCGAGCTAATTTCAACGATGTATCATACTTGATGTCTATTATGTTTAATAATGGATCTACAGCCACCTGAAAATCTTATTTTTTTGAATCCTATCCTAACTTTTCAAGTTCTATGCTACGGCATTAAATAATATTTGATACAGAGTGATTGAAAATCAGATGGGAGTTCAAATTTTTGATCACTCTGTATCAAATATTTTTTTAATACCATATAATATATACTTCAACGCCCCTTAAAGCTAGAATTACCTCACATAAAAATGACATTCGTAATAACGAAAATACATGCGATTTAGCAAATCATGTCCTTAATACAGGACATCATCCTGATTACAAGAACACTAAAGTATTGGAAGTAGAAAAAAATTACTTAAAAGATCATTTTTAGAAATTACACATATAAAAAACGAACATAATGCAATGGAGTCAAAAACTGATATCCAAGGTATAAATATAATTTATTCCAATATATTTCACTTGGATGATCCATTTCAACAAAATAAACAATTAAAAAATAATATCACTGATAATATTTCTGATAATTGCTTTTAAAAATAGAAATTTTTTATAACAATAGTAATAACAATTTGTGCCCCCTAAACAAGGCTGGTAGCCTTGAAAAAACTATGAGATACACTCTCTTATTATTGTGGTTGGATACCACAACCGAATACTTTGCAAATATTTGGGTCTGTTTAATATATAAGTTATGAAGCGTTCTATAATACCTATAGCAAAAAAAAAATTTACATTATTTTCTTTTTATTTTATTTTTATTACATAAAACATAATATTTAAACATACAAATTAAATATGATGTATATTTAACGTCAAATGTCAAAAGAATTTTGAGTTTGACATTCTTATTCCTTCTTTCAATTAAAATTTAGTTCCTTTCAAAAGTTTAAATGGTAAAGATTAAAAATTATCTTTAAATACTATTTTATAAAATTTTTTTCTGTGTTCTATGATGATATATTGTTTTAGTAATAACAATCTCGATCACTGTAAGTAAAAGTATTACAAACCCATATATTTATGTAATATTTTTAATATCTTGTAGAATGATTGATGAAGGAATAAAGATTTTCCCAAAGCTCTCAAACTAAGTGAAAAGAGTTTCTCAATTTATATCCATAAAAAATGTAGCTGCATACCAAAGATTTTTACAATTTCGTTGTTTAACTAGTTAGCCGAGACTTCTTTGGTTTTATATATATATATATATATATATATACAGTGTGTCCACTTAAGTTCGCACCATATGGAAAACTTTTTTATTATTAGTTTTATGAAAAAAAGTTATTCTTTATAAAAAGTTCTGCATGGACTAAAACCTGAAATACAACCATCGGATTTAAAATTTGTTGAGCCGTATACAAGGTTTGTCGAAAAATATAAATTTTGCTCAAGAGTAAAGTACCTTTAAATTTGACAATATCGAAAAATGTTACTAAAAAAAGTTGATCAGAATTAAAAATTACGTTTAAATATGCAGGTACATCCATTTAAATTAAAACTTCAGATTATTTTATTTTTTACTAATATTTCTATTTTGAATGAACATTTATCTCTTGTGATTACGAAACACATGATAACCTTTTAGTTTTTCGATATTTTCTCATAATTTTGCAATTAAAACGTTTAATAAGTGCATATTCATTAATTTTGCAAATAATAAAAAATTGATGTACTTGCATATTTAAACGTAATTTTTAATTCTGATCAACTATTTTTAGTAACATTTTTCGATATTGTCAAAAATAAAGGTACTTTACTCTTGGGCAAAATTCATATTTTCTGATATACCTCGTATACGACTGGAAAAATTTGATATCTGATGATTGCATTTTTGGTTTTGGATCATGCAGAACTTTTTATAAAGAATAATTTTTTTTCGTAAAACTAATAATAAAAAAGTTTTCCATATGGTGCGAACTTAAGTGGACACACTGTATATATATAACAAAACGGGCAATATTGACTGACTAGTTGAGCAAAAATTGGGATCTAATTGGAGATGCAGTCAGTAAGGGAGTCGGCCAGAAGAGAAATAAATCTCTTTGATTAACTGTCGAGCTTTCGAGAATGTTTATTCCCTTTATCAAGACAAACTAAAAATTATTACAAAAATTAGTATTTAGTAAATATGGAAAAATAAAGAAGTAAGACTAAAAAGAATCATGTTATCTCGCAAAGTTGCTTTTTGTTGTTGTCAGAAATAAGTAATATAAAAAGTGAATTATGTCTACTGGTGTCAGTTTTGATAATTTACTGTTATATAACATTGTAAAGATTACCATTTTTAAGTATTTCAGAATTTTATTTAATAAATATGGAAAGATAAATAATACTTATCTTGAATTTCCACAGTCTTCCAAAACGATTTAATAGATATTCAAGCCTACCTAGGTTTCGGTATCTGAGAATACCATTTTTTTAAAACAGAAAGAAGTTTCTTCTTTTAATCCTGTATATTATAAACATAGATTTAAAACTCTTAAATTCTTGTTCTCATTAGATTTTTGAAAGGGCTATTCCTTAGTTTCAATAAAATTTGATATCTTTTACACAAAATTTTACATAAATAGAGGTTGAAAATAATGTCTAGTCATCATTAATCAATAATTTTACAAATTTACCTATTAAATATTTTTTATATTAATTAATAATATTGCATTAAAATGTCGAAACTTCTTATTGAGTTTTTATATGATAAATTACTTTCACATTATCAGTATTTCAAGTTAAAATATAGAAATGATGAATCCTATGGATCCCTATTACAATATCCTTCTTATTTTCCGTCTAAATCTATTATTAATTATATTTATGTAGGCAAAGCTATTGTATTTTCAAATCCTACCTCCGAGTTACTAATTTTTATTATGTTTTAATCTGCTTTGAAGTTCTTACAAATATTCTTAAAATACGTTTATACGAAAACCTCATAACATGTATAAACTGCTGTTTTTTATTCAACGTATTCGTTTATTGCATAAGGCATTATTTTTATATTGTTTGGTTAATTATTTCATTAAGAAACAATTTTCTCTAAATTATATATGGAATGCAATATTTATTTCCCTCATAACCGTATTAAACACTTTCTATTGGATTTTATCCAATAAATTAAAATTACTAAGCGTTAACAACTTATATAAACCATTAGTTAATAAACAAAGTGTTAATGTATGATAAACGATTTCTACTTAAACCATGAAGGACGTTGTTATTGCCCGACCACTTCTTCTTTCAATTAGTGACTGCCCTCTAAAACACATCCACTAATACTATTTTTTTAACGCCACTAGCGTTTTTGTGCATTGCATTCAATGCACTGGGTTAAATCTAAAAAATAGGTTTGAAACTATTTAAATCAACATGACTAAATCATTAAAATAAAATGTATCAGACATAAGCCTTAATCTATTATTATAATAACTTTGGATTTATATGGATTGAGTTTTATAAACAATTATTCCGTGAAAATTTAGATTACTTCGGTCTGTGTGTGCTAAAGGAATAGAGAAATCAAATATTCATTATTGTAGACAGCGGAGGCGCATAACGTGAAATGAAAAATACAAAAAATCGGTAATATACGCTCAAATATTTTTCAAGTGGTACTGCAGCCACTCTCCTACTGCTATTGCCTGCATTCCTCTACCAACTCGACGGAAAATTTCCTTTGAGAGGGCGCTTCAATGAACTTCAAAGCGGTGAGGAGAAATTGCCAGGCAACCTGCAACGCCCGTTGTATTATTGCAAATATTTTTTCGCTACATCTGCCTTAAGACCCACGTATCTCTAAAGTAGCAATTGAAACAACAATTCAAATCAACCTAATATTTCAGAGGAAAACAGTCGAATAAAAGTATATCGATACTAAAAAATAATAACGACAATAATTTAAATTCCAAAAAAATAACAAACAATTATAAGTTTATAAAACCGAATCTCTATATTAAATCCGTTTTTGATGATAAAATTTGTTTAGCTGTAGATTATTATGTTTTTTTTTTTGTAAAACTTGGCCAGTGCTGAAAGTTATCTTCGTCGACTTTACTATTCTCTTCAAATAAGTGCGATAGACTGGAATTACTTTTCTTATCCATTTTAGCTTCAAAAATATCAATTGTATTTCTTAAGTCATCTTTCTATTTTAAAGCTTCTTTCAGCTTATTTGCCTCCTACAATCTACAATTCCATTAGAAACTTTTAGTGATTAGGAAGGTGCCAAGATCTTTTAATCAAATTGAATCACTGCTCGGACCCTTTATATGGAATTTCCTGTAGAGGACACTGAAAATGAAAACCCTAGAAAAGACAAAGCTGGTAGCAATCCTACGCATTGTGATCGTAAGAAGAACTGAAACAGAACTAAGTAATGTCGACCACAAATAACCTTCTGGAAATGATAAGTCGATGGATATGACATCATAATCTACAGATGATACACCAAAACACCCAGAGATTGCTACTAATTGAGAACAAAAAAAATATAGACACCAATTAGTTTCAAAATAGAATGGATCCGGAATGTACAAAAAAAAAGAGCGTTAACAACCCAGGCATTACGAATGAAAAATTTAAAGGAACAGTTAGACCGAGTTAAAGCTAGAGATTATCAGCGGTAAGAAACTGAAGTTACAAGACAACATAGAATAGAACGTAGCCTGTAAAATTGCCAGCGTTAAAGAGATTCGAAACGATCGGCAAAAACATCACAAAGAAAAATGAAGCAAGAGGAAGGAAAATTGGTAAGAATATTGTAAAAACATTCAATAGAGTAGATGGATACCAACTATGAATTCTTGATTTAATCAAAAGGGTAAAGAGGGTTGTAGGACATTTAACCTTCTGACCAAATTCTTAACGAGCCATAGGTAATTTATGGGATACCATTTCAAAATAAAATTAAAAGTATTTTTTCATTTTCATCATAAAAAAATGTGGGCGCGTGGACTGCAACCATCAAGAGAACCATCTGCTTATTTACAAGATTAAGCTCTCTTACTTAACAGAATATTTGGGTATGGATTTAGATATCAAACCACGTTGGATTTTCCATGATTAAGATAGACTGTAGTAGCTGTAGCAACTAGAAAGAAATTCTAAGTTGCTTACAAATAACCATCTTGTTTTTAGTAAGCAAAACACTAAAACCATTTTGCATGTAAATCGGACTTTTGAGTTGTTCTAATAAAGTGGCAAATTCAAGCGATCAACGTGTTTTTAGATCAAAGTACCCAGGAAGATCAGCAATTTAATTTAGTGCTGTGAAATTCATTAGGTTCTAGTGGAAACTCAAATTTTGAACTTTTTTAAAAATCATAAAAACCGACTTCTATTTAACATTTTGGTCTAGAAATTATTTAGCTTCCAGCCAGCAGGAAGACCCAACAGACAAAACCTAAGCTAAGAATACTAATACCGGTAGAATGCAGAGTGTTGTACTATTTTGTGAACACATCAAACATAAATTAATTATTTCAACTCTTACTCTATGGAAATTATTCATAATAAATATGGAAAGATAAATAATACCTATCTTAAATTTTCAGAATACATATTAAAACGCTTTTGAAGACTAAGCGTTTTAATATGTATTCTGGGCTACTTAAGTTTCGGTATCTGACAATACACCATTTTCTAAGACTGACCAAAGTTTGACATATCTTTTTTAAAAACGTAAATTAAGAAAGAAAACACATTAACCAAATTTCAGACAATGAAATTATAAACCTATTTAATTTATTATAATTTTATATTCAAAACGAAGGCTTACCAATGGGTAGTCCAAAATCACCAATGTTGGCAAATATTTTTATGGATAATTTTGAACAAAAAATTTTTGATTCAAATATAGATATGTTGATAATATTTTGTCTAGTTTTAGAGGTAGTGATAGACAACCAAAGCAACACATTTGGTCTCAGAAATAGATATTATAGAAACCGGAACTATATATTAGTAAATACTTCAAACCTGTTCCCTATTTTATTAAATTAAACATACTAATAACTTTGTAATGTTGAAAAACTGTTGCAGTTACCTATTTGTTACTTAAATTAACTACAACGAAGGTCTGCCACCTTGAACACATTTTTAAATTTAATGAAACTACCCGGCTACTATTAAAATAGCTTTTAAAACTATTACTTTGAAACGGCAAAGCTTTGAGGCACTTACAAGTTTGTGGACCTAAATTGTGACAAGACATATAGTGAATTATACTTAAAATCGCTACCCTGTGGAATCATTATACTATTTAGTAGCATAAAATTAAACAAAATAGTTTCCATATTAATTCAGCTTATAGATACACAATGGAAACAATAGTAGAAGTATTTCATATAAGTGACAGAAAGAAGAACTTGATTTTTTGGAGGAATATGAAATAAAGAAATACCAAAAATATCCTCAGTATACAGTATTGAATGAACAACTAAACCTGGGAAGTTCAATTATCTTAGATCACCTTTTGAATTAAATAATACTAACAAAATATATTTTTAGAAAAAGAAGAATATTGCTTAATAATGATTGTTGTCAGGTTTTTGACATGAAATTTATTTACGTTTTTAAAAAAGATGTCAAGCATATCTATCTTGGAAAATGATATTATCAGATACTGAAACCTAGGTAGACCTTAATACAAATTAAAATGCTTTGGAAGACTGTGGAAATTCAAGATAATTATTATTTTTATCTTTCCATACTTACATCAAACATAGCATAACTTTCATTTTTAACGTTAAATCTACTTTAAAATTATGACCATCTCCATAGTCCTTCTACACTTTTGACTTTTTTCAGCCAAAACAAGCTAATTCCCTATTATATTTCAATTATACTAATTTAGTTTTTATAATTTAAATATATGAGAACAATCTTATAACACCACAGTTGAATTCTCCGTTACTTTTTTAAACGAATCTATTAAATATCTTATTAAAAAATCACTAGCAGATCGATATAACCATGGAGGATGATCACTCTATATACCCCAACATTGCTAGTCCCGCGGGAACCGATCGCGAGTGCAGTTTCATGTCCACATTATTCTTGATTTCCTGCCATGACGGTTGAAGCCACGCAATCCTGCTCCTACGTTCCTGCTCCTGCTCGCACGTTTCTAGCTACAGCAACGTCGAATGCTTTGCTTTTCGGTACCAGTAAATAAGGCCGGCACCGTTTGGTCCATTACAACTAGGTTACAATAATATTTATTTATATACCTCCTTTATTTTAGTTATATAAAATATAGAATCAATCATTACACGAAAAAAATCAATGTGTTGAAATATTTGTTTTCTTTTGCGGCTGTTACAAACAAAAGCAACGAAGTTAGAATTATTGATGGAAGAGCTTACCTTCCACAATATCACACCTAAAAAGAAGAAGGAAAATAAGAATTCTCCTAAAGAAAAACCAATTAAGTTCAATATTTCAAAAATGATTTATTAATGAACAGTTAAAATATTAGGTAATAGGAAATAAAAAAACATTTGAGTTGACGACATCAGGAACTTTTTAGTTCTTCATTGGTCTTCCCTGCCATCAAGTTCCCTTCTTTCTTCTAAAATTACTTTAACAGTGTTATCACCCTTTATTTTAGTAAAGTAGTTCACAATTCAAAAATTACAAATATCCAGTAAGAAAAAAAATCCATTCCAAATCCATTTTAACCCAACAATTTTAATGTTATGTTATGTTTTTGGGTTTGCTATTTATCTATCATTATATTAAGAATATTGTACCTAATTATTATATTAAATATTATTATTTCTACCCTATAATTCTTTTAAGTCTAATTGATTTCCTGATTCATATAATTCCATTTTTTTTAACTTATTCTACTAGATTAAGAAGGATATCCTCATGTACCAAAAAGCAATGTACATGAAAGTGCGTAAATTTCGGCTGAATTAAAAATTAGCCCGAAGGATATATTTATTCTCCTGGTGTTTGAAAAGATCCCTATTTTGGCAGATGACAAAAGGGGAATTAAACAGCCAGAAACACGTCCTTGATAAAGAATTTTTTACCGCTTGACAAATAGTTAGATTATGAAATTAATATTTGCATATTTTATGGTCCTTAAAATGACGGATTTTGCTCATCAATATTATTAAATATCTCTTCTGTAAAAAAAACATACTTAAATACTAAATAGATAATATTTCAAAATAAACACCAAATTCCAGTGTCATAATTTACTACAACTTAAAAATAAAAATCTCCAATGGAGCTTTATATTGTTCTTTTATTTAAGCCTCTCAAATATATAAAGCATTGCTGTTATAAGACCAAAATCACAAATACCTATATGGGGGTATATCATAATAGGCAGTTAAAATTCCGATTGAGTACTCTTGCCCTTTCCTGCGGGACCTTTTGGATATTTATTGTAGTGATACTGATATACGGAAAATCTCTTAAAGTAACTAAGGAAATAAGTAAATAAAAACCAGCAAAATACATAGAAAGGAAAATGTCCTTTTTTTCATTTTTTCAATAAGATTAAGTATGACAAGAAAGATGTTACATTAGAGGCTGATGGTTAAACTACAGAACTGGAAAGTTACAACAATCCCCAATAACTTTTCCTTCCTGAATCTTTGATATTGCATTGAAAATAGAAGAAATCAAGAAATATCAGAAAGAAGCATATTTGAACTAATGCTTTGTAATATATAAGGTAACTCTTAGCTTTTACTGTTGAAAGACTTAAACAAAATAGAAACATCGCTCCAAGCTTACAGTAAATGATTTGAAGTGAATCCATATTAAATTTATGACTAGACCTCCTAAAGTCTCACGAAGCATAAAAAGGACTACCGTATATCAAGGTGCTGTCCAGCAACGAAGAATACATTTTAACCAACGAGGGAAGTCCTAACGCAATTTTTGAGAAAAATACTAAACCAATTTCGTTGAAATTTTCAGTGCTCATAGATTAAAGTCAAATACGTGTCGGTGGACTATTTTCATTTCTTTCTTTAATCTAATCTATAGGATTTTTAATACAAATCCCGTTGCACGTCATATATCAATTATGAGATCACGACCCTGCAGTGTTGTCGGCTTGTCTAAATTGTCGAGGAATGTAGGAAGTTTCAAAAATGTAAGGTTAGGTTATGTTGTTTAGCTTTATTATTATGAAAAATTAATTTATTGAAGCGTATATGAACAATATATGATCCTCACACTCAAGACACTTCATCCTGCCAGTTTTAAAGTACATTTGAAAAATGTTTTTCTCAGTTGATTCATTAGCAATCTACAACTGTGATATTCTTCTTCTTCTTGCTGTATTATTTACTTTTAATATTCAATAATCTGTTATAAAAATCGTTATATTATGTTGTTTATTTGTACTATATTTTTATTAAATAAATAAAATAGAGACATATAAAAAAGATAGCAAACTATTTATTGTTATTAAAATAAGACAATGTTTTGTTTAAAAAAATATATATTTTTCTTATAAGAAACAATTCAACTACAATATTCGAATTCCTACAAAAGGTAAATCCTTTCTCCTAATTCAACTGGTTGACGGCCGGACGTCAGAAATCGTTGAAATATTTCAATCTAAATACTCGACAACGTCGCATCAAGGCATGCCAATCGCTACAATGTCATTTCTTCATCATAAATACGAGTCTCATGGGCGTAGAAAATTTCAAAATTATTTAATGTAAATTATGTTTTTTTGAGTACTAAACATATAATAATGATTTATAAACTTTATATTATAAAGAATAAGACGTATATAAGCCAATATAATCGAAATAATTCTAAAATTATCAAAATAATTACGATTACTTTTTCGGTTTTTTAGTACTGTGACTACGTTCATGAGTCCTCGTGAATTTTCGTGATGTTTCGTATGATTTATCTTAGTTAGGGAAATTTTAATTAGTTGGCAGTACTATGACGAAAGAGGTACGTCACTCCTGACGTGCTACGGTATTTGTACTAAAAATCCTATATATAAGCTACAGCATGCGTAATGACCCAAATTTTACTATTTATTTCTTCAAATACAACATAATACGTCCATCGACATGCGTACACTTCTTAACTTTCAAAAATGACCAAAAACATCTTTTCAAAATATTGAGAAATAGTGGGGTTGCATCAAAATTTCTGAAATTAGTGATTTTAACATTCCCGGGCATTATTTAGCATATTTCCCTCCTTCTTTTGGTTCAATATTTTTCCGTTAGCGCTGTCAGCACTCTCTAACGAGATTCAATCGAGCACAGTTGCCATATTATATGAAATTTCTTTAGATATGTAAGAAACCATATACACAATTGTATAATAATTATTATTAGTACACATGGATTCATTCATTTAAGTAAAATATCTTTTTGACCTTATTTAAACTGCGAGATATATATACGTATATTTCCAAATGGGATATATAAATGGGATCATGACATTACTCGCGTAGAAGATGTACCTAAAATTTGTTTAGTTTAGATTTTAGGCTATTGGAGGATATTTTATCAGAGGTGTAGCAGAAATTTGTTTTGTAAAATAAATTATATCTTATAAAATCTCTTATCATTAAAATTCAATTATTTAGATTAATTTCAATTATACAAGGTATAGTTATATAATGCCTTTATGCATAACGTAAATACAAGGTAGTTGAATATTTAAATTTATAATAGTACGTACAACTCAATACAACACAATTAGTAGAACTCGCTTTATGTGTACTGAAAGTAGTATTACTTATAAGTAAACGAATATTTTCTATAAATATGACAACTATCAAACCTCATGCAATTTCAAGTACATATTTTAATGAAATGTTTAGACGGCGGGCCTTTCGAAGCGGGGCCACATTAAATAATTCGTTAACGATACCAGTAGCGACATCTAAGCGGATAGCCCGTTCGGACTACCCTTTTAGCGTAAGCATATTTTCTTCATGAAAATCAAACAATTGGGATTAACTATAATAAAATTGTACTGTCTTATTGGCATAACGACCGATTTATCTATAAAACGAATATGGGTATGTGTGACCAAGATTCATAAGTCAACTAGCAAGTCCAATTTAAAAATACTATCTCTACGAACAGACTTCGCTAATCTATATACAGAGTGGACCAAAAGTCTTGAAACGGCCAATTATCTCGTAAATTGCTAATCCTACAAAATTTGGGATAAGCCTGTTTTGGGATACGAAGATTCTAGAATTGACATTTGCTACGTTGCTAGATTTGTCATTTCTCTGATATTATTAATTACTTTGGCTTTTTAAATACATCACTCTGTATATTCAGTCATTTTTGAAATCTCCTCTTCAATACGAGTTCAACAATATTTAACACCTATGATTTTATGTAGTCTAGAAAGTCTTTAATAAATAAAACAGAAGTCTGGCAACTCATAATTGTCTCATTAATTTTTTTAATACAAACTATTCAACTACATTAAAACGTATTAATTAAAGGATTACAACATTTTTAAAATAATGATTACTTAATCAAGTGTTCAAAATGTAGTCCATTTGTGAGTTGACACTATCCTAATCGATGGTAGAATGCTTCTACCACATTTCTCCATTTATTTAAGATTTTCTAGACTACATAAAATCATAAGTGTTACATACATTGTAAATGTCAAATCTGGAATCTCCGTATCCCAAAATAGACTTTTGGTCCACTCTGTATATACTATGATAACAAAATACTACCTCTCCTACTAAATCGTAGCTAAAAATGAAGAAGGCTTGAAAATGGAGCTCAAAGGCATGACCAACTGAATGCAGCAAACTCTGATCCCGTTGGAGCGTTATGTATCTTGTAGATTTATGTATAAAATGTAATACCCATAAAGCCCGTTGTGGCTAAACCGCAGCCATGAAACACGATATGGACGTGTATTCCCATATATCGCGACAAATACCACCTAACAACAGTACGGGTTGTTAATGTTACTTTAGAATTAAAATTCAGGTTAATTCATTCGTATAGATTATTTATATTTTTATATTAGTGTCCTACAAAATCTGGCAAATTTATAATTTTTTTTGAGAAAATTGTATTTTTTAATATGTGATTTTTATAAAGTCCACTTTACGTTATTGCCAAAATTATTAAAAATGCTTAATTAGTCATATTTTAGTGTTATAAATGTGTGAAAAGTTTTTTGCTATAAATATTGTAGTTGTAATATACAGAGTAACCATTATTTCAATGTTCTTTAATGGTATCGAGTAAAGAATTATATAATTCTCTAATTACGAAGTTCCTAATACCAGGGACGTTTTCACAAATATTTGGCAAAAACAATCTATTTTATTTTTTAACTGTACTGCCTTTGTTTTAGAAAGTAGAAAAAATGTTTGATACACTTTTTATTTGGGTGTTAATTTGGTTTCAATCTCCTCAATATTTCTTCCTGGCTAGGATACCTTCATGTCATTTTTAGATACAGACTGGAAATTTTTGTATACTGTTTATAAGTTGTACTCGATTTTGAATTATTCCACATTATTATTATCAGTTTTTAACGTTTTGGTTAAAACCTCATCGTCAGAAAAATTTAAATTTGGGTTCTCGGAATTTTTAAAAACTGGTTAATTCTTATGCTTTTTTAGTGATTTTCTTATTTGTATACTTTAATTCACCATTTAATTTAATAATTTAGTTAATTTGCAAATTTATTTCATAGTAAAATGCAAAGAATCATCAAAACTCCTATCAGGATAAGTAATAATGTTAATATCCATTACTTGTAAGGATTATATTAAAAGTAATTATTTGAATATTATTGTAAAATATTGTAAATTACAAAATTTATCGGATCTATAACTACAGAACATTTTTTTGTAATACCACCATTAGGTAGACGTCGCAGTACCGTAATTCAAATTTTCCTGAAGATGAGGTTTTAGTCTTTGAAACTAGAAGTATTATTAAATTATTAAATGGACCAAAGGTGTTTCCAAACATAGATTCGTAAAAATGGTGTTGAATGGAAGCAACGTCGAAAAGGAAAAAATTGAACAAAATTAAGACTAAAAAAAGTACCTACAAATAAAACAAATATAAATTAATTTAATTTTTAATTTAGAACAAGTGAAGAGGAATATTGTTTATCTTCACGGCAATACGCGGTTGCATACTGCAGTTGTAATAAAGATGCTCATGCAGTGTTTTTGATGGAAAGGTGTTTGGTCACCCACTATATAGTCCGGACTTGCTTCCTCTAATTTTCATCTCTATGCACATGAAACGCTGGCTAGGAGGACAGTATTTTTATACAGACAATGAGCTGCCCAGGTGGCTGCCTTTTAAGACGAGGGTATTGGAAAGTTCGTACCACACTTCGACATTTACTATTACGAAATTGATAATTAAATAAGAATCATGCAGCTGATCAATAAAATGCAATTATTTCTAAAACCGTTAAGTTTTGGAGTTATTAATTGGTATACTTTTTTTTGTTAAAATGATGTGGCTTTAAAATTCTTTTACAAAAGAAGCGCTAACATAAACAGCAAAAAAGTTTGTCGCACATGTATGCCACAAGTATGGTCTATGTGGCGTTCTCTACAAAATACATCGAAATAGGTACAAAATTATGATTTCTCATACCCAAAAACCCGCACTACCAAATATTTCATTTCGTGTATGTCAAAAAAATTTAAAGTTACTATAAAAAACAAAAATTATAATTTCCCTTTTAACACCCTGTATGTCTTTTATTATCAACATTTTATTAAAACGAGTTAGTTGAAATCGTAATATTTTAAAGTGAGGATTCTACTGTACTTCTATGTACAATTACTTAAAGACCACCCTGTATAATGTTGGCCTTTGTTTTAGAAAATGATGAATGTTATTGGTTGGACTATTTATACAAAAAAATCAAGTTTGTATATGAAATGCCCGTCAGTTTCTTATAGCTTATCTGACGATGCCACAGAACGAAACAATTGTCATCAGAATTATCAAATTTTTTTGGAATATCGTGGAATTTTAATATAACTATATTTTATCTTTTACATTTCTACTGTTTAAAATTTAAAGAAATTTAAATATCTATAGTTAGTCATCAATTGCTAATAAGGTTGTGTATGTACTGGTATTAAAATAAAGTAAATAGAGCCAACCGAACCACCTTCAAAATACATCCAAATTAATAATTATGTTGTCGATTTTGCTAGAAATCACTTCTTCGTCCCTTTTCTAAGGTATTTCATATCTCCAATTTAAATTATCAAACAATAAACGGAATGGATATTAAAGTTTTGAGATCCTGTTGACATTCCTCCTGAGCTAATAAGTATATTACATGTGGATTAGAGTGGAATCGAGAGGGGGAACAGAGCTTCAACTGTAATGCTGAACACGTGACCAAGGATTACTTGATCCGCAATATGTTTGGTGTGTGATTTATTGATAGCGACATGAGCGCTCAATTAGAGTGAATAGATCAGGTTATGTTTCTTCGTCAACGGTTTCGGACGGGTGTTTACTCTATATTAAATTTTCACGATATTAGTCTACCTGGATTTATTGATACGGCAATTTGTACGTTATTATTTATTTTGAGTCAATCTGAATTAAGAATGAAATGATTCAAAATTTAATTCAATATTTGTAACATTACACAATGAAGGTTGTATATAGAAGACAATAAACTCGAGCGCTAACTTTCACCATACACTTGAATTTTTGAGTTTTTCCTTTGATCCTGACGAATGTATTGAAAAAATAGTAATAGTAACTTATTTTATTAGTGAAATAACATCCGAATTCGGTTAGTTGCTAAGCGAGAGCGATAGCCCGAGTCGGTAACATACTTGAAGATATTAATAACTTATCACAAGAATTAAAATACATTTTATCTACTGCCAAAAATTATCAACAACTGCAAGTATTAATAAATATTAATGACATTTCGATATATTTATTTGGCAATTGTTAAATATTTTGTTTAAGATGTAAGCAATGTTTCTGTAATAGCACTTATTTATTAATATAGCAAACTGACCGTTTAAAACAAACAGCATCAAATATCTTTAATTTATCTTAGTTTTTAGAAAACGCAGTAATATGAGTGAGTCTGAATCTGAAAATATTGCATGAAATATAAGACTGTAGAATGTCATTACTAATTCCACAAAAATCACAAATAAAATACGAAAATTAATAACGAATAGCTAAAAAATTTTTGGGAGACAAAAATTTTCAAATGAACTTGTCAAACAGTAACCACAGTAGTTAGAAATTTTGGATCTTTTACAGAACTGTCTTCGTCTGGAGTGAACTTATTTAAATGTAAAAATGTTAAAAATATTCGTAAATGATTACTTTCAAATTTTCTTAATAAATAATTAAATTTAGTTGTGATTTCATTAACCAATTTCATTAGATAATTGGTTCAATATCATCTTTATTATCATAAAGAATAAATGGCTAATACCTGCATCTTATCTCAATATTAGCGTAGAAAAACTGTATTAGTAGGTATGAATATGG
Organism: Hermaeophaga mercurialis; assembly: GCA_951812935.1. Lineage (NCBI taxonomy): Eukaryota > Metazoa > Arthropoda > Insecta > Coleoptera > Chrysomelidae > Hermaeophaga > Hermaeophaga mercurialis. Next base: position 28,878,180 of record OX638361.1, on the reverse strand, counting down.
TACAAAGTAGTTTATTATTGAAAGTTCTTTTATGTCTTCTATCTGTTTAAGATTGTATTTCTTGTGCTATTTTGATCTTTTCCTGTTGTGTTACTTGGAAAAATTTCAAATTAGTTCAGAAGAATTTGCTCAAAATATTGATCTACATAATGATGGTTGTAGCATTCGGTATGCCCTTGGTATTAAGAATACAGGCTAGTATTAAATTAAGATGGCCTGGGCAAATTCTTCGAAAAAGTAGATATATCCACGACAGAACCTTTATTGGATAGAGCTCATCTTAACAACAACGCTTAGAATTTATCTAAAATTTATAATATAGATGATTGGCGGTGTGTTCTCTTCACAGATGAGTCCCATAATACATTTTTACAGTTTTACATAATATTTACCAAATGATCGCTAGAGTTTCAAGAAGACCTAGCGAAGAATATGTTTTCCTTGTAGGGTACAATTCTATGGTGAAGTCATGATGGTATACATGTAATTTCTTTAGAAGCACGAACGGACTTGGAGACGTTGAAGGAAGGGATCTTTTACCTTCATTTATAAGTGAGTGACTAATAGAACATGTGGTTTATTAGACACCATTTAAGAGAAAATAATGCTCGAGTAGATATGGCGTAAACAACTCGTCAGCACTTTAATGAAGTTATATTCAGGTTTTAAAATGACCACTTCAAAGTCCTGACTTCAATAGACCATATCAAGCTAGAAAGAGTTAGGCAAAACTATGAGAAGTTCCAAACAATAGATAATCTGGAAAAACACTTCTTAAAAGCAGTTTGTGGTAATATTGTGAGTTTTTATTTTATTTACAAAATGATGCCATATAAGCTGTAATTAAGTAACACAAATTATCAATTAAATTCTTGATTTACTTTTTCTCCCGCAAAACATAGTGTTTGGAAACTTTTTTGGTCGAGATCCTTATAATCAACTAAGTGGTTGCTAGGTACCCGTGGTGGAAACAATCGTAAGACCTTATTTGAAGAATGAATCTCTTAGAAAAATGACAGAATTTTATATTATAAATAAAAAATAATTTTTAGTTCAAATACCAACGTTTCGGCCGCTTTATTTGGCCATCCTCAGCGCTCAAAGTAGTAACACCTCCAAGTCAATTTGTGTTATATCCTGCATTACTAGTTTACTAGTATTTTTCGAAAATTGTATTCAAAATAGATAAAAGCATAAATGTATATTTTATAAATAATCACAATAGGTATATTGAGATACCTATTATACCTATTGTCCGGTATCGCCAGTCAAACTAAAATTCGGTTATAAAAATGATGTGATTATTTAGAAAATACAAAGTTCTGCTTTTATCTATTTTGAATATATTTTTCGAAAAATCCTATTAGAGTAGTGATGCAGGATATAACACAAATTGACTAGGATATGTTAATACTTTGAGCCCTGAGGATAAATAAAGCGGCCGAAACGTTGACATTTGAAGTAAAAATTCATCTTCTCACTTCACTGACCTATTGCCAAAATTTATGTTTTTTTTTCATCTTAAAATATACTAGTAGTGGTCGAAGAATTTACATCATAAAAAATAAATTATTGAACAGCGTGGAAATTTAAGATAAGTATAATTTATCTTTTACATTTAAAATAAAAAATAAAATAAAAAAGTCATTTGGTCGTGTCCAGCTAATCTATAGTTTGTCTTTGATCCTGTCACCCTAAAAATATTTTCAGTAAGTTCAAAATATCACAGAAAAAATAACACATATAGTTTACACAATAATTTTATCCAATGCAAACCTACTCCTTTTAATGGTGCCGTCTGAAGTTTCATTCAATTTGAGCAATAATTATATTATCGTTATTTTATTTACCGCCGACATATACTTGGTCGTATTATTTCCATATTCTATGTTATGAAAAACCAAAAGTTTGGAAATAAAAATTAAGCTTTATATGCAATATATTTTTTATTATTACTTGGCAAAATCACGGCATAAACATAAAATGAAAGGAATAAAAGAGATATAAAACATAAAACATCCCAATGAGCTTCTTTTATGTTGTGTCCATATCGCCTGGTAATGTTCCCAGATGAATTATGACTTTGCACCCTAGTTTGCATTTACTTCTCCAAATATTTATGACTCAGAAATATGAGTGAGACTTCCGTTTTATACATGTCTAGAATATGAACAAACAAAAACGCATTAAATAATTTATCTTAATAGAATAATTATTAAAAAAAAAACTGCCTTCTAAACCGGATTATTGTGTAAATTCTTTTTTCAAAATTTCTCTCAAAAATTGAAAACTTGCAGAAAAAAACAACGCTATATTAAAAAATCTGGACCTTTGAAACTAACTATTTTAAAACAAAATTGTATAGAAATATTCTATAAAATAATATTTTTATTATATATTATTAATTTGCATAACTTTTTATACTGTTGAATAAGTTAGTCAGACATTAAATATCTGACAATCCTGTTTGGGTTAATTAGCCACGCTTTCTCAGCGGTACAATACAATATGTCTAAAATATCACAGTTGTTCCCATTGTTAGAATCTTTATTTGTAATAACATTGCGCGCACTTGCTATAATTTTTATATGTAACGTTTAATTTTTACCTATGGTGATGAATCTCCATCAAAGAACATGGTATATCGTTAATTTCAATAATTTAAATGTGGTTGTGTTTCTTTTGAAAATCAGCCAAGGGAAGAATACCCCTTTATGTCGGCTTGACATTATTTGCTACTTCTTTATATCGTTGCCTACCTTTAGCGACTTCTATTTTCTTAATGTCTCTTTCTACTTGAGTAAATCTTCTTTCCTTTCGTATTTCGTAAATATATCCCAATCAAATAATCCTTTAAACTTCTACAACAATCATTATCTTTACAATGCTCTTTATACAATTTTAGTTTCTTCTTCTTGGTTGTTCTTCATTTTTCTAAGGACCTTTTTTTCCCAGATCTTAATTATTTCAATCCCCATCTTGGTCTGGCCAAATACCTTATATGCATATGTCAGTACTGGACTTATTCTTTTATAAAGGTTAACCTTTAGACTTCTAGAAATTACGTACTTTGCATTTCACAAAACCATCTAATCTGTAGACACATTTGTTCCCCTTCAGTAGTCTTCCGTAGAATTCTTCCCTTCGGCTGCTATGTCTAATTGTATCTTCAACCTCTTGTCCTGATTTTGTTTTTATTATTATTGAACTTTTTATCTGACCATGCCATGTACTCAGCTTTTTCCTTCATTTATCTCCAAAACAAACCTTCTTGGTTTTTTTTTACAGAACACTGCCTGCAATTCCCTTTTATTTAAATCTTAACACTATTGTTATAACGTCTGCAAAATCCAGGCACTGATGTCTTAAACTGTGTCGTTCCTGTCCTATTTTTTTTGCTTCTCTAATAAATTTTTCTAAGATAAAACTAAAAATTATTGAAGATAAAGAAATATGTATTTTTAAAATGTATAACTTCCAAATAATTAAATACTATTTAATAACATTGTTATTTGTATTGAGTTTAGTGGGTTTATATTTGAATAAGAACCACTGTGCGTCGGCTTTAAATTTAATTCAGCAGGACTGTTATTTTGACAAACTAAAAGCGTAAAAGGGGGGTGGTGGCAAGTTAAACTTTTACATTTTGAAATTCGCACACAGAATACGGAAAAACCATCATCCATTGTTGGAAATCCATTAGTCACGTGACGTGAAAGCAGGCGGAGCGCCTCTATATTAATTAAGGACTATCTGTCACTATCTTCGTGATGGATGGGCACATAGGCGTACCTTTGTTCTCCCAAATTAAGATCACCTTCTAAACAAACTGGCTTGAATATTCTAGAAAAAAAGAAAACTAATCTATCGGTTGAATTTTAGAGAAAATTTTACACCTCTATTTTATAACCAATCAAATGCTTTTATTTTAAATGGTTTCTATGGCAACCACCAAAATTTCCGGAAATTTTTCTCTTGGTGGGTACCTTAGACGAAATTTCCGAAAATTTTGGTGGTTGCCATAGAAACCATTTAAAATAAAAGCATTTGATTGATTTTATGTTATAAAATAGAGGTGTAAAATTTTCTTACCGAATACCACACGTGCCTAAATTATTATCAGGAAATAATTTAGACACTAGTGGTATTATAAGTGAAAATCTCAAATTTTCTTGTTATAATATTATGGACATAATTTCACAGATACTTCATGCGAAAATGAATTATTTAAAAACATTATTAATACAAATATTAAAAAAAAAACATATTTTCAATGTAAGTTTCTCAGATGGTTTTATGTCAAAGTATAGTAACTATTACTACTAGTATTCAACATGATGTATCCTTTAAATTTAAATATATTTTTTTAGCCTCTACATTTTCTATGCCCCCGGCGGAATCTCTATGATAACTAACGTATTTCCTTATTAAACAAAATTATCAAAATATTATCATTGTGGGTTCTAAAATAGATTCTAATTATAATTGTGGAAACTAAATTCCGTGCATAGTTTAAGATAAACTATAGTATTTGATTCGCATTTAATGTCAATATAACACATGGATGATTCGGCTCCAAGGAGAAGAAGGAAGGTAGACAAAGGCAAGTGGCCAGAGGCCCGGGCCATTAGGAAGTGTAGAAAATTTAAAAAGCCTTAGAGACAACGGGTAAGATAAGAATGAGGGAGGAAGGGCACAGCTGAATTTAAGTCTTGAAAGTTAGCGTCTTATTTATATAATAGATGGATAGGAGTATCTACATCTAGCTGAATTTATATTACCAACCCTACCGCCCTGCCTGCAATATAGATAAAAAAATAAAATTTTACAAGCTCAATCTGTAACTCTTAACTTAAAGCTGAAGATATTGTAAAACCTCAATATGATGGGACGTAAGGACAAGCATTAAGATTTAGTGCATTCTATAAGCTTATATATTGATTAGTAGCAAACCGTGAAGATCTCCTAAAAATATGGGAGTCATATGGTGCCGACTTGTTTGAAGACAACAGACCTCCAACGTTAGCAGAAATAGGAGATAACCCGGTAGGACCGAGCATTCTGAAATCGGAAGTAGTTCACGCCATCGGAATGATGAAAAAGGGAAAAGCTCCGGGTCCAGACGAAATGTACTCCGAGACTATAAAACTTTTAAACGAAGAGAGTCTGGATGTAGTTGTCAGTCTATTCAATAACATATATGACACTGGGGAGATACCCGTTGACTGGCGGCGCTCAACTTTTATACCGTTACCAAAAAAGCAAAACGCTCAACTTTGTAAGGACTACCGTCTCATAAGCCTTATGAGCCACTTTTTGAAACTGTTCCTACGGGTTCTGCATACAAGACTATATAGAAGATGTGAGGAAGTTAGTGGGGAAAGTCAATTTGGGTTTAAAAGCGGATTTGGTACCAGGGAGGCTATTTTCAGCCTTCAAATGCTTATTCAGAACTGCCTAGATCAACGTAAAGATGTCTATATATGCTTTATAGATTACGAGAAAGCATTTGATCATGTAAGGCATAATCTATTACTGCAGTATCTGGATGATTTAGGTCTGGACGACAAAGATGTAAGAATCATACGCAACCTCTACTGGAACCAGACCGCCGAAATACGGCTACAAGATGGCAATGTGTCTGAAGAATTCCCAATAAAAAAAGGAGTAAGACAGGGCTGCATACTGTCACCAATGCTTTTTAACCTGTATGTAGAAAGAGCGTTTCAGGAGGCACTCACGGAAAGCAGCTTAGGAATTAAAGTAAACGGCATCCACATCAACAACATCAGATACGCGGATGACACGGTAATCTTAGCTGACTCAGAAGATGATTTACAAGCAATATTGAAAGCCGTAAATGATGCAAGCTGTGCTCGGGGTCTGAAAATAAATGCTGCCAAAACCAAAATTATGACAATTTCTAAAAACATCCTGCCAAAGTGCAAAATAACCATCGATGGCATGCACATAGAACAGGTACAGAAATTCAAATATCTGGGCTGCTACCTGAATGAGAAATGGGACCCGGAGATAGAGATCAAATGCCGCATAGAACAGGCGAGAGCCGTATTTATATCCCTACGTACGTTCTTAGTCGACCACAGACTAGATATTAAATTAAGATTCAGGATGATAAAATGTTATGTGTGGTCTGTTCTCCTATATGGTACCGAAACGTGGACTCTGAAGGCTGCTTCGATGAACAGACTCGAGGCATTTGAAATGTGGACCCTTCGCCGTATGCTTAAAATATCATGGGTAGAGAGAGTCAGTAACAAAGAGGTCATAAGAAGAGCAAAACTAAAAGATAGGGAACTGCTCGAGATCATCAAGAAGAGAAAGATCTCGTATTTTAGACACATCATGAGAGGTGACCGGTATGAGTTTCAGCGTCTGATATTGGAGGGAAAAGTGGAAGGTAAAAGAGGCATTGGCCGTAAGAGATTATCTTGGTTACGCAACATCCGGCAATGGACTGGAATTCACGACTTTGGTGCGCTTAGAGACGCTGCGAATAACAGATATATATAAAGTTTGGAGGACGCCTACGCAGTAAACTGCACGGCACTCAAAGAAGAAGATATATTGATTCTGTTGAAATGATTTTTTTTTATTGAATAAGAACTTCGACTATCAAGGGTATTAGCCTTGTGTACTGTGTTGACTTTGTTACTGTTTTCCGGTGCCACTTTAGAAACAACACTGTTAATTTGATGTCAATAGTGATTGTTCCAATTCAAATCATCTGCAGAGAACTGGAGTCGAATTTCTTATTTGTAGTCAAATTAGGAAATCCATTTCCGACTTCTAGACAAATCAGAAAAATTATCTAATCTGCTGGGATTCAAACAGGTGACCTCTCAATCACCAGCTTGAGGCTCTACCACTGAGCTTCCCAAACCCGAAACGAAAATTCCTTTAATATCATACCGAAATAATTTTCTATAAATAAAATATAATCCTTATTACTTAGGCAATTTACATATGTTCTGTTATTACACTAAAGTTATCGACCTCTCTTGTTATACTATACATATCACACATAGTGTAAATTAATTTAATGTTATTAATAGGAAACTGGCAAAATTTGTTTAATAATAAAAAATAATTAACCTCCATCTTTAACCTTAATTAATTTCTTTCAATATATTTGGGCATACTTACCACAGATTAAACTGAAATTGAAAATTGTAGTGTTTGTGAAAAAACACTTATTCTGAAATCCTGAAAAATCTATTAAATCTTTTACAATTTTTAATGCACTAAGAAAGATGACGTTGGATTGCTTATTATTCCCAAATATGTATACCAAGACTTAGTTTTATTTCTTGAGTAATAAATTTTATAAATAATTGACTACAAGAAAATATTTAAGTGTCAATTATTTTCTCATGCCATTGTTTTAGGTTAAAGGCAAGGTTAAAATATACAACAATTACAAAAATGTATAACAAGATTATCAATAATGAATGACATTGCACATTTATTCTGCAAATTAAGCTGGTATAAACACGTGTTATCCATAAAATATCATACAAATTAGCAGGTCTTCAAAATTAAAGAGGCAAAAATTATCATAACCCCTGACCCTATAATACACGCCACTGAAAAAATTGTAAAATTATTATCAAAAAAAATAATCAAATATATGTATTCTGCTTTTCTGATCAAAAAAAAAAGGACAAAAAATTAAATATTCAAACGGAACGTTGAATTTCATGACATCTGACGGGATATAGAAGAATCGATAGTGAAATGGAAGAGAAACACGATATTGAAACCTGTGTCGCTTGGTATTGCGGTAATAGATGGCAGAGAATATATATACCAAAGAATATTTTGAATAGAATGAAATAAACTATTTAATTAATACTTAGGGAATAATATCTAACAAGTAGAAGTGACAGTAGTCTCCAAAATCAGGTATTTGCCAATAAATCAAATACAAAGGTTATGTCTTTTGTTATACAATATAATACAGTATGGTCCAAATGAAAGGAATAAAAATCGACGAGTTTCATGAGTTTCCCCTAAAATGGCCGATTTACGAAATAATGATTTTTTTCCTTAAAAGCTCAAATCTCTCTAAAAGGCGGAAAAAGCAATGAGGAAAAAAGAACCAGTAACTACAGGTCAGTCATACTTATAAATGGGAACATGTGGCTTCCAAACTAGCTTTAATTCAAAAAAAAATAATTAGTACCAGTAAATTAACAAAGCATGATCACGTGCTATACAGGTTTTGAAATGTTATTTAGTTTGAATTATATCAAAACAATTGTAGAATCACAACTAAATATTTTAGAGTATTTACCGGTACGTTAATCTAAAGCAGAATTGAGGAATACACCAATGAATACTCACTCCATCAGACAGATATGCGAAAACTATGCGATTTGTAGTTTGATTGGTACTGGGAATATAAAATGATAAACTCGACTAAAGTGCTTAGCATTGGTCTGAGTTTCCAAATCACTCCATCGATCTCCCAACTCAAATTAGATGGACAGTCTAGGTACAGCTTCCGTTGACTCAATAGTCAGCCAAAATCAGATGTTGTTGATTTCGACTTTTAGTGACGGTAGATGTCAAATAGTTAGATGACAGCTCAAATGTCCAATATGACCCAATCCGGAAAGTAACAAAGTGAACAATACAAATAGCAAGCGAATGCAGTTAATATCAACACCAAGCACTAAGACATTAAAGATAGACTAAACTTACCACTGAGGAATGAGGGTTTAATAAAACGGAGGAATCTAGAACAGGGATTATCAGAACAAGTACAAGTTCAAATTCTTTCGTAAAAATTTAAATCCCATAGAGAGGTAAAACCAAGAAATCTCAAAACCTAACTTGCACGAAACTACTGCTACTACGTAAAAACAAACCGTTCCCTAGCATTTTCTCAAAAAAAAACAAAACAAGATTATCAACCAATCCTGTAATTGGAAAGAAATAACATACGAGTGGCGGAAAGTCAAAACGGACAATTGACTGAATTACTGCTATATTGGGTGAGGCATTAGTGTGGCAATGCTCGATTAGTCCGCTATTATTAAAGTTATGAAAAAAAGTTTTTACGAAAAGTGTAGGCAGTCTTGAGATTTACATTTTAAAATTAGTTCCAAATATACAGTGTATTCAGGAACGCAGTGCCAGGCAAACATTTTATTTTTTTAAATGGAACACCCCGTATATTTTCAAAAAAATGTGATTTTCAGGTGGCTGTAGATCCGGAATACTGAGCATTATAATAGAATAAAGTTATCAGAATTTTATTTATTTTCTAACAAAATATATGTTCTTGTGAAAAAGAACTTTTTTTTTTGAAACGTTTTGAATCAAAAATTTATTTGGACACAAGTTTTCAAAGAGTTTCTTTCTCCTATTTTGATCACATAAAGTACGTTGTGACTTACGAAGATTTGTTTGACAGAGTAAGCGAATGTCACATTAAAAGTTGTCATGCAGGTAGTGTAAAAATGTGTTATGATTTAAAAAATAAATACTTTGTTCCGAGACCTGCTACCGAAGCATATTTGAAAGTATGCAAAACTAGCAACGAAAAAAAAGTTACGTCTTGAAAAGTTATCGTCAGACCTTCAATTTCCAAGGATTTCAATGAACGTGGATAAGTCGACCTGATAGATTATCAGTCAACGCCAGATGGTGATTATAAGTGGGTACTTAATTATCAGGACCACAGTAGTGAGTTCTTATGCCTTCGACCTTTAAAGAATTAAAAGAGCTGCGGATGTTGCTTACAATTTTTTTAACTTTCGGAGCCCCCAAAATACTGCAGAACGAAAACGGTCGAGAATTTGTCATTCAGATAGTAGTAGAGTTAAAAGAAATGTGGCCAGAAAGTTCTCTCGTAAATGGTAGACCACGACATCCACAAAGTTAGTGTAGAATCTAACGAAGCAATAAAGACGTCGAAAATATGTTTCGGGCATTGATGATTGATAATAATTGTAAAAACTGGTCTATTGGCTTACGCAATGGCAAAAAAAATACTTCGTTCCATCGAGATATAGGCCTTTCTCCGTATGGAGTTTTGATTCGGAGGTAATTCAAAAATAGGTCTTCTATCTTCAAATATCAAGCAATCTATGCTCAATAATATATTAATTGAAGAAAGATTGGAAGCTCTGCGTACTGTGCAGATAGACCAAAAGAGTGAGGAAAACGAGAATTGAAATGGAGGATTTAATACCAAGTTCAGAACCTTCTAGTTCCAATCTAGAGATGGACAATTCAATCCATGTTACAGGAAGTGAGGAAGATTTTCTTACTATTTAGGGATACCAATAGAGTGAAACAAGGTAGAATGAAAATGTAATACGCATACAAGCAATGTAATTGACGTTACAAATACGGTGGTTGAGGATAGTGAAAATGTAAATAAAATGCCTCTGTGGAGGATAAAAGGAGACACACAAAAGGAAATGGGTAGTAATATTCTGGATGAAAATCAAAAAATATTTAGAGGGAGAGAGGCAAACCAAGAAGAGGTCAAGGAAAAATGCTAAAAGCCTCCGTTACGACAAAAGCAATCCTCCACACAAATGACTGGGTCTTATTGTCAGTACCCAAAGTGAAAAGAGGTCTTGGAGATCCTGCAAATACTATCTGCGAAGTAACTTATTTAAAAAATGGTGTATTTCAAGTCGGCACATAATATGGAAATAATAAAAAATTGGTTCGGAAATGAAATTCTTTAAAAATGTAAAGCAAATTTTATTAATAAAGTATACCAAACTAATTTTTTAAGCATTTGCGAAAAGGTGGGGATCACGTCAAATGGCCAGGGAATAGCGAAGTGATTATGTTCAGACTAAGGTTCAGTGCTCCTCAAAAAAATGTAATTATTTTAGAAATAAGCGCCTTTGTACAAGTCGATACCATTCCAGCCTTCCTTGTGTTAACAAATAAGTGGTTTTAATTTAATTTAACCTTTTGAAGTACTAAAACTTGTTTTATAACTTTGATAGTATTATTTATTATTGACCTATAAAATGAATAATTTCATGTGAATTTAAATGTATACTTAGCTAATGCTTCACTCCACATACTTTATGATTTTTTTATCGCTGTAGATCTCTGCCAATATATTTATTTTAATATGGATAACAAACTGCTCAAATTAATTTAATAGCAATAGGGTGTTGTTATTACTTTAAGTGTCCATCTTCCTGTAAAAATTCATCTATGACATAAATATTTGTTTTCTATTCATTTTCGCTAATTGTAGTAATTCTGGGCATGTTAATTTATCATAAAAAGTGATGTTAATTACTTACTTTTTCTTAAATTTCCGTAAGATGGAAATAATAGACGGAACCTGTTTATCAACTGGGTCTAACAAAATTTCCCGACAACAATTCACCGATAAGAAAATTTCCCGACAGGAAAATTCCCCGACTGGAAATTTTTTCAAAAACAGTTCACCAACATAAAATTCCCCGACAAATACGAAGTAACAAATTTCAGGCAATTCCATAAAGCTAGCTTGTTCAGAAGTTGTTGCTTTTATTTTTTTAGTTGTTTTATCGGGTGATAGCACATACACCAATGGAACTGAAATGTTTTTCTTTAACCAATGTATTATGAATAGTTAGTAAAACAAGTATGGCTTTATTTTAAATGTTCCATCCAGATACCAATGTTCGATTTGAGCTAGAAGTGACATATTCCCTGGCATACTGAAGTTTTTGACAAAATGAATAAAATATGTAGACATGCATTTCCGGGAATTTTCCTGTCGGTGAATTGTTTGTCCAGAAATTAGGAAAATAGATTAACAAGTTGTCATAAATAAGCTATTTAAGCATGTACTTCCTGTTCAAATTATATTTTAGTCTAAAATTGATTTTTCAACCCAAAACAAATAGGATGACAGCTGCAAATAAATAGTATTGTGTTCACATTCATCAGATTCAACTTGTCAAACATAAAAGATGCTATGACAGTCATGGATGTCAAAACTGCCAATGTACTCAGATGCAAATGGCGGGCGTCGTAATAACTTATTTTCAAACAAATTTTATTTTAAATATCGTAATTAGTAAAAATCGAGTAAATTTATGATCGTGGAGAAAATATAGTCTGTTAATCGGTTAGAATAACAAAATTCGATACTCGTGGTGCTTCACGTTCGATAGGGCTCGCGTTGTTCTACTCGAATCGAATATTTTTCATTCTAACTTTGTTACAGATTATACTATACCGGGATGTTATGAATAGGCACAGAAAACTTATTTTAGAATGTTTAACATGTTATAATGATCACTCATTCATAGAAATAAAATTTTGAAAATTATTTATAGTAAATAAATTTTCCCGAGACTTGCTAAATTGATTTATATAATATAGAATCTTTTATATTAAAAATATCACAAACCGTTATTTAATTATCTAAATACTCGTAATATACGTAAAATTATTTTATAAGTATATAAATCTAACTAAAAGTACATACATTTAAATATACATAGTCATTTCAATTTGTCATATTTCGTTTTGATTAAATTTAACAATTTATTTAATTTTATTTAAACAGTTTCCTACATTAATTTCGTTGTTAACAATTTTATTCAATATGCTATTAATACAAATATTTATGTTATTACATCACATTTTTTTTAATTTAGATGTACGTAGCAGTCAAACCGTTGAAAATCAATAAAAAACGGCTTACATATTCCTGTCCTAACTTTTCAAGTTCTATGCTATGGCATTAAAAAATACTTGATATGGAGTGATCAAAAATTTGAAATCCCATCTGATTTTGAATCATTCTTGATTTAGAGTTCTAGCTAACACTGATAAAATATTTTGTATTTTTAGTATAATAATAAACCTGTTACTAAGACCGAACAAATAGTTGTTTATATATTAAACAATTATTACATAACTTTATGCATATTTGTTACAAATAAAGTAGTATCAATACACGATAAAAATCTCTTATCAGTAAACATTTTTTACACTAGTTTCCATAACTATATTCAAAAATATAAAGAGAAAGTAAAGCATTAGATTATTACTAAAACAAAAACAGAATAGAAAAAATTGTAAACCTTTAGGATATGTGTGGTAAATATTTCCTAACAGCTATCAGCATATATTTTAATAAACTTATCAAATCAAATCAAAATTAGCTAATCTAAAAAAAAGTTAATTCAAAAACAAACAACAAATGTTTCCCAATATTTTAGCTAAAAGAAAATTTAATTTTCTTAACAGCTATTTTAAATTTTTTACACTTTGACATTGATGTTCAGTGTTTAAGTATACGCCAAATAGCGTTGTCTTATTTTTGTTCAAAAATTTCTTAAATCATCCTTATATTTTCCAATTAAAGAAATAAAAAAAATCAAAGTGTCTGCTTGCTATTTAAATCCCAATATTTACAATTAAATACCAAACAAATGAACATAACAAAGATGTCCACGATGAAAAGAAGACTGAAGAAACTACATAACAAAAGTAATAGTTTAGTGTGGTTATGCTTGCTAAAATATTTAATACGCACAGTAACCTTTTTGTAATCGATAATAAAGACTGTAATGGTGGGTGAGAGTACTTTAAAATTACCTACGCATTAATCTTTTATTTTCCAAAAACAATGACCCCAGTCAAAAATAAATGGTAAACTGAGCAATTATTTTTAAATTTCATGGAAATATAATCTTTCCACTGTCATTGTATGACTCGTTCTTTTTCACACTAATTTACAACTTAAAGTTAGGGTTACAATTATCGTATTTTTGGTGATGTGTCGTTAAATTCATTAACTTGAGACTGTGAGATAATAATGAAAATTAGGGCAATGTCATTAAATGCAAAGTTACTTTAGCCGGCTTCTTTTAGTTCGCCGTTTGTAAAAACTATTTTTTGTAGGTTTGTGGCGATTAATAACTTGACAGTGGACAATTCTTTTGGGCCGCATAGAGGGTGTTAAATTAATGAATGCTGATTGGTTATTTGATATGATGTGATTTTAACTGATTTTTTTTATTTCGTGGAAAGTTCGGGAATAATATACAGGGTAAAATGAAAAGTGTGTTGAATGTTATGTTAATCTGTTTAAAACCAATTAGCATTAACCACTTGCTAATATTTATTTCCTTTCACGTGCCGTTTTCCTAAATTTATATGAACGGTTATTTTGTTTTTTAAGATCTAACGTTTGAAAATTTGAAAATTGATTACTATAAAAATTATCGGAGATGATTTCCTTTTCAAAACCACATCGGTATTTTATGTTTGAAGCTGACCATGACATTATTAATAATAAAACTAATTACAACTTTCAAGGACGTTTATAATGTTATCGGTCATAGGGAACTATCAGTGGTTTACATTAAAAACACTTCAGAGATATGGGGAAATAAATAAAGAATTTCAAGTTCATGGTGTTTACTTTTGTATACAACGGTTATTTTAAATAAAAATGAGAAAATTTTAACATAGTGAATGTTTTTTCAAGGTTTCAATTTGTTCTTGAATCTCATAAATGAAATGTGATACGTTATTTTATGTAATAACAAAATAGGAGTGATAATATTTTGTACTAATCGATTCTTTAAAATAAAAATAGCTTTGTTTGCTTATAATATCTTTAGTTAACCCCGAATGTATAGTTTGTTGCAAGGAAATCTAGAAAGAGTTTCATTAGTTTAATGTTATTTGTTCAAATTTTACACAGACTCTTATGGTCTAAACTGAAAAGAATATTAAATGTTGGGAAGCTATATTAGCCTTTTATTAAGATGAAAAATATCTGAACATTTCATTAAAATTTTACTAAAGATTTAATATCCATACTCTGACCTACATAATAACACTTAATTTATATTACGAAAAATCAATAAGATTATCATCGGTATGCAAGTATAATTTCAAATAGATTAATATCAAATACATTTTCATCTATTCCAATATACTGAACTATTATTAATAAATAATTATGAGTATCACTCGATTGGTTTTGTGCAAATATATGTTTTGAACGTCTGGATTTGTAAACCATTATCACAATCACTATGGTTATGTTGTGGAATATCATTATCTTCTATATCTTTTGAATTGTATTGTCAAATGTCATATGTTTGACATTAACTTTTTTTACATGTTAGATATTGTTTTTCTAATTGTCAATCGTTACATTGTTAAATGCATTTCTTATTAGACTGATTATATAAGAAATGTTCTTTGGAGAAAAATTATATCCTCGGCAAATATTCCAGGGCCCATAATAATTCTAAGGGATTGAGGATACAGTAATATAGGACTAAACGTAAAAAATTCAAAAAATCTATCATTCTCTATCAGAAAGCCTTTAATCACGGATTTAGTAGAATTACAACATAGTAGTATTAAAGATACTTTTCAAATATATTTTTTTGCCGTATCCTTGGCAAAGCCACTTATTATCCCAAATTTGGAAAAAAAATGAGAGAATCCGTACCGAACTCTCACTTACTGCTCTGACGAAATAATAATATTATTACTGTTTGTTTATCGTTTTCATGGCTGTTTTCGGCTGCCTCCGTATAACGAGAAGAGTTTGTAGAATAAATTGTAATGGACAGTATTTAGAGTTTGTTAGAATTTCATGCATTACTACGAATATATTCAAGATGAGGATATTTCAGAACAAATAACTTATCCATCACGATGATCATATATATATTTAACTCAATACTGATCATATTTCTGACATACCAATCCTCTTCGATATATTCCAACCCAAAACTAATTCTTGGGGGTTGCAATGTTTCTTCATTAAAAAAAAATGAGGATTTCCAAATAACCACCACATCATATTCTGTGAATCAACATATCCAGGAAGATAAAACTATCATACAATCTACATCTGGCGAAATAACTTGAACACATGGTTTATTAGATTTTGGTGTTCTATTAGGTATGGTGCGTTCACAAATATAATATTATAATTTTGTAATCTTTATTAAATTTTAAATATACTAGTGTCAAGAGATTATTTTCTCACACTTAATGAAGAACTAAATCAAGTTCAGTTTGATTAATGATGCTAATGAAATTAAAATTACATTAAAGATTAAAATCTTAAAAGATTTTTTATCTTTTCTATTTGCACTTAAATAGGTGTTTAAATATTTATAATAATTTTAATATTAACTTCAAAGAGAGCATGAAAGATAGTAGACTGTTATAAGAATATGAAAACCTTGGCAAGATAGAAGAGTTAATTACGAGGATGCAATTGAGAATAACGGGGTCTTAAAAGAACCTGTTGATAAAATTGTAGTGTTAAATGAACCTAGTCCACGAGCAGACGTATCGAACATACATATACATACATACAACAAACCGTATTAGTAATTCCAAAGTAGTGGAAAATCCCAATTTTTAGGGAAAAGCCCAACTATTAGAAAAAACTATTGTTTGAAATATTAAAAATGTCGAACACAAGTGGAAAAGAAAAGAATAAAGAACGGAAAGTGAAAGAAGATAATGAGTCTGATGGCGAGGGAACATCTAGAAGCGAAGGAACAAGTAAGAAAATAGACATAAGACCAAATACTGATATAAAAAAGAAAGAGATGATAGGCAGTAAAGAACTAACTATGTACTACCAATCAAAAAAGACGATAATATCAAAGAAATGTATAAGATTAGAGAACTAGAAAATAAAAATAAAAATTATATTGGAACAGTATAAAAGAAGGAATAAGGTAACTAAATGTCAACGTTTTGGCCACTCTAGATTTAACTGTAATATGGAACCAAATTTCGTCAAATGCTGAAAAGATCATGAAACTAGAAATTATCAGTTAGTAAAAACGAAAACAAATAAAACAAGATGTTATAAAATATAATGGAAAGCAATTTGTAAGACATGGATTATCCTATAGCCAGATTACAAAGCAAAATGTAAATGTAAATACACAAAAAATACACAAAGTAGATTTAGAAAAAATGATAAAAATTTTAAAATTAATTAAAAAAGAATTAAAAATGTTATGGAAAAAGCAAACATCTTTTTAAAATACGACGAAATTTATAATGCTAATTAAGTAAGAAAATAAAATCAAAATTGCAACTGTACTAACTAATGTCGAAAGAATAGCAGACAATTAAAATAAGACAAATAAAACATAATTGGAAAATTAATAAATATAAATAAGATATTTTGGTGATATTTCGGAACAAATAATAAGGATAAATTTCAAAGGAGAGAATAAATTCAAGAAATTAACAAGTAAAAGGGCTAACCCTTCTTATTATTATTATTATTGTGTATATTCGACGTAAAATAAATTAATTTAAAAAAAAAAGAATAACAGAAAATATAATTTATCAATAAAAAAAATAAGATGTGAAAACTAACCCTGTCTGTTCTATATAAGCTTGAAAAATTTCATATTTTATGTTTATTAAATTATGATTATACATCCTTATAAAAATAATGGCAAGTAATGAGCATTGCAAAATGAATATGTATGAAAATTTAATAGGAAAATATGAATATATAAATGTAATTTAGTTTATCTCTTAATTGGGAAGCTATTTTGGTATTATCTGCATTAGACAAGTAATTTAAATATTTTCAGTATGACAAAAAAAATAAGAATTTTAAATCACAAATATCTTAAATAAAAAAAATAAACAGGAAAAGTAAATAACATTATCTTCTCCTATTTATTGATAAATTGTAAGAAAATAATTTACATGAATATTCATACATATACAAAAGTTATTGTAACGGTTTGGTTGCATAGGATAAGACCGTTGGTTGTGAACAGGCTAGAGGATTTTTTATTTCTTTCTTCATTAATAATTTTAAGGGGCTTACAGAAGAAAGAAGAACATCCATTACTATTATGAACGTTTCCCGAATATTGTCGTAAAAGTGAAGAACTTTATGAAATATTCGAGAAGTCAATATGAATATCAAAATTCCAAGAAAATTAAGTTGGGTAAACCCCAACGAGTATTACAAATTCAGGTGCTAAGTGAAGAGGAAAATTCAAGGTAGCTGGTAAGAAGATTTGTGAATTAATAGTTTCTGAGGTCAAAAGAGTGCTGGAAGAGGTAGATTTTGATAAAACTGGTACGAAGGTACCACTAATGCAGCGGCTAAGTGAGTAATTTCATAATTAAGGAACTGATCCTGAGTCAAAATAAATCACGTACAGTTCTCTCAGCTTCTCCTTCAGATATCCAGCCAGCCCAACGAGCCCTCCCAGCAGATTCCTCTTATATTGAATTAATGTTAATGTGTAATTTTAATTTTAGTTTGCCAAAGGACGGTGGTCGAGTGCGCGAAGATCATTATATCCCGAGATCCTAGGTTCAAATCCTGGTGTGAACAATGATATTTGTGAATATCCCAAATAAATCGTGAAGTTTTCTTGGAAACAAAGTTTGTTGAACTCTCGCGAGTATTACAATATAGGCGGGTAACACCATATATTTTGAAACCAGTCAAAACTTTGTTCAAAACTGTTTTTTTTATTATCTATACAGTGCGAAAATGATTTTCTAAAATCTCTAGATTTGTGAAAACGCTGAAATACGACAACTCCTAAACTTAATTAATTGTATGATTTTCAAACGTTTATGGAAATATATAGGGTGATTAGTGAGGGACTCAGTAGGACCAATATCTCTTTTCCATGAAACATCACGTATCATTATATTTATAAGGCTTCTCGATAACTATCTTGAACGTTACTCATGGCCTAAATTAACTACAAGCTAAAATTTTAAAATTATTTAGAATACTTATCTACTACTTAAATATTTATATAAATAAAGTCAAAAATATTTTTTTATTATTTTACTTAATATAATTTCTCTATAGTGATATTATCAAGCTGTTTGGAAAAAAATTCCGAAATAAATAAAACATGATAAGTTTGAAGATAATGATTTTAACGAATATTAAATATTACTTAAACCTTACGCCCTTGGATTTTTTTTATGGGACTATCTCACGAATAAAGTATCAGTATAACCTAACCATCATTGAAGATCTTAAAGAAAGGATAACAGCAGAAATAAGGAATAGTTCATCTCAAATGTCACCGCAATATTTATGTCGAAATTTTTAAACAAACCAAGTTATTACCAACAATTAGATTGAAAACGTAAATATTTATTTTCATGTAATACAGTTTATTTTCTTCAAGGAAATGATAAAAAATTCAAAAAATTTCTCCATTCTTATTTTTTTAGTGTTATAGGTCGCTGAAATCAGTTAATCGAGGAACTTTCAGACACATACAATTATACAGGGTACTTCATTTTAAAAAACCCGTACCGCTTGTGCTTGATTTACACGAATCACATTGTATATTCGGAAAACATATGTTGTGTTAAAAATTTATATGATTCAGCGTTTTATATAAATCTCTAAAATAACGGTAAAAATAATTATATTCCATAAGTGGTTTTTATACTATATATATTTGATTCAGTAACGAAAGGAACAACACAAGAAGTTACTATGAGCCCTGTTTTGTATATTATATACATGAAATGCTCAAGATACGAGAATCACAGAAGGAGACATATATTTTTTTTTAATAGTACAAAAGATATTATGAATATATTTATATAGCTAAAAAATAAATGTTTATAAAAATAAAAATAACTCCGTCCATAACCTTCAAATCTAAGTTTTCTTCAATCGGTTCCAAAACCAATTGCGATAATAATTACAATTATTTTTTAATAAATGAATTTCATTTCATCAGATCACTGACTTGTTATTTTTGAAACAAAAACATATTTTAATATAAAACATTTTACAGCCTACGATTATAATTGTGACGTTAACAACTAAAATAAATAATGAAGTTGTTTTTGAAAAATAAGCTCATTTCCGATGACAATATGATACTAAGAAAATCATGGGATATTTTTACCAGTTTTCAATCTATTTTAGATGGTATTCCTTGTGACCCACAATTCACATAAAATTTGAAATGTGCGCAAAATTGTACGATAACGAGCAAAAAGACATTATGGGAACCAAGAGGAAAGAATAACGCGTTTCTGTTTCTGTTTAAGAGAGTTGGATTGTCCAGGAACATTAATTAGGCACGATGGTCAATAATTTAACTCTCTACAGCGTATTCTCACAAAATATTTACATCTTCACGCAAGTTTAATATACTTAAGAACTGAAGCCTACTAACAAGTGGATTTTTCATACAAAATCATCTTCAGCGACGAGGCTCATTTTCATATTGATTTGCTTAATTGACGAAGTTATCCCCATTTAGTATTCAAAAAATCCACGAGTAGGTAATTCTTGAAAAAGTGATGCATCCCCAACGTATCTTTGGTTGGTGCGGATTTTGGGCTGGAGACATCATCGGACCATTTTTCTTCTAAAATATTATATTCCTTATACAAGGTGTCCAGAAAGTCACGTCACGGAAAAACCTGCAAAATACAGAGCTCCTTTTTATGTCGATTAGATGCAAATCGTCTCATCAAAAAATGCTTTCTACGGGAGCTAGAGCTCTTTAAAGAAAGCGCTCTAATATCGATTTCATTCAAATAACTTTAAAACGATTTTATTTTAAGTGACAACGTTCGATATATTTATTTCTTGAAATTAAACTGCATAAATACGAACTTTTAAATGTAATCATAAGTGGCTCGTTGGGGTATTAAATGATAAATATATTTATTCGTAATTTCTTTTTCTCTAAAAATGCCGCCATTATGACATGGTATTTAATAAATTTTTATATCTTTATAAAAAAAATTATATTCTTCTCTGAAGTTTCTACAATGAACCGTTTTCGAGGAAAAATCATCTAAACTTTCCATGTATATAAGCAGACGTTTCTATTGCCTAGCAAATAAATTTTTATATTATTATAGACAGTTATGGACAGTTATTTTAAATGTCGAAATTTATTAAATACTATGTCAGAATGGTGACATTTTGGGAAATAAGAAAATTATGAATGAGGTGTCCAAACTCCACCTGAACGAGCCGCTTATAAATACAATTAAAAAATTATATGCAGACAATTTGATTAGGCACACTTCAAGAAATAAATATACAAAATAATATCTTTTAACAGGAATCCGTTTTGAAGTTATTTGAATTAAACCGATGGTTATAACTCTTTTAATTGTATTTTATACCTGAAGATGGCGTTTTACGCCGAAACTAGTAATCATTTTGTAGTTAACCTTATGAAATTAAAAACAATTTTGTGGTAAAGATATCGAAATTTTGATTGTTTCTAATATTTTTTTTCATCTAAATAGTACACAGTATGCGTTATTCTGAACTTTTGGGGAAAAACCTGAAACAAATCTAATATTATTCTTAATTATTCAAGTTATGGTATAAAGATATTATCATCTCCTTTCACCCCCTCCGAATTATCACAACCCCCCTGAAAATTTTTAATGAGAAGAGGAGAATTTGAAAAGGATTTTAATTCTCCATTCAGAAATATATAGGTTTTTAACTTGACGAATTTTTTTTACGTATCTCGACTGCTGTGGTCATTGACACATTTACAATTTGACGAATTAATAACTGAGAAAATGAGAAAATTGATTTTAAAAATGTCAAATTTGATAATGTCTCCACTTCAAAAGTTTACATAGAATGAAGCATAGATCCTCACATGATTTAGAATATATTTTTTAATTTATTTTACAATTATATTAGGTGTTTAAAGTGGTATCCATTTATTTCTCGACAATAAGCAATTCAGTCTTGGAATTCTCGTAGAACATTTTATATACGAGTAATTTCCGGTCTTAATTTTTTCAGTAATGAATGCACCAAATTTAAAAACCTGTATATTTCTGAACAGAGAATTAAAATCCCTTTCAAAAGAGGTATCACACGAACCCTTTTCTTGTTAAAAATTTTCAGGGAATTTGTCATCATTCAGAGGTGCTGAAAGGAGGGGATAATATTTTTATACCGTAACTTGTAAAATTAAGAATAAAATTCGATGTATTTCAAGTTATAATAACATTAAAAATGAGTGTATTCCATACATATGGACCTCACCGTATAAACCTAAAGTTTAAGAACATTAAATTAAACATATAAATAAGAAAGCATAATATATTTCATTTTATTTTTACCTTACTTAAGGAATCAAATCAATATTGATTTATTTTATGTTTAAATTTAGATGGTATATCATTGTTGTTAAGAAAAGTTGTGCAACTTCATTGACGTTATAAATTTTTCCAACACATTGGCTTTGATAAATGTCTGATATTAAAATATATCCATCAAAACATTCCAATGAATAGATTAAAATGACAACAAACTACAACAATATTGTCATTGCATCATATGTAGGATTGTAATTGGATCGTGTGTTGTTACATACAATTTTTAACGCAATCTTTATAAAAAAAAACTTCAAATTATATTATTTTACACAAAGTAACAGTATACTGTAAATTTTTGTCTACTCAGTTTTCCCAACATTAGCAATCTCTTGAAAAGTTTGTTCAATGTGAGTCTTTAGAGTATCATGTTTATTTTTGGACCAACTATCCGAATAAATAAAATTAGTGGAAATAAACAAAAAAAATCTGCAAAAGTAGAAAATATATGTAGGAAACAATGGTGTTCAAATAATTGGTTCCCTAGAAATACCCTCCTATTGTTCTGGAATGGGTAGAATAAGAATAAATACATAGAATTATTCCCAGTAATTTTTATTTATTTATCAATTATTATATAAAATTCTTATGTTATTTTGTAATCGTTTATATAAAAATGCATAATAAGTTAATTTATCAATGAGGTTTTTCGACATGCATCTTTCCTAACGTTTGTTTAGTGTAGAGATTTCGAAAGTTTGACATTCTTTTAGAATTAATTATTTTGCAATAAATAATCAACATTTTGCTTAAATCTGGTTTAATCCGGTAAATTATACAAATGTTATATTGAATATTATAATGCTCTCAATATTTCATTTAATGTACAGAAAAAAGAAATTATTGTTTCAAGAATATAAAGTATTCAAAAATCAAAGGGATTTTTTTTAGGGAAAAATCCTGAAACCCGTCGATTTTTATTTTTAAATGGGAGCTTATTTTTAAATAGAAAAGTGGGTCTTGTATTGCATCAGTTGAAAAGTGTTTTAAATACCTATTCACCCATATCAATGATGACTAAGTTATATTGTCAAAAGTAGTATTAATGACATTCAAATAGATTTCTTAATTTATTAAGTATTGTTATGATGTAATTATTGATATCCAATTACCTTTTTTTTTAAACTAATTACCTTATCAAAATTCCTTTATTGACATTCAACATAATTGTTATTGTCAAGTGGTTAATGATTTTGTATTAGACGAAATCAAAAACTTTTTGACTCTTTTATCAATATGAAGGTGAAACAGAAAGAACTGAAATTCTAATATTAATTGGTTGTGGAGATAAAACACGTACGCAGAAAGAAATATGTACGTTATTCAATAATAAATATCCCAACCGAGAACCAATTACACAGTCCACAGTAAGCAAAATTAAGACCTAAAGAAGTAGAAAACAAATATCTGAAAACATGAAACTAGATGTTCTGCTAGCCTTTGAAAATAATCCTCATATAAAACATCTGCTTGTTTTTAGGTCAAAGGCAGAGGAATTTTTCGTTTGGTAGTATACATATTCTTTCTGAAACAGTCGATATCATTAGGAATGATTATTGCAAACTCGTTGTGTCTTAGTTCTACGTGTATAAATTGTTTGTCTCTGAAAAAGCAACATAAAATATAGAAAAGTAGTTTTTCGAAGAATATATTTATCTTGTAAGAAAATAATGTGCATAGTTTGGAGAAACTGAAGAAAAGGTTTTTTGGGACTTTAATCCTTCTATAAAAAACTGTCATTCAGATTTGTTACCCCGTC
Source organism: Hermaeophaga mercurialis (assembly GCA_951812935.1). NCBI lineage: Eukaryota > Metazoa > Arthropoda > Insecta > Coleoptera > Chrysomelidae > Hermaeophaga > Hermaeophaga mercurialis. Next base: position 28,854,251 of record OX638361.1, on the reverse strand, counting down.
ATATAAGTTCTACAAATTGAAGATATTATAGTATTTTCATATGCAGTTGTCATTATGCTTCTTGAAATTTTGTAAGTTGTAGTTTGCTGGTACCTTTATGACCAGTCAATAGAATTAAGTCGATTTACTAATGAACTCGGTGAGGGTTAATAATAGTTCAAGCTATTAATTTAATATCGTTTCCATTGTTAATTCACTGTTGTTTCCTTAATATATTGTATTGTATTTCTAATAGATAATTTATAAAAAGTTCTTCTGTTAAATGAATGACCTATCATCGATTGGTACACCTATATACTAGGAGTTCTCCAGCATGGGAGCTGCAGACTGGAACATTTCATTATTTCCTTATGGTCTACATTTCTGGTATAAATTTTTGACCTAATAGTATCAGAAATCGCTCAAAAAAAACTAAAATTATATATCAATTAGTATGAAAACGTTTAGTTAGGACAAACTACCTTTCTAACATTTTTTTACGGGAGGGGATTAAACTTATTCTGTAGTTGGGCCAAAATCATTACTAGCATATTAAAGGTTGACAAAATCTTATTAGGCCTTATGTTTTTCCTAAGTAATTCAAGAAATACACCATTTTGTAGTGATAAAATGAAAATATATCTGCATTTACAGAAAGTCAAATCAAATAATAATAAAAAAGAGATATTTCTTTATTTCTGTTTTCTTAGTGTGAATAAAACTACATATTTTTACAATATGTACAATAATAAACAATCAACATTTACAGATTTTCATGTATAATAAAGAAAAACTTAAATGATATTTAAATATCTACAAAGATATTTAATTATTTTACAAAAATTAATCAATTTTTTTTAAATCGTTAATCTTAGTTTCGATACACTTTTGTTTTCCTTTGACACTGCGTGTGACAACCTTTAACATTTATTTGCCCTATTTATTTTAATTTAAAAATATTTGAACGGGGACAATAGAACCTTTTATTAAAATAGTCGCAAAATTATTGATGTTTTGAGTTTTTGAGTTATTGGGCATAATTGGAATTGGAAAGTAAATGTATCTTTCCCACTTTAATTTGATTTTTATAATCTTGTGACAGTTCTAATTCTAGAAAATTTATGATACCATTTTTGAGACAACACATTCGTAAGTATATTAATTCTTATCGGACATTATACAAAAATCTAGGTGGAACATACTGCCTATTTTTGAAACCATGAATTTTAAATAATGTTTTAAAATAATTAAATGTGCTGTCAAAATAAACAGTTTCCGCAGTACATAAAAAGTAATATTATTGCAAGACCCACTTTTCTAATTAAAAATTTTATTGATAACGTCATCACGCTCACAGTGATGACGTCAAAAATAAAAAGGTGATCTGATAAAGCGCCCATTTAAAAATTAAAATCGACGGGTTTCAGGATTTTCCCCTAAAAACACCCATTTACGAAATAATGAATTTAGTCCTTTCATTTGGACCATACTGTATAGTTATTTTTCCTCCAAACAATACTAATGATGATGTAACACACTGCGAATTCGAAGACGAGTATGTCACTACGATAGTTCATTTACCGGGAAGCTAGTTGAGAAATAATGTGGAGGGAGTTTTTGATAATCAAGACAATCCTGCAAAAAATTCTGGTTCTGACGAAGACGACGTGCCTCTTGCTATACTAGCCATTCAGGAAAGAACTGCTCCGATTATTCTCGAGAAAGTCGTGTCTGTAAAATGTCTTGTAGGTGATTTTTACCAGCATCCTAAAGATGCATATTGGGGGCTATAAAGTGAACCTTAACAAAGTCGTATTCTGTTCAACACTTCAGCTTGTTTTTTGATGACGACCTAATTAATATGATAATTACATATGCTAATAGACGCGCGGCACAAAAAACATTTTTAGTGATGTTATAACTAACAAAATTAGGTATTTTTAGGAGTGCTTTTTCTGAGTGATTAGATAGTTTCACCAAAAAGATATAAGTATTAGGAAACTGGTGAAGCTATTTCGAGAAACACATATATGATGTCGTCACTTCATTTTTTTTAAATTTGCTCCTTTACCACAAGCACGTAGCATAGATGAGGTCATGGTCCCGTATTTTGTATCGCACCTAACAAAACTTATAGAATTTTATACATAGCATAATTGATTATAACTCAAATATGAACTGTATTTTTTAAGTGGATATTAAGAATTATCTATACATAAATCCAATGTGCTTATCTTCTTAAACAAATTAGTTCCATATAATAAATTTACTGGTATACTCTTTTATTTATTAATGACCTTAATGAAGATAACGAAGTTCACACTTTACGCTTAATAAAAACTTTAATGAGAGTTCTTTGAGTGTTTTACATAATATTAGAATCAAAATTTTCACTAATTTAATTATCACCACTTAAAACTAAACTCAATTTTACATATGTGGTCATGAAATATTTAAACTAGGGTGACAATGTGAGAGAATTTATTTTTGAGCGGAGATTGAGTGTATACATATATTGCTCAGTGACTTCTTAGAATCTTCTGCGTTCTGGAACTGTAGACGTGACTAGAGCTTCTTGATAGTGATCACGTTTTATTGGTTAATGCTGAACTCAGAGAGGGTAGTTTTCATTGGTCAATTTTTGTCTATTTAAAAATGGAAATAGGAATATATGATTACATACTGGGTAAAATCCATAAGATTTGTGGTTTGTCATTAGTATAACAATAATATCGTTACAATTGCACTAATTTTTCAGTGAAAATGCATCAACAGTTTTCCCAAAAAGAAAAAATGCACATATTTTATTCACAACCTAATGTAATAAAAGAATCCAATTCTTTCATGAATGGCGTCGACAGCAATGACTAAAATATCTTTATCAAATCTACAAAAGAGGAAAAAAATGATATTTTATTAATAGTACTTGTTTTTCAAAACTCGAGGCAATTATATCAAATAGAAGACCGAAATATTGATCAAAAGGCATGTAGCTGGCGACTTTCTGGAATTATAAAAAAGATACAAAACGCGACTCAAGAAGACGAAATCCCAAGACAGTTTTACACTAAAAATATGGCGGTACAAAACATTTAATTGTTTACCAAGAGAAACAATCTCGTGGTCATTGCACGAAAAAGTTTCAATTTGTGAGCGAAAAATTTGCTTCAAGAATTTCCATACGATGTAAATGTGTATTAGTAAACATCACAGTAATGATTTTGATTACTGTCCTTTTTAAAGAACATGATGTATTTTGACATCAATATCAAAATTTACTTTCTCGTTATTTTTTATCTTCAAATAAGACTAATATGTCTTAAAAGTAGAGAAAAAATAAAAAAAATAGTTTTAGTAATACGTGGGTTAACCAATTGGTAACCAAGCGACGATTATGAATACACTTTAACACTAATAATCATTTTTCGAAGTTAATTTTTTATACGACTATCTTTAAATGAAATGTTTTTTGTATGTGCTTGCATTTAGATTAATTATTATTGCTATAAAAACATTTATTACTTTGTTCTGTTTCAGTTCTAATTTGGCTTGTAAAAAATTTTTTTTCAATTATGTAGTAAAATATGCTCCGGTTTTAAAAAAATATACAAAGTACTATGTTCTAAAATATTTCTTCTATTTATTTGATATTTTTACAATTCCAATTAAAGGCAAAATTTAGAAGTTGTGCTTCAGTATAAAAATTTTCCATGTTTACGTACCTAAGAATTTAAATAAAAATAATTTTAGGAAATATAAAATGTACATGTTCACATGTATAAAAAATAGAAACGGGGTGTCGATGTAGTCTGATAAGTTTCTTTATCTAATTATTAATCTAGTAAAAATTATCTATTGATAATTCACTCTCCCCCCCCCCCCCTCCTACATGAATTAATTTATTTATTTACTATTTTCCGTGGTAGTGACAAATCAATGATGGTTTCATTTGAATAAATACTTGATGAAGGAACGCTGAAAAACCTCACCGACCATTCAAGATAAGTTGGCCTATTACAAAATATCATACACTTATACTGAAATGTGTAAATGTAGAAATTTTTATTATATGCATCATCCATTTGTAAATATAGATAGAATTTATTTTGGTGATTCACTGAAATGATGCCTTCCCGGAAAAAATGGATTTCTAAAATATAAGAACATTTTTGTGTAGTCTTAAGTCATTCCACTTACAAATTTCTAATAATAAGTATATTTATTTAGAGAATAGCATAATAACCCACAACAATTCAAACGTTAACTGTCAAAACCCATCAAAATAATAAACAATAAAATTTAAAAGTTAAAAATCAATAATTTCTTATATTTTAACTTAAACAATATATAAATAAAATCATGCACTTATATTTATTAAAACTATTATTTTATTAATACATTTTCAAAATTATGGCATGAACCAAGTTTAAAAAACTATAAAATTCTCAAAAATATTAAATATAGTGAGCGAAACATAAACGATTTAATAGTATATTCGATTACTAGGAGTAGAAGGCTAAAATTATTTGTTGAGTCCAGTGTGTGCAAACTGCGCAAAACATATAATGAGTGTTCTTCTCCGAGTAACATATTCTATTTTTTTTTCAAGCGTTAAAATCCAAAAATAAGTGTAAAAAAGATTATTTCAACTGTTATGTAGCGTGTTTTAATTTTACTAAGTTGTGTTGCCTAGTTCTGACCAGTTTGGTAATTTTAAAAATAATGTGTTGGCCACACTCTCAACGACATTATCCGTCTTATAATTTTTCTAATTGTTGTAGCTGTTGTCAATGTTAGCTTTGTAAAAAAAATATTTGCATTAACGATTTGAGTATAAAATAAGTTTTAAATATATTAAAAAATTATTACAATATATACAGGGTCATTCATAACTATTGGAACATAAACTAAGGGCAGGTTATTTGGACCAAAATATGACGATAGGATCAAATATACCTTAATAAAATATTGCTGTTTAATATAATAACATATAGGTCGTTAAAGTTGATATTTTTTTTTTCGTCTTTTTCTGATAATATCACAGTACATTTATTAATTGTTATCAAAATTGGTACAGAGGCATAGGTTGGGATAAGGAATATTATTTACTAAATATCAAAATGACAGTTCTAATAAATCAAGAGTATAGATAGATCTCTTTTGTTTAATCCGTTCCTACGGTTACTAGTATCATAATTGGCGACAAATTGGCGAAAACTGCATATCGATATCTCTTTCGTATCTCCTGATATCTTAAAATATGTGTACATTTTAAGAGTTTTCCTTTGAACAGAGATTACTACGGTTTTACTGAAAAGCTTTTAACAATTTTGAACTCCTTAAAATTGACTTTCCTTATCCTATTAATAATGATTTTAATTATTATTTCAATAATACAGTTAGTATGGTTACACACGTATCGGGTAAGAATCGGCCGATATCGGTAAGCCGATATCTTTTGTATTATATAGTAGGCGAGCTTTCACACGTGTCGGACGATGATAGCGTGTCGGGCGATATCGTTTTGACGTCGGGCGATATCGTTTTGACGTCGGGCGATATCGTTTTGAGATCGGGCGCGCTCACTACAAGACCGACAGTCGGCCGATATGTGGGACAATACACTAAATGCGAGTTTCCCCACGTGTCGTGCGACAGTCGTCCAGTTGCTCGATTGGAAATCAGTTCTTTTAAGAGGTTTTGTTTATTTTGGTTTATAAATAGTGACGAGATGGCAGATAATATGAATATTGACGCTTTCTGTCCATTGTGGACAAAAGTTGAGTATTTAATGTTCGTGTCTCGATTTCATTTGCACCAAACAAAACCGGCTACATGTGAAAGATTGGTATGAAACGGCGTTAAGGAAGTTAAAATGGAAATGTATAAAAACAAGTAGTGGGCCATGTAAAAAAATCAAAAATACATGAGTGTTATTATTAAATTCGATATAAAATTTACATGAAAGTTAAATCTACACGATGATTCTGACAAACCAAGAAGCATTTGTTATGATAGGCACGTATTTTGAATGCATGAAGAATACCAACTCAAACAAATATGACTATCGCTTATAACTCAAATCACCCTTTGTTACATATATTAGCAGCTTATAATTCAATGATACATAGAGTCTTTTCAATACCAATGATTAAGCATGATTTTAAAAGGGAAGTTAATATAATAAAACAAATCGCTACTTCTATTATTTCTATTAATGAAAAGGACGCCGTTAACCTGATCTTTCCGAAACAACCTAAAGATGACGGGCCATACAGAACAATTACATATTTTGGGGATATTTAAAAAAAAATATCAAAAATTATATCTGGTACTAGATTTTCTACAATATTTTTTAAAGTAACAGATAATGTAGGTTCATTTTTATTAAATGTAAAACCTAAAACTAAATAAATTTTCAAAATCGGGAATTTATAAACTAAATTGTCCGGATTGTAACGCCATCTATCTTGGCCAGACATTAAGAAATTTTAACATAAGCTAATGTGAGCACTTACGAGCTTATAGATTAAAATAACCAGATAAGTCACATTACACAAAACACCTCATTGACACCAAACACAAACCTACACTTAATAACACAATGGAAACAACAGTGGGAGTTCTTCGTATAAGTGACAAGAAAGAAGAACCTAATTTTTTGGAGGAATATGAAATAAAGAAACACCTAAATTATCCTCAACATATAATAGTGAATGAACAACTAAACTTGGGAAGTTCAATTATCTTAGATCACCATTTGAACTTAATAATACTAACCAAGTATATTTTTAGAAAAACAAAAATATTGCTTAATAATGATTGGTTGTCAGATTTATGGCATGATATTTATTTACGTTTTTTAAAAAGATCTGTCAAATTTCTATCTATCTTGGAAAATGGTATATTGTCAGATACCGAAACCTAGGTAAACTTAAATACTTATTAAAACGCTTTAGAAGACTATGGAAATTCAAGATAAGTATTATTTATCTTTCCATATTTATTACAAATTATTAAATAAAATATTTATATTGCATGCCATTAGCATACTGACAATATGCAAGTCAATTTTAAAACTTATCCAAAATATTGGTTAGGGTATAATTAGATCCAAATTCTGTCCTTTATTTCATTAATAGTCTTGGACTCTTAAGGTAAACTTTGTACTTAAGGAATTCCCACAAAAGAAGTCCAATGGGGTTTGATCAGGAGACTAATGGCATGTAATTTAAACATTTAATTAAATAGGTTGTAATTTTTTTTATTTTTAAATTTTTTTAAATTAGATTTGTTTGAGTATAATCGCTTAATTTTTGAAAATATTGTTATGTAACGTAACATAATATCTGACGTCTATACGCAAAAAGATACGTTCTTTTTAATGGTACTAACATAATAGGCTATTGCCATTTAAAAAAAATGACGTTGATGTCATAGCTCGATTTCTGATGACGTCATAAATAATATGCATATATAGGATTTTTAGTACAAATACCGTTGCACGTCAGGAGTGACGTACCTCTTTTGTCATAGTACTGCCAACTAATTAAAATTTCCCTAACTAAGATAAATCATACGAAACATCACGAAAATTCACGAGGACTCATGAACGTAGTCACAGTACTAAAAAACCGAAAAAGTAATCGTAATTATTTTGATAATTTTAGAATTATTTCAATTATATTGGCTTATATACGTCTTATTCTTTATAATTCAAAGTTTATAAATCAATATTATATGTTTAGTACTCAAAAAACCATAATTTACATTAAATAATTTTGAAATTTTCTACGCCCATGAGACTCGTATTTATGATGAAGAAATGACATTGTAGCGATTGGCATGCCTTGATGCGACGTTGTCGAGTATTTAGATTTCTGACGCAGGTCGTCAACCAGTTTTGTGTTTTCACCACGTTTTCGGTAATTTTATAATATTGTCTTTATTTTTTTGCTTTGCTAGATAGTTAACTTATAAAAAACAAACATAGTGTGAATAAGCTGATTATTGACGTTTATTTCTACAAAATGCCAAAAAAACTAAATAGTCGTTGTAAAGAGCTTGTATATTCATTAATACAGTACTTTGAACGAGAGCGTGATAATAATGGGCCACTATTACGCTTAACTGCCGTCAGAGAGGTAAGTTAAAGATTATACAAATGTCTAGAAATATGAAATTGTTTTCTTGTCTATTTTAGCGTGTTGCAGCAGCCCTAAACTTAAATATTTCTACTGTTAGTACTATTTCGCAAACAGTCAAGAAGAATGATTTATTAAAATCGCCACCAAAAAAGCGTTCATACAAAAAAACAATTACTAATACAATAACATTGGATACGAGTGGAATCCGAAATGTTATTTATAACATGTATGAAAGAAGTAAGTTCATTATCAAATCATATTTATCCAATAAAAGTTTATATTTGTATATATACTAATAGAGATACATATTTATTTACAGGGCAGCATATAACTTTGGCATCTTTAAGAGAAACTTTGAGCAATCAGAATACAATCCTATAAGCTAATTTGCTAACAATGGACTAAGGTAAGGGTATTAGTTGTAGGTTGTAGGAGTGGGTTGGAGTGTTCATTTAGTCTTTGGTAATGTTTCTTCCCGCCTCGTTCTTTGATGACCTCTTCGATGAATGGTATTCCAAGATCCTTATGAATTGTGTCATTTGACACATACCATGGTGCGTCTGTGATTGCTCTCAGTATCTTGGATTGGACCCTTTGAAGAATGGCAGTATTCGACTTACTGGCACATCCCCAGAGTTCTATGCCGTAAGTCCAGATTGGTTTTATTACTGCTTTGTAAACTAATACCTTGTTTTCTACAGATAATTTAGATTTTCTTCCAAGAAGCCAGTATAGTTCTCTGAATCTGATCTCGATTTGTTTCCTCTTTTTCTTAATATGATCTTTCCACGTAAGTTTATTGTCTAGGTGTAAACCTAAATAACGAGTAGATGTGTCTTGATTGATGATAGCTTTATTAACGTGGACTGGAGGGCAGCGACCTTTTCTTAGGGTGAACATTATTTGTGTGCACTTTGATTCGTTTATTGTTATCTTCCATTTTTTTGTCCATTCTTCTATCAAATTTAGGTGTTGTTGTAGGTAGTAGGAAGCTGTGTTTGGGTTCTCATGGCTTGCGATTATTCCCGTATCGTCAGCAAATGTGCCAGTTTCTGTATTAGGTGATGTAGGCAGGTCTGATGTATAAAGAAGGTAGAGTTTTGGGCCTAGTACACTGCCCTGCGGGACACCACTTTTGATGTTAAAGAAAGTTGATGTTTCATTTTTAACTCTGGTTCTGAATTGTCTCTCGTTTAGGTATGACTTAAGTAATTGAAATTCTGAAGGAATGGATTGTTTAACTTTATAAAGTAGGCCTTCGTGCCAAACCTTGTCGAATGCTTGACTTATATCAAGGAATACTGCAGGACAATATTTTTTGTCTTCTAATGATTGGGATATTTTATGAACTATTCGATGGCATTGTTGTATGGTCGAATGTGACTCCCGAAAACCAAACTGATGATCTGGAATGTCCCTTAGTAATGGATTGATTCGCTGTGATAGGATTTTTTCAAAAAGTTTTGAAATAGTAGAGAGGAGACTAATTGGTCTGTAAGATGTCACCTGATTAAGATTTTTACCTGGTTTTGGCACTAATATGATTTCGGCACTTTTGAATTGTTTTGGCCAATATTGGAGTCTCAGCATAGCATTTAGGATATACATCAGCATAACAATGCCTTTTTTAGGAAGTTCTTTTAACATTTGAGGTGTTATTTCATCAATTCCAGGTGCCTTTTTGTTATTTAATTGGAGGATTTCTTTTCTAATTTCTTTTGGGGTCGTTAATTTTACTGGTTCAGTCGGTACAGTGTTGCTATTTAGAAAGTCTCTGATATTTTGATCAACTATGTCGTCGCTTGGTGTAAAAACTTCGGCTAGGTGTTCCGTAAACAAGTTGGCTTTTTCTTGATTACTTCTTGCTGGTAATGAAAATGGATTTATTGAAGGTGCCCAAACAACATATTCCTCGAAAACTAAATTAAATGATTACCATGGAGAAATGAATAAAGACAATTTTTTACATTGGTTTGAAAACCAATTACTGAAGAACCTTAACGAACCTTCTCTAATTGTTATGGATAATGCTTCATACCATAGCATGTTATTGCACAAAACACCCAATACAGGCTCAACCAAAGCTGAAATACAAGAGTGGCTAGCAAATAGAAATATTGATTTTTCTGTTAATATGTTTAAATATGAACTTTTGCAAAAAGTTGAACAGTAAGTATAAAAATCTATCGATGCTACAGTTTTGAATTTAGCGATGTTGACATATTATAAAAAACCGCAAGTAAAATATATTCATTTTCAGATACAAGCCACCAAAAGTATATCTGGTGGACAATTTAGCAGAACAATATGGACATAAAGTGTTACGTCTTCCTCCCTATCATTGTGTTTTCAACCCCATCGAACTTATTTGGGGCCTTTCTAAGCAATATTATAATAAACATATTGGCAGAGAAGGTAATAAAGAACAAGATTCTTTAAATATGTGGTCTGAAGCTCTTAGAACAATTACTCTTGAAGTATGGAAAAATTCTATTAAACATACAGAAAAAGAAATACAAAAATGGTATGAAATTAATCCCATTATTATTAATCCTAACAGCGATGACAGTGATTCAAGTGATTCAGATTTGAATTAGGAGAAAGGATTTACCTTTTGTAGGAATTCGAATATTGTAGTTGAATTGTTTCTTATAAGAAAAATATATATTTTTTTAAACAAAACATTGTCTTATTTTAATAACAATAAATAGTTTGCTATCTTTTATATATGTCTCTATTTTATTTATTTAATAAAAATATAGTACAAATAAACAACATAATATAACGATTTTTATAACAGATTATTGAATATTAAAAGTAGATAATACAGCAAGAAGAAGAAGAATATCACAGTTGTAGATTGCTAATGAATCAACTGAGAAAAACTTTTTCAAATGTACTTTAAAACTGGCAGGATGAAGTGTCTTGAGTGTGAGGATCATATATTGTTCATATACGCTTCAATAAATTAATTTTTCATAATAATAAAGCTAAACAACATAACCTAACCTTACATTTTTGAAACTTCCTACATTCCTCGACAATTTAGACAAGCCGACAACACTGCAGGGTCGTGATCTTATAATTGATATATGACGTGCAACGGAATTTGTATTAAAAATCCTATACCAAAAAATGCGCATCTCAAAAAGAAAATCTACGTGTCTTAGTTTTTTTCCTCATTGGCTAGATAAAGCTTTAAATGAATTTGTTGCAACCTATACGTACTCAATGTATATTATGGAGTATGCATGATTTATTTTAAAGCAGGTTTACATATGCAAAGATTAGCTTGCACCAGTAAGTACGCCAGTACACGTTTACATTCATAACTGAGGACCAAGTTGCTACTGATACGTTCCATAATCATCCCGATTATGACATACGCATCGGTAGCATGGGGACACACGACAAAGACTCACAAAGAATAACTCCAGAGGCAAACAAACATCACCCTAAGAATGGCAGTAAACGCCCCCTGGTATGTTTGGAACACCCAAATATACAGGGAAACAGAGGCCACAGCACTGCTAGAGGTGATGACGAACAAAGCCAGAAAGCAAAACCATCCAAACCAGGAACTAAGGGAGCTAGTGGACTACACCAGAATGGACTACAGGAGTCACGCAAGGTCCAAGAAGCAAATAGAAGTAGACGATGAACAGGACCAAGACCAATAACAGGTAAGCAAACTCAACCAAGACGACAACACACGAGGAACCAACACACACCGCCAAGAAGAGGATACAACCAAAAGAAGAAAAAGTGCGCGAGGTGACAACGAGGGAAGACCAAGGGAGAAAAGCGCTGGCCGCTACCCCAAGACAACGAAAGGTAGGACAGGTTGTATCACCTCACTTAGCCCCTGGGGTGATATCTTGAGAGAAGAATGTGGACGAATATTTCAGAGAATTAATGCGAGAGGTCCTGTCTGGAGACAGGGGGTGGTGGAATGGGTTCCCTATCTTCTATATCAGTAAACCCAGAATGTATGTGTGTTTGTGTATTTCAATCCGTGCCATCATTTTTTCAACTGGCACGCCAGCCTGTGTTTAGACAGGCATTTTTTTAATTTACTGGCATGCCAGTATATTCTGGCGCCAGCGAATCCATGCATATGTAAACCCGGTTAGTCACAAAATGTGTATTCACAAAATAAGAAGACATCGCAGATTTAATTCCATTGAACTTGTTATTGGGTTTAATACATATGTTTTCTGTTACCCTCTTTTTAATCCGTTTTAGAGTTTTTTGACATCTAAATTTCTAAATTGTCGTATGGTGGATGATTGTATTTACTGTTGACTATTAATAAGAGAGTTTCGGATTTGTCCACTCGAATAGTCTCTTTACTCTTTTACAATTAACTTTTTCTTTTAACACTTAAGATTGACTCCGTCACATATTTAATATACAATAATCGGTTATTGAATGAATACAAAAAGACGATATTCCTCTTATTTTTTGAGGTTAATTTTTCATATCATTAAAAGAAATATTTTTAAAACATTTATGCATTTGGACTAATTATTATTCCTAAAAAAACGTTAATTATTTTGTTCTGTTTCGTTTGTAATTTGGCTTGGAAAAAAAATTTTTTTTTAATTGCTATTCAAAAAATGATAAGTGCACTCACTTAAAAAATATAGATCTACGTTCTAAAATATGTCTCCTACTAAAATTGATATTTTCGTAATTGCAAGTAACGACAACATTTTTAATTTCAGTTTGATAATTATACATTTTACTTATAAATAAAAATAGTTTTATGGAACATTTTTATATGTTATTAAAATATTAGCTAGCTCGGGTTTTATAGTTTATTTTTCAATATATCGTTCAAAATCATTAAAACTAAACGTTTAGACCAATCGCTACCGATAGTTTATAGGGATCAATTCTTTTATTATATTTAAAATCTATCAAGTACAGTAAGAACACTGAAAAAACCATCACCAGGCATTATAAAAGCTTTAAATATATATTAAACATATATTAAAACACTGTTATCAATTTAAATTTATTATCATTTCTTACCAGCACATATCGACCAATAGACATTGCGAGGCTCTATAATAACTCATACATAAACACTTGCTGATTAACAAGCGCAAAAAACAAATATTTGATATTACCTTTCTGTGAATAACAGCACGTGCAGGTGTTCAGTTTAATTAACCAGTTGAAACTTAGCTAAACAAAATATTAATACTGGATAGTATCTAAAAAATCACATTGGCATTGATGAATACACTTTACTTTTTAAAAAAAGACACAACGTTGAGAGAAGCATGGAGAATACAGGTCAAATGAAAATCATAGGTTAAATCTATAACTTATACCACTAAATAAATGGAAATATTACTATGAAAAATAATTGTTTAATACCTGAAGAGGTTCAAAGATTGGTGATGTCGTGTGAAAACGGAAAAGCTCCGTGTCCTGGAGCAGTACATATCGAGCTCATAAAAGCCGCACCACAATACTTTTTCAACTTCTCTCTAAATTGTTTAACTAATGTCTTTCTGGACAATAAATACCAGCGTATTTTAAAGATGGTATTATCAGCAATGTACCCACCAGGGAATCACTGTCCATTGGTCGCATATATGGCAAAATTCTGAAAAATACAGTCGAACATGACATCTATAAATTTAAAGATCAAAGCAGTTTTAGGGCAGACAGGTCATATACTGATAACATCTTTAGTATTAGATAAGTCACAGACAAGAGGTTAGAACATATTTTCTAGAAACCCATCTAATTTACATAAATTTACGGAAAGTGTATGACAGTGTTCCTCTATCGAAATTGTGGTCGGCAATGGAAAATCAGCAAATAAAGAAAAATTATATTGAAGCCATAAAAAAATTGTATACAGGAAAGTTAAACAGGGTCAAAGTAAGAAACCTACTGTCATCAGAATTCCTTGTAAAGAAAAGACCGAAACAAGGGTGCTACCTACGCATTTTAAAATATATTTGAATGAGGCTCTCAAAACTTGGAGAAAAAATATGCCACACTATGGGAATACTCATAAATGACGAAACTCTGTATACTTTGAATTTTGTTGATGATCAAGTCATATTCGCCGAAGATGAAGACGACGCATACTACATACTAAGAAAATTGAATTAGGAATATATGAAATGAGGCTTACAATAGTATATTATGTAATTATTTGTTAAGCCCAGTGTGCATACTAGGCGAAACATATAATGAGCCTGTGTGAAAAGGAAAATTTATTTATTTTGGAAATAAAGAAGAAAAATGAAGAAAAGTTAAGAGAGATGGAGATGGATTTTTTTTTATATCATGCAGTAAACTTCCCATTGGTAGTTCCTTAAAATCTATAATTAGTCACTAATTAGGTATAGCCGTGGGAGTCAGAAGTTCTTAATCCTGGAACCTAGAAGTGAGTTCATAGGGGGTGTAGCGCTTGAGTCTTCTTTGCGCAGTTGGTTGTGTCATAAGATCTTGAACAAGTGTATTAGGATGGAAACTAAGTCTTTCTTTGTATTTTTTACAATAAACTGCGATTTCTGAATTCACTGTTTTTATTTGAAGATCTCGTGCGATGATGTAGTTTGGTACGAACCACGGAGCATTGGTGTAAGTAGAACAGAAAGGATAAGAAACGAATACATTCGGGAAGGGAAGAAGTGGGGTTAAATTACTGAATATCTTACATACAATTGAAGAGAGAAAGTTAAATTAGTGTAAATATTTGAGAAGAATGACAGAAGAACGGTGGCCATCAAAAATATTCCTTTGGAAACCCCCAAAACGTAAGAAAATAGGAAGATCTAAACTCACATGGCATAAAGAAGTGATGGATAAAGATTGGCAAGATGGAAGGAAGCTTGGAAGCGCATATAATAAAGGGTAGTTCCCACTCGCATTATATATATATACAATATGTCTGAAAAAGTTGACAATATATGGGAAACTTTTTTATTGTAAGTTTTACGAAAAAAAGTTATTCTTTATGAAAATCTTTACTTTCGAAAATAATGATATTCAGGCATTTACATTTGACATTAGATGTACAGGGTGTCTACAAATTGCAAAAGATTAATTGGAATATTTTGACCACTTCAATTTCAACTGAAATTTTGCAAATTTTTGTTGTGAAACACGTCAACTTTTATCTTATTTAACAAGTCAACACACCTCAAATGTTTATTTGTTGATTTGAATTATTTTAGTAATGAACTTAAATCAGTAATAAATAAGTAATACCAAACTGTATAAGTACAGTAGAATAATGTATTTTCTACTGTAATACACAAAAATAAATGAAATAATTTAAAATCTAGGTGGCTCTGGCAATGAAAGAAATGGCTTTGCACGTGTATGCATTTACGATAATTTATTGCTACAAAAACACCAATTATTTTTTTTCGTTTGTAATTTGGCTTGGAAAAAATTGTTTTTGTTTTCAGTTACTAGTAAAAAAATGATAAGTTTTATATGCATATTAATTAGGTGTCAGATGATTCATATTAAAATTAGAATAGGAAGAATTTAGAGAAGCGGAGAAGAAAAAAATTTAGAAAAGAGGAATATATTTGTTTATATTGTTTAAAATTGATTTTGTGCAAGGTTACCAAAGAATATTTTAATCAGAATAAAAAAAAATCGATAAGAAAAAATATTCAAATAAAAACATAATTAGGGTAATAATAAAAGTTTTGTTGCTTAATAATTTGATATTACATAACTAAATTTTAGCGTTTATAATAAACTGCAGTCCCAAAATACGAAAAATATTAATACCGTTGTAGATATCCATATTCTTAGGTAACAACAACCAAACTATATAGATATAACACAAGGAAAATGGGGAAAATAAGTCCTTTAGTCTCACAGTCTATAAGATTTATTTGTCATAGAAAAAGAACTACCGATTTCGTGGCAAAATGGGCCAAATCTTCAGGTTCAAATCACAAAAATTCGATGTCTTAAAAATAGCCAAATAGACTATTATAAATCTTATACATAACTATTTGGTTATAAATCACCAATAAACATGAAATTGACTAGTATAACATGAATTGAGAAGTAATAAGAACAAATACAAACATATTAAATATAATTAAAAGTTTAAGATAAAATGAACTCTAAGACATACTAGGTGACCCTCGTAGTAAAATTATTTATATACATATATTGATTTAACTGACGTTATTGCATCATCTATTTATGAATAAAATTTATTTTGGTAATTCTGTTAGGACTGAATTATTGAAAATTAAGTTTTCTTTAGAACAAACAAACGAAACAAAAAATCAAAATAGAAATATTTTTATAAAATCTTAAATCAGTCCATTTCAAATTTCTAATAAGGACATTTATTTTGAAAATAGTTTAGTTTAGAAATATTGTAGTATCCCTTTTTCGGAGATAACAAAATTACCCAGCTCCTAATTAAAACTGTTTTGCTCTCTCAGACTTAACGTTTTAATTAAAAAACTGCAAATATAGAAAGCCAATAAACCAACGATTTCGTAAACCAAGTTTTAATTTTTTGTTTTATAAAGGGTGGTCAAAAATTAATTTTATTTTTCAAAAATTTTCGGGAAAGTTTTCTCAATTTCTTCAAATGGAACACCCTGTATTGCTATTCATCAACGGATTGCAAATTTTATACTCTTCGTCTTTCGCATATACCTTCGTATATCTATCTTATCAAATTCACAATCAACTGAGAAATAGATATTGCATTTTTTTTAGTTTTTGTATTAGTCTTCTTATCAGCCAAGAGGAAAAAATGAACAAAATAAATAAGTATCGTAGCAAATAAATTGCAAAATAACTGTCCAGTGGCGTACAAAAATTTGTAAATGTCAAAGTTACAAAAAGGTTCATTTCTAGATTAGATAAAATCATAAGTGTTACATATGGTTGAACACGTATTGAATAGAAGATTCCAAATGACTGAAAATCCAGGATGATATATTTAAAAAATCAAAGTGACTAATAATATCAGAGAAACGGCAAATCCACCAACATTGCAAATGTCAAATCTGGAATCTCCGTATCCGAAAATAGACTCATTCCAAATTTTGTAGAATTCAAACTAGCAATTTACTAGATAATTGGCCGTTTCTAGATTTCTGGTCCACTCTGTATATCGTTGTTTAGTGAATTCAACGGACTTTCAAACGATATGCGACTCGAACCTTATTCCCTATTTAAATTCTAGGAGGTGTTCACCCCTACCTTTTTATCACGATAAAATTTTGTGCTAAATAATATTATCTTACTTGTGTAGAAATATAATTGTATGTTACTTATCGAATTCAAAAAATATTAACATATGCAATAATTCTTAAAAAATGGTTGTAAACCCTGGCAACCAAAACTCATCAAAATAGTATAAATAAAATAAAATTCATTGTAAAATAAAAAATTGGTATAACATCTACATAATAATTAAATTAAATAATAAACAAATAAAATCACTTATATTTTCTTAACATTATTTTATTAATGTATAAATTGCAAAACCTCTTTAGAGACCGAGATTAAAAACTACAAAATTTTAATAAATATCAAACTTTAATTAACTTATTTAATATTTATATAGGTATTATTTATCTAATATTTTGTAAATTATCTAATTAGGCCCTAAATCTAGTTTTTACTAGCTCTCATGGTTATCACAACCATGAGACGAGACATAATTAGTAATTTACAATCAATATTTTATAAGTAAACCAAATAAGAAAATCTATATCATTTTAAAGCACCGACAAGACACCGTTTGTTAAATCAATTGTTCATGATTATGATTATAGAAAGATAAATAATTACTTAGTAAATATAACTGCTTTGTACTTGTTTTTATGGCATTACTAACAGCCAAATATCTGCGTAATTCGCTCCTAGGCTCCTATTTTAGGGATACTCACGTCCTTTCAAAAAAATAAATGGCAAAAAATAATAATATGAATAGCTATTAAATTTTAAATGAAATATATATATATATATACAAAATCAAATTCCAATTATTTTTATGTTTCTTTTTTATATTAAATTTCTTTTGTAATTTTTTTATGACAATGTGTTTTAATCCTTCTTATGTGAATAAAATTATCTGCAAACGGAAAATAAAGAATAAAAGAAAATTAACTAAAATATACAAATTTTTTTTAGAGATCTAAATTAAAGAAGTATCTATCTATTAAAAGAAACTTGTTTTGTGAAATCCCTAATCCAAATCTAGACCAAATCGGAAATACAAACTGTTTGACGTAGCTAACAATCAAAAACAATTTAATATTTTACGCCAAACCATTTCACTAAAGAATCAAAAAATCCATGTCGCTTCATGTTTCAAAATTACATCATCTTTTTAGCATCTAGCGTCACTATAAAAACGATTGTTTGTGAGAGACCGCTTCATTCATTGACTTTGCTTTGTATGTGCAACTTTCACGCTTGTGATATACCTGAAAATTTTCTAGCTTTTGAAATCTAAGATTTTAAAAATGTCGAACATTGACTACAATTATTTTATTAACACCAAGTCTGCCAGAAGAAGACCTGCGCTGACAAGAGCAATTAGTAAGTACCTATTTTCTTTATTATACTTTTTGGTAAATTTATATTGATTTAAGTAATTATAAGTAAATTCTTCTTCAGGGCAATACATATTTTTCGTGGTAAAACAGGTAACCATTTTTAAAATATTTAGATAAAAAAACGTGTAAAAAAGAGCCGGCAGGTGTTAAAAAAAGTAAAATGTAAACAAATGAATAAAATTTTGACCTATTGAATTAAACGAAGCAAATTTCTCTTTAATAGTAATATTCAATAAGATTTATAGGTATATGTGAAACATCCAGATACATATATTTATGAATACTTAATAAAAATATATAGTTTTTTATAGGGTCCATAAAAGTAAGAAATCTAAAACCGTACAAGTGCTTATTAAATATTTTATTAAAAATGTTCTATTGATATAAGGAAATTATTATTTTAAATAAACTTAAAGGGATACAAATCAACTATATTTTTTACTTTTCTTGTTATTTTTAATATTGCATACCTCAAAATTTTATAATTTTTGAAAATCTGTTCCCTGACATTTTTACTGATATACCTACATTTAAATGTTACATTTTTTTATTAGACATCTAAATCAAACTTTTTAATAGTGACATTATTTCCATCTGGCGTACATGGTAGAGATTAGAAAGCGGGCTAATTGGAAAAAGTTGCAATTTAGAAAAGAAAACCATATTCTGAAATTTATTATATTCAGAGAAACAATGAAAAAATCAAGATTGTTAAATGAAAGGCCGCTTAAAATTAAAAAAAAACGTTTTCCTTGACTAGAGTGAAATATTTTTATGGCTTTTAGTAGCAGTTGCTATTTTTTTACTTTTACATAGTATTTTATCATTCTTGTAATAATCAATATATATAAAGTACTTATTAATGAATATTTTTTGAGTGGTGCTAAAGATTCCAGTCTGTAATTGAAAAAGTATTTTGATAAGCAAATATTAAAGATTAGATATTAAAAAATACTAATGTATTTTATTTCTATCGAAAACGAAATTTCTTCCTAATACCAATATTTAAAATCAATATAATCTTTTCTCTAGATATAATCGTCTACTACGTTCTTATTGAAAGTTTATTGACATTTAACGTTACGTTGATCCTAAAAACTAAATTTCAATTTTGTAAATTATCTTGGCAGGAACACAATGAATTTTATTCGTCTTGTTACGGTTTGATAAGAAACTGTTTGTGATCTTTAATTTTGTACTTATATTAATAAAAAAAAATATTTCTTTTTCCGATAACAACGTTTCTTTATTATCAGCCATTTAACGTTACAGTAAAGACAATCAAGTTCAATTTAATGCTTCTGAACAGAACAATTTTATGATGAAAATACATGTATCTAGAATATATCTTTGAGATAGCCATAAGTGTCTAAAATTTTACTAAAAAATAGATCAGGACTTAACTTCTAGGAAAAATAATCTAAAAATGTTAAAATAATTTTAGAATCATTTTCTTCTTATTCTCCATTTCAGATTTGAAAGAAAACTCATATTATGAGCTTGCTAGGACTAATAGCAATATTTTTATTGGGGTATTGTATTTTTATGGATATTTTCTGTATATATCTGGAAAAATGTTTAAGTAACAGCTTAACCGAAGTTTTCAAATCTCATGTTAAGCGGCAGGTATTGTAACAAATTTCCATCAAAGAATACCTTTTTTATCACAAAAATATTTTTTCCGTTCTATCTAATCTAAAATTCATTTGTAGTTTGTTATCGTTGTGTTTTTTCCAGCAAAACGCCAATATCACGGATCAAAAGAACAAATATCTCTTGCCGAAGGAGTCCCTAATGAAATTACTTTCCCATTCGAGTCGATAACTGTTAACCTCAAGGACGGATCTAAATTTGACATTCGAGATCAAGAATTGGCTTCTGCTCTTCAATACATTCCCACGCAAGGCTATCCACCACTTCTCAAATGTGTCAAGGAGTTTACTCAGAAGATCCACAATCCTCCAGGGTGGGACAAGTTCGAAACAATTATCACCAATGGCTCTCAAGATGGGATGTGCAGAGTTCTCGAGATGATACTAGAGGAAAACGATAGCATTTTGGTTCAAAATCCTTACTATGCCGGAACTGAAGCAATTGTAAGTAACTCTGTTGTATAAATTGGGATCTAGTAGCCAATGATTTCTTAATAGTTCTTCTACTTGACCGGTATAAGTTACTCATTTCAGCTATTATTTTGTTTTAGATTAAGCCTCTGAATGTTAACGTAATAGGTATAGACCAAGATGAATTTGGTATAGTTCCTCAAAAACTAATAGATGCGTTAGAAAATTGTAAAAAATACACAGAAGAAGGCGGAGGGAGAATGCCAAAAGTCATATACTTAAATCCAACAGGTTTGTTTATGTTTATTCATCAGTTTAAAAAAAAGCATGCAAATCCGGTGATAGTAACAACTTTTCTAAACTATTACAAGTCTTAGTAATCGCATCTATATTTAAAAATGGTGTTAATCTAGTAGATTTAGTTTCAATTGTTCTTTCAGCTTCTAATCCTTCAGGCAAAACAATTCCAACCGAAAGGAAGAAGGAAATATATGAAATCTGCTGCATGTACAACATAATAATCTTAGAAGACGATGCATACTACTTTGTACTTTTTAGCGATGAACTGCCTGTGTCGTTCTTAAGTTTGGATACTGATGGTCGCGTAATAAGACTAGATTCCATGTCAAAAGTGTTAAGCTCTGGATTAAGACTCGGCTGGCTGACTGGACCAAAGAAACTTGTTGAAAAAATTGAGATACACATTTCCAGTTGTATTTTACATTCCAGTGTATTATCACAGGTAAAAGACTATCCGTAAAGGCTGTTAGGCCTTTAAACTTTGTATGATATTCTTGATGTATCTGTATTTGATCATTTTGTAGGTCAAGTATCACCGGATGTTTGATCTAGTTATATTTACCTAATAATTGATTATCAGTTTTTAATAGAATTCATTATGTTTAAAAATATTTCAGTAATCTTCGGTTTTCTTTTGATAACCCATTAAATCATTGTGAAATATAATTTAAAATATCAAATATGACTATGCTAAATAGGCAATTGTTATTTATCTTTCTAAAAGATAGTGGTCTGATTTTAAGCTAATTTATGCATCTTTTCAATATTGAAACAAAGTATACAATTGTAGTCACTAATAATTTTCTCCATTTATTAATTCTTTTAGGTATTTCTGTTACTATCTACATAAAACTTTTTAAAAAAATAATATGCTTTATCTATTTATCTTTTCGGTCCAATCATTTATCTCCATATTTGAGAACCTTGAACATTCTTTATCTCGTGCAAAATAAATGTGTTACTTGTTCATTGTATATTTATAAAAATATTATTTTTTAGGTAATTTTGGAAAATCTCTTCAGAAAGTGGGGAATAAATGGCCTAGTTTCCTACTTCAAGAAAGTAGCAGAATTCTACAAGGTCCGTTGTGATTACACATTAACTTGTATGGAGAAACACTTAAAGGGACTCTGCGAATGGGAGGTACCAACAGGAGGGATGTTTATCTGGTTCAAGGTCCTTGGAGTGTCCGATATTTATGACATGCTGCTCACCAGAGGTCTGAAAAAGCACATTACATTCATCCCTGGCCACACTTACATGGCAGATCCCACTGCAGCTTGTAATTATGTAAGAGCTTCTTACAGCAAGGCGAGTTTGAAACAAATTGATAAGGCCATGCAGTTATTGGCGGAATTGATAAGAGAAGAACACTTGTTGTTGCGAAGAAAATTAGATAGTTTGGAGGATGATTTGATAATAAGATAGGATTTGCCTTGCTGTATCCCAGAATTGAATGAATATGAATTTGATGAAACGAAACTTCATCAAATTACACGAACCGAGATTCGTTATCAAGGAATCTTTGGTTTGGTTTGATCAGTTGTATAAAGCACGAATAGTTTGTAGAACTAACGCACTTGCAACAAATGTATACAGTGTATTTGTAAATATCGATATGTGGGTATATAGAAATATAGAATTAAGAAAAGTCTTCAATGTTATTGTTATATCTAGTGTTATTTGAAATGTAAACATTTATTTAACTAATAAATATAAGTGTATTGATTTCATTTCTTTTATTACCTACATTTTATTACAGCATAAATGAGTTTATAAATCATGGCTTTTTTAAATTCGTTTCATATTATCATATACTTAACAAACCAAGCGATAAGTTTTTAACTATGTTACAAATTTTTCAAAAGTAACAAACGGTTTGAAGTACAAGTGCAAAAAAAAGTACTGGCCCTAGGGAGTTCCCATATCTCTAAACCAAAGAGTGTTAATTTATATAAAGTAATTCAGTGGTTCGTTAATGAATCAATCATTGTAATCTACATCGATTTTCAAAAAAACATCTCACAACTATACCCAGTATAGGAGTGTCATAATGCCTTAAACAGATTGACTTTAGTATGGATATACGGATAAAAAAAATTTTAGGGCTATTTCTCACTGAGAAACCATGTCATCCCTTTACTACTAATATACCCTAATTTTCAGTAGATGGTAACGTAATAGATTTTTCCTAACGCTTACAGATTACGGTACATACTTCTGTAATTATCGTATTATTCTCGTATACTCAAATCTGTGGGTGAAATAAAGGTCCCTTAAAGTACATCCTTATGCAAAATATCTCTAGAGAAAAAAATCAAATCCCTAAATTCATTTATGTTTCAGGAGGAGCGCTACAGAAGAAATATAAAATTATACGAAATTGTTTTACAAGAGAAGTAGAGGGACAAAAAACATTAAAGTCGTTGCCCGAATGTTCTCGTACTTCTATTTACAACAGCTACAATTTCTAAAATATGTTGTTGCAATTCGAGAAGCCGAATCTGAACTAGAACCTGAAACTCAACAGGCATCCGAACTTCAAGGAGAACCCGATAACAACAAATTGTTTTTTTTATGTCTCTATTATCAACCTTGAAACAAGTACCTCACATAAAAATACGGCAACTAAAATTAAACTTACATCATAGTTAACAACCTCAACTCAGAAATCCAGTTTAGTACAGTTATGAAGCACCTGGCTATAGTTGTTGGTGACAACAAGTACCTAAAAATTACCATCGTAGATTCCAGCATTTAAATTCCAGCTGTATTCTTAGTAGATTCCGTTCCCGAATCTCCATATTCGCCATCTCATCTTATAGAATTAAAGAAGTTGGAAGCGTACCTTCTTAAATCTCTACATAACTTGAAAAAATTAAACTTCTACTTCGATCATATTGAATGAAACAAGTGATATGAAAATATACAATGACAAGATAAAGACTAGGAAAATAGGAAAAGACCAACAACAACGACAAGAACAAGAATTCAAATATTTCAGATCAATAATTAAAGAAGCCGAAAAAAATACAGATGGAAGAAGACTTTTTAACAATATAAATAGAGCATTTCTGAAAAAAAGGAAATTTCGAAGGCTGCCATGGTACAAATTTTTAAGTAAATAGTTAATACTAACTTTTGGAGCTGAAACATGGACGTTAACCAAGCTGAAGAGAAAGAAAATAACTAATAGAAATGATAAATGTAAAAGATAAGTAAAATGTACCTACCTTTTATGTTTATAATGGATAAAGTTCACAAAGTAGGGGTATAAACAATCATGACAATAGAAATGGGGTACCTAAAGAAAATTGAAGAAAAACCAAACTCGATAAGATCAGAAACACCACGAATAGAGAAAATTTAAAATTAAAACCAATGGAGAAAAAATAAATAGATGCCATTTAAAATAGTTCAAACAGATAAGAAACTAGTAAAACAAATACCTGAAACGAAAAGAATCAGAAAGAAGTAAAAAAGGGAGGAAAAGAAAAAATATGGATAGGAGACGTGACAGATGCAGTAATAAAAAAGCAACATAGAACAGGAGTAAGTGGATGGAAATATGGAATGAAAAGGTCAATGCAAGGGATTAGACTCGTAAGGGTAGAAAGGTTATGGATTATAATATACTACTATCCATCAAGAATATCTGAAGCCGTGAGATGTGCAGTGACTTAAAGGAGGAGGGATACGACAAATTAGAACCAGGCTAAGAATTTGTAGGACCGGAGCGATTTGTCAATCTATGTTGCCATATCTTGTAAAATTTTCAAATTTTAAGTAACGATATTTGGTATAAACTTAATTTGGAGAAGATCAGTATTTATTTTTAACTGTCGTTTGAAAAATTTAATTGGGAATTACATTTACTTTTTAATGAAAATAATAATATTCTGCTAGCCTAATGACTTTCTAAAAAGCAATTCATTCCCTTATATTTATAAAGCAATTAAACCCACTTACCGGTTTAATCCATTGATATTAAAATATTTTGCCTGTCATTACCATTATTTTGTATATTCGTGGAAAGTACAGTGTTACTATAATATTTATTTTACACTACATAAGTATAATAAAATTATTTACAAAAAAAAATGTTGAATTGAAACAAAAACATTTTTGCCAAATTATGTAAAATTTTAAAAGTCCTATTAAAAAGTAAAATTTCAAAACTGAATATATAATTTCTCGGGCTTGTGACCCTAAAGTGTTATTTTTTACTTGTGTGGTCATTGTCAACTCGGCAACACTGCACTAGCACTCTTTACTTTCAACCCTCGATATTACGATGTGAACAGCTCCAAGAATGTTTTTCAAATGGCTAATTTCACCATTTATTTTGTTTCGATTACAGCGCATCTGACCTTCGCGATTTCAGTTATTCTTGATGGACAGTACGAGCAGCTATAACGGAATATACCTCCACCATTTCCTCTTCTTTAGTTTTTCCTTTAGCTTACGTCATAGTCCATAAGCTTCATGTTTTTAATATCCATATTGAAATGATGGAAATAAACTAAATATTTTTTAAAAAAGGGCGACAATTTTAGTGACTGTTTCTGGCAACACATAAATATCAATATCAACCATGGCAACGTTACTGGCTTCCCAGTGGGATACAGCCCTTAAAGAGACATATTCTAAAATAAAGCAAACCGGAAATGATACTGCTATAAGACGATGTTGGAAAACAGCAGAGTAATCCGGCAGCTGCTGATACAGCACTCTATTTTACTCTACAAAAGTCATATACAGGGTCAGATTGGATTTCAAATTTTTGATCACTCTCAAATATTTTCTAATGCCATAGCATAGAAATTGAAAAATTAAGATAGGGATATGTAAGCCGTTTTTATTGATTTTCAATGGCTTGGCTGCTACATAAATAAATACATAAATTCAAAATAATGTGATTTTCAGGTGGCTGTAGATCCTTTATTACACATAATAGCCATGAAGTATGATACATCGTTAAAATTAGCTCAGCAAGTGATTTATAAAAATGTAAAAATATACGAGGTATTCCATTAAAAAAAACAAAACTTTGATATACTGTGACCCTATGAGACACTCTGCATATTACGAAAAAAATTTAAAATGTGAAGCTTGACTCTATCGTGAAGCTTGACTCTATCTATAACTTTTATTTAAAACATTCTCTCCTATTTTTCAATATAACGGAGATGATATCAAACTTCGAAGTATAAGTTGATCACCCTGTACGTAGCAGGTTTTTTAAAGACACTGCACACTCTTCATATGCCACAAATAAATTACACATTTGTCATTGTTTCCATTGTTCTTCTTTTCTTTGATAATTTAGAAAATTTTTCTAAAAAATTATTTTCTTTATATCTGTCATTGTTTTAAGTGTAGAATTAATATTATCTTTTGTATTTCCTTGCTGCAATTCATTCTTGTATGGCGAAGAAGTACTTATCTGAGACTTCCACGTTTTTGGCACACGGGAATATGTCTTCTTTTTGATTGTAGGAACCGGAGATAAATCAAACGGAAATACAAAATTTGTTGGTCTACTATTTTCCCAATTCGAACAATCTAGTTCCGGTTTATCATTGGTTGTCGTTCAGCTGTGATTGATTCTAGTTCTGATTGAGGGTTTGTTTATGGTTAGTTCTGTTTTTGCATTTAGATTATAGTTGCAGGTTTTATCAGACTTAAGTTGTACATCTATAAATTCTGCATCCGTAAAAATCTACTTATTCAAAGGAAAAATTTCTGCAGCTCTGAACTCATTTATAGCAATTTCTGCAGTTTATATTTCCATATAAGCTTTCTTTAAATTTTCAGCCAAATTAGATTTTGGATTCCCATAAATGTCTTATTCAGCAGGTGAGGTTTATGTGTGACATGACAAGGGAATAAAATGATAAATGATTTTCCCCGACTATATTCATCACATCAATATTGTCGATGTGACTATGGTGTTCATCTAGCACAAGTAGAACTGGAGACTCTAAAAATGGTTTTACAAAATTGATAAAATGTTTGAGCCAATCTGTAAACAGATTATGTTGTACCAATCAACTTGAGTGCACTGAGTAAATGGTTCTTGGTAAAGCGCCATGAATTAATTGATCATTGCAGCACTCATTGAAGAGATCAAACTGACTTGTGGTCCACGTTCAGATTGATACAATTTCTTTTGCCTGTATAACGTGAAACAATTTGCTTCATAAATTTGTTAGCTCCGTTTCGTCAATATTGTAAATTCTGTATGGCAAAAAGTTTAATTTATATTCCGGAAACATATTATAATTTTTTTGAAGAATTGTAATTATGGATCCCGGTACCAGTTAACCTGGCTCATATCACAAAATTCAATAGAAGAACAGAAGTTTATGTAGTTTATTTAAAACACGGAGAACGTTATTTAAATTAATAAAAGAATAAATTATAATTTTAAATTAAAGTATGGATAGATAGTGAAGGGTAAAAACATAATTGTGTGATTAAAAACTTAGGACTACAAAAACTGTCAGACACAGCAAAATTTTTAGACCAAATCACATCCACCATTAACTACGAAATCTAAACGCAAATTACAGAATTAACACGCCCTAATGCTATTTTTCATAGATGCGTCTACATGTTTACAATGATTTTTCATTGGAATCCATATTATAATCAAAGCCAATATTTAAGCACTTTATTATAATTATTATTATTATAAAATGATAACAAAAGATTTGCAAAGAACGATTTGAATCAGTAGTGAAAACTATTTAAATATTCAATGTAATAACATTTTTGATATTACCTTAAATTTTTTGTAGATTTTCCCGGGTTTTTTATTAATTGTGTTAAATGGGTAAACAGAACTTTAGTGCCATCTCTTGAGGGCACGTTGCAACAGTTTTAAGTATCAGGGCTTCCCTTTGAAAAAGCAGAGCTCTGCAAATTTATTCGAAATTAGAATTCTTTTTATTTGAAAGAGACTACTTATAAATATGATCCATTCATTCTATTCAAAACATTATTTACTAGGTGGCAGGAATGTGTTAATTCGAAGTGAAATAAATTTATTAATTCCAAATGTATTTAAATCATGAACATTTCATTTTTGTAAACACTGAATTTTTTTTTCAAATATACAGCGTGGTTCATATTTCCAATTTGTTTGTGGCAGGTTGACAGAAACAATTTGAAATAATATTAATAATAATTGAAAAATGTTTAAAATTGTACACCAATAATAGACCAACAATATTTAATTGTTTTTCAGGTACATCTCAATATAATAAAAAAATTAAGAAGTTTTATGTAACACAAATTTCCAAATCAAGTTACAGATGATTTCTATCCCTACACGTAATATTATTGAAAAAACGGAACAAGATATTAATACATGCAACACTTTACAGTTAAATATCATAGAGAAAAACTAATAGAATAGAAATAGAATTGAATTTTACTCTAAACCTGTACCTATCTAAGAAAAAGGGTAAATTGTTAATAGTCAGTTAGATACCGATTGTCTCATAGAAAAAAAATAATTAAAATCATATTTCGCAATCAATAACTGCGCTTACACAACCAGGAAATAATGTTTTAAATCACGGTAATCTAATATCAGCAGATAAAGCATGATGTAAATACTCCGGAGTACCCTCTATATAAATTTCAAAATAACAATGTAAAAAATTTTCGCTGCGAAATCTAATAAAAGTCATGTTGCATCCCCCAACAAATGTTACTATGTCCAATTCAATAAACGACGAAACAAACCTAATTGCGTTCAAAAAATCATTACAAACTTGCCCAGGGTGAAAATGCTACAAATGTCTTTATAATGTGGGTCTTTCCACCCTCGGCGGATGGGGCGGTGTTTTGATGCTGTTTAAGGATGACACAACGCGTCAGGGTCGTACCCACCGTTTTTTACATAACGCTGGCTACAATATTCCATTTTATAAAAATTTAAATCCCCTGTTTATCCAAAAAAGGTTGTAATAGAAGGAGAAAAATAATTACCCCTTCATTAAATTTCTCTCTTCTGTAGTTGAAGAAAACTTTTAATAATCATATTACTTATATTAGTATTCATTTATGATACCAATTGCTATTTTTTAATAGTTTTTTATCGTACATCATTCCTATTTTCTTTTTTCTATCAACTGCCGTTCAAACCTTAAAAAAATGCGCATCAATAATATTGTAAATGTTGCTAGTAACCAACTTAATCAAATAAATCTTGGGGGTAAAAGGCAAAAATTTTTACCATGTTGGGCGCCCAATTTTTGATACCTAACCTTCTGAGTGTAGGCCAAATAGATAGGACCGTAAAAGAAAAAGAAAGCTAGCTCAAAATTGTTTCCATCAAAGAGAGGAGTGGTAAAGATACAAGGCAGATATCCTTTTTATTATCCTGAAGATAATTTTATTACAGTCGAAACGACGATAATTAAAATATTTTATCACTATCAAGGTAAAGGAACACTTTTGTTTATTTTCTTCTTCTATTCTCTAATCCCTAGGAAAAGTCTATATTGGACCCCATTTACTGCTAGATGGTTAAAAATATCAGGTACGGAGAGTATATTTAAAATTTAGATTCTTAAATAATAAATAGGGTGATTCCTTTATGTTAAGTCGATAGTTTACCGATCCAATTAGGGATTGATCTCGTATAAGCCTTTTTCTATTGTTTTGGAAGGATCTTACTTGATAATTGATTGCGATGAAGTTAGTATCCCCCCTTCGTGGAATGGACAATAGATGAATGAGAGGAGAACCTCATTTAAAGGAGGCAAAATCTGCAATGGCTAGATGAATACTCTAAAGTGATTTAATAATTAAAATTGAGATAACCAAGATCAGATAGGTAGAAGTGATACAGAACCACTCTATAAACTTAACACTGGGAATAAATAAAAGGTCTAAAATATTGAAATATATTAACGATGTATCAGTAAGTGCACGTGACTGATAAATCTTACTGTAGGTGATAAAGGCCATGTCAGATAAAGTATATCCACAAAAAATATAAATATCTAATTTGTCATTTGTATAGTAAAGAAAACCTACTTATTTCCACATAAGCCAGAATTCAAGAAGAAAAAGAGAAAAAGAAAGAAAGTTGGAACTGAATCGCTCTGATAAAATAGAGAAAAAGAAGAACTAACCTGTACCCGAGAGTCATGTCCAAAATATAAACAGATGCATTTACTTTAACATGAAATACTGATATTAATGAAAAATCATTGTGGATTCTTTATTTTTTTAATTAACGGTAATGGAGTTGTGTTTAAAAAATATTTAAATTGATTTTCATTATTATTTCTACAATAATTATTATTTTCTCCAGCAACCAAAGAAGGTTCAAAAGAAAGAACGAGAGAACGAAATAGAGAAAGAAGTAAAGTACTAAAGAAGCAAGGAAAAGAGAGAAAGGAAGAAGAGAGTGAACGAGTTGCTCTGAAAGGAAATAAAAAAGAGGAAAGCAAAGAAAGCATAAAAGAACATGAATGAAAGGAAAGAAGATTTTTTTTCTTTTTACTTTTTTGTAATAATTAGACTGCAGTCACTGAGAATAAAAAAAGTAAAATCTAGGGCATTTCAAAACTTAAAAAAAAGGTGCATATAGGACATAAATAAAAAAATTCATGCCGGGTTAAACCATATTTTTATTTATTACTAGGTATATTTATGATTGTTAAGTTTCGATTTGGTTACATGTTTGTTCGGTTTTATATCATAAAAGGCATCATGGGTTAAACCAAACCGGGTAGCCTTAGTATTATATCCATCTTTCAGCTTGTCAATCTGTCAAGAGAATTGCATCTTACTTGTCTTTCTGTTTAGCAAATAACCAGAAGATATTTATTTTTTCTTACTAGTCCTAAATAAACCACTTATTACATCAGTCACTAATTCCTGGATCAAGCATCAAAATGGAAAATAGAGATTTCTTCTGATACGTATAGGAATTTTCTGAACTTTATCTCTTTTTGTTGAAGATTTTTTATTTGATTTCATTAAAAATTACAAATAGATTTTTATTGCCAAATCATATTTTATTTGAACGCGTTTTACAATTTATTGATGGATGTTAATTTCAGTGCGCCCATGTTTTGAAATCACATATCATCGGTGTTTACTAAACTCGAATGATTGGAATAATTTCGTAATAGAGGGGCATGAACTTAATTGACTCGGCAAGGGGGAAGGACAATGTAATTTCTGCTCTAAGCATGCATATTCGGTTCCCGCTAATGAACATTATTTTTGGTTTAATAAAAATATGATGGAAGTGTCAACGTTACATTTCTAGATATAGGTATGTTCACATTAACAATATCAATATAAAATAGATTTAAAATTTCAATAACTAATAATTGTGTTGTTGTTACAAGTATTTAATAATGTATCGATGAGGTAAATTAACGGTAAAAATTAAGCTGTTAGGCTGACCGACCTGGCAACGTTGCAACATCCCTACCTTGAATTACGACATGAAATTTGGTTCAGAGGTGATTTTTATATTTAGTGAGTAGCACTGAAACACAAAACGTTGCCAAATTAAATTAACACAGCTTGTATTATGTTCTTTTGCAAATCAGTGAATAGCAAATTATTCCTTGTCTCCCTTATTTTCTTCAAATAGTTACATTATTGGAATCAATTCTTGATATTTTAAAACTCAATCAATATATTTTTTTTATTTCGTTTACGTCTGCTTCCTCTTTCGGTTATTAACTTGATAATTTCGTATTGTGTGTGTGTGTATGTGTAGACTTAGGTACTGATTCCCAATACTACTTGAGTAACAGAACGGTTAATTAAATCTCTACAGTGAATATTTTATTAATTTTTCCCTAAATTTACTGTAATTATTTTGCTGTTTATTAAATGGTATCAATATATTTGGTAATTAACAAATAATAATGAAATTTCCCAGATTCCAAGAAATAATTTCATAACTTTATCTCGCCTTGATTCCTAATCAAAGAATATTTAAAAATTAAAATTCGCCCTAGAAATAAGGACGATAATTTCCGGCGACTTTGGAAATGAGACGCGAACTGAAAACTAATTGCGATTCCATCCGCTGAAAATTCATCAACATCTTTTAATTTGCTCCTCTTAGAGTTTAATTGTTTTTATTCAATTATCGGTGTATTACTCAATTTCTGTTTTTCAAACTTGGTTATCGAGTAGGTTCTTCCATTTTCCGTAAATCGCTACTACTAATGAGAACCAGATTTGAAGGAAATATGTATAATGGAAAAATTCATAGTTTTTCCATTTTAGAAATATTTTTCTACAACTGTCATAAGTTTGTGTCAAATCCGATCAAAACTAAATTCATTATTTTTACTGATCAATAAATGATGAATTCATTTTATTAATATGTTATATTGTATTATAGAAGAACCTGTAACAAATTTAGAGTTAATAAGCTTATATGACGTCTTTAGTTTTTGGCATATAATACAAATTCAGAAAATTAATGATGAATTAAATTTAGAATTTAACCATAGAAGATTCTTAATTTTCAAACGGCATATTATTTTAATGTAAATTTAATGATTCTAATTCTAATTTAGTGAAAACTATTATAAAAGTTGAAACGTTTCCAAAAATTCAAGAAAATTTTAATAAAATAAATTATGAATGAAAATGATACATTGTAGATTCAAAAAGAAAGCATAATTTAATGAGGAAACATTTTTTATAATAATAATAATAATACATTTATTCTCAACAGACTACATACCCAATTACAAAAAAAAAAACAAAATAATGACTTTATACAAATAATACACAAATATGAACTAAAGAAAACAACAATACAAAGGTACATTCATACATTCATTTGGTCATCGGTCATCAGAAAAGGAGGGCACTTATAGATTTTACGTATCATTCGCAGTAATACAATCGCCATAATATCCCAGTATTGTTGACAAAATATCACACATCGCAATACTTCTACAGTTAGAATTAGAAAAAGACGTATCATTGTACTTATTGTACTTGAAACAAAGTTGAAATATGAAAATTAATTTTATATAAGAGAAATGATGATTCTATTTTATTGTGCGAGATTTGATGTAAAAAAGTTAAAGCTGCGTGATCTCTTCTATATTTCAATAGGTCAATACCAAAAGTAGATGTTGAGACAGAATTTAAATTTTAAAATGTAATTTTGTAAAAAGTATCAGGCCGAATTTTAAAATTTAAAGACTGTTATAAAGAGAATTGAAAGGGCTTTAAAATGATGCCTTATTTGACCCTTAATGCCAATTAAATATTTTTAGGCGATTGTTACCCTCGTTTGGAGGTGTAAGCAGCGAAGTCGAAAATACCGGAAAAAAGTGTCCCCCTTTGATAAAAAATCGACGGGTCCCTGTGTTTTTCTAAAATGTTGACGCAGTTCCTGATAATGGCTCTGTTTCGTTTTCGTTTGGCCACCCTGTGTATTACTTACCTCAATTTAAAATCAAAATATTCCGAAAACGGTACACAGTATCGAGTTTTATCAATACTTCAAAAAATTTAATCTTCCAAACTACTTGATACGAACAGTGTAACTAGCGCCCTCTACGTAAGTCAGATATAAAAAAAAATCGTGAGATGTGTCAGCTTCCAACACATATTCATACAAAATTTCATTACAGTGTTGCCAGTAGTTTCGACGTATTCGTAAAAAATGTGTATAATTATTTTTACAAGACCCTGTATTCTGAATACGGATGATGTTCTACCTACTCTAGCAACGGACCACCTTTTTTAAACACCCTGTATATTATTAAAATATTTTTTCACTATTTACACTTCACAGCCAAAAAAATGGATATTATATTCCAATGATATTCTATTTGTTGCAAAAGAAACAATCTAACATATATATATTTATATATATAATGTAACATGTGCATTAATCTATTTTCTTTAATAAAGTAAAAAAATTTGAAATCTAATGAATTTTTTAGACTCAAAGAAGTGTTTGTTTATACAATTCGTATTGCAATTTTTGATCCAAAATAAAAATTAGTGGAATCCCATTTTACCTGCACCAAAATTGGAATAGAAAAATGCATGTTCTTGGATAAGCGATGATTTCCAAAACGTTAGTAGTTGACTTGACTAATTTAGGTCTCGAAGAAATTGAACTTTTGGATAAATATGGTGATTATTTGCTAAGGACACATATTGGAGAAAATTTTAATTTTTACCAAATTTGTGGGCAAACCAATTATTCTTATCATGAATACGTGCATGTATTTACATTCTACATTTAGAGTATCATTTTATTCAACTTATCTTTCCAAATATGTTTTTATAGAAAATCTTAAAAAATTTCAAGTAGATACTTACATAAATATTGAAAGCTTACATGTACCATCAAAAATCAAAGACAAAGAAGTAAAAATAAACGAAAATTAATAGAAAGTGCTCTACAAAGGTTCCATTTAGAACAACTGACTAGGTTTGATTTTGTAAAATGTAATTTTTAAATATGTTTTTAAGTACATTTTTTAATATTACAATAATATCGTTACGTATTGGATTGTTTTTTCTGAATAATATATGTACAAAAGAATCTAAATATTATCTTAAGGGGGTTTTTACCCATTACGTAACTTGGTTAATGGAAATTAAACAGGTTGAGTAAAAACATTAACAATTTATTTATCTAAGGAAAACAATACAAAATATAAGGGCAACTTACACATTCAAATAACTAATACACTTAATAGCAGGGATAGGCACTGTCAACTCCTCGATCATCCGAGAACCCAAACTTAACTCCCGATTTCATTTTTTTTTCTAATCAAGAAAACCCAAATATTTATTAATTTAGAAGACTACTAAATATATTTATTTAACATTCGTGCGCGGCCTTACCCCATAACTCTCGCTCACGTAGTGTGAAATAAATAGTAAATATTATAATTTGGAAAATAAAAAATAAGTTTTATGTACAGATCGATATTTCACTAATTCTCTGTACATACTATGGTAACAATATTTTAATTGTTAAATTTAAAATATTTGACAGTTATATATCTATTGATATTTTTTTACATGATCATATTTACCCCAAATAAATTCAATATTTACAAAAAATTCAAAGACAAAAAGCTGACTAATTTTTTATTAGTTGAAAAGAACTAACAGATTAAGGGTCATTAGTCATTTGGCGTCGGATTTGCCTCCGTCCGTTTTTTTTCTTGGTCTGCTTAGATTGAAAAGTATTATTTTAGTGAATTGTAACAGAACCTCAAATTTGATCAAAAAGATGAAAGTGATGAAAACTCTATTTTTAACATCAAATTATTCACCAATCAGTGAAGTGTTTTAAAAAAATTAGTGAATTACACTTATGTGTTTTGTTCTGTGAAATGATCTTTCGACTCTAGTCTGGACCCAATAACAGTACCATTCCCAAGTCACTCATTCCGTTGCAAAAAATAATCTGCCACTCATTTGATCAGGGTTTGATTAGAGAAAAGAACCTTCACTTGTTTATGTTATAAACATTTATAAATAAACTATTAATGTTAAACTCATTAAAGACAAAATAGTTGTCTATTGAAAGTAAAACTTCTTATTGACAATTCTTTGATAATTATGCCAAATTTAATTGCGGCAAATTCAAATTTAAAATTTAGTTATTATTAAATATGAACCCTTGTCATCGATATGCCGATACACGTCAAACGATTTTGATTGTACAGGATGATATTTAGTTTATGTAAATAGATATATGTTATTTCAAAATTAATTTTTTTGCCACCAAAATTAAATTAAATCTTGAATTAATATCTAGATAAACTCACTTTAAGATTTATCTATATTTATTTTTGCATTTCTATTTTTTTTTGTTTTTTTGTTTTTTGGTTCGCGTTTATATTTTTTTAATATTAATTTTAGTTTAAATACAAAAACCTATAATTAATTCTATCATAACAGACTCCACTTAACGTAAGGAAATCTAATCACATAACCAATTTGATCAATTGAGTAATGGATTTTTTTTTTTGTTATGGTTTCATTAGTTCTTCCACCTTCTTTTTAACTTTTAAGCATATTTGTAGACTTTATTCACTTAACTATAAACTTTATATCAACCATTTAAATTGTTGTAATTAGCAAAAGTATCTATAAATATTTCTTACGTAGCTAGTACTTACATACACAACAAGATCTGAGATTGAAGTAATGAAGCCCTATCAAATCTTTTTTACACAAATTAAATAATCTCCTATTTTTTACTAAATTTTAATAAATTTTTTTGTAAATTTGTCTCTAAAACATTGGCAAATCTTCTAGATAGTCAAAAAATCTTCATGTTACATGTAATTAAATATGAAACGATACACATCTGCACTCTTAGGGGTCTATTTAAAGTATAAATTACGCAAGTATGGACAAACACAACTCACAGTTTCCAGGCTCTCGTCATAATGAACCTTATTTTATCTATCAGATAATGACAATGTAATGTAAAATTTGGTTGTGACGTAGGGTATAATTTTCAGATTTGATCGGACGAAACGGGCACCCTTTCCCTTGATGGAAGCACCTCCTGCTGGTTGGAACATAATAACATCTGGCAGAGATACAGATAACATAATAAACTCCATCCGAAGGTTTTGATAAAGGAGTTTTTTATTAAAAATGAATGTAATGTGCTAGAATTTTTCTGAAGGTTTCTCCAGATATAACAGCTTGTATCACAAAATATAGAAATTCAAATTTTATTAGAGAAGCTTATTAATTAAAGTCTCAAAACCCCCTTAGGATAATATTTAATTCTTTTTCTTATATTTATTCAGGAAAAACCCAATACGTAACGATATAAATGTTGTAAATATATACTGTGTACGTTTGCAGCAATACAATGATAACTTGATAATATAGTATAATGCATAATAAAAAAAATACCCAATACTGTAATTTTCGAGAAAAAATTTAGGAAAATTCCATGAAAAACAAATATGTCAGAATAATGAAAGGAAGAATAAGAAAAAAATAGAATAATTAAAACCACTATAATATGAAATGTCTATATTAGACATAATAATTAGGAAATCCTTAAAAAAAGCAGATATTTTAGTATAATAGAATGAAAAATTATAATTATAATTATAATAAGAAAAGCCCATATTATACATAATAATTTAGGAAAAGATCATAAAAAACAGTTATGTTAGAATAATGGGAGGAAGAATAAGGAAAAAATGGAGTAAATAAAACCATTATATGAGAAAAAGTCCATATTAGACAAACGAGCTAAGAAAAAATGGCCCATGTACCAATTGTACATATATATATATATATATATATATAATTAAATTTGACATACTCAATTAAATATTCTACACTTTCATTTAAATTGTTATGTAATTACATGTCTTATAAAATCTTTTATACAGATTGCAACTTAGAACAATGTACTAATTGGAAACAATCAAACTCAAAATCATTACCACACAAAAGATGATTTAATTAAATTGAATTGAATTGTAACATTTTGAGTTGGCTTCAATTAAGGTTCAATGATCTTATTTTGCTGTGTATCCTACCCTATTTCTTCCCTCAACACTGCTGAGATTCTTTTTAAAGTTTTAGTATTAATATATTAATTTCAACCTCTAATTTTCAAGTTAATTATGTTATTATGTTATTTTCTTCGAGTTACACTAAGTTTTTATTTAATTTTACCACATAGAATGTAAATTTTGCATGATTTCTCACTTTTCTTACTATTGTTTTGGACCAACGTCTGACCTGATGATGGCAGCTCAGCCGAAACTAGTCGCCTTTGTGTGTTATAATTCAATTCATATGAATTAAATAATCTTTTCTGTGGTAACGATTTTTAATTTGATTCTTTCTAATCCTCAATACCACATTTGAGAAAATGGACAATCTATATCAACTCAGTGGGACTAAGAATATGTCTAAATTTTTCACTTTGGTATTTAAATAAGGAAGTCTAATCTGCAGTATATCCAAAATCACAAAAACATTTATTTCATTTCATTTTGGGAATAATTCACTGGTTTGATTGTTGTAAACATTCGGGCTCAGTTCACAGCATTTTTCAATTCTCACAACACTTTTGGCAATAAATTCTCCACTTCTTGTCGGATGTTTGCTTTAAGGGCCACCATAGTCCGTGCCTTATTCTGGAAAACCCATGACTTTAAAAACCCCAAAGAAAGAAATGTGGGACAGTCACATCCGGTAAACTTGCGGGTCAAAATGAGAGATTAAGCGATAAGGAAATGCTTGACTCAGAATACATGTTACTCGTGTTGTATATGCGGCTACATTATTCTGCTGGAACAACATACTCTCCAATCTCAATTCGTCAATTTGTCGAAAGTTGCTACTAGTATGCGTCACAATCTATCGAAAGTATTGTAGGCTCGAATTGCACACAAGATTTTTTTTCTACAATATTTTAAGATAGGGAGATATTTCAGGAAATCATGAATAATTGGTTTATATTAAAAGTTAATTATCGCCTTTGTTAGTCCACCGTAATTAAATCTATATAATATAGATGACGCTATTACATTTTGCTATTTTAAGACCATTGTATATATATACGCATAATAATTGACATTATAACAGCTTCTGATTGGCCTGTTATGAGTTCAGGCCATATTATACCCCAAGCACGGCTCCATTTGCTTTTTGTAGTCAGGGGTACAAAACTTTCATTGAAAGCTAAAATCCTGAGGCAAATATTGTTTCTATAAACATGTCCAAGCGAGGCAACATAACAACCTATAACATAAGAAATTATGTAGTACCTAATAATACACTGGAGTATGATGGGTATATGGATCAAGCTATTAATGAAACTTTCAAAATTATCATCGTCAGGAATCGTCGACAAGTTTTGAAAATTTCATTAATAGCCTGATCCATATATCCATCATACTTTAGATTAATATCATTAAGGATCAATTAAATTATTTTCAATCCTAATAATTACACGTAATCTTTGATCTCTTACATTTGTGACTTTGTATACACATCTTTTGTATATATAGCTTACTTCACAATCGTTAAATTTGTCACCATCATGTTTGCCTGTTTGTAAACTTGTAAACTCTCTACAACCCCAGCATTCTCATGGCCTAAATTGGTGAAAGATATATTTGGACATGCAAATCCTTTTATATAAAGTTCATAAATATAATCGATATTTAGATTTAAAGTTTTTGACGTTATCAGAATTTTGAAATATCACTATGGTATATATCTTCGAAGAAGTGTTTGCGTTAATGGGATATGGTAGGATTGAATGAGCTTATATGATCACAGCTAATAATCGTCTCCTCTTAACTTTTTTAGGGATCAACAATCCAGACTCTCTATAACGTATATTTTTTAATACTCTAACATTTACTTTCTCAAATCCCAGAGTAAGTAACATAATCAGCTAACATACATCCACCTGCTTTGATTTATAATTATTTAAGTATTATTTATAGGAAAGAGTTCTGCTAGATTATCCGTTTTTACAGTTGATCTACTTTTTTAATTTTAATTCCTCTAGATACAAATGTCATTTATTTGATTAATATCACGGTGACATTTATAACTTATATTTCTTCTTCTTAAAATATTTTCTATTTACATATTTGATATTGTGTTTTCTTACATACTGGGTCTTTATAAATCCATGAGAAACTATTCAGTAGAAGGCTCTTTGTTGAAAATGATGAGGAGCTTTTCCTAAAAAAATGTTTCTCAGTGCAATCTCTAAAGAGATACTACTCCTCAAATTTGAATTTATGTAAAATCTTGAAATTTTGAGGATTACATACACTCATAAAGAGGTAATTTTGGGAATTTTTTCAATATTACCGTTATAATATTTATTACAACTTATCTTTTGTGGTTTACGACTACTTTTTTGCATTTTCAATTATGTTACGTCATTTAATAAAAACAATGCTCTTGTATTTTGATATCTTTTCGAAAAAAGTTAGGAATAAAAAATAAAAAATTCGAGGTATTATGTTTAATTTATAGAATTCAATCCCAAAAAAAAGTTCTGTGATAAAATAAATGTTAATTTCACCATCTTATAACATAATGATAATATTGAAAAAAATCCCCTAATTACTTCTTTAGAAGTGTACATTCATATAATTCCCAAAATTTCAAGTTTGTATATTAACTCTTTGTGGGTTCGGCTGGTAAATTTTTTTTATGAGCATGACCACTTATAATTTTCAACGAAGAATTCCTAATTTTATTTGCATGAATTCAGAAACAACCTGTACATAGTTTTCTCAGATTTTTCTTTAGATAACCCAAATTGTCTAATAAAAAATATTATTTTCAATAGGTAATAGCTATAGTTTTTTACTAGTATTTATCTTTTACTGTTTTAAAGCATTAATTTTGCAACGCTATTCTATGCTAAAGGTAGAATATTTTTACTACGGTTTTGTTCATCACTAATACAAATAATATTTAGGAAGGGTTCTAACATTATTGAAATAATTATAAAAATATTTAAAGTACTTTAGAATAACATGGAATTTTAAGATACAAGTATATTTTATATATAGGGTTTTCCATTAGGGACGCAATTTTTTGTGAAGTTATAATTCTTATATCTGTCATTCGAATTTCCATGTGACATTGACATTTAAAATCTACTATAGTTGGCAATTTATAAAATGGAAAGATATAGCGTAGAACAACGTGTCCAAATAATTCAGCTTTATTATGAAAATGGACGTTCAAATAAAATTGTTTTTCGTAAATTAAGTGATTTTTATACTCGACATAATCGTCCAAATGAATCAACAATATTGAGAATAGTGCAAAAGATTGAACAAAGTGGTTCAGTTTTGGATGTAAAAATACCAATTCGTCATCGTCCAAGTCGTTCACAAGAGAATATTGATGCAGTTCGTGAGAATGTTGAAGATGATCCAAGAATGTCGATTACACGACGTTCACAACAATTAAACATTCCACAAATCGCATTATGGAGAATTTTTTATTGCCAGAGTTTGAAAATATTGATATCAGAGATAAATGGTTCCAACAAGATGGTGCAACATGTCATACAACTGGTGATACGATGAATTTATTGCATCAAACTTTTCCTCAGCGTGTAATCTCAAAAAATGGTGATGTTAATTGGCCAGCAAGATCATGTGATTTAACACCATTGGACTATTTTCTTTAGGGCTACGTTAAAAGTCTTGTCTATCGGAACAATCCACGAACAATTGATGAATTAAAAGCTGAAATAATTCGAGTTATTGGTGAGATTGAACCTCAATTGTGTGAAAATGTTATCAACAATTTTGACAAAAGAATAACCTATTGTAGAGCAGCTAGAAATGGTCATTTGTCAGATATTCTTTTCAAGCTATAATTGCCATACCTTAAACATTTATTTTAAATAAAAATTTGAATCATTACAATTGACATACTGTGTTTTATTAAAAAATAAAAAATTGCTCTCTTAATGGAAAACCCTTTATATCTTTTACATTGATAATGGACAAATTAAGGGTAGAAACAATCATTGTGATTATAATTTATATTTAAAATTACTGTTCGTTGCTATTTATTCCAGAAAATCTAGTTATTTGGATGAAGCGAGGTTGTGCGTTGACCGGAATAGGGACGGTGTGCCCAAAATAGCTACGAAAATTTATAGGTATTAAAATCCCTTTTCCTAGTTATTCAAGAAACAAATAGTTACATTATTAGTATTTTGTAAGAGTAGTAAGAGTGGGAATTAGATACAGATTCTAATTTTTTTGCAGGTCTGGAGAAAAAAAAAGTGACTTTACCAAGATTAAAGTAATAAAACCAATTTGAAAAATATCATTATTGCTACAATATCGTGTAAAACGAACTCATTTTCGGTCTACAAAAGACATACAGGACAGTAGTTTAAATTATCACTAGAATATGAATAGAATATTATTTTATTATTTCTCGAGGAAATATTTCTTCTTCAAAGTCCACTTCTTATGTAATCAATCTAATAAGAAATGTATTTAACCATATGACCATTAAAAATGAAAAAAACCTCTAAAAAAAATTGAAAACCGATATACCTACCAAATGTCCATACTTTGAAGACAAAATTTTGGATGGTAGTTTAGAATATAGGGAGACACTGAACAATGTATCTCATACTGCCATATCGGTTCACACTGTGCCGCCAGCCTCCCCAACTCCATGATTTTAAATGGCATCCTGTATTTTTTTTAGTTTATTTTGAAAGAAAGCACTTTTTTTATATATATCCCTACGTGAAAAAACTGGTTATACTTACAACATAAAATGTATGCTACATTTAAAGTTTCAGACATCTGCAGATTTGTTAAGAAAAATCATAATTACCATGGAAATAGTTTGTTTTAAATTAGAATTATCAAAATTATGACTTTTGTGGTTCATTAATAATAATAGTTGTAAAATTGTTTTTAAAGTTTCGACTTTTTTGCTAAGATCGTTTACATGTGACTGCAAACAAAAATTATTCCCTGATGGCGTTATTTAATGAAAACTATCCGAACAGAAACGTATCTGTTAATGTAAGGAGAGCTAAGAGAAAAATACTTGTAAAGTGGATCTGTAAATAATAAAAAGCGCAACACTAATAATAGTGGTGTAGAAGATGAAACTAGGCAACTAGTAATTCTTGGGCAAATTTATTAAGATCTACAGCTTTCGTTAAGAAAATTATGCGAATTGTTGAGAGTTCCAAAATCAATGAGCCAAAAAATATTAAAATTAAACAAAATACAGCCTTATAAAATTCAACGTCTTCAATAATTGGGTGATTGTGATTTCAAAAGAAGAGTCGAATTTTATGAGATAATCTTTGATATGATTGGGCAAGTTTTTACAGTTTTTGAAAGAGCTATCTTATAGTGTCTGGAAGAAATGAAACAGAGAAGTAGCAATTACACTTCCAACTGTTTAGGAGTTAAGAATTACTTGGACAATGTTTTTCCAGGATATTAGGTAGGACGTTGGGGCTCCATTGAATGGCCACCTCGCTACCCCGATTTAGCTCTCTTAGATTGTTTTTTGTGGGTACACTTGCAGGCTGTTGTTTATAAGACACCGCCACAATGAATATCTGATTTATGTAATAGAATAACAGAGAAATTTCGAAATTTAACGACACAAGTTTGTAAATAATAAAAATAATGGGAAAACACAAAATGCTCCAAAAATAAATAACTCTGTATCTCCGAAACGGTCAATTTGCGGACCCATGTTTATTAAGACGTTTTGACTTATTTTGGTCCATACTACCCATTTCAAATATTTGAATTTTTTTTTAACACCCTGTATACCTCTATATAATTTGAATACATACTTTTTATGTGATCATATATTTAATATTATTCTCTTATTCATTTTAATACAAGGCTAATACCTATGACCATAACTACATGTTGTCATTCAATATTGATAAATTAAAGACATATCTAACAGACTACTTGGTAATTAATAAATTGACTAACTAAATCGTTTGAAGGTTATGATATAATACGACGGAATGAATTACATGTTATTATTGGTAAGTAATATTATCCGTACTACGAAAACCTATACTATAGAGATTCCACGTTAATGGATACAAAGACAATAATTATAGAGATTGTTGTA
Source organism: Hermaeophaga mercurialis (assembly GCA_951812935.1). Classification (NCBI taxonomy): domain Eukaryota; kingdom Metazoa; phylum Arthropoda; class Insecta; order Coleoptera; family Chrysomelidae; genus Hermaeophaga; species Hermaeophaga mercurialis. Next base: position 28,810,508 of record OX638361.1, on the reverse strand, counting down.
TAGTCCCAATTATTATTAATATTTTAATTCACACTTTTATGAGTGTTTGCTCCATTTTTTTGGAAGAAAACCTGGTACATTTTTGTGACGTGTCTAGTACAGTACATATTTCTCGAGAGATGTTTCTTTGTGTCAGCTATTCCAGGAAATTTTTAATAAGGTGTTTTCTTATAGTTTTTTGTAACATCATCTGTAGCCTCTCACTTACGGCACTTATTAATGAGATTTATACTTGAATTTATCTTAAACTAATGCTGCAAAATGTATTAAAATTATATTTAATCCTAATTCCGCTGCCCATATTTCAAATGACATGCAACTTATAATCCAAAATCAACCGTTAAAAATTACTAAAAGAGCAAGAAATCTGGGCATAGTATTTCATTGCAAACTTCGATTTGAAGAACACGTATTACTGTTGGTATGATATGACAAACCTCACATTAAAAAAATAATATTTAAGATGTACTTGATATTGTATTGTGGAACTAAAATCTCTTACATCAGAGTTGATGGCGAATTTTGATTTTGCTTTATAATTCTGACGAAAGTATGAACTTGTCTCGTGATTTTTCATTTTTATTTAAAAAAATATTTTTTAATTAAAAGAACAAAATTAAATTTTACAAATTTAAATCTACTTTATTTATTAACAATAAATTTTAGGAAGAATTAATTCAAAATATTACATGAAATTCTAATTATTAAACCTTTAAGACAAAAAAATTAATATAAATGTTTGAACACGAAAAAAAATTAAAATTAGCTAATTTTAAATATTAGAGTCTTCTTAGTCTTATCCGATAATTTTTATGAATAAGAGTGTACATATATGAAAACAAAATTGTTCCTTCAATCAATACAGATGAAAACATTTCAGTCAAATAGGTTGAGACGTCAATCTTAAGATCTCTAGTAGTCATTTGTTAACTAATTCTAAATTTGGTAAGGTTATGTTTTTCGCTTCATTCAATTTATTTTAAATATGCGCCCTCACGTTAATAACCCCTTAGCCTATCTATACCCAAAATTTTAGAAATTAATATTATAATTTTTGTATTTTTCTTCAATTAAAGCATTCCTCATTCGGCGACTTTACTCTTCATTTGCATTAATTTGTCCATAAAGTATATAGAATGTGTATAAGTCAATATTATTCAAATAATTAAATCGTTAATTGATTGAATGTGTGAGTATTCGTGATAAGAGGTTTTGAATTTCTGACTATACCATGCTGGAACTATCTTAAATTTAGGTAATTAATTCCTGGGCGATCACAAAAATCCAAAAAAGCGTTTGAACAGTATTGCAAGAACATTCTGAGAGATAGAAATAAATAACGAAGGGACAAAATTTAGAAAAAACTAAGAGTTATACTCACAAAAATTGCATGTAGATAAACTATGTTGGTTAGAACTATAAAGCTATGAGAATAAAAAAAGTTTTAACAGACTCGCACATAAAAAGTAAAATCAATAAAAAAACAAGAAAAAGAACAAGAGGAAAAAACGAAGAAATCGGTCATAAGTTCCAGTTTTTAGACCATCTTTGAATACATTCTTGCACAATTTTTTTTCATCGCGTTCATGTATTTTCAATTTAATTTAAATTCAACCATTAAATATGCTATTCCTAACATTCATAATAAAGGTGTACTAAACCATAGTAACCTCATTAGTGCAAATATCTGTTTTGGTAAATAAATAAACTAAATACATTTGAAAAAATTAAAAATGCTTTGTTATCCATAATTCCGGGTAATCCAGGAGATTTAATTCGTTGTAAGAGGAGTGTTCTAAACCCGATTTTCGCCCATTTTTCTAGATAATCGGAATCGCATAATGAAATAAGGGCATAACTAGTTTATGAGCAGAGCCCTACAAGATTAAGAGAGCAGGGGTAACAACAAATCGGCCCCCTGGGGATAATCGGCGCCTCTGCTCCATTGTTTAGAAACTGTATTTGACCGCTGTAAACTATTCTCTTCCCGAACAATGGCGTTTTTTGTGTACTGTGTATGTGACAGTCTCACCTCACCGCAAAGCAGTCTCAATCCCACTAATGATGTCTTTTCAAGGAGAGTTATATCTCAGTGGCGTACTTTTCATCGATGCTTAAGTAGCCACTTGGCGCAAATCAACGTCAGTTAATACAAATTTGAGCTATTGTGTACTTTTAGATAATGATGAAGAAACTAATTTTAACTACAGTAATAAATACTTCTTGGAGCTACTAAAAAAACAATCTTAAGGATTGGAGATTCTTCCATCACCTGCTAACGGTTAGTTGGGAGTCAGATAGTTGGAATTGAATTTACCTAAAATATATTCGCAACCCAGAGGCAGCAGTGTAAACAAATGTACAAACCATTCCGTCACGTGCTAGGAAGACGCAGACTGAAACCTGCATCTTCATTGGTAAATCAGCAGTAAAATGTTTAGAAACAATATTACTGATCATATACTTGTATCACGTATTTGTTCGCGTGTGGTGATTCTTGGTTGGGAATATAGTTTAAAAAAAGTAAAGCCTTCAGTAGTTGCCTCTGCACTCATAAATAGAATTTTAAAAGCGACAATGTTAAATAGTTTTAGATGAAAAAACCTTCCAATAGCAGAAAAATAAAACGGTTCTTAGTAGAAAATATTTAGAAATGCAGAATTATTTTCAATATACATATATAAGGATCGAAAAGTTGTCAGAAACTAATATAGGGTACTTCTCATGGGCCATCTTTGAATTAATAGGGGGGAAAAGGAAAAGAAACAAATGGCATATTGTAGGAGAAATGGGAGCAACAAGAAGGATTGGTGAAGTATACCACATCACTTATATCGAATCTATGAAGATGGTGATGATACACATATTCAGGGAATAAGGTTGTCTTTTAAAATTACATACGTAAAAATATATAAACCATTTAAAGAAAAGAAGCAGAAGACTATTCGAAATTGTTCAAAAATTAGTCCCAAATAGGACGAAAGATCAATCCTTTTTGGAAAAAATGATACAGGCAAACGTTATATGCAGAATATGAATCAGTGACTGAAAACTACATTGCAAATAAAGACAACAGAACGAAGCACTATGGCAGTATTTGTGCACTTCACTCAAATAATACGATTTTTTTTATTTAATCAAAATAAATTTCACATGTTAATTTTCCAATAGGAAGAAAAATATTGCTGCTACAAATATTAGTAAACCCTGCATTATTTAGGAATAAGGAAATGTCCAAATATAAGTAATTCAATGACTTGATCTGTAAATTTACAAAAAAACTGATCTATTTTGATAGTTTCAGTCCGAAATGTCTATAGCTCCAACTGAGTTTAAGAAAGCTGTAATAGAACTGTCTCAGTAACAGTACCACCAAAATTTAGAAATGAAGAAATCCTTATTATTTCTTAGAATGTAGAATACAGCTCTTAGATTTATTTCAAATTTACAAATGCAATAGTCGTTATAAAAAGTTAATCTTTTTAAATGCAATAGATCTTTTTCGGAAATATAATTTTGTTTAAAAGTGGGAAAACCGATGTACAAATTGACCCTTTCAAGCAACAAGCAAACATCAGTTTTTATGTTGGAATAATTGGCAATACTGTTGAAGCTGCAACAGGAGGTTGGAAGTTTTTTGGGGTTTTCCTTCTGTAAAAAGATTCTCATCTGGTATGGCAAACCCGGAATAAATTCTTCAAAGAGAGGAATATTGTGACATATTTGTAAAAAAGCCGAAAGTTCATTAATAATTTGAAAAAAGAGCCGTAACAATGTCACTGACCAATGAGAACATTGCATCCGGGCACAGCAAGTTTAGCGCAAAAAGTTGGAATTAAGGAAAAATACGTTTTAGAAACTAGTTGTAGTTTCATGATCTTTTCGAATGGTACCCTAGTTACGCGATTATCATATCAGTATTTTTTTTAGTAAGTTATAGTTTGCCGGTATTTTTCTAAATTAGTCACTAATAGTGATTAATGAACTCGGCTTGATTTAGCAATCGTCTAGGTCCTTAATTTAAATTAATCTCACCTTGCTAACCTACTTGTTGTTTGTTAATATTTTATTCTTAATTTTATCATATTCCTTGTTCGAATAAATAGAAAAATACCGTATTTTCGTCATGTCAATGGTTTAACCTACCCCGTGAAAAATGTATCCTGTACCCGGCGTTCTCCTGAGCCAGGGCTGTAGTGTTGTACGTGCATGAATTTGATACCAATTTTATTTATTAATAGGGCTATGGACTTAAATATTCCCCTATATTTGATAATCGTCAATCAGTTCCATAGCAAGGACTCACATTATCCGTTCGGTATAAAATAATACAATCCATTTGTGTGTTCAACATTATCAGTAAAAGAAGCATATTTGGCGTCCTGTAAACCACAAATCGCTTATGGAAAATGAACCCCTTGTAAGCCAGAAAAAGACAAAGGTAATAAGACAAGCTAAAATTTGAAGCGACCACTACTTACTAACAGAAATGAAAGAAATATATAATGCGAAAACAGAGTTTAATAGAAATAACGGAGACGAAGTTTAAAGACCAAAAAGAAGAAAAAGATATAGAAGGAAGACGGAGCAACTGTAAAAATATTATTTCAGAGACCACAAAACAAAGCTGGGGCATAACAAAAATCCAAAATGAAACCATGAAAACAACTAAATGGTCGGTAACAATGGATAAGATATCAACACACTAAACGACAAGAATATTATATTCGAAAAATACAGAGAAAAAAGAAAAGAAATACACAAAACGAAAAAAGCAGAAGAAGAATCGTGGACATAATTTGTAGAAAAAATGACAGAAGAAAAAAGCAGAAATTACTAAATGGAGCACTAAAACAATTAAGCAAAAAGGAAAAATATAATATGAAAAATATTAGGGAAAAGAAGAAACATATTAACAAAAGAAGGCCACATTCTGGAAAAATGGAGAATATATTTTAAAGATAATAAAGGGGTTACATTAGATGAGGAGAAGTCCAGTCAATAAATAAGAAAGAAATAAGCTATAAAAAAGTTAAAAGCAGGGAAAGAACCAGGAAAAAACAACATCACACCAGAAATTATTAAATTCATAGTTGAGGAGAGAATTAAGGAACTAATCAACATCATGAATAAGATAATATAGAGATAACAAAGATACCCAAGGAAAATCCTAGCAATACACTCGTAAAAAATGGGAGATAAGAGAGACTGTACTAATTACAGAACAACAACGTTGACAAGTGTTCCAGGAAAAATGCTGGCTAGGATATTGAAAAACAGAATTCAAAAAATAATAGACAGAATAATAGAACATACGCAATACGGATTTAGGATAGAAAGCAAAATCTCATTTTCATCCTAAAATAAGGTAGTGAAATATTAATAATCTAAAATATAGAGTTAGACATATGTTTTAGAGACCTCGAAAAAGTGTTTGATAGGTTAAACAAGGAAGACATATTGAGAACACTAAAAACACTAGAAGTGAACAAAGGGACTATAGAATAGAATAAAGGACTAAGGAAAATAAATAGCGCAAAAACTAAAAGCATGATAATAACACTAACAAACAAAATGCACGATATAAAGTTGGAAGGACAAACAAATTTCAAGAACATGACAAGCTAGATAAATGGAAGAATATAGGAAACAACTGCCTAATATGATGAAATTAATTTTTTTAGGGAAAAAAGAAAATAAGGAAGAATATAAAAACACAAGTAGACAAAAAAAATATAAGATCAACAATGTATGTAGGTACAATAGCAGAAACCAGGACACTAATAAAAAATCAAAAGGAAAGATTCCTACAAAAATTGAGATTTCTGAATAAAATAGAAAACACAAAAACACAGAATTAGAAATAATACGTACAGTCAAAATTTGAAAATAGATCCTAAAAATGATAAAATAGCAGAATATAAGCAGAATCCCAAATGTAGGATTAAGTTAAACGCAAAAAAATATAGACAAGCTCAATCAAAAAAGCAGCGGAGGAAAGTATTCAATGGGAAAACATTAAGACAGCAACAAAAGACCGAAAGAAATAGAGAGAAGAAATAAAACAAGGAAATAACGCAACTTCGCGCAGACTTATCCTTAACAATAGAAAGACTTACGACTAATAAAATGAAGTCAGACAAACTATTTTTTTTCAAGATGGACTTAGTTCTACTTTTTAGAGATACTGAAATAAAAATTCGGTTTCTATTGACCCTAAGCCATATATCTCTAATCTCTAATTGATAATTAAAGTCTTGTAACTTTGAAAAGGTGTTTTTTTAGGGAAGACTTATTTCTACATTTTGAAGACACCCAAACAAAGATCCAGCATACCTTTGATGTTTTTTTTTTGTTCATGAGCAATATATTATAAATGTCAAAATTTGAAAACACCTCAATAACATCATCATTAAAAGTGACAAATTTTGACATCTGTTTTTTAATAGATTTTAAAGACTACATGAACTTAGAACAAATTAAATTATTTATTAAGTAATTTGTTGGTAAGAATACCTAAAATATTTGATAGAGGTGTATGCATGATGCCCCAACAAGGAAATCGAAACCCATCGCAACGTAATCACCGAGATCAGTGAACACTCAAATGAAGTAGAGGTGAGAATATTAGTTCCAGATAAACGCTCCGGCCAATAAAAGCGCGCACTAGCGTGAAGTTTCACACCAACAACGACAACGAGCTAAAAACTCATAATAGAGCTCGTATCCCACTTCTGATGATTCATGTTTATACGGGCGGTGAATTCACACAACGGATTATCAGGTAAAACTTTCAGTTCAAAGATTGTGAAACTATTGTAGACCAGCTTATGCAGGTCGTGCTTATCCACTTCAGTTAATAAAGTTGAATAAATGGGTAGGAAGATTCCATTCAAAGGGATTTTTGACAATAAAAAAGGAATAACAACAACACATTCTAGGGAATTAGTTTGATGTAAGTGTCTCGAACAAAAAAATTTTTACAGTAAGAAGGGTGCAGACATACACCTCTCTTGTTGATTAACGAGTTTCTTCAACTAATTTAAACAAAGTTTAAAAAACGATATATTTTTCCTAGGACTACAAAAAAAAATAACATATATGTATATCAGGAATTGGTCGTGTGAAAAGTGCGTTAAACCACTCCATTTGCTTGGAAGTACATTAAAAGTAACATTGATTTAAGATTCAGATCTGTTTGGAAAAAGAAAACTAACTATTTATAAAGTATGATTTATTTTTGCAAGCATTTATAATCTTACAAATAGAAAACTGTTTCTAAATTTTCCAAACACAGAAGAGTATATGGAATCTTATATAATTGTTTAGTGACAGTTTAATGACAATTCTGTCGAATTTAAAACTAATTGTGGGAAATTTAAATTTCAAATTAGTTTCTTATTAATTTTTGTCATTAGTTATAAGTATTTTTGTAAAACATAATTAAATCAAGTTGATTTAATAATCTGAACCACTCCTGAAATGTAGGCCTATATTTAGTTATGTGTTTATATTTTTTATTTGAATTTGTTTATTTAAAAGGATTGCGCTCAATTTAAATATTTAATTTCCTAATTAATGTTAACATTAATTTGAATCTGAATTTTACATTTAATTATAGAAGCTAAAATATTTCGTAACAAAAAATCGAGATTAAAAATAGGTATACGTACATATGTACATATATGTAATAACAGAATGTGTTGTTTCAAAGCCAAACATTTGAATATTATGCCACAATAAAAAATGTGATGGCTCATTAATCTACGATTGGATGTATGTCTGCTGCGTAGAGTTTACTACATAGCGTATGATTTTACAATGCTATTAAAGTGTATGCAAACAGCTTTCTACTCAATTCACAACTGGATAAAGATTTTAAGAATCGGAAAATAGTTTACTGATTCTGGACATTTTGTATCGCTGTGAAGTCTTTAATTTACACAAGCAGGGGTGTTAAATCTCCGTATTTATCCGACAGTCCCTTGCACCACTTTATTAATAAAAATAATTTGCAAATAAGTGTTCGTATCAAGGAAGATTTCTTGTTGTGTTTTTCATTGTTTTGTAACCTCTTGAATACTCGACATGTATCTAATAGTAAAGTGAATTAATTCTCACCCATGTAACGAAATTCAATTCTTTTATTATTATTAGTTTTATAAAAAATAATGTGTTTATTTCTAAGCCAAATATCTTTACATTATTAGAATACTACTTCAATACAGATTTCGGTACTACTTTTACTTAAAGAGAGTATAGAGGTTCTACGATGTAATAATAATAATCACTCATGATGAATACAGCGTTTTCTAATTTTGTTTATTATAAATGAGTTTACCAAAAATTTTATATCCACACTGTAGATCGACCAAAAAGATCAAATCAACTATTTTTTATTTAAAAATAAAAAACCCGTATTAATTTAGAGATACGGTGCTCTGAGTGGAATTAAGCAATTCGGAATCGAACGATTGCGTTGGTATTCGGGAGAGCCGGGAACGGGTCTTTCCAATCAGAACCAATCAATGAAAGCAGTTGAGTAAATAATGGAGTCTAGCTGCGGTGAAATCGTGATTAGTTGTACGTCTGCGGGCTGCAGGGCAGGAGGAAAGAGGTAGCTAACCTGCCAGCTTGATTACCATAGTCATGCGGCCGGGTTGCAGGAAATTAAATCGGTTTACAGCCCTCCAATATTTGTGTTGCCAACATTTAAACAATTTAGTTTCATTATGGTGCCATAAAGCTCTAATTCGATGCTCTATTACTCATCTCTGCTCTTTGCTCACAATTGTGTTCGGGTTGCTATGTGTACTTTGCAATTTAATAAAGTTAATCTCCATTAATTAGCGACGCTGTTTTGTTTGCTTGATTGTTATCTCTCTGAATGCGAATTGTTTCCACGAACGTTGCCTTTCCTAAATACACTCACTTCGCGATACCTTGTCAATTATAAGAAACGTGGATTATGTTGATAAAATTTAAAATATTTCTTGTAACCAGTCCAATAACAATTTCTACAAGATATTTTCAAGAAAACTAGTTGGATATGAGAAGGCTGTTTGTTCTCTTTCCGCTAAGCAGATATTTTCGCAGCAATTTTTTTCTGACATTTCAATCTGGTTGTTTACAAGTTTAGTTAGTAACAGTTGTCAAATATAGCTGATGGTTTGCAAGTCACATAAGTATAAAGTAATTCTTTTGCCAAAAAGTGAAACCGAAATGAACAGGCACATTATCGGGTTGTGATTTTTTTACAATTTCAAACGAGGCTTAAGTCGGTAAAGAATGTTTTGAGGAAATCAGATGAGAGCCTGGTAATAAGTCGTGTTCCTTCGCTACCATAAAGCGGTGGTACAATGAATTTCAATGTGGTTGACTTTCCTTTTCGAGCTCCTAAGCCAAAAACGGCAGTTACAGGAAAATATATTGATTTTATTCGGAACAAGATTAAGGAGGACTGGCACATTACTATATGAAACATTAAAGCAATTTTAAGGATTGGTGTGAAAGAATTTAACACTATTTTACACAAACCTTTGAAAGCCTGCAAGCTTTGTTCTCGGTGGATTCCCCACAACTTAAAAAGAATATCGTGTGAGATGGTAAAGATTTACAATAGATCGCTTTAGCTGTGGATCTTCTAATTTGGTGTACAATGTGGATCGTCTAATTTGGTGTACAAACTAATTGCAGATGATAAAATATGAGTATATTATTATGACCCTGAAATAAAGCAACAATCATCAGTTTGGGTCTTTGAGAATGAGGCGGCTTTAACAAAAGTTCGTGAAGAAAGCCACTGTTTTTGGAATTACTAGGCAGGTTTCCACAGTAACACTGGAGGATAGACATAGTGTTAATTCAGAATGATACACTACAATTTATGTCCTCAGGTTCTCCAAAAGGTTCGCCATCTTGCATCAAGATAACGCTGCTGCTCGAACAAATGAGTATTTGAATGCCCAAAGCATAGAAATAATAGGTCATTCACCATATAATCCAGATCTAGCACCTAATGACCTTCTTATTTGCGCGGGTAAAGGATAAAATTACGGGGTTTACGTTTTAGATTGGATGCCTTTATAAATGAAATAAACATATAGGGCCAGAAAATTGGAGGAAGTGTTTTCAAAACTAGTTTTCGTGGATGCAAAAGTGCATTGACTGTAAATAATTGTTTGTGTTAATAAAATAAATAAAATAAACGGTTGGTTTAATTTATTAACAATATATCTACAGAATTATTTGAAAATGATGCCAGAATTTAAAAATATAATTAATATTGAAAACAACTGAGCTCAAAGAAAAGTTTTAGTTTTTAATAGCTGGAAGATTAATATAGACAAATGTGGGCGCAATTTTTCTGAAAATTATTATGAAATAACAGCAAGGCGGGATAGAAATAAGACCAAAATAGTGGAATGATAGAATACTCGAAGAACAGAAGAAACTAGTAACAGACGTATTACTATTAATTTGATGATCTTTTAAAATGTGGAAATATGATAAAACAAATTAGGTAAGAAGAAGGCATCTATATGATTGAGAAATAGAACATAAAAGATAATTTACAAAAAGGAAGACTAAGAAGATTACAGGACTGTTGAAGTACTATTTGATAATTAGTTATTATTATTATTATTGTCTAACCAATATATAATATTGGAGAATATTTCAGACGGTTATTATAAGTAAGCAATTTTATATTAATTGTCTCTAATGTTGTATCTTCAAAATAAATTGCCAGCATGAATTTTCCTTTATCTATGGTTGACTGAAATTCATTTTGATGGTAGAGGATTTGATTTTTGAAGTAGGTCACTTCTTTAAATTTATAGACAGTTTATAAATAAAACGACAATACATATAGTTTAATTACTAATTGTCATGATATCTAATGATCTAATCAGATGTTGTCCTATTCTAGGTAAGCTAAAATTATTTATTGTAAGTATAATATAATTTGCAATAAATGATAATTAAAAAATTTTTTAATCAATTTATTTCGAATTACTTGAGAATTTTCAATACTTTTGAATTACAGAGATGTCTGATATACAATACAATAAATTAATAACAAATCTAAAATATTTAAACGCAAAACCCCTCTACGTCCATGAAAGGAAATAATCTCTACTCGAAATAGGCTTTTCCCCACTTCCCTTCATAACCCATCCAAACCACCAAACAATTTTGTAATAATAAACCTAAAATAAACTAAATAATAAATTAATTATTTTATATATTCACAAACTGATAATTATTCCTATTAAGCTTTTTTTACGAAATAACATTACTTGTTTTCTAAACATTCTAGTATTAAGTATTTTGATTTTATTGATGAATTATCCTAGTGAGAAGCTACTGAATATGTAGGTAAATAATCCGGACACGGGCCACTTTTCTATAGAAAAGCTCTTAAACCAACAACAAACTCGGATAACAATGGCCACGCCTTAAGACTTCAATAGAAAATATCTGAGTTGTCTTTTGATACTTCTTAGTACATGAGATCCGCAAAAGATACTGTAAATATGTAGAAGAATGAAGGCCTTTGAAATGCTATATTCCGCCGTATAAAGCAGTTCCGTTTTTCTATTCACAATGCTCTTTTCAAGTTACCACAAAGAAATAGAGATTAGGTTTTTGTGAAATTTGTCCACTCCAAATATTACATGCCCTATTAGTTTGTTACATTTTTATCAAGGGACTAAAACTGTCATAATAGTAGAGGTGTGAATGGATTTTCTCAGCATATGTTCTCGAGACTGAAACGTGTTTAGGGAAACAGGGGATTTGTGTACATAATGGCTTTGGGATAAAGGTTTACATGCTGTTCAAGTATTTTAACAATATAACACCCTCGGACAATCTGTGGTTAATAATGATGGGAAATCTGATAATAATGTATTATAATCTTCATTGATGATCTGATGCTTCTTCTTTTTAAATACGTTTTAACCAAATAGCTTACAACTTGTTTATAAACAATCTTTGATTTCTTAAGACTTTAAAAGCGTACGTAAAAATTAAATAACTTTTACCAATGTAAAATAATTACAACTATCTGACTTAAAATTATATTATAGATTATTAAATATTTTCATTTGTTACTACAACTTTTCTAATGAATTGTTGACAGTGTTTTATAAATATCTGTTAATATAAAATCCAAACTTTTTATGAATCATTTTCTACAAATCGTAAAAGTAGAAACAAGTATTTACTTATTACATTTTGTTTAACTGATTCGTACGCACTTAATATGAAAAGAGACTAACAGGTATGCAAACGCAGTGTTTATTCGATGCATACTCTCCATTTTAAACTTACAGCTTAACTATAAGCTGGCAAATAAATGGAGAAGGTGACAAATACTCGTGAAAACTCTTGAAAAAACCCAATTTTAGGGGAAAAAGTTTTGTGAGAAAATGACCAAAATGCCGAAAGAAAAAGAATACATGCACAGAAGAAATAGAGTGAACAAATTTAGCAGCGGAAGTGAGGAAAGATCAAGGAGTGAATTCAGAAAAAAGGATAGAAGGTTTTGTTGACTTTAGAGAGTTCCTTGTGATGGAAAATAACATAGAAGAACCAAATGCTGGATGTGAAAACAGAAAGTGAAGGAAAACAGAAAAACCTAATACTAGCAAGAAAGCCAAAAAGCCAAAAGATAAGGTAAATGAAAAAGAAAAAAAACTAACAAACGATAAGATCGCTGGAGCGAATGAAGGAAAAGAAAAGGAGGAAGGTGAAAAAACTAAAATAAAAACGCCACCTGTAGTTGTTGATATGCAAATTAAGGACCACATGGAATTAATTAACTAGGTGAGAGAAACTCTTAATAATAATTTATTTACGGTCCAATTTAACAAAAATAATACAAAGATTTTTACTAACAATAAAAACGATAGACAAATATTAATGCATCAATTAAAAATAGAAGATATAGGTCATTTTACTTTTTACAGATAAAACAGACAAAATAAAGAGCATAGTAATGAAGGCTGCTCCAGAAATGGACACGGAGGACATTAAAAACGAATTAGAACAAATAACATAGGTTAAAATTGAAAAAGTAATTCCTTTAAAAGCCAAAGATAGTAAAATTAAAAGTCGAAGATACATGATACTTGTTAAAAAGATAGTTGACTTAAAGATCTTATATAATGACACAAAATAAATGTAAAAATTAAGTGGGAAACGTATAGTAGAAAAAATAGGATAACACAGTGCTATAACTCTCAAAAGTACGGATATTCGCAAACGAACTGTAACATGAAGCCAAAATTTGTGAAGTATGCAAAAGAGCATAACTCAAGAGATTATAAAATGACCAAAACAATTGAGGCTAACAAATTAACGTATAAAAGAAACTACCAACAAAATTATATGAGGAATTAATTAGACAAGGGGTATCGTATAGTAATGCTACAAAAAATGTAATGCAAAATACAACTCAAAGAGATGACCTAAAGGAATTTAATGAAATCAAAAATTTAACGTCAGATATAAACAATATTGTAAATGTCCGAAAACTGATTGAACTACTGGAGAATACGAGAAATGAGTCAGTATTTATATTAAATACGAAGAACTATATAACGAGCCATAAATACAATATAAACTAATACTTAACATCTAATTAAAATTAAAATTATTTATTTTGAAACCATAAATATAAGTAAAATAGGCTGGTGCTAACCCATAAGAAGAATATGAAAATATGATTTCAAGTAAATAATTTAGGAAAAGGCAATGCCTTATTATTATTATTATTATTCCTCGCGAACAAAACTATAATAAAATACGAGGTAGGTACTTATTACCCAATTATGTATTTTACCAACGGATAAATTGTACAATTTACTATTCGCAACTTGGAAAGTCTACCCCGGAATGCATCATCTTTAGATTTTTCCTTGAGTCGTACCAGTGGTACACGAGTTTGACCGATAATTTTATATATGAGTACTAGAGCCCGTCATTGAGTGACATCGACGATCGACTTCTTATCTTATAAGGTCTTTTGTTATTTTCTTACATGGGAATATCACAATACCTAATATTGTTTACTTTACAGGGAAGATTCATGTAATTGTAGTGAATTACCTTCCAACTGTTTGTCAAACTTTAGTGTACTGCTTTCTGTGTCCTTATATTTGTTATCCTCGTGACTGTCATATCTGTTTAGTTTCGTATTATTACATTTTAGTTATATTCGTTAAATTTTAAAACTAGATACAATAAACAGATAATGTTTTTAGCCTTTAGGCAAAAATATGAAGTAATAAAATAATACGAATAATAATATATTACTCTCAAACTTACTGGATGGATGTTCGCACCTCCGATATGCCTATTTCAAGATATTAGAGGGGAAATTGTAATACATTCTCGCTTCATCATAATGCGTTCTCTTCTGGTCAAATAAATTATCAAATATTTCCTTTTGTATCTGTTTAGTTACTACAAGCACTTGGAATAATGATATTGAAAAGAAAAATGTATCATTTTTTATAGATTCATTATTTCGATATTTATAAATGTATATTTTAATTAATTAATGTAAGTAGACCTTCATCGATTTAGTAGTCAAATTTTTTTCGATTCAAAGTGAGAGACATTCTTTTAACTAAAAATGTATTTCTATTACATCTTACCTACATCTTTTACTTTTACATTCACCTACAAAAATTCATGAAGTTATAGATAATAGAATCAGTAGATGACAAATAAAATAATTGTAAATGTCAAAATTTTCTCATTACATTTTTAACAATCTTCAATTTCGAAATTATTTTGCTTTTGCACTCTCAAATCAAAAATTCACTATTTTGATGCTGGGTTGTGAAAATACAAACTAATTTCGCAATCATGTATCATACATTTTTTCGAAAACTGTATCCCACAGTTTAAAAATTATTAAATATATGAGAAAATTTTGACATTTACAATTATTTTGTTTGATATGTCTGTCAACTACAACGTTAAATTTAAAGTTAAAAATAAATTATTAACTGTTATATTGGTTTTTAATGAAACTGATTAATAATGATTGATATTGCTAAAATTCGTTTTTGTTGACAGTAATAGATAAACGTGAACTGTTTCTTTTAGCTAAATTTTTTTATTTAATTTATAAATTGTAAGAAAATGTATATTTAAGAAAATGTTGCCCAACAAGGTTATGTATTTCATATTCTCTTTTTGACTTCTTCTAGTTGCTCTAATTCTAACAAACATGGGGCTTAAAGTGAATAGTCTGCGAAGCGCAGAAAATTGAAAATCTCATTAAAAAACATAACCGAGATTTTCAACAATTTTGTATAATTGACAGTAAAAAATAATTCTACATGAGAAATATACAAGGTTGGTTAAATTTTTCCTTTCATTTCACAAACTTTAACTTTACGTACGAAGTAATTGGACAAATAATTATATAAATTATCAGGTGTTTAAAAAAAACATAAAATTAAGAAATATAAAATTCCGATTTTATTAGGCTTACTATGTAAATTTTTGAAATATGTGTTTTTAAATTATATGTTGTATAGTCACCTTGAACTTATGTATTTTGGAGCCACATGATATTTTAAAGAAAACTTAATAAAATTGATTTTTTACATTTTTATTAATTATAGACATACATGTCCAATAATATAATTCTCAATTGTCAAAATTTTCACATCACATTTTTACTAATTTTAAACTGTAGGATACAATTTACGACAAAATGTAATTTGATACTAGATTCCAGATTTTCGAATGCAAAAATGGTATTTCTCTAACTGACATCAAAAATAACTATTTTAATACTGTCAATCGAATTTGATTCCAATAAAGCCGTGTGCTAGTTTAAGTCTATTTTAATTTAGCTTACACATTAGATATATTTTTTTTGCAGTAAACCCCAAGTTTATTGAATTATTTCTTATCTCTCGACTCAATGATCAATACGAATTTGACCAAAATTTCAGAGCAATTCAATACGCAAGATTTTTATCGAATTGCTAGATATTATCGTATTGTAGATCTCCTATTGGACTTGCACGCGTTCAATATTCAATACGAGCTATTGTATGATTTGCAGATATCCTGCTATTTACATCTGTCTACCAAAACTGGTAAAAGTAATAGGTGAATGTTATAGGATAATTTTGATTATGTAAATTTATAACGAGTGGTTAAAAAGAGTAAAACATTTATTGTCATATAAGTGGGAATATATAAAACCTAAACACATTTACATATACTTATCATATACTTATAGTAATGTCAACAGATAATAATTGCTGCCCTATTATTTAGCTAATTTTCATTCTAATTTCTGTGTTATAAAAGGATTATATTAATAATACAAAAACTTTGACACAGTACTCAGATTGTGTAAAAAGGCATTTATTACTTTGATAAAATCCGTTTTACTTGTAAAGGGCACGCCTGAAGTTGTAACTGTTATAAACGCAGACTCTAAATTGTATCTTATTTATATTTATCGCTTATTAACGACCGCATTACGTCATTTGCACAGAAGGAACATTTTTTAGCAAAAAGCATCTTCTATTTGTTTACGTTTGCCAATTAAGGTTGTCTATTTGCAATTTTAATTTGTTTATAAGTGAAAGTATTTATTCTGAATCTCGCTTTCTATTAATAATATTCACATCAAACATAGAATTTATTATTGAATCTGTCTCTATTAAAATACTGCAGGAGTTAACGTATGTCTGAGGATATGTTTACAAATAGCATTCACAAAGATCATCTCATATTTGTAAAGCACTTAATTGACCAAATTATTGACAGATTGACCCGAGCCTTGGTTCCCGGGCACCAAACAGTTAAACGAATTAGCTAAGCAAGGGTTAATGCAGGTCCTAATAAAATTCTAACCTGCTTGGACAATTCTAAAATATCTCATCAAGGCGTAAACCTTCCAGTGGATAAACCACCAGGTTGATACATCTATACTATAGATATGCTGAATTAGTCCTTAAAAGCTCGTCACCAAACTGAGAGAAAATTAAAGTAATAACTGTAAAAAAATAATAATGACACTATAGTCTGTCGCGCAACTTCACAACTGTGTAGCTTTATTTTTTAACTCGTAATACTAATATTTGCTTAACCCCTTCCACTCCAGAAATCCCCATGTGTATATTTAAAGGTGTGCATCATGGTACCATAATATCCAGATATGGATAATATGTACTTTAACGTTTTAAACCGTAAAAAAATTGGTATGACATGTGTAAATTCATATTGCGTCTGGTATAACACAAAAATGGGCAGTTTTACATTGCGCGTAGACGGTTTTACTGTTATTTACCAATAGTCACCAACAAGTTTAGTTTCATGGGAGGTGGATTATTATTGTAATTGTTATTTGCTGTAATCTACGAATATTAACACGTTTTAATGATAAAATCAATCAGAATGAATTAGGAAAATTGGTCAGATAACAGTAGTGATAACCCAGAATATAAAATTAGTGACCATTCTGACATGAGTTTTGATGGGAGTTATTAGAATACAGATGACAATGAAGATATTGCAAATGTGAAGGTACCTAATCCATTGCAAGAGTTTGCTGCTGATTATGATTCTGTCAATTGTTTAGAAAGTTTTATGAGTCCAAATAGCGTATTTAAATTATGTGTTTGGACAAACAAAAGAACCGAACTGCACTTTCAGCAAATAAATACAATTAGAGTGTTTGGGCTTAAATGGAAAAAATAGAAAAAAGAAAAAATATTGCTGGACCAGAAGTGATGACACCAAATTGATATATATCCATTCTTAAGTTTATTCCATTGTCTCCACCAAAGTCTGCCAGACCTGGAGCTTCTATGATCAGAGTGGGAATTTTCATGTCTATGTTGAGAAACAAGTGTATGACATTAGCTAATCCAGATCAAAAAGAAGCAGGTCTGGAAAAAAAGATATTTGCATTGTGTCAAGTAATCCAGATCTTAGAGGAATTTGTGTTTGTATATAGAAAAAGATACCTTTGATATATCATTTAACAATATCTGAACGAATCGTCCTACGCCAATCACATACAGCAGAGGAGGGACTATTTTGAACAACTGGTATAATTCATTAAGACTTAGTGAAAGTTATAAGAAAATGGCGACGAAATCCTCTCAAAGTCGAAAATAAGAAAAATAACAGGTCATGGTAAACTTGCCTAAAGAGGATTGAAAAATTCCAACAATTCGAAAATATGCGTTATTTGCCGGTTAGGCCAAAGGAAGCTAACTCGAAATGTTTGTATCTAATGTCCAGGTAAGGCAAGTCTATGCAGTTCAGAACATTTTACGTAGTTGTCATTTATTACTTAAAAAATTAATACGTTTGTATTTACAACAATATCCATATGAGGATACCCTGGTATAGCTGGATATCTATATGTAATAATTCTGGTATTAAACTAATATTCAAGTACTTGCTGCCTTGTTGTTTCTGTTTATCACTTTATCATATGGTAAAATATCCAAATAAGAACAAAATCTTACCATAAAATTTTGATAAAAACAAAAAAGGTATCTGGTATGGGCAGGACACTTTTATAATTGCGGTTACGGGTTAAAAGTGTGTCTTGTTAGATATATTACATCTTAAATAATATACTAGATACTACGAGAACAGGTAAAGAAGATTAATCTAGCAGCATTTGTAGGTTTGATCATGAAAAAAACAAAAAGAGGCACAAGTAGGTACTTTCCGAATATAAAAGCTTAGCAAGGGTTAACAAGAGCCTACAGCAGAAAGCTTAATCAAAATGGTATAGCTAGAGAGCAAATTGTAAGTACATGGACGATCACAAAATATGAGTCTCTGCAGCGGTAGTAAAGGGTACTCCAGAATTAAATCTAAACTAACCTTCAGATCGTCTAAAAAGACTTATCTCACACTCAAATATTAACTATGAATTTTAAATTAAGTTGCAACTATTTTACTTAACTTGATATTGTAGTTCTTGATTATAAATTATTGTCTTCATTTATGGATAATGAATTACATAAAAAATAATAATGACGAAAATGAAAGCAATAGAGAAAAGAAAGGTGTCTGTTATATAGAACAAGGCAGTATAACAATGTGCCAATTTCAGCTTAAACAGCCCATTGTAGTTGAAAATATAATCAAGGAATTTTTATGGAAGCTCCCATCTGCCGTCGTATCTTGGAACTAATCACATTACGTACTCCATTTTTGATGCGCCCTGCCTCCCAGCTGAAATCCAATTTAAAAGTCATTTGTACTATGCAAGAATAATGTTAGCATCGTTAATAATAGTAATAATAATTTCATTTGGTACTCGGGGTATAAAAGGAGATTACAACGACGCCCGACCGTTTAAAAATAAATATCATAAACGCCTCTAAAGTAGGATTTTTATAATTTTTAGCACTTTATGGAAGAGAGTGCCAACAAAAATTCAATTTCTCAGTTTTGATAAATTTTTATCAAAAATCTTTTTATAAAAGATCGCTGATCCTTAGCTCAAATGCTGCCATAACTTATTAAGTATATTTTTAATATTTTATATATTTATTTAACCAGATATTAAAAGTAAATTTCTACAATTGCGACGTATTTTGCTATTTATCATTTTCAAGAAAAGCGACTCAGAAAAATAGTTTTGTTTGTATACAGTTAAATTTTTACAACTTTATCATACGTCGCTGATTATATTCATACGAAATGAGTTAAAATGTTTTAGTTAAATCTTCGGTTTATTGCCATATAAGCTTACGAAGTGGCTACGACTCCAGTAGAAGTACATATAGATAGTTAACATTAAACTGAATATCCTAGATTACCTATCGTGATTTTATTTTTTATGAGGTCATTTACTATTAAACAAAATAAAAAATGTACACAATTCTTTTACTCATTAATTCATTCATAGTTTATCTCCACTTTCTGAATCAGAACTGTTTCCAACATTTATAAATATCGGTTAAATTTCTATATCCCAAATATATTTTTTATACCATACCAATTTTTTATTAGTGATTCAGTGTGCCTAACAAATTTTGGTCAGACTTCAGCATTACACTTATCGTACTGTTTCATTACGTATACCAGAACTATTTTTCAACTTAGGAAAATATGTAAACAATTTATAATGTAAAAAAATCGGTCTGGGAAAAGTGGGTGCAGCCAAGTTGACGCAACCAACTCGGTGTCCCCTATGGGGAGAGAGGACAAGTAGGCCCCAAGATAAGTAGTTGATAAGTTGATCATTCAGATCGCTTTAATTACACAATAAATCAACTAATTATTTTACAGTTAAATCAATGTGTGTTTATAACATTTAAATTCTAATATTTTTTTATAGGAAAGACCTTTTATAACGAGGAACTTCCTACGGAATTTTTTCGTTGATAAGTTGATCATTCAGATCGCTTTAATTACACAATAAATCAATGTGTGCTTAAAACAATTAAATTCTAATATTTTTTTATAGGAAATATCTTTTATAACGAGGAACTTCCTACGAAATTTTTTCGTATGGATTTTCTACAGGGTGAGTCTTATATAATGGGCGAAATTGTAACAGTACGTTCAAAGTTAAAAACAGTAATTAGGATCGCTCCTTTCTGAGCTCCAAGGAGTTGAATTTGGGAAAACAAATGAGCAGGTGACGGTTATATTGAAGAAATTAACTTAATGTTAACAATGTTTCATGTTTATACCTAATATATGTTTTAAGTAAAATCATTTTAAAGTTAAGTAGTGTTATCGTAATTGTTCTTTTAAAAAAATAGCCCTAACTTAATTTTTGGTCGTATCCAAAAATATGGCTGTTTTAATAATAAAATATATTTGATTTTTCTGACATCAGTACCTTGTAGCTTAGAAACGAGCCATCATAGATCCAAGATTGTTGAATAGAATATAATTTTTTACCCTCTGAACGTAGATGTTACAATTTGATGCATTACTTGCGATTCACCCTGCACAAGCCATTAATTGGTCATTAAATTGCAGTTAAGAAATTTGTATTTTAAAAGGTCTTGTTTGGAAACTTTAGTTACTTTTAAACATTTTATTGTTTCAAATACTTTTTTCGTATAATATATTTTTGGCGACCATTTGTCTCACTTCCAGTTAACTGGCGCATATTTGTCTCTGGCCCAAGTTGGCCGAGCGTAGTAGGACATTTAAAAAATATACAATGTGTACATAAATTATGGAATAAATTCATTTTATGCTAAACAAATAATTTAATTTTTTTTAGATTGCAAATTTCAAGGCGATTTCAAAAATATATCATACTTGTATTCGGTAATTAATAGTTTTGTAGATACAATAAATTTAAAATCTGTAGTTTTGAAGACCGTCATTTCAATTAAAATAACAAAATATTACAACAGTAACAATTAATTGTCACACAATAAATTGCAGTAAGTATTCGAATTATCTTCCTTCTCGTGCTTGACAGTGTTGTAAGCGATCAATAAATTCCTGCTGAACTTTATTAATGGTTTCCTGCGAAATGTTATTAATTTCTTGACTTATTCCTTCTTTTAATAAATCATGTATGTCGTCGGGTTTACTTTTATACACAACATTTTTTAGATCTTGGTGACCACTCAATGGGTCATCGTCTACCGATCCACTTATTGGGGAAAATTTCGTCAAAATATGTTCGAACGGCGGCTGCATAATGTGGCAGTGTCCCATCTTGTTGATACCACACACTTTCATCGATATTTCCGGGAATGTTTGCACTAGTGAATAAATTCATTAAAGTTGAAATCAAAAAGTTCATTAAAAATTGGAGATAAGTTGGCCCGTTTACAGTTCCATCAAAAAAATAGGGTCCAATGATTTTATTTCGAACAATTCCTGCCCAAACATTAATTTTCTGTGGATGAGTGTGTGTGATGTTCTCTCATCCATTTAGAATTTTCCTTTGCCCAATATCTACAATTCTGTCTGTTGACTTCACCGTTTAATGTAAATGTGCATTTATCAGAAAAAATAACGTTTTTTTGTTCATTACAATTTTTATCCATCAAAGTTTCATTAAAATCCATTCTACGATCTGGGTCGTCATTTGATAGTTCTTGTACAAGGTGCACATTAAAGGGATGCCACTTTTCATGTTTTAATACTTTATGAATAGAAGTAAAAGGAACATCATGTTCTCGACTAACTTGCCGAACGCTGTTGTGTGGATTTTCTTCCATAGCCAATAAAACGTTTAATTTATGCCCGATTTAGGTATATCTTCTACGGTACCAAACTCCCTAAATTTTTTTACAATTTTGCTCATTATTGACTGACTTATAGGTTGTTCTGGATATCTATTATTAAACATAGCACATACTTCTTGTTGAGTTCGCATCTTATCGCCACAACCAATTAACATAAGAACTTAAATCCTTTGTTTGATAGATAAACGCATATTTAAACTGTAAACAAGCAAATTTCGAATAACTAAAATGGTACAACACTTTACAAGTAAATTTTAAATGAAAACAAATAGGATAATCACATTTATCACATTCTACCTGTCAAACATAAAAGATGTGCTGCGCCTCTTGTTTTTTTTTTCAGTGTTCTTAATTTGTAATTAGGGATCTTAACAACGTAGTTTTCTGATTAAGAGATAAATGTTACAGACTTTTAATGGCGTTTTTGCTGTTGATATAGATTAAGGATACGTATATTTTATCTTTAGATCTGAATGACGTATGGGTCAAGTTGTAAAAATTGTTTTTGTAGTGCCCCAATTAAGATTCTGCATACTTTAAAAAATATGAGGCCCCCCAACTTTCAAAGCAAAAAATAAAATTATATAAATTAAATATTAAAATATCATTTTCCCAACGATCCAATCATTGTATTGATAAGTATAACTGAAATAATATAACGGCATCAAAAAAGACAGCTGCATTTTAAACAACAACAAAAAAATGCCATAAAACATACAATCTCATTCAGGCCCTTTGTTTACATTTCTTAAAGTTTATTAAAGGCTAAAAATAGCCCACTGACATTTTGACACTCATCCGTAGCCGAATTATAAATTCTAACTCAATTACAAGCCATTAGTCCTTATCTGAAGAAAGAGATCAGAAAGGACCCAAAAGGGATAACTATAACAACACGTCAGTATTTATAAAATCCTTAAAAAGCTTATGTAATTCTTTATTTAGAGCACACCTTTGAGAAACCCATTTAAGTTTCTATTAGGGACTAGAGAGATAAAGGGTAGATAAGAACGGAATTAGTAAACCCTTAAAACAGTTTTCTATACAATCGGAACCATCAACCACTTTGGGTAATGCGAGAAATATTGGCACGCATCCTTTTCAAGCACGGTATCATTATTCTAATTGAATTGAATGGATTTGATTTCTGACTGTAGCCGATTGAATCTCGGATAAGGGAAATTACACACTAACACGAAATTTTTATTTATATATTTTTAAGTTGTTCGGAAGCCTACATTTCTCGAATTGCTTGTGTTTTATCCAGTAATTGCTAGTCTTGATTCGATGAGAAATAAGGAGCTACTGATATAATTGGCCACTCGATGTAAGCAGATAATTCAAATCATAGTCTTTGGCTTCTATAAAATAATAATACAAAAGATGAATCAGCAAAAGTTACATTGCCAATATATGTTGTGTCAACAAAAAATATTTTCATTTTCAAGTAATACTGATTTTCTGTTTTCATTATTAAATTTACGTTGTATATTTTAACTATCCATTGAATGTATGGATATTCATTAGACGTATATTTATAGATGTTTGTGAATATCTATTGGATGTCCATTAAACCTGCATCCATTATACATACTGGACCACTGAGAACATTGTACTCTGATGTTTGGCAATAATCATCAGATTGAAAAAATGGCAGAAATAAGTGAATTGTTAATACAAAGTGGACATATTTTCCGGTATAGACATCTGTAATACAGGGTGCTGAAGATAAACCGTCAGTTAGAAGGATTTCGAATAGTACAAGTAGATGAAACCTGAAAATTTGCATGGCGTAATTAATGGAGTATTTAATGAAAATATTGTCATCATCCTTCTGTCACTACAGGTTTTACCGGAAGTTGGTTATAACTTCATTTTTTTAATTTGGATACCCTGTATATTTTTTAATTTTAGGAATATTCACGTTATTCTGAATAATTTTTGTTAATATTTTCCCTTATCTATCTTTAACCGTTTTTGAGGTATATTTTTTTATTAATAGAAACTACACTTTCTCACTATTTAGAAAAAATTGAATATCTTCTAATATAACTGGTAATACCATGTATATGATCGATTATTCTAGAAGTATACATTATTCACTATCTACCTGTATTAGGGTTACCTATACCAATTTCATGTAGATTTCCGGTAATTTTGAGATCACCCTGTATAATAAAAATAACAATTTCAAAATTGTAAACGATACAGCGTCATGTCGTGTACGCTTTGTAAAAAATGTAAGCTATTACCCAAGTTATATTAGAAGATATTCAATTTTTTCTAAATACTAAGAAAGTGTAGTTTCTATTAAAAAAAAATGATACCTCAAAAACGATTAAAGATAGGCATAGGGAAATATTAACAACAGTTGTTCAAAATAACGTGAATGTTCCTAAAATTTAAAAATATACAGGGTATACCAATTAAAGAAACGAAGTCATAATCAACTTCCGGTATAACCGGAAATGACAGAAGGATGAAGACAATATTTTCATTAAATAGTCCACCCTTCAAAATCCCTCCATGTAAATTTTCAGTTTCAAAAGTCTTTATCTTCAAAATACAAATTTTGAAAAACAAATCGGTGTGTCTGAAACTTCTTACTTACTTACTTCTTACGAAATAGCTGAATTGATTGCTGTTAAATTAAAACCTCACAATTTGTCTGAAGAAATTATATTACCAGCTTGTCACAAAATTGTAAAAATAATGATTGGTGGATCAGCAGATATTGATATTTGTAAAATACCACTTTCGAATGACACAATCCATCGCAGAATTAAAGATATGTCGCAAAATATTAAGCAAAATACTGCAAAAACTCTTGCAAATTCAAATTTTGCTCTACAAATCGACGAAATAACAGATATTACAGGAAAAGCTCAATTAATTGCATTATTTATTCACGAAAATGATATAATTAATCAATTTTTATGTTGTCGGGAGTTACCTGATTTTACAACTGGCAAACATATTTTGAATGTAATTAGTTCATATTTAGAAGAAATTAAAGTTTCTTGGAAGTCATGTATTGGCATTTGTGCAGATGGTTCTCCAGCTATGACTGGACATCTAAAAGGATTTGTAACACATGTTAAAGAACTGAATGGGGATATATTATTACCCATTGTTTTTTGCATCGAGAAGCACTTGTTACAAAATATTTGCCATCAGAATTGAAAATAGTTCTGGAACAATGTGTTAAAATGATTAATTATATAAAATCAAGACCATTATAAAGTCGCTTATTTAGTAAATTATGCCACTCTATGGAAGCCAAGTACGAATCCTTGTTACTGCATACGGAAGAAAGGTGGTTGTCCAGAGGAAAAGTTTTATATCGAGTGCTGGAATTAAAAGACGAAAAGACGAAATGAAAATGTTTTTTAAACAAGATAAAAATTATGATTTTGTTCATTTGTTGGAAGATAAAATATGGTGTACTAAACTGGCTTACTTATCAGACATTTTTGTTATTTTTAATAACATACATTCAAGTTTACAAGGGCCTAATGAAAATATCTTAAACTCAACCGATAAGCTGGTGGGATTCCAAAAACAAATAACTTTATGGAAGTCCCAAAAGACTGTTATAAAACTATTAAAATAATTGTTATTGACCATTTGACAACATTAGAGGAGAGAATTATTCATTATTTCCCAAAATTAGATATAAAGAAATTTGATTGGGTTCGTAATCCATTTCTCATAACGAATACTTCTGTATTTGACTTAACTTTGAATGAAGAGGAAGAACTCATTTTGCTTTCCAATAATCGAAATTTAATTTTAAAACAATCAGAAGAATCAATTAACTCATTTTGGATTAACAATAGATGCGATTATCCAATGATAGCCAAAAAAGCTTTAAACAAATTATAACAATTTTCCACATCTTATTTGTGTGAATTCGGATTTTCAGCATTAACCAACATTAAAACTAAAAAAAGATCAAGATTGTTAAATGTAGAAGACGATATGAGAGTAGCATTGTCATTTTTACGACCAAATATAAATGAAATTATCAATAAATATCAAACTCAAATTTCGCATTAAAAGTATTCTTATTATTAACTTGTAATTAATCCCTTAATAAACGTACTGTTATTTTTATAGTACATATTATTTTATTTCGCACATATGAAATTATTATCATAAACTATTTTAGGCAGTGTGTTACAGGTAAGTAAATAATTTTTGAACTTATCTCTTTCTTTTTGTGCCGCCAAATTTTGAAATCGTTAAAAGTGTGCCGCTACAAAAAAAAGGTTGAGAATCACTGGGTTAATGGATTAAAAATCGACGTTCCAGCATTTTCTAAAAATCTATTGGTAATTGCCTAATATTTAGATTGTTTTCACTGCTCCACTCTGTATATCTCCACGAAATGATGGATATTGATAGATGTCGTATATAATATTATTATTATTCTTTATTCGTTATTTATTTGATTATATTGTATATTTGGTATTTCATTTTACCCACTTTACCCCTACTATAATAATGATATTTTAAAACTAGTACCTTCTATATAGCGTGTCCCAAACTTTCTTCACAAAAAAAACTATAATTTCTAGTGTTCATGCTTACATGGATTTGATCTTATCCGCAAATGTTAGGCTAAGGGAGCTAGAGCTATTTAAGATGTCAATTTTATTAAAAATTTAGTGGAAAGATTTTGAGTTTTCTTAGATTTCATCCTACGTACCACATTTGAGTTTCATGGATAACCTTTTATATAATAAAAGTTAGTTTAGTGTGAAATGTTTGCTCAAAATCTGCAAACAAAACAAGTAGCAACCAACAAGTCACCAAAAACTTTTAAACCTTGGAACCACAAACATTTGCAAAGAGCTACCAACTTTGTTTTGACGGAACAGAAAAATATGATTGCGGATGCTTCGTAATGTTGCTAAGGTTGGTAACATCTTGCTGGAACAAACTTATTTATTTGACATCTGGTATTGAAAGGAGATATTTATTTTAGTTATACTCTGGTTTAATGATGGGATCGTTCGAATGAAAAATAAACGGTAATTCGATTTTTTAAATAATTGGCATAATTCGATTATGTCTTCAAGAATTCGAATGACGGTATTCAAATGATCAAAACCATATAATTCATTACTCTTTACATAAGTATCTCGTAACCGCCAATCTCGAGTTATTAACGAATAACGAATGTTGGGTATTCTCAGATTTGTTTATCTGAGGGGGTATTCGCTTTTCGGTTGGATATTTATAATAATCTAAAATTCGATTTGTGACGGTCGTATACATATTGTTCCATATCGCTAGATAATCAGATAGATTTAAATTGAAAGTAAAACCCTTTTAAACAGAAATTTGAAATGTATTTAACATAAGTATATAGTGCATATAAAAGAGTTACTAGTTACTTATTACAAATGCAACAAATCTTAAAACGATATAAAAATAATATAAAACATTTTTGAATAAAATATAAAAAAAATAATATAACGTATTTTTAAACAAAATAGAAAAAAATGAAACAGTCGAGAAGTATCACTCCATGGGATACCTATTTCAAAATCAGTTGACTTCTAAAACAAAAAAAAACAACAAAAAATCGTGCCAAGAGATTACAAATTATGACCGGCAACCAGCAGATATTCATTATTCGAATAACGATGAATATCATTCATTTCTTTGTTTCTTACCGTGAAAACAACATTCAAATGATCATTCGATTATTAGAATCATTCGGGTACGGATTATTCGAATACTGAAAATCATTCGATTATCCCATCACTACTCTGGTTACAATATGTTTTGTTGGTAATGAGTTCACCACTACCAACATTTTAAATAAGATCACGCGGTCGGTTAGTATAAATTACTGTTTGGTAAGGAGATTACTTTTCTCTCAGAATAAATTACGACATAAACTTCAGTGATTATTAAAAAAAATGGCGTGTTTATTGATCGGCATAAGAGATAGGTACCTACCTATAATTTTTAATGGGGAGTCTTTCGGCAATATTTATTAAAGGAGTAAGAAAATTATAATGACCTACTTAGATATTCATCTGTTAGAGATAATTTCTGAGTGAGTAGTGATTATTAATAAATTAATCATGTAATTCTGATAGGAATATGCATGGATTATTTGAATGTTGTGTCAATTAAGCGAGCACAAAGTTGTCTGTGTGTGCCCACGCCTGTGCAGTTAATATGTACGTAGTTACCCGAATTACAGCCTGCACATACATGTTTGAATGTAACAATTCTGGTCAAGATAATTAATCCACCCAACAAACAATTATCCCAAACAGAATAAATCTGCGGGATTCCGAGAACGAGTTAATAAATGCGTTTCATGGGTTAACCTCACTCAAAGACAAGTAGCAATAGAACTTTACTCAGCTTAATTCTTGACTATTGACACCAATTTGAAGCTTTTACACCATAAAATCTACTGTACAAAGCTCATTAGAGCTGGCAGCTTCTCCGACTACTCTTATCGACTCCATGATGGATGTTGAGCAACTTTTATTGGCCAGAGTTCGTTCGCCACGCCCCTCTGACCGCCCATTGGCATGGATAAAGAGTAGGTGCCAACTTCAGTCGGTTGAAAGCGCGCGATGGATTCAGACCGTTGTGAAGATACTTCAAGTATTCTTGGCTACGGGCTGGACGTTAAACCCATAAGGATGGTCGCAAGCCCTCACACAGGACCCAGACATACTATCGATAATATCCTTGGACTTGTCAGGAAAGAAGAAAACGACATGATCGAGAGGCCGCAAAGCCCTG
Organism: Hermaeophaga mercurialis; assembly: GCA_951812935.1. NCBI lineage: Eukaryota > Metazoa > Arthropoda > Insecta > Coleoptera > Chrysomelidae > Hermaeophaga > Hermaeophaga mercurialis. The sequence continues at coordinate 28,781,487 of OX638361.1, read as the reverse complement.
GAAACGCCGAAAGTGCCGGTAAGAACTTCATTTTTAAACCCTTTACCTTTGCTTTTTTTAAACCAAACATCCAGTTGGAGTTAATAAGAGAATTTCATAATTTCCCCTTTTTGCGATGATTTGTTAAAATTAAAAGAACTTTTTTTAGTTATTACACTAAATAGCCAAACTGGGTGTTAGTTAATAAACTACATTTTTTGGTAATATTACATTTTTTTATTATTTTTATGAATAACTTCTATGTTAAATACTTTATAATAAACATGTTTTCTGATTAAATACTTATATAGTAATGTACCTAAATATTAAAATTTTTGAAAAAAATATGTTAATAACAACATTTTCATTTCATGCTATACTTGAACAATATGATTATTTATAAAGGAAATAAATAACAGATATATTTTATTTTAAGCATTTTAAATATGACCAAGGCCAGATAGTATCATTCAAAAAGCTTTGTAAAATGGTGGAAATTCAAATAAGTACAGTTTATCTTTTCTTATTTATTATGGATAATTTCCATAAAGTAAGGATTGAAACAAGTAATTCAATTTAAGCACTTTCCATATATTTACTAGGCAGGTATAAATACTGATATAATATTTTAAAGAACATGATTTAGGAAATGACTAATTTCACCAATTTATAAATCTTATAAATTATAATTCAAATAACCGGACAATCATTGTTATTAGAATTATTCGGTATTTTTTAATAACTCAATAGATATAACTAAATAGTTTGAAAAAGCCGCCACTGCTACACATATATTTCAACAACTATTTTTTAATGGTAGGTAATTACCAAATTATATTTAAACCAATTAACTAGGTTTTTTTATCAATTACAGAGAAATAAATCTTATCTGTATAAAATAAGCATAGTATTCACATGTCAAATTGGATAAAGTTTACAAAAGCAAATCTACAAAGTGTTTACCAACTTATATAGCTAATTAAGTAGGCACAATAATTGTTATGGTAGATAGAATTAGATACAGTGCTTTTCAGATAAAGGTATTCCGCGTTAAGTAACTTTTAAAGGACTGATTTTTAATAGCGTTCCTCTTTTTTATCTGAGTATTTTTGGATTGTTTTCATTCATCTTATTTCGGAAATTTATATGCATGAGATTTAAAGTAATTACTTTATGAGCTAAAGAGTTTTTTATTTCAGTTACAAATTTTTACATACTGACTTCAGCAAAAATAGGTTTTTCATTAACCGTACCTGTAAAAACTTGTTCATATTTGTGATTGATGATGAAGGTTTTGGATATTTGAAAAATTAATTTTAATCTAATTTATAGTGTAACTCAGCTTACGCATAAATTTACATCAATCGGGTTAGTTTGCAATAAAAAAAAGACCTAATCTACAGGAACTCGTAAATACTGATCAATCAAAAGTAACATTTTTAGGACTATTTAGAAGATTAACAACCATAGTCACTATCAACAATAAGCAGAGAGACAGGTGTTCCATTTTCCACTGTTTTCAAATATTACATAATCACAATTACATCCATACAATATTAAATTAATTAAAAAGTTGAACAAAGATGATTTTAATCACCATTTCATATTTTGTGAATCACTGAGTCAGTCTGCGTTTTTCTAATAATTCACATTTGCTGCTCATTTGTTTTTCTGATGAATACCCATTTTTAGTTAATGGTTTGGTTATTAGACATAATTACACATATTGGGATTAAAAGTCATACACATGTTGTGTGTGAATATCTACACACAATATCCTCAAAATTTGAATATATGATGTAGTATTTTAGGTGACATAGTCGGACATCCCTAGATTTCCTTTTATTAGGCTGGTTTAAAACAAAAATTTATGACACCTAACCAGAATCACTATTTACGACAATGAATAGAGATTAAATGCTTACGTGTTAAGTAGTATCAGAGAGGCATTTCAAAACAGAGCCTCCAGTTTTATGAAAATAATTGGTGGTCATTTTATAACTGACATAATGACTCGGTTTTGCTTTAGCGTAAAGTTTTAAAGCACCTAAACTAATAATTTTAAATCTGGCATGATTTATATATTTTTGAAATGAGTTAAACGAGAAGAATCTAAAAAACATGGAGGAAGCCATTTTAAAAAATTTAGGGTATGGTAGCAGGGATGAGAGTGTGACTTTTCCAGACAACCTAAATAAAGCACAATATTTTCCCTTTCAAATATTAATTCACTTATTAACGCTCTATATAAATTAAATCGGAACTGCAAATATATTAGATAATGATAGCATATATTTTTTTTATCGAACAAGACTTGTATTATAGTTACCAATAAATAAATCAAAACAATTTATTAATCAATATTTTAGAGAATTTATAATTTGCATTCCAATTAAAAAAACATTATGTTAACCATAACAGTCTTTCTCCAATCATAACTCTACATAAATACTACGTAACTATTACAATATTATACTTTGAAATGCATAACTGTCATAAATAAATAAATAAATTAAGTTTTGAGATCAATAATATGGAAATTGATCATTCAAAGTACAAATATAGATAATAATTTTTGAAGAAAAAGTACTGAAAAATTATTGTTGCGTAGAAACTAACGAAAATAAAGAAAACTAAGTGCTGAAATATATAAAACTCTAATGATAATTTTAAAAGTAAAGAAATTCTTAATTTCTACCAATAAGTAAAAACAAGTACATCAAAAATTCGAACATGGTACCTATTTTGATGAATCGTTGAATGTTAAATTATAAAGGCGGTGTAGATAAATCGGAAAATAATAGCGATAATAATGCTTAAGGTTTATCTAACCCTACCACCAAGAAAAAAAATAATTTATATGAAATAGAGATTATATCTATAAATATTAGTGAACTTTTTTGATCTTCGGGCTACTCTTTGTTTTATCTTTATTTTACAGATTTTAGTAAGAAATATAAATTATAGATACTACTTTTGTCTAAACAAATCCAATAATTTTAAAGGAGGTACCCCATATTAAGTTCTAGGTGTTGCTTATTCTGAATGAGACCATTTATTAAATGATTGGCACTGAACCCACTCTTCTCCAGGTCTGACGTTTTCATATTCCTGTTCACAGAACATTCAAATATTTTCCTCATCTTCACCACTGAAGGGACTATCATTAGATTCTTCTAAAATCTTATTGACTTCTTAATTTATTTACATAAATCGAACGCTAAGTAACACATATCCCGTATTGTCAATCCAAAATCTTTTCCATTTCTAAGGTATGTTCCACTAACGCATTTTCTAGTTCATTAAAAAAACTGGATTTCTTCTCATTCTTATTAAATCAATACTTTCTGAATCTCCATTCATCTTTATATATCTTTCCAAGGTACTTTGAACTTTTTTATAACCTACGACTTGACTGCGATATGCCTTAATAGATGCTAACAAATTTTCGCGATTCCAGCACTTTCGCTTTGTTTCTTTAAGCATTTTTTTATTGGCGCTTAAATTTAACTTACCTAATATAGGATACCCCAAAATAGAACTGATGGGGAACACATAAGGCCTCAGCAATGAATAGAAAATATTTTTTTTTTCATATTTACTTAAAGAAGTTACTTTAAGTATCAATTGAGTATAATCTAAAACGTTTTAACTTACTTTAAAAATAAACTAAATGAACACAGCTGCACTATTATAATGAATTTTTTCCGTTCCAACAAGTACATATGAAATATTCGCACCACGTAAATTGTTAAAGGTTCAATAATAGATAATTCTTCCTGGAGTATTTCCGTGGTACTCTAAAACTTTACTAGGGTTCCAGTAATATGTGTTACGTAATAATGTGGATACCCCATAATAGGAAAGTACCCCATATTAGACGGTTTTCCTCTAATAATTAATTATTAGATATAAATTGTTTTAAAGATTCTTTAAAAGGTTTTTAGAGTACTACAGCTAATTCAGATGGATTATGCAGTCGTAATCTTATAACTATGATTAATTTTTTATATGTAATTTCTCCACGTTCAAATTTTTTCAAATCAATACAGTTTACTGTTGTAACAAAAATTAAGATGATTGAAATAACAGCCTTCTTATAAATGTAAAAATGTTAAATTTTTCCTTGTATTTCATACAAATTATTTTTTTCTTATATTTTTTTAGTACTAGGGTTAGATAAATCTTAAAGAGAAAACAATCTGGAACCTACTAAACAACAAGTCATATATACTTAAATTAAAGAACAATAATAGTGAAGGAGTAAATGGAAGAGTGGATAAATATTAAGAGATGGATATAATACTTTATATATCTATTTATGCTATTTAATATATTCCAAACCAATGGTCCAATACTTTGTTGCACCCAATTTTCAAAAAAGGAAATAGATATACTTAATATACTTGTAACTATAGTAAAAAAAAGTTTATAAAAGAATCCGAAAACAGGCCCAAAATTATGCTAATGAATGTTTGACAGTGATAGTATGTTAATATGTTTGATTGTACTAAAAAGAAGCCAAAAAATAAGAATCAAGAAAAAAAGGAGCCAAGAACCTACAAAAAGAAATTTAATTGTCCCTACCTACCCTAATTTAACCTTTTAATTATACTAACTTAATTGAATTTAACCAAACCTAATCTAACCTAACCTAACCCATACTGAGCTAAACTAAAATAACCTAACTTAACCACTTAAAAAGTAAACCAAAAAATGAGTATTTTAAGATAATTCCATAAATGCTGGTTTTCATCTATTTTTGTATTTTTGGGTACTTTTGGTTTTGGCTCTTTTTATATTCGGCTCCTTTTTTCTTCTATTATTTGGGTTTTATTTTTTGACCCCTTTTTTCAATCAATATTTTAGAGAAGTGGTATTCCAATTAAGAAAATTCTGTAAAAACTCTTATGAATTTAAGTTCACTCAATCACAGTATATATAGATGTTAATGCTTGATGGAAGAGTGGATCGAAAAGTGATCATTGCATAGAATCAGTCAATACTACTAAGTTATATGGATATTTTTAAGAACTATAAATTTTTAAAATAAAGGTACTAGATAGATATTATAATATTTAAGATGCAATAGATTTAATTTCTTTGCGTGATTTATATATAATATTTCCTGCCTGAATCTGTTCTATTTCTATATGCTTATTATTCTTCTCGTTTACAATTACTATTTGAAATTTTCTAACTTTTAAATTTATATTCGCAAATTGCGTGTCAAACGTGTTCCACATTTCTCTTTTGGTTATTAGTTTGTACTTACTTTTATCTGCATTTATGTCTAGTCGTCTTTTTATGTCTCTTCCTATTAGGGCCAAGTCGTCACTGTAACCAATAATCTGAGTTATATTTTATGAAATGATGAATCATTTGACAAATAACTCATTATCTTACTAATAACAGTTATAATAACCATAACCCCACAATCATAGGAAATTAACTTAACTCATAAATACCTGCAGAAAGAAGTAATATAGGGACCGAATAACCCTGGTCCTTCAACGAGAAAAGCATTAGAAAAACAATGGATATTTTAGTAAGATGTAGATAATTATATCATCGAGATTGCCATTTTTGCGAATAAGAAAAAACTTTCCCTATTATGACAACTCGGTGATATTTGATATAAAAGAATGATTTAAACAACAAGATTTTGTTGGGCCTTAACCTTGTTCGCCATCAATCATATTATTGAACCTCTAGCTAATTCATATTAGGTATACAGAAAAAATCTCCATCTCCAAATCTAATAATGATAACACGGTGAAATGTTTGTTGCAAGAAAATGGTACAGACATAATTTTTATATGTTGTGTTGGTCAAGCCTCTTACGTAAAAATTCATATATTTCTCCAATCAACACTTGTAAAAGTTTAATTACAGCGTTAAGATTTTCATATTAATATGCTGCTTGTCAGTAAAGTGAGATGTTCTTCTGCTACACAAAACGTCCGTGTTCTCGATGATTTTTTTCAAATGTTGCCTGGATAAAACAAGTCACGTACACGGCTTCCAAGTCTGGTCACTAATTTTTTAGACGCGATGACGATCAGAATCCATTAAGTGGTTCATCAGTGTGATACAGCCATCCCATTGGCATTTCAAATTATCTCTCGATAATCACGGTAGTCCATTTATCTTTAATTCAGTCTAATTGATTTAAATTTGTATACATCACCTTCGAGAGCCACCAGTCTACCTGTAGAAAGTGTTTTTTGTGAGCTAACAAATTGGTAGGCGTTGCATTTAAATATCAATTAAGTAACGCATCGGTTAGAGAGCGAGGCTTTATAATTTTAATGACGAGGATTGAAGTCTCTAGATTACTAATTTTTATAAGACTAATGCTTTTAAGAATTTTTGATATGTTAAATATTTCTTCATAATTAAAGATTTGCACGATGCATTTTAATATAAAAATAAAAAATTGTTACAATGCTCAAAAATAAAATAAAGATGTAGTCACTAGTAAAAGCAGTTATTTTTTTGTGTAAAATATCGAGTTTGAAATAGTAAACATATTTGTATAGCATAGTCGCAAGAAAATTAGAAAATGTAAAGATCTGGCAACCGCCTTAACGTTGCAGATTTGTTAATCAGAGTTGGATAAATTGAGTGTTATTTGTTCAAATATTACACAGACCCTTGTGGTATAAATTTTATTAAAAAAATAGTGAATACTGGGAAGTTATATTAGCCTTGTATTAAGAGGAAAAAATACTTAAATGTTTTATTAAAATTTTACTTACGATTTAATAACCAAACTCTAACCTAATCTAACCTACATACTAATATTAAATTTATATTATAAAAAAATCATCAAAATTACAATCGGTATGCAAGTATAAATTTAAAAAGATTAATATTATATGTAGCTTCAACTAAAAAAATATATTCAGATTAATGTAATATGCTGTTATTAATTTAAAAGAATTATGACCATTTCTCGATTTATTTTGTTGAAATATAAATGAATGTTATTGAACGTCTATATTCTTAAGTCACTATCTTCATGTTCTTGAATATCATTATCATCAGTATCCTCCAAATATACAATTTTTTGTATTATCAAATGTCTTAAATTTTTTAATATGTTGGAAACGCCAGTGGCGTATTGTATTTATTGGGTTGAGAGAGCAACATTTAAATTCAGATTAATAATTTCATTGATCAGTTTTTTTCATTATATTTCAGATTCATTATATGATTTTTTGTCAAAATATACAATTTATAATTTTAAAGAGAAGATGATCAGAATTCAGATTCAAAAGAATTTTCTGTGAAGTGTTTCGAACATAAGAAGCTGTTTTTTCAAGAATCCAATTATCCTTATTCACAACCTTAACCCATTCTTTTCTTCTATTTTCATCATATGGAAAAGTGCAAATGCATTTGAGGTTATAACAAACAAACCGATTAGTCATAAAGGGTTATCCAACATGACCGACTTTGTCTTCTTATTCTTCTATTGGTTAATATTACACATACTTGTCTTGAAGTCTTGAGTCCTGGATTTAGTAAAATTACTATTTGGTTTTTTTCGTATCAAACGAAAATGATACCGGACGTTATCTAAAACTATTCCACTAGTACTTTTTAAACTACTATCCGGTACATCCTTTGCAGACGGAAAATTAGTTTGTTTTACACGATATTGTAGCAATAGCGATACTTTTCAAATTTGTTTTGGTGCCTTACTTTTAGTAAAGCGTCTTTTTTCTCAGGTCTCGGAAAAAATTAGAGAATCTGTACCGAACTCCTACTCTTACAAAAATAATATTATTATGTTTGTTTCCCGAATATCTAAAAAACGGGAATTAAACGTTTATGAATTTTGCTAGCTCTTTTGGGCGCACCGTCCCTCTTTCGGCTTACACACACCCTCGCGAATAAATTGCAACTGACAGTCTTTCTACTGATACATGTCTAAGAATACAAGTTTCTAAGCATCGTTTATACATCACAGTTATTTAGCTAACTGTACTGTAAATGCGAGAGTCATGAGTCCTTTATAAAACCATAGAAAATGTCTTAGAATTATGTATGATACATATTAACAGTGATATTTGGAGGTTTTAAAGAAAATGGTCATCGAACAATGAAAACCAACAGAGACGTTAAGAATTTGTACGGACAATCGCGAGTAACTGATAAAGTAAAGATGTACATATTTAGATCAGGCCATAGGTATCTGTAGAGTCACTGAAAATAGACTCCTAAAAATGATATTAGAAAGAAGAGTAGTTACTAAGCGAAGAAGCGTTAATCCAAGAAAGAAGTTATTGTTAGTTCTGAAAGAAGCTCTGGCCTTATTAGGTTTGCGAAATTGGAAAGGAATGACAGCCAAGAAAAAGAAATAGAACACTGATACTTTTAGAGTTGTATTATATACATATTTGGCAGGCATTCCTAGCATAAATTAATATTTTACTTGATTTTATAATATTTCAGACCATCTAATTGTACTTTCTAAAAGTTTTAAACAACAAAAACACACAATGTAGATACACAAAACTGCAGTATTTAAATTATATTTAAATTATTAATAAAATTAAAGAAAACATCTAATTGTCTATCGGTACGTGCAAAACCTGTCAAAACATCATCAACATATCTATACGAAAACAATACATTCCTGGAGATATTTGAATCAAAAATTTGTTGTAAATTATCCATAAAGATATGGGTGATATTGGACTACCCATTCGTAATCCTTCATTCTGAAAATAAAATTTATCATCGAAAACAAAATAATTTTTATTAATACATGAATTCAATAGGTTTATAATTTCATTAATTTAAATTTGGTTAATGTTTTTGCTTTCTAAGAATTTAGTTATTAATGACATACATTCACATGGAGGAAATTTAGAAAACATATTACTAACGTCAATTTGAATTTTCATTTAAATATGTGTGTATTTAATTTATTTAATCTAAAGAGTTTCTTACTGAATATTTTGATATGTAACCGTGATTAATTAAAGTGTTATTAAGAAATTCTGCTAATTTTGTATTTGGGGTATTTACATAAGAAACTACAGGTCTAATTGGTTTTGTAACTTTATGTAATTTAATTGTATCTTATAATTTTGATGCTTGAAGATTTTTTGATTTATATGTTTTGTATTATAATCACTGAAAAGGAGATTTGATTGATTAGCTAGTTCACTAACTTTGTCTGAAAAATAAAAAATTCAGATAAGCAGAATTATCTTTTCATATTTATTATGGATAATTTTCACAAAGAAAAGTTTGAAACAATTAATTCTACACTAGTAATATTTGAGTGAATAACTAACTAAATTGCTTAACCAACCAGACCTTTTACTCCAATCCTTCGTTATTTTTCATTAATTAAAATCGAAAAAACCGTGATTGTTACGTCAGATTATTTGATTAACTCTTTATTAAATATCCAGTTAATATAACCAAGTGTGTATTTAGATCGCATGGATTAAACGCGCACGTTGGAGATGTTAAGTGTTATTGTTCTTTTATAGAAATTAATTTGATACCATTTTTACACAGCAAGCAACATTAACTAAATTTATTATTCAGCTAAATATATAATATAAGTTATGCTCATGCTAATTATTATTTCAAAAACTAATTAACAAAAAATTTTAAAAATTGCATTTTAAACTATGAATTTATTTATGCTACATAATTTATTTGCTCGGACAATCAGATGATGCTGCTACTCCATTACCATAAATAATAAAATAAAACTCATTAGTACTTAATGGACGCAATGGGCCAAAAACCGATTGCAGGCTCGGAGAAATCCAGACCACAACTACGGTTAATGGATGAAATATTTCACTACAATCTCTAAAGGCGCCACTCCATGTTTGAGATCTCATATTGTCAAAGAGGTGATGTATAAGAGGAGACCTTCTACCATTACTTGAGCAGCTGAAATACTTAACATCATAGGAAGAATAGAAATCTTAGATGTCCAGCAGGTGCTTAGGAGAGTCAGAAAAAAGAGAGTAAGGATAACCAATGACGGGGTTATTAAAAAGGAATAAATGAAAAGGGACCATGCAAGAAATGTAATTTAAAAAATGGTATGGTATTCAACACAAAGCAAAAAAAAACGAAAAATATTGGATATTCACTACAGGTGCGACAGTAAATAGCGAGTGGCAGTATTTAATTCCAGAATGAATTCCTGATTTTCCTGAAGAACATCCTAAATACGCAGCTTCATAAAATCAACAAAATAATATATTAATATCCGATCCTCCGTCTGTACAACTCATCTCAAAAAACCATCAGTTTACTCATCCCTATATAATTAAAAAAAAATTAATATTCTACTAATATATAGATAAGTTGGCTAAAGAAAGTATACAAATTGGAAATCAATATATTGCAAATCAACGCTTAGCAGATTGCATAAATTTGTTTAAAAAAACATGTTTCAAAACTGGACCACCCACTAGAAATTATATTATAATAACAACAAAACTCAGTATTCATTTATACAAAAGTAAACCATGATATGCGGACTTGCATTACATCCAGTGCATTTCCATAAGATATAAGTTATTGGATAAGATATATCTGAAGAATGTAAAATAATAACTGATTTGGATCACATTCCTCAATTGCCAAAAATAAACGATTCGAATCAACATTTTTTAAACTCATTTCTTACAAATTAAAATCCGTTTTATTGTAAATAAATAAAAAGGAAGTCCATGATGCTGTCTTCAGAGTTATTAAAGATACAAATATTCTTCTATAATAAAAAAAAAATAAATAAATTTTTTTATTAATAATACTAAAAATAAAACATAGTTCCTGGCTGTATAGGTCCATTTCCAATGCAAAAAAAACGTTCTGAATTAGTATTGGTTTTTACAACGATTCAATAAATTCTGTGCAGTTACTCAGAGACTGATGAAAATCTAAAACCATCCATTTCAGTAGTGGCCCAAAATAATCTAAACAATGAGGATCTCCTGAACACAGTTTTTTTTTTCAAATGAAACTTGGTTGAACTTTATTGATACATTAATTAACAGCCTATGAAGTGGTGGCTATATAAAAATCCTCATTTTTTTTTAATAACAATTCATCCACAAAAAGTATATACTTGGATTGGAATAAGCATATGTGGAAGAAATTTATATGTCCCTTTTTTTGAAAATACACTTCCTGCTACATGATAACGCAATCAGATACTCGGCCCAATCATATGTCAACCGAATAACGAAGAATTACAAATGGTTTTTTGCAACAAAATGTTCAACAACCAAAGAAATACTTAAATATCTTGGAAAAATTTTTGACGACACAATAATAAACAAGAATATTGATATCCAATTAAATTCATAATCTGGAAGAACCGGGAAATCTCTTAATAGAAACGTGTGAAAAGGTCAACAACTCACAGCAAATTTGCATAAAGTTTTTGCTGGATTGCGGGGAAGAATTGGTTTGTGTTTAAATGTCATTTTTGGAAGTGACTAAAGTACCAAACCAAAGCATTTAAATTTCACAGCAAATTCCAATATTCTCGATGGTTCGTTATGAGTTATGTTAATATTATTATCTACTTCATATACATCCTTTGCTTTAGAGTTCAATTTTTTTCTAAATTCTAACTTAGAAAACGTGTTTGTAATCCACTAACGATTTATTATTAACTACTAAAATTTCGTACTATGCAGTGACATATCTCTATATGTATATCTTGTCAAGCAGAGTATTTAAAAAAATTAAAATTTTAATAAATTTTTGGCAAATATTTATAATATATAAGTACTAATATGCTGTCATAAAGCTTCATTACCATAGAGTGTGTACGACAGTACGGTTTTTCAAAATAAACAGCTGAAAATATATGCAAATGTACTAACATTTTATAATACGAAACAGCCTAATAACCATTGATAATATAAAAACTGAAGATAAATTACCCGAATTAATTGAACTATTAATATTTTGGATTTTAGATGAAGTATTGGAGAAACTACCAAGATAAATAAAAAAAATTGACAAATTAATAAAAAAAATTCAATATTTGCTATTTCTAGGGGGCACTATTTATAATAAGGGAGACACACTGTCATGCATTGACAAATATTAAAATATTTATCCTTCTTTTAATAGTGTGTAATATTTTTCATTATAATTTTTTGGTGACTAGGTGAATTTACTGCTGAAATTAAACAACAAATCTGTTAGAATTTTTCCGATGTTGATATTAAATTTGTTTAGTTTTGATTATTGATATTTTTTGTTTTATTTTATAATTTTTACAACGTTTGATGGAAGTATATAATTTTTATATTGTCTTTCAAATCTGATTATTTCGCCGTTTCCCTGGTTACAAGCTCGACATAATTCTTAAGGCCTTATCATATTTAAGACGTAACCAAATCTCTAAATTTCTCTATATTTGAACAACTCCTATATTACCAATAAATAATCCCAAATAATTCTTGTTTTGGTGCAAGATTAATTTTCGAAGAGAAAAGCAGTAACAATTGTAAATATTCCTTAAATAATTTAAAGACCCACTATGATTTTTCTCATTTAGTTACTTCTCATATGTTATTAACATCCTGTATTGTGAAGCAAAATATGTGGTTTTTATTTTCCTTTAGTGTTCTTGTACACGGAATATAAGCCTTCAAATAAATTCAGGAACAAAATCCTGGCGAACGCTGCCGAACATCCTCAAACAAGCAATTAAGCCGCCTTCATCCTATTTGTCAATTTCGTAAGCATATCAAATATAATTCCCTGTCAAGTAAGCAGAAGTCAAATTGGTCTGCTGTCAATACAAGAGGATAAGAGTGAATAGGGATTCACGCTTCGCGACTAGATTGTTCATCTTTATTTTATATTAGTATTTTAAAGTTCGAAACAATAAAAAAAAAAAATTTATACACTCTTTTAATTTTTTCTTTCCTCAAGATTTGTACATATGGTAGAGAGATGTCATAGAAAGATGCGATACGATATTGGTAGTTGCGTAACAAATTACTAAATCAAGTTTTACCAAAATCGGGGTTACTTTACCAACAAAATTATCTTTCAAACGATGTACTCCTCGACCTTCTCTATAAGAATAAATCTGAGTAGTGGCGCACTATTACCAATTAAAATTTCAGGCATGCATCAAAATAAGTTTGATTTAAGAATACTACTTTTGTTGAAGCACTTAGCCCAAACCTAATTGATTATTTAATTAAGAACATTGATCCGTAAGTTTCGTGCACTTTAATTGCATTGCATTATTAATAAACACAACAGATTTGCGATAAGAGCGGTAAATGTTAATTGCTTTTTTGCATGCAGGCCCTTTTTTTATTGCCCTTAAAGTCCGTCGCTTGTTAAACAATGTACGCCGTAATCGACACAAATGCCTTATTAGCCAGAAAATGGGAATATCGGAGTTGGGTACACAAAACTCTACTTCCCGTATAATTTCCTTAAAAACTGCCACAAACTGTATCATTTAGAGTGATTTAGAAACAATGCCTGAACACAAATAAGCCGTTTTATTTTACCAACAGTAATTTATAGATGATTTAATCTATAAATAGTCTTTTGCAAGTCCAGGAGAAACGGTCAGTTCATATAGTTCCAATCATCTGTAAACAATTAAATACGATTATCATTTTAAAGTAGAACCGTTATAATCATCATTTGATGATACTAACATAGCTAGCGAAACGCTGGTCGAGTACATTAGTTTGATTTGGTGTTTAAGTAGTATTTATCCGAAAATTAAATTTGACTATGAATAGTCTTTAATTTAATCATTGAGGAGTAATTTATACTAAGGGGATGTAGGTTATGAAAAAAAATTGATATTATTTATTATCAGTTTTCTCTCTAATTTATCATAAATAAATGAAGCAAGAAGTGCAAATAACGGAAACAAATGAATTAATATCTCCATTTTTGGTAAAATATTTTTTGGCTATGTGAAAATATTTAATTTCAAACAAGGAGCAAAGATGTCATTTTTAACCAGTCTGAATGGATCAAATGAATTAATATCTCCATTTTTGGTAAAATATTTTTTGGCTATGTGAAAATATTTAATTTCAAACAAGGAGCAAAGAAATCATTTTTAACCAGTCTGAATGGATATGTATCTAAATTTAAAGTTACCATTCAAAAGTTTAAGTCACGAAAAATTTAAAATCTAATAATTCAGGTCATCTGCTAATTATGAAAAATACAGCGGTGTCGCTTCTTCAACTAGTTGATGGCTACTAAACGTGAATGATTTTTACATACATACATAAATCGTTTTTCTACTTTTTTTAGCAAAGAACTTCCTAATCGTCTCCAAGTTGCCATAAATCGTAAAATTAATCTAAAAAAAATATTTTTTCACTGTCTCATTACTTTCGTTTAATGGCCCAACCTCGTAGCACAAGCGTTTGAATACAATATTTAAAGAATTTGTTTATTTAGTCAGTTTCTCTCAACTCATTATCATTTTCTGAGCACTTCCTACAGGTAATTTTGAGTTTTGAAAAAAGAAAATTTTTATGGTTCTAAATCAGGGCTACACAACTCGATGGTCCAGAATTCCCTTCGAAAGTTCGCCACTTGCGTCTTCGTCGTTGTCGGAAAGCTAGAATGCTGTCCTTACCAACGATTTTGAATACTACCCCTAAGTTCTAATGAGGTTTAACAATACTTTTCAGGATTTATTGTCGTTGCTCTTTACAGGGTTCTATCAGTAGAACGCATTACTGTAGCCATGCTTTTCCGTGTTAATGGTGCTTGTATAAATTTTCGTCAAATAATTTGAATACTGCCGCTCACTGGATTGTCATAAAGTTCCAAAAATTAAACAAATATTTTGTTTTGTGTTTGTCTGTCAACATTTTTTCACCAATCTCAGACACATTTTTTTTGTATTGTAGTAGGTCGGAAGCAATTTCATAAAATACTGATCATAAAACTTCAAACAAATAATGCAAAATTACCCAACAACTAACATTAACAGAGACATAAAACCTACTGTAGGAACACTAGAGGACTGGCCGAGAGTGGCAAACTTGAACAAACGTCACGTGGCAATCTTCACGGACACAATGCGCAAACGGTTCTGTCTTTATATATCACCCTCGTATTAACAGGCTTTATTAAAATCAAACAACTGCAAATTGCAATCAGAGTGTAGGTTGAGTGTATCAGGTAGAAGGGGGGAGGTGGTAGGATGCATAATATTTTTTTTAAATAATAAAAAATAAAGGGTTTGTTTGAAGTGCTTTGAAATCCATTCCTAGCATAAAGGATTAATTTAGGAAGGAATACAAGAACACTAATAATAATTTTCATCGAACTTAGCCATTTTACACACATCCTAGGGATATGATACCTTTGCATAAGGGTTAAGAGGCATATGCCTAAGTTATGTTATATATTACTCTAAAGGAAACTTGTCATCTTATATCGTATTTAATGCAATTTTACCACCAAGTAAAAAATAATGGTATTAGAAATAAACTAAAAATAAATTTTTCTTAGCACATCTTTCACACATGTTAGCAAGTGAAGTACGATTATCATGTTCTTGTAACCAGTTTTTCAACTAATATAGCAGATCCAATTAACTTTTGGACCATTTTTGTCATTCCATTATAAATAGAATAACGATGCTATAAATAACCAACAAAATTTGGGGTTTAAGTGATTGATGAAAATGAATATAAGAGTGTAATAAAATTCAGTAGTTTTAACTTTATACAAATATTTAGTAGGTCTTAGATACTGTGACATACCAAAGTATAATCAATTAATAATCAGTAACCTTCGATATATACTATATATATATAGTTAAAATTTAGTAGTGTCGACTAGCCCCTACATTATAATAAGATTAATACCGCTTTTATATATCATCAACAATCAATAATAACAAAACAATATATCTCTAATTCGATGCGGCTTTAGAGAATAGCTTCACACCTGTCCCAAGGCTTTAATCCTGTTGATAATGTTCCTAGCTAATAGGACACAATACAAACATAGCACTAACATTATATATCATAACCTAATGATTCAGTGTCCTCACTATCTGGCCGACTATCGCTATCATAAGCTCTCCCCTGATTATTTGACAATGCAGAAACATTAATTACTGTTATATCGCGACATCTTGTCACGTTCCATAAACAACACCGTTTTGGGGAAAACCCCAACTTGTTTGCTGAATTATTCAGTAATACATATCCTGATTATTGATTAAAATTAAAGGTTACCCTGTACGTACAATATAATAGACAACATTAATTTGGTCCTTCAAAAATTATACAATTTTGTGTTTCATAAATGTAAACTGATAATTAAATATTAACATATAGTGAGAGGGTATTTGTAAAAATCAATATAACATTATCTGAACTTCTACCTAACGACATCAATACCACGTGTCGTAAAACTAAACAGTTTGGTTATTCAAAATAAAATGACCTTAGTCCTAGACCCTTAGTCATTTGCAACGAAAGCATTTAAGAGCTAGTCAAGCAGGAAATGATGTGGGTTCTACCTTTATGAAAATTCAGAATACATTAGATACATTAACAATCATGCATTACGTTGGTCAGCTCTGAATTCAGAACAGAAACATGCTATACTTTTTACACAGATTTTTAGCCTTCTATGTCAAAGTAGTTTTCAAAAAAAAGTAAGTGTAGGACTGCTGACAGAATACTGTAGGCTAAAGCAACACATAAACAATATTGACCTGGCAATTGAGCTTTTGAACGTTTGCTTAAAACCGTAATACTTGTATTAGTACGAATGCCTAGCAAACTACGAGAAGAATAACCTAAACAGAAAGCAAAGTAAAGGAGTCACTATCAAGATTGAGGAACCTCATCGGAAGGCTACAGCTAGATAAAGAGCTTTAGATATATGAAGGACCACAATAGATCCACAAAAGTTGTAGTAACCTGACAATTCAGCATTCATTCGAAGGTTTTGCTAAAAACCGTAATACATGTACTAGTACGAATGTCTAGCAAGAGTGCAGTTTCTCGAGTTTCGAGAAGAATAACCAAAGCAGAGAGCTAAGTAAAGGAGCCACTATCAAGATTGAGTAGTCTGATCATAAGGTTAAAGCTAGATAAAGAGCTCTATATATAGACTAGGCCTAATATTATTTCCTTTTACTTGAAATTTTTAGGTAATTTTTCCCTAATGTGTTTTGTTCTCTGTGGTATCTATAGTGTCTATCTGTATCTATGTTTGTTGGATGTTTCTAGAATGGATTAGGAAAAAATTGGTTATTGGTTTTCCAAATTTATCGTTTTCTGAACGATGGTCTTTTGTGGATCATTCCTAAGTTTAGAGATTTCCCTTCAATTTAATTCTAATTAAGCCCCTGGTCGCTTCTGCGGGCACTCTCCTAAAGTCAATGGAGCTCAGTTGGATCAGTCTGAAAAAATTCTATCTTTGTCTTTCTAAAGTGATGCAAGTACGAACACAAATCATTTTTTATGGTATCGAAACCAGATGTGTCCTTTGAACTGAAAGCGAAAGTTATATCTACTTTATTCTACGCTGTGCAAAGTTTTGGTCTTAGAAAGGATGTAAATCGTTAATTTCTTTGCAGTACATGCAAGTTTTTTTTTATGTCTATTTTAAACACATAATTAGCGACAATTTCCTTCTGTAATATTCTGACAAAGGATCCAAGATTTACAATAATATTTCAACTAGTGGCTTTTTGCTGACTTCAGTTCCTCCTATATTTACCTCACTTTGAACAGAATACAGAGCTGCATTTCTAGTTGTCTTTCTGGAAAGAGAACATTAAATTGTTTAAAGGAATAGGAGAGAAAAATAATTAATTACAAAAAATAAAATCAACAATTTTTATTTCATAAAATTGAGTGCTGGTTAAAAGGAGAATAACTAAACTGGTATATACATAATAAACTAGCAAATAGGGATATGCTTCACGGGTATTTTGAAGTTTTGACTCCAAACGGGGAACGACTTTTTCCAATATAATATTTTAGCACTTGCGAAGAAAAAGCACTATCAATCCACATTACAGTTTACATAGCATTTACATTCCCTACAGAATTGAGGATCATTTTGAAATATGACAACAATGTTCTAAGATACAAACCGTTGCACAATAAAAAAACTAAACTATTTAAGTTATTATTAATTTAAAACAAATGCACTATGAATTATTAACGGTGTAGAATAACAGAGATTTACCAAGTTTTCAAATGAAATGATTTATAACTCTAATATCTAGGTTTATCTTTATGATTTCTACTTCACTACATACTCAACTCATCAACTACTTACTACTCTCAACTATTGACAAATACTGGCTTCTCTTTTTTTTCGGGAGACCGTAAAATGTCGGGACCAAAAAAGGGGGAGTTTGCATCGTAACAGGGTAGCCCGCTAAGTTTAAGGCAGAGTGGCATATTAAGACACATTGGAGAAATGTGAAATATCTCCATTGTTTTTCATTTATATACTTGGGAAGCGTCTTTCCGAATATATCTCAGAGATATTGTTATTTCTTGTTTTACTGAATCCTGCTGAGTTATCTCGCAATTATCCGGTATTTGCATTAGTATTTTTTATTCTCCTTTGTTTCTTCATAAAACACTTTAGAAACTAGTGTAAATCGGGCTCAGGATTCAAACCAATTTTTATTTCTGCATTGAATTCTTTCCACGTTTAGTTATCTTGATTATTTTTCGACATGAATTCCACCATTTTTGTCATTTTTTCATTTTCTTTCCATTCCTCTGTATTAACTGCCTTCTTTATTTGTATCTTTAAAGCATAAAAGTACTGCTATGTTTTGTTTATTATACTGCTATATTAAAAATCATTTTGATAGCTTTATATTAGATTATTTTTCAGAACAAAAATATGTCAATTAAGAATAATAAAAAAATATTTATTTTTGAGCTAATACGTTAATACCTCGTACCAATAAGCTGTTGAATGCAATCCATATTTCATACCCGAAGTAATCAACAACTTATTAAGCTTGTTATATAAAACCTTAACAGAGTTGCTAATTAGTACGTTTAGCAGATTAATTATCTGTCAGAAACTGATTAATTTTCTAGTTAATGCAGTGGACGTCAAAGAGTAATAATTTAATAAGTTGGAGAGAGCTTTGACCTTTTACTTTAGGAAATTCGTAACAATAACTTACATAGGAGCGCTTTTAATGCCAATTTGATGAATTTAACAGGTCCAACTTATTTTGATAGTTTCATTGTATCGAAAATTAAAATATTAATGATCTCAAATATTCATTAATTATTCTTGACAAAGACTTTGTGTAAAACCATATTGGAAATATATATGGTTTTATTGTTGTTTAATAATGCCAAATTTTACTAAAATTTAATTAGATCTTTTGTTGTAGGTACATTCGCCGCAATTCGATTATTTTAATTTAATATATCTATGCTATTAAATATATAAAAAATATTAAATTTATTTTTAAATTTTCGGTATTGAAAATTTTAGAATACATTTTAAAGTTTATATTATGTCAAATGTGCCTGGTTAATTTGTCTAAATCACATAAGGCAGACAGTTTAGTTTTGGTTATCTTAAGTTTGTATTACAACAGGTGATAAGGACTTTTTATTGTACTTACAGATGGATTGTAATAGTTTATGTCGAGCGGAAGCATCCGAGTTTTTGCGATTGAATTGTTTGGCCAAAGTCAAATAGAGAGGATTCATCAGCAGATACCTCTATTATATTAATGAAGAAAATTGACACTTACCAGATTCATATTCCCTCAGGACTGTATAGGGATACACGTATTATGGTTTAGGTTATGTAATCGACATAAAGAAAAGCCGTACTTTTCCTAATTATAATAAAAAATAAAAATATATTGGCAAATTTAAAAAATTCCTATGATTTTGTCGAAAGTCTATAAATAAGTGGTTAATTTTTTTCGGTAAAATTTCAAACCATTAAACTTTATTTTTAAGAAAATGTATGAAACAATTTTCGTCGTTCTACGGACATTATACCCCATCCATTCACATGCGCACCAAAAAAATTAAATCTATTTTTTACTAGAACCGGCCCTTTGCAGTATTCCAGTGGAAAAGCTATGTTGCCAAAAAGCAGTTTTGTTGAAATTGTATTCGTTTCTCCCTTTGTTTAATGTAATCAAATTGAAAGAAATGAGACGTTTCTATATGGTTATAATGTTTGTAGGTCTATATGGACTATATGGACTATAAGGAGGCAAATGTTTTTAGTCTGAAAAAGTCACGTGATCATGTTGGCTCTTAACTTAAATATATTCGTCATATACTTCCGAAATAAATTCGTCGTATTTTATAAAGATTTATGTTTTCAGGACTCTTTCGAACTATACAAATTATACATTTGAAAATAAATCTATAAGTATATTCCATAACATCGAATAATATAAAATAGTTTACAGATAAAATATGAAAAAAGAAACAAGTAACAAGGGTGTCACAATGTACATAATATGTTAAAACAAATAATTTGATTCACCCTGTACATCACTTTTGAGGCAACAAAAAATTAAAGGGCACACTGACTGACTGATTTTATGTAACTTATAGATATAATTTGTAACATTAGATTAAATAAACTTGGAATATTGGTCAAAAACAATAATAAAATTTATAAAATAAGTTTTATTTAAACAGTTTGTTTTGTCGTAAATATTGTTAATATAATGCTTGTTTTCCAATCAATTGGTACACTTTTAAGTGTCATAATTTTATTGACATCATCTGTTAAAAGTTTTATTCCATTCTCTCCTAATCCCATCAGCATTTCTCCAGTGATTTGGTCATGGCCTGCAGCTTCCCCTTTCTTTAGCTTTTTTATCCATGTTTCCATTATTTCTTTTTCATCTGTTATTATTATTCCTTGCTCATTTTTTATGTGTTTAATTGTGTATTCTTATTTCCAGTACGTAGGTTTTTTAGCATTTTGTAGAATCATTTCTGATTTTAATGATAATTTTCCTCCATTTTATTACCAAAGTCCTCCCATAATTTTTCCTTGGCTCTTTTTACCAGTTAACTTCCTTAACTTTGTTCCTTTGCTCTTTGTATTCGTTCCAATTCACATCTGAATTTTGTTGAAGATGCCGTTTCCATTTCTGTTTTTTCTTTCTTATTTCTTGTTTTACCTCTTCAGTCTACCAAGCAGTTTGCTTCCTTTTATTATGTAGCTTTACAGTACCGCATCCATTCTTTGCTATTTCTATTACTCTTTCTTCGATTGATATATCTCCTATGAACTTTTTAAATATTTCTTCTGTTTTGATATTATACATTGCAGAGATTTCCGCTTTGTTCAGTCTATAATAAAATAAATAAGTTGAATACAGAAAGGTAGTTAAAAAGTTTTAAGCAAAGAAGGGTTATTCATTTTGATGATTTTTAACTATTAGAAGACATAGTATTCTACAAAAGAATTGTCCAATTCTATTAGAGGTAAAATTTGAAAATTGTTGTATCTAATTATTTGTATCTACCTCTGGATTATACTTGTACTATTTCCAACACAAGTTAATATTAGAGAAAACCTGTACTTGAAGTTTATTTAAATTAATTACCATTGGAGAACACTTGTAAATTCACAACGATGATAAAGGTTGGTAATTTTAAATTAAATACCTGCAAAAATATAATATGATATGACTGGCAAGTTGTTCAAGAAAAATTCCAAAACTTTGTTTAAATTTATGTTTCACATAAAATTTTGAGAGGGTTACAAAATAATTTTAGTACAGTGAGTAATTCCAACACAAACTGAATAAAGGGTGACGATTAATGTAGGTTATAAATGGCAGTTTAAAATTTATGAAAACCCAATTTTCAATTAAATAATGTGTTTTATATTAATTAAGAATATTTATTTATAAAAAAATTTTTAGTAAATAAATTTATAATATTCAGGTAAGGGTCAGCTAATAGTTTAAATGAATATTTATATTTATTGAAATTCGCGATAAAGTTAAAAAAATTATATATATTATTCAATATCGAATTTAATTATTTAATTAAAAAAATATATTAGAGAAACAAGATTTTTGTAAAATATGTGAAGTAAATCAATCTTACCACCATAATCAGCGCCCAATAAAGAAAATTTATATGAAAAAGAAAAAGGACTATAATAAATATCTCATATTTAAATAAGAAAATAAACTTGAACTCGCCTGAGCTCAGAAGTAGCGGTAACAAAATTGAATAAAACATTTTTCATTCATACAAGATTGGTGTCTATCATTATTATTATTATTATAACTATCATTATTATTATTATTATCATTAGTTTTATTATTATTAGAACTCATCAGTGATAAAAGTATAAATAAAACGTAATAATATATTCTATATAAGGAGGTATTAATTATGGTGGTGTCCACATGAAAAATTTTTAACTCAACATTTATCTCTATTTGTTACTTCCTCCACCAATGAACCTGAATTTTTATAAAAGTTTTCTACTAATATTTTGACTAGTTACTTTATTTTAAAAACATACTGGGTGCATGGCGGATTGTTACACAATAGAACCTGTAATATTAAGTGTTCGTCATGTAATAAATATTTGATAATAATGGCTAAACAGGGGGAACCGAACCGTCGGCGTCGGTAGCATTAGCAAGTTTCTGGTTAAATCGAAATAAAAACATCAAGTTAAGTAATCTAAGTGGTGTTCCATTAAACTCACCATATCACGGGTGATATGATTATGTACACGCAATTCTAGTCAGAATTGTATAAACGGCACGGAAAATAAGTATTACTAACATTATTTGCCACCACTATATCGTTCTGTTACGTTTCACTTAATTTTATTGTATTAAAGTGCTCATTCTACAAATAGTTGGTTGCATGTGGAATGTTCCGTTGAAATTGCTTTTTAAACATAAATCTCCACTTCATTTTGATTAAAATAAAATATTTAAAACTTATTTTCTATGTTACCAATGATGTTTGCGACTACGAAAAAGGCAAGGTACTTTTATATTTATATATGTTTAAATAGTCAATATAATGGAAATCAGTTATTGGTTAAATCTAAAAGTTCGAAAATAAAAAGAACTTTTCTTTTTTAAGCTGGAATATTATGGAAAATTAAGAAATTAAATTTATCTAATTCAATCAATAGCGGCTACTGAAGGAAGTAGAAGGTTTAAAAAATTATCAAAAGACTAGAGTACTACTATATATTGCTAGAAATACTAGACCACCTCAATTCTTAGTTGCAAAATCTGTATAAAAAGTACTAGACAGAGCTTGATTAAAGCTTGAAGATCAAAAATAAGGATATTTTATTGCTAGTTGGAGAGGAGAGTATGCATAAAAAGTCATAAAAAGGATATTTACGAGGGTAAATCAAATATAAACGACCCCTTTGTATAAACAAAATCTATTTTACAGGAAACATCTATATTTCCACAAATTATTTTTCTATATAATTTCCTTCTTTTATTATACATTTTTTCCAACATTGTGGTAATTTTTTTATTGGACGTGTATCTAACCAGTTGCGCACAAATGTTTCCACTTGATTATTGGTTTCTAATCGCTTGCCTTCAAGTCCTTCTTTGAGAGGTCCAAATATGTGAAAATCACATCGCAATAAGTCTGGACTGTATGGTGGATGATCAAGTGTATTCCATTTCATTTCCACCAGTTTCTGTTGCGTTACAGCTGCTGTGTGGGACCTGGCGTTATCGTGGAGGAGCAAAACCTCGCGGATGGGACAACCTCGTCTTTTGCGTCGATACTGAAGCTTAACTTAACCGCACTAGTACGTTGCATTGATGGTCCGGTTATGCAAAAAAGCATCCCCTTCTTCTTCAAAACGAGTTCGAAACAATTGAGAAATTCGAACTCGTGCGGCTTTTTGATCTTCATTCCGCAACCTTGGAACCGAACGTACTGAGATTTTTCTAAAACTCAACTACTTCATAATGATTAATTGGACACTTCCCAATGATCAACCACTAAAGGCTCGTTTATATTTGATTGACCCTCGTATTTAAGTATTATTTATGTAGGTGTTATTAGTTGGAGATCTGGGAAATTAGCTTGTGTATTGCTCTATTCTACAGAAGCAGGAATTATTGCGCTGTTTGGAAGATATCAAAAGGTAATGTGCTTAAAAGAAATAATTTGTGATTTTCAAGATGCTAGTCCACTAGTGAAACTATTTGAAAATAATCAAAGCTGTTAGATAATTACCGAATCAGAGATCCAACAAAATACATAGAAACAAAATATTATTTTGCCAAGGAATTGAAAAAGACAAACAAAATTCAGTACTATTCTACAAAATACTACATTTGTAGACCTATTAACAAAGCCATTTGACGTGTACAAAACTTAAAGATTCGGAGGATGAGGGGAAGGATTTAATCATTTTGCAATAGGGTGTCGGAGTAATATGACTCAAACATATCTGAAATAGTCTTCTAAATTCTACATTCATGCTCACGCCTAAATTCGAAACTTCGGACCTCAAAATCAAGCGTTAGTAGGTGCCCACAATCAAGTTGATCGACCTTGTGTGCATTATTCTTTTTTAGTAGATACTATTTATATTATACTCGTATCTTGTAGTTTGTGGAGCGCACCATTTATTTTTCTTTTATTGGCTCTCGAGTAATGAACTCATTTAGCCAGTGTTATTATTTTTGCAATTATAAATTGAAACATTCACACAAACATACCCATGCCCTTGCCGGGACTCGAATCCGGAACCCCAGGGACCGATTGTCGGTTTGCCGCTCACTCGGCCACCTGGGTCGATCATTTATATGTTAACATCTAAACTTTTTCTAAGTTCTCAATAGTAATTTATAATTTTTCTTCAAAAATTGCACTTTTAAAAATGTTGAGTTATTTTATACTTTATTTAGTGGGAAAACTACATTTTAATTATTTATTTTTAATAATCTATTACAGCCAACTAAATTTAAACTAAAGTGTTTGTATTTATTTCCTTAAAGAAAAAACTAAAGTACTTCAATCAATCGCAAAGTAATTTCGGTTTTTTTACTCGTCATTTATTAGTTGGTTGCGTTCTCCAAAGTCATGTAAATAACATTTTATGACAAAAGTACTTGTTTACTTCTTTATAACTATAAATATTTTTTGTTAACAATTTTGTTGGAAATTATAAGCTAAATACTAGAAGAAGTACATATGCGGCATTATATGCTTTTTGAGTATCAGAAGAGTGGTAAAGCAACAGTTGTTACCAAAAATATTTGCGATGTTTATCCAAGGTATAGGGGCTTTTTTAAGTCAATGATTTTATGATATAAGGGAGTTGTATGATGAATTCTTCGAGTTTCCATATTTAACCATTCAGTCTCTTGTGGAAAAGTCTATGGTATCTTTTTATGCCATATATCAATCTCAAATACGAATTTTACACTTTCTGGGTTTTACTTTTGTAAATTGCTGTAAATTAATTTTAATCCGCTATAAGCCCCTTTTAGAAATTTATGTACATGTTTTTTCAAGCTTTAAATCCGCATTCATGAATCGATGTTAAAATTTCATTGTTAATTTTTTGTCTAAAGGATCTTGAATTTTGGTTCTATTTTTATTGGAACCAAATAATATTAAATTGGATATAGTTGATATAGCTCTGACAACTGAGGTAGATTTTTCTCATTTACAATTCGTTAGTAAAAATTTGATAAACCGTAGTTTGAATACACAAGATTCTGGAATATGTAGACATTTTCATCAATTCGTGAAAATAAAGGCATTCCGCAGAGTCGTTTATCTTCAATTGTCGATCTTCCTTCTAAAAATGCCTTAAACGTCCAAAAAACCTGGGTTCTTGGCAAAATACTGCCTGCGTAAGTTTTACAAAAGTTGGCATTCGTTGCACCCTGCCCATATCTGAAGGAAAATCTGATTGTCCACTGTTGTTCAAAATTGATCTCACTTAGCTGTTATGTATTAGAACCCACTAAAAAATTGTTTCATTAAAAAACGCTACGGACAATCAAGTGACTCTAAGTAAAAACTTGTACTGCAAAATTATCACATGTTTATCTGTCTCCCCTTTCACGTATCACATTTCCAGTGTTGTTATATTGGACACTATGTCAGTCTCATTACTTAATTTACACACCTCGTAGATATTTATAATGATTGTAGTTAACATAAATTATTTACAATACGTTTTTTGTTTGATACTCATAATAAAAATAAATAAAAAAATTTAATTGCTCAAATTATCCAAAGTTTTCAATTTTTGAATCAAGGAAACAGACATTAAAATATTCAGTTAAAATCCCGTTTTTCTTTTTAATGAAATCAACTCTTCAGTATAAAGGCTAAAATAAATTACGCTGTAAATTCGTTGTTAGAGGTAATTTAAAAATTCGATTAGTAAATAAAAAACATGCAACAAAGTATCGTGTGCAGTTTGTCAGATTTGCATACATGTCAGTTACGATTAATCTATACTGTGTATTATGCTTATGGAGCTATGCCGATTGTGACTTCTTTTCATCATGCAAAGTTCTAATAAATTTCAACTATAATAAAAGTCACATTAAATTTGTTCAAGTTTAAGTAGGGGGTGGATAGAAGATAACATATTGTCGTGTATAATTAATAGCTCATTATTTAAATTAATTCACTTAACTACCCTGGAAATTAATATTGTACATTTTTAGGTATACCAAAACTAGGACAGACTTGTAAGAAAAATTATAAATATCAAGGCAGGAAGGGTATTGACTCTAAAATTTAGCATACGGAGTATTAAAATGCTACTAAAATTCCATTAATGTAAAATTACTGAGAATGTTAGCCCAACAAGAAATATAGTCTAATCTAAATCTTGCCATTAACAGTTCAGTTTTGGAGAAAAATAACAGTAATACGAGTTTGCTGAAATTTATATAGGAAAATTTCAGGAATCGTTAAAAAGCAACGCAACTCTTTGTATGTTTGGTTTTTAATAAAAACTGTCATGGTGTTTTAATTTGCGTGACTTAGACTCCACATAAAGCGTTAATTGGGTTAGATATTACGAGTTGTCGATAATAATTACTCTACCTCCCTGGGGATTCCCCAGTTGAGAATCATATCAATCAAAAAGGAAATGCGATTTACCGGTGCACATGCAATCTGAAAATTTTTTATACTTATTTAGCGTGCCACTGAAATGTATTCGAATTATAATTTCATTTTCAAATACTTCCATTTGAAAAAACCTGTGCTGTAATGACATTTAAACCTGCACGATATATAATGTAATTATATTAGGACTGCACGTTGTATTTTGTTGAATAAATTAAATTTTAATAGCGAGCATCGAAAAGTCAGATATTATATAAAAGGCGATGGGAAAATTAAATAACATGACTAAATTTTGAAATACAACAGCTATGTCGTGTCACATAAAATTAATAACAGAAAACGAGCTTCACCAAATCTAGAATAAAATGGACCGTTTTCCTATGTAAATCCTCATAAGGATGTCTAAGGTTTATTCACAGTTTATTATACTAACAGTACTTTCAATTGTTTAATACAAGTAATAAATAAAGTAACTAGTTCAAGTTTAGGAGGATGTAATTACACATATTTTTTATTAAGTCCTACTGTTTCGGCTTAAAAGTTCCTACTTTAAAAATAATAACTGTCAAGAATAAAATAATCTCATTTCTTAGAATTTTTTTGGATAGTTTTTATGGGCACTGGTCTTCAACGGGCCAGTCAATATAAAATTAAATTTTAAACTTTGGAACATTCACAAACATCCATGCCTAGGCCAGGATTCGAATCCTTTCATTTCAATAACATTCTTCCTGTTCCTGATCTCAAATCATAAATTTTTTTGACAACTCAATTGACTTAGAGGTATTCCAGTAGTATCAGTTCTAAAAATTTAACAATTTCTGTTAACCTGTTAAGACTATGAAAAAAGACGATTTTTTCCTGATATCTCTGCTCTCTTTTGCTAGCAGGTTTTCTGGAAAGTGCTCGCAATTTTGGCGATTTAATAAGAAAATTGTGATTTCTAGTGAAACTTATAATTGGGTAAACTAAATAATTTCTCACTGTTGAATGATAGAGAGGTTTTGTCTTTCCATAAAAAAAATCTTGGTCAGAATTGTTACCCATCATAAATTATCCAATCTGAAGATTTGTAGAAAGCCGAAAAGTTGATTAATAATCAAAAAATCAGTAAAAGCAAATTTAGCGCTAAAAGTTGAGATCGAAGAGATAAACAAATTTGGAAATTAGGTGATGTATCATTCTCCTCTCGAACAGTACTCTCGTTTATGAAAGTGTTATTATATCCATTTGTTTTAGTTATAGTCTTAGTATTTCGCTACTTTTTCTGAATTAGTAAATAGAATCAAATCGGTTTTCTAACGAACTCTGCGAGGTATAATAATCGCTAATTTCATAAATTTAATTCACTCTCATTGTTAATTCTCTTATTGTTTCTTTAATATTTCTTGATTTTCATTAAAAAATCTATCCTAAGAATCTACATGCTTCCACGCGGCATAAAATAATGTGGTGTCATGCATCTACGTCTATATATATAAATACAATACAATGCGTTCTAATAAAGAGTCACATCAATTTCGAACCACGGTGTGCTATTAAGTTTTGCTTCAAAATTGCGCAAAGTGTAACGGAAACTTTTGTAAAACTTTAGCAGTGTTTTGTCAAACCTTAGGTTTTTTATGGATTTAGAATATTTACAGAAGGTGAACTACATAGTGGAGGTATTCATCTTCAAAAAATAATTAAAATATCGATTGAATCCGTCGATAAATTGAATATGAATCATGTTGCTGTTATCACTAAAAACATTCCTGTGCATGACTTTATAGTCTCCTTATTCGCCTGATAAGAGCTCATTAAAAATTTGTTTAATAGATTTTATTTTGGAATATTAAAAAGCATTAAAAAGGTTTTAACCGACCAGCTGAAAGCTATTCCAGTATCCGAATTTCAGCACTACTATGAAGGTGTAAAGAACCGTCTCCAGCGCTGTGTGGCTTCCCAAAAAAGCTATTTTCAAAGAGACAATACTAAATTGTCTTCATTTGAATAAAAATTATTTTTAAATTAGTACATTACTTCATTTACATACCTCGTACTTCCAAACTGAGATTACTAATTCCCTAAACTAACACCATGCACTCACAGAGATTTCAGCGGATTATTTGTCGATAATATTAGAAACTCTTTTAGCGATTTTATTATATGTGTTACAAGGTTTATATATCGATTTTTGAAAGTTTAACTCCATTTCCAGGCGAGGGAAGTTGCAATTCAAATGACGGTGTGACGGACCTCCGGTACGGAAAAATGGGATCAGCGACGATGGGAAGCGGCTCCGAAGACGAGGGAGCAACGAATACATCCGTGCATTCCGAAAGCGAGAATTGTAAGAAAAAACACCGAAGGAATCGAACCACGTTCACCACGTATCAATTACATGAGTTAGAAAGGGCCTTCGAGAAAAGTCACTATCCTGACGTCTATAGTAGAGAAGAACTGGCGATGAAAGTTAATTTGCCGGAAGTAAGAGTGCAGGTAAGCTTATTGTAAAATATATAAAAAAATTGCTGTTTGATTGGTCTAAATGTAACAAAGGTTTACGTAAATAACCTTGGAATTACAATTAAAGTTGAAAAAATCTTTTAAGATTACTAGTTGCTGTTTAATTACTTTATAGTATAAAAAATCGGTAGAAATTTATTAAAGTAAAAAAATCCCCCGCTGAAGTGGCTCAAAACTTTAGAAAATAATTGCCTTAGCGCAAAAAAATTATTTTTAACATGAAGCCAAAATTTGAGGATAATTTTGAAGTTATATGAGGCACATTGTAATATACAAACCGCGAAAGTTGTATAAATAAAATTTTAATTAGCATGTAAATTTGTTCCATAAAAAATGCAAATTGTTAATAAAAGCAAATGACCATTTCACCTATTCAGTTGACAGAATCGAAATACAAAAATGTTTTCATTTTGCTACTCAAATGAAATATTTTCATTATTCCCTTTTATCAGAAATGGGTACTGGACTGAAAATGTCCAATTAAATTTCGTTTCAAATACGGAAAATACATGACAAATTAGGTTTTTTACATTCACTGCGCCAATAAAAATATTCGTCAACCAATGAAACGGACTTCCATTATGTTATGATTAAATTATAGGTCCTATTGCAACACTTAATCACTCTAAACGAAAATAAATTACATATTCAGATATATTCATTTTACGCAAAAAATTGTTTCATTATTATAAAAATTAGTAAATATTAATTATTACTTTATTATTAATAACATACATTCATTGTTATATTGTAAAATTGTAAAAGGCAGCAGCTATAACGTTACGCTTCCTATGCGACATGTCAAGAAACGTATGAAGTTCTAGGAGCGATTGAGCGAATGTAATAAATATAGGATTTTTAGTACAAATACCGTTGCACGTCAGGAGTGATGTACTTCTTTCGTCATAGTACTGCCAACTAATTAAAATTTCCCTAACTAAGATAAATCATACGAAACATCACGAAAATTCACGAGGACTCATGAACGTAGTCACAGTACTAAAAAACCGAAAAAGTAATCGTAATTATTTTGATAATTTTAGAATTATTTCAATTATATTGGCTTATATACGTCTTATTCTTTATAATATAAAGTTTATAAATCATTATTATATGTTTAGTACTCAAAAAACCATAATTTACATTAAATAATTTTGAAATTTTCTACGCCCATGAGACTCGTATTTATGATGAAGAAATGACATTGTAGCGATTGGCATGCCTTGATGCGACGTCGAGTATTTAGATTGAAATATTTCAACGATTTCTGACGTCCGGCTGTCAACCAGTTGTGTGTTTTCACCACATTTTCGGTAATTTTATAATATTGTCTTTATTTTTTTGCTTTGCTAGATAGTTAACTTATAAAAAAAACTGTTTTTTTCAAAACAAACATAGTGTGAATAAGCTGATTATTGACGTTTATTTCTACAAAATGCCAAAAAAACTAAATAGTCGTTGTAAAGATTAATACAGTACTTTGAACGGGAGCGTGACAACATAACCTAACCTTACATTTTTGAAACTTCCTACATTCCTCGACAATTTAGACAAGCCGACAACACTGCAGGGTAGTGATCTCATAATTGATATATGACGTGCAACGGGATTTGTATTAAAAATCCTATACATCAATACATGCTTGGTTTAGTTTTGGGATGACACTTCGAAATCTATCAAAACCAAGTCAATGTGAAGAATAATAAAGACTAAATTCTAAATAATTTTATTAACGATGATAGTAGCAAGTAAATAACTGGAATAGAGAAGAAATACCAAAAAATTGGAGATGTGCCATTATTATTCCGATCCTAAAGAAAGGAGAAGCAACAACTATAGGTGGATATCTCTGCTAGACGTTGTGTATCTACCTAGTCATGGCAACAATAATAAAAACAAAGGTGGAAGCAATTATTGACCCACAAATCGAAGAATACCAAAGAGGATTTAGAAGAGAAAGAAGCACCACAGATCAAATATTTAAGATAAAAGAAATAGCAACAATGTGCTACGAATACAAAATCACATTAACAATACTTTTAGCTTATAAAAAAGCGTACGATTCCATAAAATGATCCAAGATTCTACAACTATTGAAATAATTTTATTTATTAAATTAATTAATTAGGCTATTTAAAATTACATTGGAAAAAATATCATTCAAGCAGAGTCCTGATCAACGGAAAACTAAAGGGGAAATTTGAAATAGCAACAGAACTCAGACAGGGAGATCCATTATCAAATTTAAAATTTAACGTAACTTTAGAAAAACTATAACTATAAATGCAAAACTTAACAGATACGTAAAAATATTACAAACAAGTCACCAACTCATAAGTTATGCCGACGATGTGGCCATACTCTCAAGAATTTCGAAAGGACTAGGAGAGATTACAAGCAAATTAGTAGAAGCAATACAAAAAGAATTAACGATTAACAAAGATTATATCAAATTAATGAGAATAGAATAGCGAACAATAAAAGACTAACTAATATTAAAGATAATAAATAAAAGCGCAGAATATGAAAAAGTAAATTAATTCGTTTATCTGGAATCATCAATAAAATAGATGAAGGAGAAGAAATAAACGCAAAAGTGCAGGAACCCTAAACAACTTAATAAGATCGAAACAGTTATCAAGAAATACCAAATTTGGTATGTATAAACCAACAGCAATTTATGGATGTGAGACCTAAATGCTTAGTAAGAAGACACAAGAAACGCTACATATGTGAGATAAGAAAATGATTAGAAAAATCGTAGGAGGAAATAGAACAGAAGAAGAATACATAAGAACAAACGTCGAACTATACTAATTGTTCAAAGATGCGACCATCGACACCATATTAAATACCAGAAGAATTTCATAGATTGGATATATTGAGAGAAGAGAGACCAATAGAATAATAAAAAGTCTAGCATAGATAGAACCTACATATAAAAAATAGAGAAATACCTAGAATGAGATGCACAGAGGCATTGGAAGCGGAATTAAAAAAAAAGATATAACGAATTCGAGGAATAAGGCAAAAGAGAGGAATGCATGAAAGGACGTTACCAAGATCTGGGCTTAAATGGCCTGCACACAATTTATATATTAATATACATATATATATATATATATATATATAAAACTAAAAAAAATCATTTAGAAAACTCATCAATGTTTGGTTTACATACACAGTATTTAAAGAGCTGATATTAATTGATTCCTAATGATATTAGCGATAAACTTATTAAAAAATATCGAATTTATATTCGTTGAACTCGATTGATATAAGTGAAAGGCAAGCTGAGAGACACCTGGCGGATTACAACGGCAATTTATCACGGCAGTGAACTAACAAGACGTCCCTAACGAAACAATCGGATTACGCTTTCGATCTCGTGTCGGATTGACGCTTTTTAGCCTTAGACTTAATTCCCGAGCTCGCTTAATACGATTGCAAATGTCAAATAACCGCGTAAACTTCTGATGGGATCCGGTTACCATATTCTAATTAATTCGAGTTCATTACTGCTTCGATATTGATTGTATCGGAAATTCGGAGAGGAAGGGATTCGAGTTCATACAAAACGCATCAACGGTTAATTGAAAACAAAATTCGGTGGCCTTTTCGGATAATGCGTCGTACTGCCGGCGTTGATTGTTGGATTTATATTTGCCTCTACCAATTACGAGTATAATTACAGATCATGTTTACAAATCAGATGGAGGTAAATTTTAACTAAAGTATTAAAATTTAGGTATCTATGCAGGGTTTTTCAAATTATGTTCCACGGAACACCAGTGTTCCGCTGAACAGGAATAGCTGTTCCGCGACAATCTGGAAAGCTTTTTTAAACGCAATACGTTTAAAGATATTCTGCAGTTGGATTTTTCCAACTCAGGGAAGTAGGTAAACAATTGGTAATAATACAAATTTATTTAAACATATGCTTACTGTTGAAATAATATTCTAGCCTACAATTAGTTTCTACTCAAGAGATGCAAAATACAGCTGTAATTTAAATGTGAGAACTACATTTTTGCAAATAAAATTATTTACTAAGTAGGCCATCGGTAACTGTTTTTACAAATTGATGAGAATATACTCGTAGAAGTCGACCGCAGAGGAGCTGTGGATTAACAAGTGGCGTCATTGGACGTATTTATTGCACCGTCAGACGTGACGGTAGTACTAGAACTAGAATTAGGAAAAGCATCTTGAACACTTATTCCAAAAGATTTGGAAAGCAGTCTATATTTTAAATTTAAATTAAGCTGACTATTGATACAGGTTTTCTTAGCTGTCTAGTAATTTCTAGATCTTCGAGTAAGTCAAGTTTAAAAAAAATAATATTAAAATTATGTAAAAGTTTCGAGAAGGAGAAAAATTATGATTATTAAATATTTATATGGCATCCAAAAGTGGATTTTTGATGATATTTATTATGTACTTTAGAACGTATGTAACCTTTAGTTTTGCAAAGTAAATTAGCTACAGAATTTTGACTTCTAATGGAAATTTTACCATTATCAAAACATGCGAATTCATCCCAGAAAGGGCCAACATAAGGCAACGAAAAAAGTCTTACATCTATAGAGCTAACTCGGGGACTATAAGAAAGTTTAGATCTAAGTTTTAATTTAACTTTTCTTAAGGTTGTTTTCGCTCTGGTGGAAGTAAAGCCATTCTTCTGGGCTAATTGTTTTAAAAGATTAACTTCTTTTTCAAAATGAATTGGCGAAAGGGGAATGTACTAATCGATATACGTAACCATTATTTGATGAAACGATGAATAGAATAAAAATTAATTAAATGGTCAGTTTGATACAGTTCCCAGTAAATATAAAATGAAATTTATATACCTCAGATATGGCACAAATACAAAATACAAAAAAATGTTGCTTCTTGTATCAGTTTCCCCAAACCAAACCGTCACTTTAAAAAGGTAGAAATGAAAATAATTTTTGAAGGTAATATATGTGATAATTTTAGAACTGATAAATACATTTCCTCTTTATGCATTTATGGTCCCGTTTATGATTAAATTTGTTTTGGTGGACCATTTTAAAATCTATTTAAATTGATAAAACGATGATCGGAATGCAGGAACGCACCCTATGCAAACCGAGTTGATTTATATTCATTTTTCATACTGAGCGCAGATATCAAAGGTTCACTTATGAAGGGACACGCCAAGCATGGATTCAATATACACCATCTCGTCCGTGAAATTTCAATAAATCGAATAAGTTCATGTTTTCTTATTTTATTTACTTTATCGTCTCATATTGGCTGAAAAATATATAAGAAAAGCTATTTACCATAAGCAAAACTCGCCGGCCTGGGGCGTAACTCTCGAATATAAAACGTCAATTGGTTGCCTTGTTGCGTGCAATTCAAAAACGGAAATTTAATTTAAAGTTTCAGATTTCGTCCGATAAGCGGACTCGTTGAGGGAAGCGTCCTCTTTCGCTGAATATGATTCACACAGGCTCAAACTTTAGGGTATTCAAATTGGATTATAATTTTATAATTATAAGTTATTTGTGTCATTTTGTACCGGCCCTTATCAAAAAACACATCGTTAATGCCGAGTGTAAATTTACAAAAAACAAATAGAGCATTTCAAGCAAATAGAAGAACAGAAACTTCTTCGTACAGAAAGAAAATAATAAATGAAATCTTTCAGAACCGATACGAATTAAAAAAAAAGGTATGTGTCAAAATTATGACATAACTGTTTTTTGTTTTAGGTTTGTATTTGGCAATTAGTAACCATTGTACTATATCCAATTCTCAGTCTAATCGCAAAACGTATTAAACATATTCTTTAGTTAATAAATTAATTCTTAAAATTCTACAAATTTACATATTTTGTTCTTGAAATTAATATGAAACGAAAAAAAAAGATATCACTTGTATCGTGCATTATCACCTCTTATGTTAATGAATGTTTGAAGTCGCCGAAGCATACTTGCAACTTTCTAATCTTTTGGACAGTTGTTGGAACTGTTTATGGCTTCAAATACGTCATATCGACGCATCCCAGACTTCAATGGAATTCATGTCTGATTGACCAATTAGATAGCAACTTCCCACATATCTCCTTAAGGGTATTGTCCATTCTATAAAACAGGACTCTGTTCTAATCTAATCGTTCTAGACCCCTATGATTTTGGGCAAAAGCTAATTAAACTAATGCTACGTGAACCTGTAGCTTTCCTTCTACAAGATAATTCTACAGCTAGAAGTCTTCTCCTAGCGGTTCATTCACTGACATTCATATTTCTCACTCTTTGGAGTGAAAACTGCAAAAGCTGTTCTATTCTACAAACTTGCAGACACTATGAAACAGTCGTCTCTTTGGTTGGTAATTCTTTTTCGTTCGGATCCTGGCTTTCGAGTTAGGAGGTAAGTTCTTCATAGTGCTGATATACTTTTTGTTCGGCACAAAGGACTCTTACCAACAATTCTTGCAGTTTCACAATGTTCGTGTCCAACTGGTATTAAAGCTACAAATCTTGCTACATCAAATGGACTTCATGAATGAAGCATCATGAATTTTTAGACGAACATTACAAACACTACGCCGTGTAACCAATGATATTAAAAGAAAAAAAGAAAAAACAAGCCACAGTAATATGAGTTACAAGCAGTAACAAATTTTCTGAATGACGTTTCTCGATAAGTAGATTATTCAGTCCCTACTGTAGTTTATAATTTATAAATAAATGCAAATACATATGTACAATACAAATACCTCATAATTTCGAAGTCATCTTCATCGAAAAACGAGAAATTGAAAGGACGCTTTATTGAAAAAAGGACAACAAGGAAGCTTAACGATTAGACCTGTGATGAGAGAGAAGTAGAGTCGAACGAGGCATGAATTATAAATATTTAAGTAGTATGTAAATAAAATATAAACTTTGGGACACTGCATACCTGACCACCCCTTTATTTGTAACTAATTTTAAACTTTTAACCTTTAACTTTACTAAAACAGTGGATAATAATATATCGGATGTATCAGTCAACATATTCTGGTTAAAAAAGGAATGACTAGTACTTAGCAAACTGATCGGTTCATTGACCTACTCCGAAATTTGAAAATTATCAGCATTTGAAACTAAGTTAGCAGGACGAGGCGTAGTGTCGGACTGAGAATTTCTAAATGAAGCAGAATATTATCAGATTTGTGACATTTACCACATTTACGAAACTTACAACTCCAATTTGGATGGTCTCCTTTCAAACAGTTTAGGCAAAGATTGCAATGATGATAGATTATTTAAAGGTGAACACTCAAATATTGCTCTGATATGACTATGAATTAAGAAGGCTTTACTTTCAAATCTATTTACCATTTTCGTCCAAGCAATATGGTAATTTTCAGCTGGTACCTTTAAAGGTTGAATCGCTTTTAATACTTCGTGATCTAATGCTTGTCCAAGATAGTAAAACTTTTGATAATCGTTGAGATTGGGCTTACTATCTGCCAATCTCACAAACGCATCTTTGAATTCCAGCCAAGAATTATATTGTCTATTAAACTTTGGTAATTGAATTGGAGGAACAACTATTTTTGGGTGAGTGTGATTGCTAGAGCTGGAACCATCTGATAAATCCCTTTCTTTATGATTATTGGATTGAGATCTTGCAATTTAAAAATTATCTAGAATGGTTTTAACTTCACCACTCACTTCAAAATATAAATTTTCGAAATCATAAAACTCTTCAGATTCGTCAGCATTTTCTGCTAAAGCTTTTATTTTCATTTCATTTTGATAAAATGAATCCCAAATGATTTTAAACTTAATTAAACATTCACTTAATGACTTCGCAATTACATCAGTAACATCATTTTTTTAACCTGTTTATACAATATCTCCCCCTAAGTTGGAATCATATGGAAAACTTTTTTATTATTAATTTTAGGAAAAAAAGTTATTCTTCATAAAAAGTTCTGCATTATCTAAAACCTAAAATACAGTCATCAAATATCAAATTTTTTCAGTGGTATACGAGGTTTGTCAAAAAATATAAGTTTTACTCAAAAGTAAAGTACCTTTAAATTTGACAATATCGAAAAATGTTACTAAAAAAAGTTGATTAGAATTAAAAATTACGTTTAAATATGCAAGTACATCCATTTAAATTAAAACTTCAGATTATTTTATTTTTTACTAATATTTCTATTTTGAATGAACATTTATCTTTTGTGATTACGAAACACATGGTAACCTTTTAGTTTTTCGATGTTTTCTAATAATTTTGCAATTAAAACGCGTAATAAGTGCACTACAGTTAAATTTGCATTATCGTAGACATACGTTTTAAAAATAATTTTATTATATATATTAATTTAAATGGATATTTAAACGTAATTTTTAATTCTAATCAACTTTTTTTAGTAACATTTTTCGATATTGTCAAATTTAAAGCTACTTTACTCTTGAGTAAAACTCATATTTTTTGACAAACCTCGTAAACCACTGAAAAAATTTGATATTTGATGACTGTATTCTAGGTTTTAGATAATGCAGAACTTTTTATGAAGAATAACTTTCTTTCCTAAAATTAATAATAAAAAAGTTTTCCATATGATTCCAACTTAGGGGAACATATTGTATAATTTATAAATTTAATTACTACAGTTTTTAAATATTTTCTCTGGTTTTTGAGCATTTAAGCAGTCTTTGACATACTTGTCAGATTAAATAATAATATAATATCCTATTAAGTTGATATTGGTAAGAAGATATAGGAAATTAACAATTAGAAGGGACTCACTTCGAACATTTCTATTACATCGCCGAGCCTCTGTAGCATCTTGAACTAAATTAACAGTTGGGCTGCTTCGTTTCTTCTTATCTGTAGCTTTACCTCTTATCAACGACTGCTAACTTGTAACTCAACCAAAATCCGGAAATACTAGGACCAGTTCTTAAGCTTTTATTAAATTGTGGACTGTATTATAACTTCCTTTAATTTATTGAAATATCAACAACGTATCCCCACCAACTAATGTTCCTTCCAAATTTTGAGTCAAACAAATTATCAAATTTCATATGACGTAAACGAGGTTCTAATCCCAGACCGTCATGTGCTTGGTGTCTGCGATTACGATAATACATTTATAGTTCTCTGACTATAAATTCCGCTTCCACTAAAATATTCCCTCTTGTAAATAGTTCATCAAAATCAGCTCCAAAGAATGAATATAAGTAGATATTTGCTATTTAATGCTTACAAAGTCACTGGGTAAAGCTTATTATTTCATTATATTCAAAGATGATTTTGGTAAATTCCGTAGATACAGCAAAAATCAGGAGCTAAAGACAAGCTTATAGTCTTTCTAGCTGAAACTAAGGAATTATAATAGGGAAGATAGCGGTGTTCCTCAAGATGATGATTCTCTACTGACCAAAGCAACTGACTTAGAATCATAATCTGCTAAAATCAGCAAGAACTACGACTTACAGTAGATGCTTTCCTAAATAATATAATTGTGGTAAGCTATTACAAGGAAATATTTGACACCATACACGAATTCGCGCGAGCATAAGAGAACGCATTATTAAGAAGCGCGAATGTATTACAATTTAATTTGTAATAACTTGAAGTGTGCCTATCGGAGGTCGAAATATCGTGCCAGTCAATTCGATAGCAACGTACCTGCAGACGGGATCGTACCTCTAGCACAGCAGAGTTCGAGAGAGTGAGGTTACCGGAGGGGACACATAATGATTTCTCTCGATTATAAGGTCATATAATATTATTCGTATTCTTTTACCCATTAATATTAATCTCTGAGCCTGTAGATGTTTGTGGACATGGGTGAATAGAGCCGATTAGTTTGGGAGTTCAAGTTGAATTATAGCAAATTAGGTAAATTTGACATCATGGCTGAGTTGGCGTGTACAAATACATGTCGCATCGCGTGCCGTACCGACAACAATCTTCGACTGTTTAGTCGGCAATAAAATTAATTTATCTTACATTATACAGGGCCAGCGATTCGGCTGTAAACCAACACAGAACGGGGGGACCAAAACCGTTAGAACGGCATGCAAGGGTAGTTCGCATAATTAATACTATCACGAAGACTGGCACGGGGTAAGAAAAGGCTAGTGCTGAGCGTGATTGCTAATAAATATCAGGAAATAAGGGTCCTCGTGCGTCTCAGCTGCTGATAAAATAATTCTGAATGTCGTGTTTAATAACGGTGTTGGTGGAGTCACGCTAACCTTAAACGCACCACTTAATCAAGGTCATAAACTTATCTTTGCCAACGGACTCCAGTGTTAATGAATTTAATGAAAATAATAATAATAACAAGCAATGTATAGACCTGTATGTTTATTGCATTTTATCAACCCTCAAAAAAACAATTTTCACTACCTTTATAATCACCAGTGTTTTAATGTTATTTATACATATATTAATAGGAATTATTAGTAGAAATCAACTAAAAAGTTTTCAAATAATGTTAGGGAACTAATTAATTAAGTAAATATCCTTTTTAAAACGATGCCCAATAAAAAAAACTTATAATTTACAAAATTCTTCAAGCACCAAAAGCATATAGGACGGTTAAATTACACAGAGATAAGAAGCCAGTTAGAACTGTGGTTTTATATGTATGTCAATACAACGAATAATAACACAAAATGAGTTTCATTTGATTTTAGGAATTTTGAGAAAAATTTCTTTTATCTTTTATACATTTATAATAGATAGATCCCACAAAATAAGGGTAGAAACAATTGTTACGAATTATCAGTTATTTCGGTGTAAAATAATTAAAATTTGGTCCTTCTATCCGGATCTGTCCATCCAAAACAATCTTAGTTTAAAATTGTCAATTATTAAAAGTTTATAATGATATGATCAATATCTTTGATCATGCAAAAATATAAAACAACATACATATTCCATAAAATACGCATTAAACAAACCACTTTTTACTTTTCTATATTGGATTATATTAATATTCCTTCAAATAACTATTTCTTAAATTTTAAATAACTAATAAACTTTAGTATTAAGGTGAAGTATATAACCGTGAGACACATTGGATGTAATCCGTGTAGGGTGTTTTTCAAATTTTTGCCTTAGCAAATAAAAAAGAAATAGTGACAGCAATTTAAAATAATCCCATTAAATAGACGATTAGATGCGAAGGAGCAAATGTGTAAGGAATTTCCCGTCTTTGTATCTCTCTATAGGAGTTGATTAGTGTTTATAACAACCTTCATTAAAACTTTGATTAATAACCACTAAATTGAGTGTTAAATTCATTACACAAAGTGAATAAATTGAAGATTAATTAACCATTGATAATTTAAACTCGCTAGGCCGTGGCTTAACAAGGTTAAAATTTACATTTGAGGACGGAAAGCACTTTACAGGCATAAACACAATTAGGAGGGGCGAGCTGGAGCTCTCCCAGCCCTGCGCTAAAAGAAGGGGGGGCCGATGGACCCGCTGATGGAGCTCTAACGGTGCTGCCTCATCAGAAATAAGAAGGGTCGGCCGGAAGTGTCAAGTGCACGCGCACTTCCGTCTGCCAGCTGCCCAAGCACCATATATCAATCAACTCTTTCACTAATCTCCGACAAAGAAGCAGTTCGCACATTTTCCCCTAATTAACCGCAGTCAAGGAGCATGTATTAGCCATTCTCCAATTCTCTCGGGATTATAGACACCTTGCTCTACATGCCTCAACACAATTACTCACAAAATACACGTAATTAGTCCGATTATTCCGCACGTCCTTTC
Organism: Hermaeophaga mercurialis; assembly: GCA_951812935.1. Classification (NCBI taxonomy): domain Eukaryota; kingdom Metazoa; phylum Arthropoda; class Insecta; order Coleoptera; family Chrysomelidae; genus Hermaeophaga; species Hermaeophaga mercurialis. The sequence continues at coordinate 28,740,094 of OX638361.1, read as the reverse complement.
TATTCTGCTTTCCATAACGCTTATTATTTAACTGGAAATTGTTAAAGTAAATTAACAATAATTTGATGAAGTTTAAACAAATTTTCATCCAATATTCTTGTCGGGGTCGAGTTATAAAGCACGTCCTTTCTGTTCAGCTTTTCATAACGCTGAATTATAATTAAATGAAAAAGTAAAACAATAACTATTTAATGAAGTTTAAAGATTTTTTCATACAATATTCTTGTACTGCTTAGAGTGATATCTACACTTAAGTAGTTCAAATAAAATTTTGAATTCCAAATGAAAATTTTAAAAATAGTCTTAAGGTTTTAAATGTTAGTAAAATTACAAAATATATAAAAGCTTTCTATTAAATTTAATGACATGATTTTTACTTTTCCTTTCCATGAAAACTTCATCTGAGACTCATTAATTAATTTGTTTAAAACAAGTTAAATACTATTTAACACATTTTCCTTCATCTGGAATTTTCTTCAAACAAATTTGTGCACTAATATGACAAACTTCGTAGTCTAACAGCTGTCTCAAAGTCGACCAATCAAAAATCAATTAGCAATTATACCATATACCAATTAATAATTACTTCAACCATACACCCTTTTTACATGCTCCAACTAACAAATTCGCAGTTGTGTCTCACTAACTCTAAGTCAAAGTTGTCTCCCTCGATCAAGTAAAAAAAGTCAGTTGTATTGTATTGAATTATAAATGGTATTGCTCAATTTGTTGTTATCTTTCACTCTTGTCACCTCACTAAATTTAACAGCTCACCAATAAATATGTGAAATTTCTCGTATAGTTTAATTTTCGACAATCACAAGTTACATTATCTATTAAATCGTACAATTACTTTGATGAATGTTACTTTTTATAAACAAATGTAGTTTTAATTTCTAGTTACTTTTATTTTATATTTGAGCTTCACTGTCTTTATCTTCAAATTAAAGCAAATATTTAGTGTGTAACTCTAAAAATACTCAAAGAATACTAGAATTTGACCTCTAATATAAAATTAGGATCTAATAATGTAGTTTTACCTTATACGTGACATACAAAAAATTTTTGCTTATTAAGTCAGTTAACTAAGAAAGCAAAAATGTAAGTTGCAATAAATCATATCAACAATGTTCATTGATGTTTTAAAAGAACTCTATAAATGGTGCACACATAACTCTAAACCAAAACTTAACTAGGAGTTGGGCTGCGAAACTGCAAAAAATGTTGTCATTCGAAATACATTGTCCAAGCATGAATTAAATAAAATAGAAGTTATTACCATAATTATCTCCATTACCATTTCAAAGATGATTTGGAAAGAACGAAAACTTCAAATTAGCTATTCGAAAGAAATTTTGTCATACTTTTTCGGTTTCAGAATATTTGCTAGTTATGGTTAAGAAACCACAAAATAAACTTTTTATCAGAAAGCTGCTCAAATATCCTTTTTAGGACTGGACGTTTCCTCCGGGATTAATAGCAGTCCTAAGCAAGGAAATATAGAAAAAAGAAGACAGACAGATCAACATAGGTTTAGCTAAGAGATATTTTTGCAAAACTATAGAAAAAAGATTAAATACCTTTAAGAACAATCTTCATGCTAACGGGAATCTTAACCGGATATTTTACGACCTTTATAAAAACAGCGCATGTTATGAGAAGAAGGGGTTGAAATCTCCCTATACTTATTTTTGTAATATGTAACACCTTGGTGTCTTTTTCTTCTTTTCTGTTATAGTCTTCACTGTTTCTTCACTATATTGCCATAGCCCTGTTGTCATTTTAACCAAACAAAGGTTTAGCTATCCTGGAACATCCTCTTACTCTTAAATTATCTTATAGAATTAGATCAAAACATTTACTATCACACCATTTTTGTATTGAAGCTATTTAAATTAAATTGAAATTGAGCTTATTTTAAATTTTATTGCCAATTTGAAACAAACTCAAATTAGTTTTCGTAGAAAAGTTTTGGTAATGCAAACACATCGTCCAAGCAGGAATTAAATGGGCATGACTTCGAACTTATTTCCTGTCTTTCCATTACCATCTTAAAAATAGGAAGAAGAATTTAAATAAAAAGTCAAAAGACATTCTGTTATACTTTTATAGATTTCTGGACATTGGGAATCGTAGGTAATGATTTAATTAGATAAACTCTTTTAAAGAAATGGGTTGAAGCATCCTAATATTGATAGTAGTACTAGACAGATAACGAGGAAGATCTAAAGAGGCTAAATAAAAATATTCTTGCAAAATTACAGAAAAAAGATACTGTATCAGCTTTTTGTCCATGATTGGAATTTGGAATAAATTAAGTAAATCAAAATTGAGCCCATTTTAAACTTTATTGCCAATTTCAAACAAACTCGATTAGATTTCCGGAAATATTTTTCTTTTAAAAACATGTCATGGCTGTATAAGAGACGCGGCAGGAGGCATGATAGGAAATGAAATGTAATTTAATTTAAATGTTTAGTGTTTGATTCTGCAAGTACAAAGCAGTCCCCAATTGATTTTGTGAACTGTTTAACATTTGTGAGAAGGAACAGATGTACGAAGTACAACGATTATTAAATTTTTGTTCGTGCAACTTAACAAGCGTTTATTCGCCCTGCTTAATATCAAAAATTATTTTCTTGTCTGACGTTTGCAGCAATAAATATGGAACCATGGGAATCAAATTTAATTTACAAGAATCTGATTTAAAAAGTTATTTTTAGCCATAGTAAAATTATCTGCTGTGTAGCAACCATGTAGTCTTTTTCAAAACAAATGAGGGAAATGTCAACCATATTTTAATCTGTGAATGATAAAAAGTTGCTTAATTTTGGAAAAGTTACACAAGTATTTAACAAACAAATAAACTTAAAAATATCTATTGTTTTTGCAGAATTTTATAGACGACTTGAAGCAAATACTTTGATATATATCTACATGTAACCAGACACATTTTAACAATACTTTTTCACCAAAAATATTTTCAAATCTAACTGTTATTTCCTATGATTTTCTTTGTTTGAAGTCCTACTTGAAACGAGGTGGCCGTAAAAGATGAAAATTGAATACTCCTTTCCTTGATAAAAAGAAAAATCGAAGTTTGGAGTTGAAATTTGTTAACGAAATATACGAGAGGCAGTAAAAAGCGGGAAAAGCGCAAAGAGCAGGATCATCGACTGCGATATAAGTGTGGGAAACGAAACAGGCGTGAGGCGACCACCCAGAAAATTCGTTTGTGAGGCAAAATGGAACAGGGTTTTTCTAGAGACAAATGATGTGGGGTGATGTGTATCCATACTAATGTGCTCTTTTCTGAGATCTTTACCCTCGGTTCTGCCCTTTCAAAACCCACATAAAATTGTTTCAACAACATTCAATTTAACGCCATTATCTCAAGTAATTTGTTTTCGTTTTTCTCTCTTGCCTTTTTTATTTCGTTGATTTTTCCATTATCGCTTTTAAAGCGTACCTTGAAGTTAGAACGAAATAAAAATATTGCTAAATCTGATTGGACAGCACTATACGTATATTTTCCAATTAGTTACAATTTTTGCGTACAGGTGGCAGGATTGGCCTGTGATTTTTTTAAACAAAAATAGAATAATGCTGAAGAAATATAATATTTTTTTTATCAAAGATTCTTTGTGAATGTTTAAACGTTGTGAATTTTACATTATTTTCTAATTTTGAATTATTAAAGAATATTGTTGAAACGAAAAAGTGCATTATTTATTTTTTGCGAAACACTTTTTGTTGAATAATGATATTGTTGTCAAGCCTACAGTTTTACAAGGGGCGCATATACCAGAGGTGAATTCCTACTTCTAGCGTGTAAAATTGTTTAATTTATTATTTTTCTGAATTTTTATTCATACTTATTGTGAATTTTTAATTACTTTAGGTGTGAACACATCAATTCCAGTGACTTTTCTTATAGTTACAATTTATCCATATTGTTCAGTGACTGATTTTAATGATTGCTTCTTATTCTTTTCTTGGTTTTTTATCTTCATTAATCCTTTAAAATGCCATTTACACACTACTTCTGTTTTAATTCCACATTTTTTCTTTCTTTATAAAGAGGAAAATTATTTTCAAAACATCACGACGTGCTTCACTATAAGATGAATTATATAGGTGAGTCGGATATATAAGAAGTCTGTCAATTAAATACCAAAACATATTTTTTTAAATTTTTATTTAAATAGAATTATAATTTAATATTTTCTTAGAGTGGTTTTTCGATCTTGAGAATAAGAAAATATCATATACACTCGAGTCAGAGAGATAAATCGCTGATGAGCCAGAGGAATGTTCTTACTTTACTAAAATTGTTCTGTGATAAGGCGCGTTGTCGTCATGCAACACTCACTCAATTGTTCTTGATGTTTGGTCTCATACGCAGACCCTTTTTCAAAGTTTATTAAGAACTTATTGGTAAGACTGTTGGTTAACTGTTTGACTTCTACGGATACTGACCGAGCTATCATAAAAGTTTTGGAGAGGTTAAACTTTGCTATTCCATGCTCTATAGCTTGATATCCGGATTGTACTCAAATACCCAAATTCAATCACCATTAATGACTTATTCCAAATAAATAGATATCATTCTTAATCAATTCTAAAAAGTTAAGGTACCTTTCCATTCTAACGTTCTTTTGGTCTTATATAATTTTTCTCATGAAATTTGAAGACCGGTGATGAACCCACGATCAGAACGCACAATATCCCGGATTCTGTCAACAATTTCATCAATTGTTGAAAATGATAATTTTTACAATATTTTGACAAATTCTGTGCGGTGTTCATAGAGACTCGTACCGTCGGTTGAAAAACTGTGTGCGGCCGTCTAAACGTAGAGCTAAAAATATTGAAGCCGCTCATTGATGACAATCTAAAAATATCATTTCAGTAGTGGCCCAACAAACAAATTTTTCTTATAGCACATGCCAAGTCATTCTAAAAAAATACTTAAACTGTTATTGATACGAACTGCAATGTTTTTATTATTTTATTATCCAAGAGTGGTAAAATTTTGTCAATGGTTACAAAATAATCTTAACAATGAGGATATCCTTAATCCTCATTTTATTATTGAAGAACATTCCATCCCCAAAAAGTTGGTGTTTGGGTTGGAATATGTCCAAGAAGATTGGTGATACCATGATTTTTTACAAGACACACTGTTGCATAAAGTTTTTGCTGGATCGAGGAGAAAAGTTAGTTTGTGTTTAGACATAAATGGACATCATTTTTAACAATTTCTATAGTTTTATGTAAATTTTGATTATGAAATCGGTATTATATGAATTATATGTATTAATCAAAGTATGATACTGCAATAGAACGTCATAACGTTGCTCTTATTTCATTAGAGAAAACATTATCACGGACAGTACTAGCGTATGTAATTATCCTTAGCCACTTTTAATTTTAATCTCCGACCAACCATACAAGGGCGAAAATAGTCACTCGATAATAAACATTCATGGACTTTTTCGAAAAAATTAGATTTGGAATCGATAATCCGTTTTTAGAGTGCAATTTAAAAAACGAAAAGTTAATAAAAGGAAACTTTTATCGAAAACTCGCCCTTTTCTAGAAAATAATAAAAGTACAATTGTTTTAATAAATACCTTAGATATTAAAATTTATATCCGAAATTAAAAAAAACTCTGATTTAAATTTTACTGAAAAACTAATCAATTCTGGGTTCCTGCAAAAAAAGAAAACTGGTCTAAAGAGCTTAGAAGCGATCCCATCTTCTATACTTTCAAACCATTTGAATATTAGAAGGATTCATAAAGTAGTTACGATTTTGTTAACAAAAATTGTTTTAGATTAAGTTTGTTTAAATATATCCCAATACTTTTGAAATACCCTGTATATTTATGATATTAGACAAAAAGTGCATAAAACATTTCGTTAAAAACTGTTATAATATTAAAAGTACATTAACATACATGACTTGAAGAGGACCTTGAGTTATATTGAAAGTTATTACCACTCGACTAATTTCATAATGACTTCAAGTTATTCGTACCAAAACATTTGAGTCGTTCAACCCTAAGATATATTGATCAAACATTCCAGCTCAGTGATTAAGGATAAAAACCGCCCATCATTATTTCATCAAGTCCGGAGTTAAAAAATTGAAAATGCGCTCAAAGTAGCAAAATTGAAGAAGCTCTTGAGATCGTCGCACCTTTGAAAAAGCCGGCCAGTGAAGTAGACACCCTTTCATTTAGAAGCCCTTTAACGGTACAAAGGGGTTTTGTTAAGGTCCATTATACAACAATTGCCAATACGTTGTGAATGTGTTTGTATCAAGTCGATTACGTTTTTCATATTTGGTGTTTAGGGCAGTGAAGCGCGAAACTGGCGAGACCCACAACCATTATTTGGTATAAACTGTTCATTGGGGAACTTAAATCCTATTGTGCCTTTAGTTCGAACAAAGTTTGTCGATTGCATTTCGTAATTACGTTCTGATATGAAAGATTAGACCGTTAGGATGATATGGATCTAACCTTGTGCTGATTGTAACAATACCTAATTGGAGATTAGAGCTTTTTGTACTGTTGTACTTTTGTGCATTTTTTTATTATAAAATGGAACGAATAGCTATTTATGTAGCAAACTTATTAAGTGCTCGTTTTAGTAAAGGGTGAAAAGAACTACTGTAAAAGTCTGCCTAGAAGAATCATAGCCTTTTTAAAAGATATTTTAATAGTAGCCAGGTAGTTCCATTAAATTTTAAAAATGTCTTCAAGGTGGTGGACCTTCATTGTAGTCAATTTAAGTAGCAAATGGGGAGCTGCTTTTTAGCACCATAAAGTTATTAATCTTTTTAAGTTAAAAAATAGGTAACAGGTTCGTAGCATTTACTTTCATAAAGTTGCGGTTTCTATAATATCTGTTCCTGAGACCAAATGTGTTGCTTGAGTACGCTCGATGGGAAATCTTTACCCACTATTGAGAAAGAACTAGCCTTGATATACGAGAATTTCAAAATAATGTCTTCATAAAAATAAATAAAATAAACTTATCTTAAATATTCAGGATTTTTTCTTCCAAATTATTCATAAACATTTTTGCTGGAATTGGTGAAAATAAAATAATTTTGACTAATATACAAATTAAACAAGTTTATAATTTCCAAGTAAAACTTGGTTAATGTTTTTTCTTCTAAGAATTTAGTTACCAATGGTATACATTTAAAGTCATTTTTAAAAATATACGACAAACTAATCAAATGAAGCTCATTTCTACTAAATAAATACTACATAATTAAATTAAAAACCTAAAAAATCGTAAACGGCCACAGTTTTTTTGTTTTTGTAATTAGTATTTATTTCTTTGTATTTTCTTTTTATGATAAAATTTTTTCCAAAATTCCTAATTCTCGTAAAGTAAAATTGTTCCAATCAATTTTAAATAAAAAATAAACAAATATGACAATATCCTGTTCCTCTTTTCATTTTTTCCCCTGCGTCTCTAAATTCTATCTAATTATTACAATTTTAGCATGATATTTGATATGCGAAAAATTTTTGGTTGATCTTTTCCTTACTTTTAGAAAAACATACGGATTATGGATTGAAGAATTTCTTTCCATAATTCCATCAGTATTAACTATCTCTAATTTTCTATGCCCTTACTTTAATTACGATTTTTCAGTAGAAATATTCATTAACTCTATACTTTGTCCTTTAGTATTTTTCTTAAAATATTCTTTTGTGACTTTTTATCTGACAAAATTTCACCTTTTAACAACCTTTTTTTGTTTTTTCATTGCGTCTATCCCTTTTTTCAAAACAATCAATAAAATCTTTAAACCAACAAAATCACAAAATAATTAATCTTTTTTTTAGTAATAACATCTATTTTCAATAAATTCATAAAATTAACATTGACATATTATGTAAAATAAAATTAAGTTCCAATAACGAACACTTTCGTGTAAATGAAGAAATTTACTGAAACACAAAGAAAATACCACAATATATATGGAAAAAACACGTCAGTTAAAAAGCATATTATGAACAATTCAGTCAGTAAAAAAATGGGCAACATCGAAAATCTAATAATTCAGATAACACAATGTTGATTTTGCAATATTAAGTCAAAATTTTCATTATTCTTTCTCGTTCTGGTTTCTCTTCGAAATTCACAGTCAAATATAATGATTATTTAAAATTAACAAGAGCAGCTGCGCATGAAACTTAACTAGAACGGGAAAATAACTTTTCAATATTAACACAGAATCTGCAGTATGTACGTAAAACTATTTGTATTTTCAATCCAAATATTCATTGAATAAAATATACGTTTTAATCGTGTTTATTAAATTTGGGGAAAACTTTTATATTTTTGCAGGAATGTTACATGACAACAAACATTTAAAAAAAAATTAATTTATGTAAAGTTTCACCTGTAAAATATAAATATTTAAAATCGACATAAACGTGATGAAGAATATTACAACAAAAAGCTTTAATCTTGTAAATATGTATATGTAATTTAAATTTCCCTCAATTGTAAGGCACACACACAGCGTTGCTGCTTCATCAGCTAGTTAATAGCAAAACAGTAAGCCATTGATATTTAATTATTTTTTTAATAAAGAAGGTGCTTCCTAAAGCTTTTCCATTTTGTATTGAAAAGATCACTAAACTATAAAAAATAATTCCGCGTTCAGTCAAAACAGACATAAAGGCACCAAAACAAAAATACAATTTTTAAGAAACTTTCAAAGAAAAAAAATGTCACTGAAATATCTCAGCTTTATTGGAGATTTGTTGAAAAACTCAAACTTTCTGTTTTGTTTTAGTTTTTCTGTAATTATAACTTTGTGCGTTCAAGAAAAAACCGTTCCAAACGTGAATTATTTCAGCGCATTTCCCAATAAAATGACATCTTTATTTCTATTTTTTTTTTCTAATAATTTCTATTTTGTCACAGAATTTTTTTAACAATGTTGAACAACCCCCTTAATATTTTATTTCTAAGCTAAGGTGGTTTCTTTATAAATCTTAATAAACATAATTAAAATACTACATAAAATTACTACAATCAATACACTTATGTGCTTTCGATTCTATAGTAGGTACTGTATAATTTTAAACAGAACTAGAAATAATATAGGAAAAGTGTGAAACAATACAAATTTACCGAGTAAACGAGTTTTTCTCTAGCTGAATTAATTTAAGTCCTATTCATGAAGTTAATTTGCTTTGAAATGGTTCTCGTTACCGTCAAGATGCCATAATTTAAATCCAGAAAAAGTTAATTTATTCCTTTGCTTACTTTACACAGTTGAATCTAACTAATAAGTTAATTTGGAAATTAATTTCATTCATCTCTAGAAACGCGCCGCAAATAGACATGTTGATGAAATTAAAGGAGTTGCTTAAAGTCTAATAATAAGCGTAGAAAACAATGGTTGAATTTAAAAAAATAATAAATGCTCTTACGAGTCTCCCAAAACTACACCCATCACAAAAATATCTATATTTAAGATCAAGTTTCTCTAAGTTTTCCTTTCACTTTAGTTTGGCATCAATAAAGCAATTACTAAATGACTTGGCTGAGTCCTCATCAGAGAAAAAATACACACGTCAAAAGTCTTGGACCCCCACACAGTTTGGTTTAAGAAATATTTTGATAGAAAAACAAAATATATTTAAAAAAGTATATTGTTTTCTGAAGTTATTTTTTGTGAAAGGAGTATTTTCCACAAACTGGGATACTTAGAAAATTAAAAACTAACGAATGTGTGAATTGTTGACAAAATGTATTGAAGCAAAAAAAGTAATGAAACATGTTGCACACTGACTAATAGTCGGTATGACCTCCTCGGCGTTGCAATAACATATTGACACGTCTGTGCATTGAAATAATCAAGCGGTTGATAGTGTCTTGTGGAATATTGTTCCATTCCTCTACCGCCGCTATGACTAACTCATCTGCAGTCTGGGGTGTGTTGATTCGATTGTGAATGGCTGTAGCAATGTAATCCCACATGTTTTCAATAGGATTCATATCAGGCGAGTTGGCTGGCCAATTCAGTCTATTGATATGTCATGCTTCAAGTGCATCCTGAACCCTTCTTGCGCGATGTGGTCGGGCGTTGTCGTCCATAAACACAAAATTTTTGCCTAATTCCTTTCCTATGGGATAGATAATGGGTGTAATAACTTGTTCGACGTAAATTTGGCTGGTCATATTCTGTGGAATGCGAATTAATGGGGTACGGCGGTTAAACATTATTCCCCCCCAAAACATTACGGTACCCTCTTGATAGGGAGCAACTTCGCGGACGAAATTTAGTCTCTGTTGACGACCTGGTTCTCTCCATACTCTTTGCCGATTGTCATCACTCACCAGACCAATTCTGGTTTCGTCTGTAAATAACACCCACCTCCACTGCTGCAAAAGCCAACCCCTGTGCTCTCGCGCCCACTGAAGACGTGCTGCACGATGTCTTGGAAGTAGAGTGGGGACCCGTAATGGTCTTCTAGCACGTAAATTTGCATAATGGAGTCGTCTTCGAATTGTAGGTGTCGATATAACACGGCGAAAGGTACCCTGAAAGTGACTCCTAAGAGCTGAAGCTGAAGCTGTGCGGTGTCTGCGGGCATATTGCACCAAATAACGATCCTCCCTTTCGCTAGACACTCGAGGACGTCCACTACGTGGTCTGTTTTCCACTGTATCAAATTCTTGATATCTATGTACTATTCGCACAACAGATGATCTAGGAATGCCTAAGATTTCCGTTATCTGATGATTAGAGTGTCCTGCATCGTGTAAAGCAGTAATTCTTGCTCGAATAAACTGAGAAAGTTCACGTCCTGGTTTTATAATCCACAAAAATGAAAAGAAATAATACACTAGTCACTTGGCTGAATATGCTATAACTGCCAATATTTCTAAAAACATTGATAATAAAGTAAGGATTAGTTATCGACATCTTTTTATTGCCTTTTTTGTTCCTTAAATACATGTAATTTTTTACCACAGTAAGAAAAATAACTGGGTTTAATCAAATCATTTGATATATAGGGGGTCCAAGACTTTTGACGTTGTGTGTATTTTCCAGGGACATTATAATTAAATTAACTAGTTTTTATCTTACACAAACAGATTCTATTTCAATTAAACATCTAATTTTTCTAAAACATTTTTATTTGTTTGGTATATTACAAATAATTATTTGTATATTACTGCTTCAAGCAGACTTAGTAAGAGTAAAAAACCCCACAATTTTACCTAATGATTTTATTTAGTATTTGTAACTAAAGCACAAAAATAAGCATGGCATACGCAATAAAATGTTTATTTAATTATATGATATGCTGTTATCAAATGAATACTTCCTTCAATAAAAAAAGAACTTATTTCAGTTAAGAGAAAATTTCAATCAAGTAAACTAATAATTAACTTAAATTTTAATAAAAATCACTATAAGTTTATCTTATACTGTCACTTTACTGATATAACCGTATCCAACATACTATATTATTCTTTCTACCATACCCCTTATCCTGATGGTACACCCCATGGCGACTCTGCCTAATTATTAGAAATACCATCTCACACCATTAACTGTTAAAAAATCCTAAACTTAAAATTCAAGCAACAAACAAAAGTTAGCTAATTGTTCTGATAGCTGTTAAGCGATGATCCAGAAGAATTTGGCAACGATCCAGGAATTACATCGACCAACATTATTACAATAGATCAACAAGGATTCTAAAACAGCACATTGCACATTTAAGGAATACATTTCACATCTATCAGCAAATGATTACACATTGTGGGAGGCACTAAAAAACTAAAAAGATCTCAAATCTCTGTACCCCTAATACGAAAAGCGAATTGTCAATGGACCAACTCAGGCAAGGAAAAAGCCGATACTTTTGCTGCTCATTTAAATAGTATTTTTGAAGTCGACCTAGCAAATCTAGACCATAAAGTAGAGGAGTACATTAATCCACCCTGCCAAATATATCTTCTTATAAAATCCTTCTCGCCCACAGAAGTTGGAAAACAAATAGATTTACTAAAGCTCCAGACTGTGGCCACAAATATTGACGTGACTTCCCCGAAAATTAATTTTTATATTAACAACCATCTTTACTAGTATGCTGGGATTATAGTATTTTCCCACAATATGAAAATATTATTATGACCACACACCAGGAAAACCACCGCATGATTCAAAGTGGTATCGACCCATTACTCTCCTATTCATTATAAGCAAAGTTTTTGAACTACTACTCTTTCAAAGACTTTATGAAGATCATGAATTTCTAACACTGATACCTGATCATCAATTCAGCTTTCCAGAATACCATTAAACAACCCAACAAGCAATCAAACATCTTCCCTATAAAGTCAGGTGTTTCTCAAGATGGCGTCTTGTGATCGTTGCTATTCCTCATCTATACTAGTAATATTCTAAAAACTAACGACACCAAGATCGCTATGTTTGCTAAAGAAATAGTAGTTCTTGCAATAAATAACGATCCTATAAGAGCTTCAGAAACCTTACAGAACTACCTTCTTTAAATAAATGGAACACTTAATGGAAAAATCAAGGTGAATCAAACGAAGTATGTCCAAGTAAACTTTACGACCTGCTCATCTTTAATTATTAACAATGTTAAAATATTTGTAGCTACAGAAGCTACTTTGGCTTTCATCTCCACCAAAGAGGAGAAAACGTATATGAACTAAAACAACTCAGATGGATTTAAAATTTAAACAAATGTATTGACTCATAGACCATCAAAATTATGTCTAAATAACAAAATAATATAAAGCTGTCCTGAAATCCAAATGATCTTACAGAATTCAGCTCTAGCGATGTGCCAAGCTAACAACGGTAAATATCATTCAATGATCCAAAACTCTAAAACAAATACCCCAAATTTATATTAGTAATCGGACCCTGCACGATGACTTAACAATACCCTGTATCACAAGTGAAATTCAGCTAGACAGAAAAATATAGTTTTAACACATTGACTGCTTAGCTATAAATCTTAGTATTCTTAATAAACATGAAACAAATATGGAATAATCTGAAATTACAATAATGCCAAGAGGTGATAATAATTCATAAGTTTAACAAAATAAACATTGCCTTTTGAGGATAGTCAATACTATATATAGTAATAAGAGACTGGTTTGACTGGTTTATCTTACTCGAAGACATTTATATACAAACCCTTAGCTAGCACCATATCGTAGATCCTGTAATGGAATTGAAGAGATCTACGCATTCTAATTGGATTGCCTAGAAGACATTACCACCTGATGAAGTTAAGTCTGAGTCATACATCGGAAGTCATTTTTACGGCACGGAGGACGAAACGGTGGATCACATTTTATGCTTCTGTTTAGCCCGGAAAATCAAAGATTCCAAATATTTGGTTTCATACAACTGGCGCCTAACGACAACAATTGACTCGTAAGAAATAGTGGATTATATAGAGAAAGGCCAAGAGAGACTTAGAGCAGAAAGCTATATAGAGAATTCTTTCTTAAGTTGCGACCCTCTATTTCTCGTATTATCGATTTTAATCAAAATTTAATCTGACCTAACAATTTTTTTGGTTGGATGAACGTTTTAGATTCTTTAAAAATATTTATCATTTGTCATATGCTAATTGTAAATTGAAATATTTTGGAATTCCCCCAGGTTTTCGTTTATTCTTTTTTCATATTTTTATTTAATGTCAATAGCCTGATGAAATAAAGGTAGATAATGTTACCTTTGTCGATTTAAATTGAAATAAAACGTAAGGCCATTATACTGGGAATACATTACCAAGAATTTTACGATTCTGACATATTTCTCGAGAGACTAATGCCATGATACGGTATCAGTGTTTGATTAAGCGTAGAGAATGGTTATAGCCCGCTTTTATTGCCCTTCTAAGGGATTTTATTGAGGGGTGAAATTGATCAACGCTACGTTTTGAGAAATAACACATGTTTTTTGCCATTAATAATTTCCAGCACAATGCTTTAGGTTAATTTGAGTTAAATTTTGCGGTTATAAGAATTAGAGGGTTCAGTAAAAGAAGTTTACACGATACATCTACTGCCTACTGAAATAATTATTTTACGATAAAAATAAAAAAGCGATTATTTATTTTTATAATTGCTGTAATTAAGGATCAGTGTAATGCATGTTTAATAAAATATAGTTTTCATTATTAAATCTTTTTATGTAAATTAAAATAAAAATATATCCGTACTTTTATCAGTCAGTAAAAAAATGGTAAAAGGTATTGACAAAACACTTTCAATCAATGGTGCAAAATTGAATCTAACTAAGTATGACAAGCAAATGTTACATAAATCTCATTTTTCCCGATGTGTGTTTCGACGTTGGGGTCCTATTAAATGGCCCGTTAGATACCCCGACTAAAAAATTTTAAATTTATTTTTGCGGGATTTCTTAAAAACATAAGTATAGAATGAAAAACCCTGAAACTTAAATTTGAAAATTAAAATTGGACGTGAGATAAAAGCTATATCATCAAATTTGCTTTAAAATTATATTCGTCATTTTTGACGCCGTATTTTTTTTCTTTTTCTTTAAGCTGGAAATTAGTCATCCTCGTAAAATGACCAAATAATAAAAATATAGTTTCGGATGGTCTCTCTCTCTCTAAATATATATATATATATATATATATATATATATATATATATGTAGGTATATATAAATAATCTAGCTTTAAATTGAACAATGATTGCTATGTGCAAGCACTTGAATAAAATAAAATTGGTTAAAACAATATAAGAATATTTTCAATGATCTTTTTGTAATATACATAATATTTAAACTAATCGAAATTCTGTAAATTTATTCGAAATTGTTAATCAAACTTTGGTCACTGTTTAGAATGTAAAAATTTAAAAAAAATTTAATTGTAACAAAATTAAAGTAATTCATTGTAAAACGAATTAGGTTTGATTATATCTAAAAAATGAACTAAATTTCAATTTACAAATAAATTATGATATCAAGATGTAAGTGAAAACATCATAAATTAATTATAATAGTTAATTCTTTAAATACAATCAAAAATAGGTGAAATTCATATTCATATTTTTTTGGAATATTTGGACAATCGAAGTGTGAAAAACTTTATTTGGGTCAACGCCCATAAAGTGACAGCCATTTTGAAGTGACACATGGGAAGAAGATTTGGACTTTTACTTCAAGCACAAGTGGTAATAGTTAACGATTTAATTTTTATTTTATTCACTTTTCCTTTGTTTTAAAATAAATCTAAATAATTATATTGTTTAAAATTAAGAAGTCATTTATACTGGACATAATCATAAAATAACACAACATAAATACAATTAAAATTAAACTCCTCACAACAAAATATATATATAAAAATATATTAGCCAAATTGACGTCTTTTTATTTTAACCACATAACCTCTTAATTATTCCCATTTCCGCTTCCTAAATTTATTACGGTTTACATCCTGAATAATTAAATATTTCTATGCATCCTAATGAGTAAATAATAAATACTAATAAATGAACTGAGAATTAAAAAAGAGGAGGCAGGTATAATAAAGAGATCAAAAACTAACTACGGCACACCCGTTACTTAACATCCTGTACATGATATATGCTTACAGAAAATCTGTTTATAAAAAACATCGTCAAAAAAGGGCGGTGTAATGCAAGTAGACTCTATAGTAGGGCTATTTAATTCTCTCATTGTGAGCCGCTCTCTTTCAAGGATTCTCAGTTTACCAGGATCAAGTTTCCAGTTACTTAGATACTTACACTGCATCAGCAATAAAGTAATCCGTGAAAAATATTTCTACCTGTCTAGTTTTTACGTTATAGATACCTATTGTTAAAAATTTGGTGAATTTTAAACACACAGATTATTATTATTTTAAAATCAAATTTCCTAGCAGTTCCTATTTATTACCATATTGATAACATCACAAATTTCTGACACAAATATAAACTTTGACTTCACACCTAAAAAACAAACATAGTTATTCTTTATTTGACTTCTCCATTAACTCATTCCTGTAGAAAAAATCAAAAGCATTAGCTTGGAACCTACAAGCGTCTAATGAACACGAACACTGAACATATAATCTTTTCATGTATTTTTTACTTATTCAAATGTTATCCTTATATAAATGGTCTACAACCATATTCATAATATATAATTTCGATTTCACTATTTCATTTGCAGACACAAATACATTGTATCTATGCTACATAACCAGAAGTTTTTGTTTACAATAAGTAGTTTTTACAACATGCTGTTGATAGAAAAATGAAAATTTATATAAAAACTATACTTTCTCTATGACCGCAAACTTTGAATTTTTTTCAATAAACTTTTAAATGTTACATACTTATAAGAATATATAAGAATAAAAACAGTTTTTACATGCCAAACTCAAAACAAACTTGCTTTCCTTAATTTGTACATAAAAATTTACATGCACCAAACAGAAATGTTGACTTGTTGAAAAGACAAATTCTAATGAAGAGAGAATTTATTTGTGATCCGAAGAAGAGCATAAAATTAAAGCCGAACATGCAAATTACTCGCTTGTGACCGTATTCCAACAAGCAAGTTTGAACACGTAATTTCAGGCAATAATCTGGTGAAACAAGGAATCGCCAACCTTTGGGAACCGAGTCAAAATTAATTGAAGCATCTTTAATTAAGGACATTAATTGAGACAGCCTCCAGTCACGAAAACACGCTCAGTTTTGACGACAAAGCTCACCATAAAACGATTAAATATCAAAATGAAGACAAATTTAATAATGGGACGTCTATGGGCCTAAGGGCTGTGCACGGAGTTGCAACGATTATTTTCACCAAATCTAACAGGGACGGATTTAAACTTCATCAATATTCCCATGCCTTTAACAATTTTTTAACTATCATAACTACTAAATATCTAATTAAATTTATAGTGTTTGAAATGAAAATAATGGATTAATTTAATCTGATATAAATCAAAATTTACATACCTCTAAGAATATAAAAATATAATTAGGTTATAACAAAAATATTAATTTATTTTATGATATTTATTTTACTTGGTTATATTTATCGTTATAGGCTTCTTTAAGGATTTTATTTTCAACAAAAATATACAAATCCTATTAAACCATTAAAAAAAATATTATTCAATGAAATCCCCAATTATTTTCAATTTATTAACAATTTTGATAACATGACAAAATTCTGTCAAAAAAAGTCGAAGTTTCAACTGTTAACTTACACATATTATTAAAACACGAATATTGAACACATCACTTTCCGTCTATTTTCTACTCCTTTAACAATTCATTATTGATTATTTATTTATTTATTATATATCATTTTCTGTTCTGCTTTTTCATTAGTAAATAGAGATCCCGTATCTAAGTCACACATTTTTTTGTTTTATTAACAAGGTGAATCATAACATTTCGAAAAAACAACATCTTTCAAAATTGTTACAAAAATAACTAAAAAACGCATTGATCGTCGATTCAAAATAAAATCATACCTACTTTAGCTCAAAGCGATCTTTAAGACTCTGCCTCGAGAAAACAGAAACAATATGCAAATATGAACAAATATTTTTATGAAAGAAGAAATGGTTCAAAACGTTGTTCACTTACGCTCTTTCTTATGATCAACAGAAGTCTCGTTTAATTATGAGCATGTGATTTTGGTAAATTTTCTGAAATCAGATTATATGCACATATCTATTATATAAGCCGTGGGTAAGATTCAGCTACCAAGCAGATGGATGAACTATTCGGCAACGTTTTGCTTTTCGTTGCTACTGAGTAAATAAAAAATTCACCAAGGTAGAGATGTTGAAACGTTGCCGAATCGTACGTTAGTCAGCAAAACATTAGAATTCTTAAAATGGCTATGCGCGGAATAAAATTACATATCCTGTATGTGTAAATATTACGCTTTATTCGAGCAGTAGCCATATCATTTTTAATTTCACAGTGGACATTGTTTCGTCTAAGAATTTCTCGTATAGCTGTTATGATGCATGAGTAAAGTCCACTATAGAATTGTAGCAACTATTGCATAGAGAGATGCTACAATTATTTCGATAAAGATTATTCCCTCGAGTCCCTTGAGTATAATTATATTAATTAACAGGGCATGTTCTGCGAAAGCGTTTACATAGCATAGAGGGAATTAACTAACCGAACTGGGGATATCTAGTAATAGTACGCTAATAAGTTTCGTCGTGCTGTCACACAATAAACAAGAGCACATTGTGACAAGTTTTAAACAATTCGAAACAGCGTTGGCGGTCACGTGTCCGTCACGTGTCGTTGCAAATTACACGTCGCAAGCCTGATTAGCTGGATACAACAAAGAAGACCACGTTGACGTTGATGTGTGTAGCTACCAATTTATTAGCGGAGACCACCATTGCCGTACGTTTAAAATAGACTCTCACCCTCGCATAATAAAGGCTATTAATGTTGAGACTCGGAACCGATTATTAGGGTAGTTAACTTTGCTTTGGGGAACGATTTTTAACGTGCGATTCTATTATACCGGAGTTAATGACTTTCGTAAATAAACACTTCAATTAAAAGTTCTTTATTAAAATTTTAATCATTTTTTATTTGACACACTTGTAGACATAAGGCAGCGTAGTTATTGAAAATTCTTAGACCAACTCAATAACCTTAAACAACTTCGCTAATACCAAGGTTACTATTTTGTACATGTTTAGTCAAAACCGGGCATTTATAAATTACTAAATAGAAAAGAGGGCCAAAAATAACATACATATAAATTGGGTCCCAACATTAGTATTTACCTGAAACTGCACGCGTAAATTTGGTTGGGGCTAATAAATTATAACAGGTAATAAAATAAAACTGTAATAGTTGAATTGCACCTAACCTAACCTAACCCAACCTATGCTAATCTATCCTAACCTAATTTAACCTAACCTAACCACTTCAATCTCATAGCAACTCAAAGTAGGACGTATATAATCTCGGCATAAAATAATCCTTGTGGCCAGCTGGAATGTTTGGTATTCAATTTACCTATGCATAGGAGGGTATAAAAATACATATCTGACTTGTCGGTACCCTATTGACCAACACCCTTAAAAATATCGCAATGTTAGTCAGGGTAACAAACTGATCCAAAGACTGTCCAGCGAAGCTTTCAACTTCATTTCCTTTTAGGTCGATACACTTTTCCCAAAAAATATGATTTGTCAAACTCTTCAAAATACGCATCTGGCTCAGCAATAAGCACTTCGTTTGAAATGAATTTTTCGCGCAAGCAATGTTTTCATATTAGGGGGGAATAGCAAAAAAGTGCACGGGCCAGATCGGGCGAGTAAGGTGAGTGCGGCAGCAATTAGTAGTGCAATTCATGCAATACGTCGGTGCGTTACCGTGAAACAGCAATTTTTTCTTAATCAAATTGGACAGGGTCCAATAATTCACTATAGTACTTTCCCGTGATCATTCTTCCTGTGTGAAAAAGTCTGACGATTAACCCTTAGAATCCGAAAAATTGTTACCATGACTTTTGGTCGTCTTTGTCTTCTTCTGAAGAGATTCGCTCGGAAAAATCCAATCTTTGCTGTACAATGTTTCATCATCGATGACGACTCAACGCAAAAAATGCGAATTTCGCTTAAAGAGGTCGAAACACTGCTTCGACATTGATACTCGTTTCCAATTGTTGCCCATTATGAGCAATCGCGGCACCCATCGAGTTCACACGTTTATCATGCGTAACTTGTAAAATATTGATTGAGGTTCCGTCCGACACGCCTACGGCCTGGGCTACTTCTGCGATCAGCAAGAATCATGTCGTGGATCTTTTCAATGATTTTCTTTGTAACCTCGTCTGCCCGACAGCCTGGCCGCTCCGTATCAGAAATAGAAGTACGACCACGTTTAAATTGGTTGAACCAATATCTCTGGTGAAAGGTCCTCTTAGACAGCGTCTTCGTTTGTTTTTCTCTTCGATATTGCTCTTTTTCTATTTTATCTGCCAATGCCAACTTCCCTCAGCCAAGCCACCTATCTTCAAACATAGATACTTATTCATCGACCATCACAGTTTAATATTTGTCAGTGTTTTGTTGATGAAATTAACATGGATATAGTTGAAAAAAAAATGTAATTTTCCAGTTTTATACTTGTGGTAACACAATTTCATCCGTGGCACAAATTGTTTATCCATTCGGCAAGATAAGTCACACTTGTTAATCATATTTCTTTTCTTTTTAAGAAATATTTGTAGGACTTGACAGTTTCATGGATGTTGCCACATCAATATTATCAATATGAAGTTTCTATTGCTGAAAGACATGCCTATGTAGAATAACGTCATGTAAATACGGAATTTTGTAACAATGTGGCACCATGTAACTTTAGTTATATTATGTCGTGCAACGGAAATTTTGTTGCCAGTAGTATGGATCACTTGCAAATTTCACTAGCTACTTGTATTTTGTAACATAATAGTGTAACTCTTGCAAATATGATTTGTTATATATATTCTGATTACGTGAACAAAGTTCAATCTGTATGAAATAAACTATAAAAAAGTTCCTGAATAGGAAATAAACCCGATAAAATCAGTGTTTTTTAGTGTCCAGGTCCCACGAGGAATGCAACACAAAGCGATATTGTACCGCCTAATAACACGGCAGCAGCCGGATTGGTCCTATTATGTTCGGAGATTGTATTACCGAACCGCATTCAGATCTGCGCCTGACGTCTTGCTAAACTTGGCCCAGCGTGAAGCAAAACAGACCCTAAGACTTGTTACCAGTTGCTAAAAAACCCAAACTAAAATCTTTACGGCAATACAGAGCCGGAGTTTTCGACAATTGTCATATTTTTACAATCTTTGAACAAAGAAGTTCACCCGAAAAATGTACACAATACAACTTTTTATTTATTTTTATTTTGTGAGTCCCATTATTGGTTTCACGACATTCCTATCAAAGTATACTAACTTCTTGTCCTCTTTTGCTGTTAGAATTGAGTGTTTTATTTGATCTTCATTATTTTTATGAGATACTAAGGTAAAAGTACATAATACACAACATTGACATATGTCTCAAAAACGTGTAAATTAAACAAACAACAGAGAAGAAGGATGCAAAATAATGAGATGAAAATTTAAAGACAAATTACAGAACTAAGATTGAAGGACAGCATGCCAAAGACACAAATTAGAAAAAAATTAGGAGTGAAAATACTAGCAAAAGAAAATATATTAAGATGACCTGGACATACATATATGCAGAATGCCTAACACGAGACTAACCAAGATAGTATAGAAAATGAGGAAACTGAAAAACATTACAAAAAGTAGAGCACAAAGGAAATAAAGATATTGAAAGGCACTTAAAGGAAAGAGAACTTGTAATTTTGGATTTTTATGTTCCTGTTAATGTCCATTATTTGCACCTATTTTTTTTGCGCCTTTTCTATAATTGCACTTAGATATATAAAGTATTCTACTTCTTCTATTCATTTTCATATAAATTTAATTCAAATATTTGAAATTATTATTGTTTTTATTTTTCTTATATTAATTCTTATGTTTATCTGATAAATTTCTCAGTTTAGTACACTTATTATGTCAGACGCGATTGCCTCGTTTCTTAGTATTTCAATATTAAATTCTTCATCTTTTCCTTAACTGTATTTATTACTTTGACATCTTAGCTTCTCATAAATTCTTTATCTCACTAATTACTCCTACTACATTACAATTTTTTTAGATACTTTTATTAATTGTATTCGTCTAGTTACTGTTTTCTAAACTCTCAGTTGGATCTGCGCTTATTTTTTTATTTATTTTTTTATTTATTAAAGTTCTCTGTTGCAATAAATTATTTCTGAATTTTTTGTGGCTCCTGTTTCGAAATGCCTCTAAAGAGTTAAACGTTTTCATAACTTTATTGAATTATTTCCTATCTTCAAATTTGCCATCTTTCATTTTTCATTGTAATTTGTGCAAGCGCATGAATGCTCATGAGTATTCGTCTAGGTTTCGGCTGGGTCCTGTTCGTTAGTTTATTTTAGAACAATTCTAATAGCAGTAGTAGTAATAGAATAAATAGTACTACGACGTAATAGAAATATTGTATTTGACGTGCATCGGTTCTTGTAATGTGTATGTACATGTGTGTTTGTGATATATTGTTGATTTGATGAAATAAATAAAAACATTTCAAAATTGAATGATTAAAACGAAAAGACGCGCAAAATATTCAAAAGTACTGAAATACGTCCCTATTTGTTTTGTTTACTTCAACTAGCAGCCAAGATTTTTAAAGATTTTATTGTTTAGTTATCTCAGAATACACCAAATATAAATATGGAGAAAGAAAGATTAAGTTTTGTCTATAATTTTTAATACTTTTTTTCGGTAAATACGAACCTGTATGTAAATTCAAAACTTCAAATAATACGATGTATCAAAATCAAACATTAAACGCAATCGATATTTGAATAACTATAAATAATATTTTAAATATTGAATAATTAGATAATAATATCGTCTGGATGTACCTAAACGTACAAAATAAATAAAAAGGACTGTAATAGCCTTAAAAACTTTAACTCATTTCTAATTACCTTATGAACGATTAAGTAGTACATTTATTAAAAAAACATAACAAACGTTTAATTAAATACCCATAACAATTACATTCGTTTATCTGTCAAACTGATCTGCAAAATAATTTGTCCCTTTTTTACCAGCACATCGATTTTCTAATGTCATTATTCTGTTTGGAAAACATGATTATGTTTGTCAAGCAATCAAACTCACAACCCAGTAAAAATGTTTGGTATAAGAAATACAAATGGATTAAGCATTTTCAATATCATTACAGGTGTTTACTCAGAAAATGGATATAAAATTGATTTATACATACCTTAATTTCCCAACAAAGTATTCAATTTATAACAAACCGTTTGTCATGCTGACAAACCGAAGAAAGAAATTATCTAACCACCTGTTTGAAACCCCTATTTTTTGTCATTATTAGCTCTAATAGTCCCCAAAGGAGACAAAGTAATGCCCAGTATGACCAATCATTCTGTATTATTATCTTTGATTTATAACAAATATATTTGATTTTAGTTTGAAATTATATTGTTTTTTTAATATTATGTTTTTTGTCATTAGAGTATTGTACGAGCAATTATTCAAATATGTATGAGTATCGGAAGCATTTGTTGTAAATTGCTCAGATTCATTTTTATCGCTTATGTTATTTTCAAATGAAAATAGAATATGATCAGGTAAAGATCCAAATAAAAATAATAGTCTGTGGCATAATAGTAAAACCAAAAAAAAAAATTAAGCAACATACATTTCTCAGCACCCTCTTCATTTTTTTATTTACTCTGTTACCTTCTGATTTCTGGGTATTTTATTATCTGGCTTTTTATAATTTAAATTTTCCAAAAATACAATATGTGATCTAAAAAATTAATTCTGTATATTGCCCAAGGACAATCAAAAATAAATTTTGGTTATTTAGTGGTCGTCATGTATTTTAATTGGCAAAAAAATTGATTTAATAGATTTGAAATGAATTTAACATTACGCAACGGCTAAGACAAGGACAAAAAAATTTTCTAATTTAGCTTTGGAAAAGGTTATAAGAGATACCAATAAATTTAGTACGAAATATTTTTAAGAAGACGTGTTGTCAACATTGACAGATGATATAGACTTAATAAATAGGAGGAAAGATATGGAAGAAATTTATCGATCCTTTAAAAACACAACAGAAAAAATGGGATTAACAATAAACCAAAATAAAATTAAGTATACGCTAACAACAAAAAGACAAACAAGAACAAAAGAAAAAATATTATGAAAATCAAACAAGAAAAATTTGAAAAGGTAGTTAGTTTCAAATTTCTAAGATATCATCAACTGTTATATGTCATTTCCCTCCCTTCAATCACGTTAATCAATACAATTTAAATAAGGAAAGTACTATGTATGATACATCATTTAAAAGTAATTTTATGGGTAATTCAGCAATATGATTGTTCTTTGCTTTCTTTTTCAATTTTAGCGTCCTCTTGCGGGAACAAAAACTGTTACGTATTCCAATGTGTGATACTTCATTTGACAGCTAATTTCATTAATAATTCACATAACATAACAAAATGTAATTGAAGTAAAAAAGTATAGACGTAACATAAGATTGTTAACATTGAAGTTAAGATTAAATCGACTTAATTTAAATCGCAATCAACTAAAATAGCAAATTTATGCTACTACGTCGTGAATTAGTTGTAAAATTAAATGAACATAGGAAAAGGGTGACATCACCATTGTTTTTATTACATGCAGTATTTGCAGTTACCTTTTGTTTCTATAAACTATCATCGTCTATTATACAGTATAAAAAAATGATAATAATAATAAACACATAAAAGTTCCTTAACAATTGCAAAACTCGCTGACACTTCCTACTTCAGTTCCTATCCTCCGAATTACGAGTTGTTTGTCCAAGTTGCACTAAAAAAGAGCTAAAAAATAATACCCAAAAAAAAAGAAGCCACGAAGTTTTTATTTTTCTGATATTTCATTCAATAGGATTTATTTTGACTTGAAGATATTGTTACTAGATTTTATATTTACTTAAAATTTATTTAATTATTTAGTTACTCAATAATATTAGTTACCTCTAAATATATTCAATTTCATTTTTTTAAATGATCTTTAATCTCTATATTTTTTAAAAACGGTTAGTTTATGAAATATGCTGGGAGAGTCTAACCCTGTAAACTATTATATAAGACCCTTACTGATCTAAAGTTGTCATTGTGAGCCAACGAATGTCCACAGAAAAAGCAAAGTGTCGTTTTGGGGTGGAAGTGAACTGCAAGTAACAGTGTTTGTATGCACCCCTCTTAAAGAATTGTTGAAGACGAATGAGAAGGGAGTTCCACCCCTCTGCAGGGGCGCGATTATCCGAATTCTTAGGTTTCGGTTCTCGCAGCCATGTTGAGATGCCGTGGGCGAGCTCAAAATTGGTTCTGAACTGATGCATTAATTGACAATTTGATGGTATTCTTTGCCTGGGCTAATACCGACTGAAGCTGTCTTAAATTGACTAAATCCAATAAGAAGTTTTAGCAAACTCCCATGTTTATCGAATGCAATTTTCTCGTTGTGTTGGCAATTGTGTAACTCCATAAAAGTAAGCTGACGGCGACGAATTGAGTTTTTATTTAGTTTTCCCAATTGGATGACTCAAGTGAGATAACGACCAAAAGTTATTATGTTTGTTCGGTGCTAAAATGTTTCGCTTTATTAAAACTGGGTAATCAATTATATTAGTTAACGAGCGAAAAGTTATTTGGAAAAACTCAAATTGTATTGTTCTAAACAGAGTGACAGTAATTGAATTTCTTTCAACCTCCTATATTTGCACGGTTTCTCTAAATTAGAAAAATATTTATCAAATAAATTTCTGAAATTCAAAGAGCGGTTTGAGAGGAAAATGAAATAGTGCAATTTTTATATTCTATTGTTAAATTTACAAGTTTTGTTAAACCTTTTGATAATAGGTATAACTTGCTCGCCTAAAATTTCACTCATAAATCCAAAAATTAAGCCTTATTCCGTCAAATTTATGAAGCCAAGATATTACTTTTTTAACGTTATCAAATGAGTTTTTAAATTTACTATTTATAGTGTATTTATTGTATTATGTTTGCTGATAACCATCTATGGTTGATGCAATACAACAAATAACAAATTTTAAAAATTTAAAATTCAGGTTTTTCTTTTTACTTTAGAATTTCCGTTTCTGCTAATAAGAGAGCAGCTTCATGTCTTTCTAGAATTCTCAAAACCATTGTTGAAATTAATTACATCTGCTCATTTAAAAAAATTAAAGGCCTTAAATATCTTTTCTTTTTAATGAAATTATTCTAAAATATTCAATACTAATCAAGTGAAATTACGGTATTCATTTTCAGTTTTGGACTCAAAATAAATTATAGTGGCACATTCAGAAAAAACTAATGGTTATTTAAAACTCACAAGTGGAGCAAAATTTATTTTTGAAATGATAATCTGCCATAGCTGATAATTTATTTGTTAATAAATGTTTTTATCAAAACTTAATTGTTGCAGGTTTGGTTCCAAAATCGACGAGCAAAATGGCGACGTCAGGAAAAAATGGAAGCCGCTCGTCTAGGTTTAAGTGAATATCACGCTGCTACCCTTTCCAGAGCTGCCGGTTCCAGTCTAACCCTCCCTATGGACCCTTGGCTCTCACCACCTCTTCTTTCTGCACTTCCCGGATTTCTGAGCCACCCGCAAACTGGATATCCTAGTTATCTCACTTCTCCAATCGCAACAGATCCCGGGAGACCCCCGATGGCACATACACATCATCATTCACCAAATAATACTCCCCCTGACCTTAGAACCACCTCCATAGCCGCTCTACGTCTCAAAGCAAAAGAACATGTTGAAAATATCACTAAAGGACTTCAAATGGTATAAGTGAGTGTCTATAGTATCCGACGGAACAAATTAGATCGTAAATTTCCTACTGACTGCGCCAGTTTCAAAGCTCAAACGAAGTTTTTAGTTCAGTTTTCCTAAGTGTAATTAATCTGACGGCAAAAAATAGATCTTTTAAATTTTTAATACAACGTAAAAACTTAAAAAGACCTTAACATTTTTATCAAGTTATTAGGCAAATCTGAACACAAAGTTTCTGTTTGTGTATGTACATACTCCTGTATATTATAATGATCTTATATTGTTGTTGGACTTCTGTGACGAGTGTTGATGTTATCACTTGTAGTAGATTAATTTATATTGCCAATGGGATAGTTTGTAAATATATTATTTCCCTCACTATGACATAGTTAAGTTTAATTTATTTACAGAAATTAATTTCGTACTAAAATTTTGTTAAATCCATCATTTATGATTTTAATAGTCCCAAACCAGAATGTATAAAAAAGAGGAAATTTAGATGATAGAGGATATTGCATTTTGATGATTATTATGAGATAAGAGCCGCAAAATATGGGCTTAAATATGCTCTAACAATTTATCTGGTTACGAATAATTGATTATTAAAATGTATTCGTCTGCATTAGTTCACAAAATCGATTGGTGTGGTTTTTATTCACCTAATTTTCAAATACAAAATTTTTATAAAAAAAGGGAGTTTCTCGGAAATATAACCAGTTTCAAGAATTACAATAAATTACATTACTAGTTTAGAAAGTGATAGGGTGTTATATTTGCACATAGGAAATACTGTCAAATGAGGCGGAATCCGTGTGATCCCACGAGTGTCACTTAAATACAAGTAATATATATTATTTTTTCTATGACCACAAATTTTATTATAGTACTTTACTCATTCATAACTTAGTACATAGGTAAATAAAAACCATCAAATTTTACAAAACGCTTTTTCTTTACAAAATATAGGTTAACAGTTATATATTGATATAAGGCGTTTCCTCGAAGCACAAAGTACTATTTTCTCATGTGGTCTTAAGCATGTTGAGCAACAAATTACCTGTATTTGTGTTCATTAGGAAAATATAGAATACGTTTTTCATTTTTTATTTCCTTCATGTTGCACTTTCGGAAAAACTTCCTAAAATATTTTCTAATTATACTTCATAAATAATAAGGATGTATCGAATATTGAATTTGCCAAATATGTACCCGATTTTTATACAGAGTGGACCAAAAGTCTGGGACCAAAAGTCTGGAAACGGGCAATTATCTCGTAAATTGCTAATCCGAATTCTACAAAATTTGGGATAAGCCTATTTTGGGATACAGAGATTCGAGATTTGATAATTGCAATATTACTAGATTAGCCGTTTCTCTGATATTAGTAGTCACTTTGGTTTTTTAAATACATCACCCTGTATTTTTGGAATCATCTCTTCAATACGAGTTTAACTATATGTAACACTTATGGTTTTATGTAGTCTAGAAGGTCTTAAATAAATAAAACAGAAGTCTGGAAACGCCTAATTGTCTCGATAAATTTTGTAATACAAACTATTTTTAACTACATTAAAACGAACCATTGAAAGATTACAACATTTCTAAAATAATGATTATTTAATCAAGTGTTCAAAATGTGCTTCATTTGTGAGTTGACAGTACCCTAATCGATAGGAGAATACGTCTACCACATTTCTCCATTTATTTGAGATCTTCTAGACTACATAAAATCATAAGTGTTACATATGGTTGAACTCGTATTGAAGAGAAGTTTCCAAAAATGACTGAATATACAGGGTGATGCATTTAAAAAACTAAAATAGGCTTATCCAAAATTTTGTAGAATTCGGACTAGCAATTTACGAGATAATTGGTCATTTCCAGACTTTTCGTCCACTCTGTATAAAAACCAAATAACCTGAAGACTCCAATTTTCTTTTCTTTTAAATCCATAGTATCAATTATTTCGATTATTATGCCCTTAAACTGTAATTCAAAATTCTTATAGAATCCGTTCCAGAGTACACTTGAAGTTGCGCAGAAAGCAAATTGTGTCTTGTTTATCTTTGTCGCTTAGTAGTTTATTTCTTAATATTTGCGATGTTTTCTTATTTTAAGACGTTGGTTTGTTTATAAGTTAAAATTGTATGTTTTATTTAATTCAATGCAGGCCTCCTATAAAAAACTTATTGCTATACCAATAAGTATGTATACATAAGGGAAATTTAAAAACGTTACGCTATATAAGTTTGTATGTTAACATGTTCGCACATACGACTACAACTTCAAGTGTGCCCGTTATAAGTGAAACCGGCTCTAAATACTACTCCCTAATTAATAAATATTTCATGTAATAAGTGAAATCTGAATAACTATAAAAATCAAACAAGATTCGGTCATAATTCTCTATTCGATTTATCGATATAAATATGTTCCTATAATATATACTACTTAATTTATCTACTTTGTACGAAATATATAGTAATTTATTTTACAGAATTGATCTCAAAGCTCCTATATAGTGATTTCATGAACTTGTAAATAAATATTCTTTACACGTATATCAATATCGAAATCAATGGTATCGATATAATGTAATGTACCTTATGTTTCTTTAATGCTGTGAATTTTTGTAAATACTGCAATAAATAATATCATTTAATCTTTGTGTTTTTATTGATAGTATTCCTGTTTTTTAATTTTTGTGTATTAAAAAAACAACATCAATTTTAAATACTTCAAAGATGACAAAAATTACTAAATAGTTACATGATAGTAGAAATATCAAATAATAGAAATGTACTCAAGGAAAAAATAAGATGAAAGATTAGTTAGTAAAACAAAACCTGAAAAATAAAAATAAAAATTGAATAAAATAATAGTAGTGTTTCCATAAATAAACTAAAATTTTAAAATATTCATTATGTCTAGTCTTTCCTTTTGGTTCTTTTAGAATGAAGATATTTATAGTGAGGGAAAGAGTACTTGCCTTGACACATGGACCTTCTCCTATCGATGCCTTTTATGTAAAATAATCATGAATAAATTATAAAAATGATAAAATATTAAAAAGCAATAAGTTCGATTCAATAAACAAAATTTTTTAAGTAAGAAATGACCAAATTGGTATAGATATTAAAAAATCTATATTTTAATGCCAAAAACAAAAATATTCAACAAAAAATAAATAGATATGGTTACTATTGTCATCTACATCATCGTCTGGATGTACTCAATGAGTTCTACAATCAAAGGTAAAATAACATAAGAAAAATGTATTATACCTCGATCTCCACCTTGTCGAACGTCTAATTTAGAAGAAGCATATCCAAAGCTATTTAAAAAAATTTTGTATAATTTTCTATTAATAGCTTTTAGGTTGAGAGTCGAACTTATCTCTCTTCACATAAATTTTACAATAGAACTGCGCAAAATAAAGGTTAATAAATATCAACCTAAGGTTCATTATTAAGTGTCGAGACCGTTAATGGTTCCATCATGGTACGTAAATAATCAGACACTATACAATAATTTCAAAATTGCCTTTATTTTAGATTAAATTTATCAAGTCATAAAATGACCATATTACGAACCACTTATGTAAATAATAGTAGAGGACCTATTCAATAATAATGCATCACAAGAATACTCCAAGATCTGCTATAAATCTAAAATATAGAAATATGTGAAATAGTGCGGATAATTCTGTTTTACACAAGAGATGAATAAAAAAAAATTAAAACTGGTGAATCATGATATACTACGACGGAGAGTTGGATAAATTCGGGAATCTGGCAACCCTATTTGTATGAATCAGGTATGTCTGCGCAGATTCTATCAGTTTTATCCGATTGTTAGTCTTTTTTCGTTTGTAAACGTATGGTCATAAAGTTAGGGAGCGTATTAAAAATGAAATTAACACTAGGAAAGAAGATGCTATAACTTATTATGATTGTGGTAGTGGTTTAACACGACAACAATATATATATATATATATAAAAAGTTAGCTATCTAGGCTCATGGACTGAGTATACGTTTTTTCATTCCTTTTTATTCATTACATTTCTTGTCCAGTTCCGTATTCCTAGTTCTTCTTTATTGTGTGTGTCCATTTAGTCCTAGGTTAGCCTCTTCCTATTCTTTTACAAATTCCTCTTGTTACGACTTGTTATGTTCTCTTATATAATTGCATAATCTCGTTATCTGTACTCCTTTCCCAGATTTCTCCCACTTTATGTTTTACTAAGAAATTTTTCTCGGATATGTCTAGTGATTGTCTTTCCTTAATTTTCAGTTTCCAAGATATCCACTAGCCTTATTATTGTTTTACACAGCTTTTTATTTACATTTCAGATAATTTTCGATTTTAAGATGTGATACAAATCTCCCATATATTTTGTTGCTTTCGCTATTCCTTCTTGTATTTCAATTTCTTCTCTGCCATTGTTAGTTATGTTACTGTTAAATAATTAAACTTTCTCAAGACCGTATTGTGTTTCTTCTGTCTTCTTAGCCTACTACCATAAATTTTGTTTTACTTTTCATTTATTCTTAGTTCCCTCTCTTTTGCGACGTTTTCAAAGATTTTCGCTCCATCTACTAAATTATCTTTTGTTTTTGTTTTTTACAATACCGTTTGTATATGCCATTATGAATTTTTTGAGAGTATATTAAACCGTGTAATTGAATTTTACTTTTATTTAGCTTAGACCATAATATTAGATTGAAGAGAGTTGTTGATAGGGAATCCCCTTATTTGACCCCTCTTGTGACTTCGAACTTTTCCAATACTTTTTTATTTAATATTACCTTATACTCAGTTTTAGATAATGTCATTTTTATTAATCTTATCGGATTCACTCTTACTCCCATTTTTATGTCAGTGCCTAATATATATTTTCTTTTTTAACAGTGTCATTGTCTATTTAAAATGTACAAATAACATACAAAGGGGTAAGATTTAATCTACACTATTTCTACTATTTGTTTTAGGAGGAAAGTTTAATAAGATCACTGATCGGTTTTTCTTAAAAGACATTGTCACTGCACTATTTTCTTTTCCATTTTGATTTACTCTGTTTTTATCGCTACAGCTATTACCTTGTAAACTGTATCCATCAGGGAAATTCCTCTGTAGTCCTCAAAATTTGTTACATCTTTTTTATAATCTGGAGGACATATTAATGATTCTTTCCATCTCTTCTTTCCACACTTTTTAAATTATCCTACAAACATTTTCTTTAGATAAAGTTCTCCTGCTTCTTACATCTATACTCTAATAGCATTTTGCCAGGAGTTTTGTTGTTTAATTACCTCTCTGATTTCCTCTGTACTTGGCAATACATTTTGCTCATCCTCTTCTAAACTTTTATGTTTTCTTTTTTCTGTTTAATAACTCTTACCCTCTCCTTCCCCACTTTTTTAAACTTTCCCCTATATATTCCACCAGATTCCCTTTTTTATCTTTTTATACCTTCGTAGAAGTCCCTAATTTGTTTATTTCTAAATGTACTCTCCATTTTTTCAGTTTTTTGTTGAATGTTTGGTCTTTTTTTCCTCCTACAAATTTCTTACTTAACACAACAACAATGTAAGGAAAGTTTAATTTTTGCATTTAGTGGTGTAGCTCCGTTAAAAGTGACGGTATTATTCTGATTTAAAGAATACAAATTTGTTTGGGTTTCTATTAACGAACAACCAAGGGAAATGCGCCTACAAAAAATCAGTTGTTGGTCAAAATATTGATGCATCGAATAATTAAAAAAGACCGTCGTGTGACATAAGATGAGATTCAGTTTAAGAATTTCTCGGACCTCGATACTCGAAACATTCCATTTCGCATAATCATTTAGCCGCGAGGAAGCTTTGTTCTCGTTAAATATCGCATAATCTGCCTCTATGTCGTAAACAATAAACAGAAATCTGGGTTTTTCACTTCCCACGTTTTAGTTTTTATAATTCTATCCTCAGAAAACGAAAAATTGATTTATGAGATACCACAGTAGAATAACAATTTTCTGTTTTTTGAACTTTTGGATTCCTTTTGAAACCATAAGTGAAATTCCGGAATAAGCTTGGCCAGAGAGTATTGTAATAAAATATGACAAAATTGTTTATAATATTCAAGCAGGTTTAATGTATCTAAAGTTCAAAATTATTATTATAAAAATATATGAAAGATATACATTTTTATATAATAAAGAACTAAATATTGTAAAATCCAAAGGTAGAGTTGATGAAAAACTCAGTTAATTTAACAATTTGGCAAAACGTCGCCTTCATCAAAGTTTTCAATCAATCAACGGACACACATAAATGATAATAACCTTAACGAAAATAACATTTTAATTGTGTTCAAATCAAGTTTCTAATAACCGTTTAAACAGTCGCTCAACTCCGGCGAAGCGCGAAAAGAGAAAAAGAAACTCTTTCCTCTCCCTCTCATTTAATAAGTGTGGCCAATAGCTCAGTTTAGTTAATATAGTTGAGATCAAAGAGCTCTTCAGTTTTAATTCCACTTTATCTAGAGGGCGTGGAGGGTTCGACTAAAGCAATAAAATGCTAATACCTGTTTGTCGTCGTTGATCAACCATTAGAGCGGCACGAGTTCTCCACCATCTTCACTAACGATTCCAGCCTGAATACTAATTAATTTCAATTTGGTTCATGATATCGGTAAGAAATTTATCAATACCCGATACCTTTAATAACTACTCTATAAATCAACTTATCAAGCTCAGTTTACACAACTTTCAACTTTACAGCACACATTTAAATCTGAAAAGTAACAGTCATTTTGTTGGTTCCGTAAAAAACTGCACTTATAGTTTGTTGAGTTTGAAAAGACATTTAAAGTGGTTACAAAATTTGCTTGTGAAGCTTAACTTGGCAGTCACTTTCAGGGATACTAGCAAGTTTTCATGAAGAAATTTAGGACATGTGCATTAACAATATAAAAATTAAAACACAAGGTTTTAGTTATGGTTATACATACTCTTATAAACAGTTGCAATACATGAACCACCTATAAAAATTTAAAACATATTCCTACAAAAAAAAGGAACGATTATTACACTGGTATCAATAATTTATAAGAAACCGCAATATCGCTAGAATTTGAGTCATGATAAGAAAACACGAAATGATATGAACTATCTCTATATTGTGAATACGAATGGTTCAAAGCAGAAAGTAGAATAGCCTGGTCCAAATACTCTAAAAATCTTAGCAAACTTCGAAATTCACCTGTTTGGAAAACGTTCACAGTATACATGATGGCTACATACCCCTAGTGGGGTTAAACCGCGAAGTAGTTTTTGGGATCCTGTATTTGGAAGGATAAATTTCACTCTATTATTTACATTGATGACAATGCTTCTCCATCTTTTCCTATTTTCTGTTTTTCTTTGTCAAACTTTAACTCCCGCCCTTCACAGATCCTTTTGTATCTTCTGTAGCCATTTTATTCTAGGTCTTCCCCGTCTCTTCCTCTTTCCCAGGACCCATTTTCTCCAGCTCTTGCTTAATTTCGTTATTGTTTCTTGTTCTGTATTCAGTGTTTGACACTTTAATTAGTCCTCGTATGGCTCTTATGATTTTCCTCTCTATTATTCTTAGATATACATCTTCATTTTTCTTTATCTTGGGCATATGGAAGTATCGGCCTAAATACTGGTTTATGCATATATGTTTAGATTGATAGTTTTTTAAGGGTTTTACTCTTGAATGAATGTAGTATTTCCTTCGGAACTTCTTCCACATATTTCGCTCGTTTTTTTAGGCGCTTTATTATTAGGACTTAGTTCTATTATTTCCACTATCTCTTCTTGCGTTGGTTCGTTATTGTCTTTATTTATATTTTCTTTCTTCTCTATCTATTTCTAGCTCTACAAATAATTCCCTAAAATATTCAATACATTGTTATTATTCTCTGTCTTCAATTTTTTTTGTTCCTTCTTTGTTCTTTAGGCTATTTGTTTTTGTTTTGTCTAATTTATTTTGTTGTTTGATCTATTTCAAAAAGCTTTCCGTATTTCTGTTCCTTCTGTCTTGTTCAATATCTTTAATTTTGATATTTATCTATTATCGTTTTCCTTTTCTTTTCTTAACACTTTTTTATGATTTTAAAATTCCTCAGTGTCTTCTATTTTATTAGTTCTGACCCATTTGAGTCGGTCTGTATTTTTCTGGACATTATTTCCTTATACCACACCTCATCACAGTCTCAGTGTAATGTTAAGTATTGGATTATTTTTCCTAATAAATCTTTGAACCAATCTAAATATTATTTACGGTGGGAGGGGGGTGTAACTCACTACGTAACTTAGTAGTACTAAATTAAAGAGGCTGAGGAAAAACAATAACTATTTATTTATCTATAAAAACAACTCTTAAGAAATATTAGGGAAACTTTAAATAACTAACACATTTAATCGAAGGGGTAGGCATTGTCGATTTCTCGAGCTCTCAAATTTGACTTCTCAATCAATTTTTATTTTCAAAGCAAGAAAACCGCGATGCAGAATAATTATTTTAATGACTCTAATACAAATATTTATTTATAATCCTGTCGCGACCTTGTTCCATAAGTTAGGTTCACGTAATATTCAATAAATATTACATAATTTGGTAAATGTTAAATAAAAGATATGTTCAGGACGAAATTTAATTAAATCCCTGTACCTACTATGATATCAGTATCTTCATCAATAGTTATATAGACACATTGTGAAAGAGATTTGGGTTTTTAAATATGTTAGTAATTTATTCATAGAAAAAATTCAAATGTATACAATTGAGAGAAATATTTCATTCAAATGATAGTACAATATTCCTCGAGTTAAGTAAATTATAATGAAATGTGATTACTTAAGTGGATACCGGATGATATTAAAATTGTGATCAAACTAGTTTTAAAAAGATAAAGAATTAAAGGTAACAAGGCCTCAGAATTGAATTAATTTTCCGTCAAAGCGATACAATCTAAACGAAAAATTAAATAAGGAAAATGGTATCTAAGTGGGTAAGACTAATGCTAATGTGTAAACTGACATTAATTTTAGGGGAAAAGCGTACCCATTCAGATCTGCGTGACCGACCACGATATTATTAATCGTGTATTTAATTAAGTTAGGATTGAGATTATCGTAAATTTTAGTCACGATATTTATACATTTATGATTTGGACTGGAAATACCCCAAATTATTTTGAATATTGCCAAATATAGCAGCCCAGTGAGATCCACGTGACGATAACAATAATGTGAATTAATAATTTTAGTCAAATATGACTTTTACAAACGGAAAAATTTCTTGAAATGATCTTATATAGATTTCATTAAGAAGCAATAAAAATGTAATTAATGAAACTAACTTTATATCGGACAAACATATATATATATATATGTATAAATTGTAAGTAGATCATTTTACTCCATAGTTTTTTTAAATATTCTTCCATTCCTTTCGATCCTTTGCTTATTGCCTGAATATCAGGTATTTGCTTTTCTTTTAAGTTTTCTTCTGCAGTTTACCTCCAAGTTCTTTATGGTCGACCCCTTTTCATTTTGCCTTTAGAAACTCTCCATACTATTGATTTTAGATTTTAGAGATATTTTCTTCCATCTTTTTTAAGTTATCTTAGCCCTTGCTTTTCCACTTCCCTATATATTCAATATTTCATATATTTCAACGTGTTATTTATAAACCTAGGTTCTTAAATGTTTCCATTAGCTTTGTTGTTACAACAAATTCAGTGCAAACTTTTTTTTGCTGAATCTTCGTGATGTTTCCCCTGGTATGTAATGGGTATAACATAGGTCCCAATAGAACTCCATTCTATTCGCTTCTTCCATTTTCATTCAAAATGTTCTGTTATCTGTATATCTATGATCACAGATAATTGATTCGTTTTACTTAATTTGTAAACAAATCAATCATGATTTGCTAGAACAATAAGATGAAAATAGTAGAATACATTTTCTCACCCTTCTAATATTTTTTCTTTATCTTGTGCGCCTCCTCATCTATTCTCTATAATAGGCTTTTCAATTTAATAATATCGACTATAAATAATTATATGGAAGCTCAAAACTAATTGAAGTTGCCAATGCTCGTTCTCTAGTTTATAAGGTAAATAAAATTCTAATTAAAATTTATTGAAATGGAAATCGAAGGTAGTGGGCAATTAGGGTAAAAATTAATTATCATCTTATTACTTTATTGGTTTGTGTCTGTCTATTTGGCTCTTCTCTTTTTTAATCAAAATGTATTCAGACCTTTCAACCATTCTAATTGCCCTTTTATTGCCAGCGGTCGACTCGCTTCATCTCTCCAGAATTTTAACGTTAGTGATGCGTTGAATGCTCGCCCGAATCAATCCCTATTGCCGTCCCGGTCCCGTCCCCATTCCCGTCAGTCTCTCCTTTAATTTGACATCTTTTATTTTCGATTTATTTTTTTCTCTTTTTTTCGGCCGTTGTTTTTCGATCGAGTTTTTCTCTTCGGTGCTTCCAGGAATGGTAATGGAATTATCGGCTCTGTTTGTGTTCCAAAATGGCATTACAATCGCTTCATTCGTAGATTACTTTTAATTCCTAATTGAAATGATTCCTTGAATTGCAGATTACAGGATAATGGTTATTTAAAGTGAAATTGAAAAATCCATTTTGTGTTATTTATTGGCATCGGCTTCTTGCCACCTAATGATCATTTCTCGTGTATAAGCAAGAATAAGGTGATTCTTATAATGAAATATTTTTATAAACAAACAGGTATACGATATTTCGTTTTTAATTTATTTAATTTATTTTTAATTTTATAGAATTTTGATTGCCCCTATCATCTATCTATATATGGTTCAATTTTGGTTTTTTAACAGTCTCAAAATTATTTGACCAGGTTATAATTAACTACGCATCAACAAAAACAGTGTTTTGTGTGTACAAAAGAGTAACAAAGATTTAAATATGTTGTTCAGTAAACAAAATAAAATTACCATATTGAGAAACAAAAGAGAACTTTATAATTTTATAAACTTAATTACTTCAATTATGGTTTTTGTTACTTAGTACATATAAGAAAACATATATACTTACCTCTAGAAACAACAGATAAATTAAAGTCACTAAATAATCGTTGTTAACAAACACGTGCTCGTTTATACAATAAGTACACTTGAAAAACATTTTCTTCGACTCAAAAAAAAATAATGTAGTTTAAGTACTAAACAAAACACTGAAAGATCAAAAAAACATAATATAGTGCTGGAAATAACACTTTGAAAATATGCTAGGCACAAAACAAATAGAACAGATGATCAGAGGTGACGAAGATAAGGCGGAAAATATATAATACGAAAGAAATCAGCTCACAAAACAATTTCATATAGAGGCAGTAAAAGAAGCAGGGAAAAGGGGATAACACATCAGAAATGTTACTAATCTTCAGAAGCAGTGAAATTACTAACAGATTCGGTTAACAATGCGACGAAAAAGGCGACAATAGAGGGTGTAGTTACTACAGGTAAATAACATTACTGAGCATGGTAGGAAGAATGTACGAAAAACTACTTATAAAAAGACTAAAACATGAAATAGATCATTATACGAATAGAAGAATCTCCAAATAGTTTTTGAAAAGTCAGAGGAATATAAGAAGCCTTAATTTACCTTGAAAAAACGTTTTACGGCATACCAAGAAACATAATATGTAAACGCCTAAAAACAAGAGGAGTCAAAGATAAGTTAATTAAAAATATAGTCAACATATTAAACTATACAAAAACTTATGTCCAAACAAAAAACTCAAAATGTAACAAATTTGTGAACTGATACTATTTATTACTTATTATTATTCTATATGACGTAACAAGAAAAACTAAAAAGATGCTAATATGCCACAAAAATATAAAAGTATACCACAGGAATACAACTGTTATGTAACATAATCTAAATATAATAATATAAGCGACAAAAGTAATAGTCTAGAAAAATATGAAACATAAGAAACAATAAAAGCTATACATAACAAAACAGTAGAGGAGACCAACAAATTTAAATATTACAACAATGCAAAAATGAGGCAGAAATAAATAAGCAAATAGAAAATGTATCAAGATCATTCAACGAATTAAATAATATATTCCATAAGAAAAAAGAAATAATGAAGGAAATAAAAATTAACGGTTAATAAAATAATATTTAAACCAATACTAATACGAGTATATGGGAGCGAATATTGTACATTAACCCACACACAAAGTAAGATACAAGTTTTAGAAA
This sequence comes from Hermaeophaga mercurialis, assembly GCA_951812935.1. NCBI lineage: Eukaryota > Metazoa > Arthropoda > Insecta > Coleoptera > Chrysomelidae > Hermaeophaga > Hermaeophaga mercurialis. The sequence goes on along the minus strand of OX638361.1, from coordinate 28,701,238 downwards.
TGAAATATATCAGAACTGTCAAAAGTTTAACATAAACGGATAGAATATGTAACGAAATAAGGGATACAACAAAAACTAGGTGTGGAACCAATAATCTGCTGCATAGAAAAATAGCAAATGAAATGGTTTGAGCACCTTATGAGAATGAGAGGGAGCAGCCAAACAAAAAAATATTCGGCAGGCAGATGCGAGTCAAAAAGAGCTAGTAGGAAACCAAAGAAAACATGGAACGACGTGGTAGCAAAAATTTTTAATAAGAGGAACACTACTTCTAACCTGCTAAATCAATGTATTTATCTAATATATTTCAAATATGTATTTATTTGTAACAACTAAAAACTTATTTTAACTAGATAAATTGGTAATTATTGTGGTCTGACGTCAAAATAATTTTTTCTTCGTTTTTAGAATATTTGACTATATGTGTATGTATATTTTCGTGCCAGTTTTAATAATCAAAAAAGATTTATGTAATAAAAGAATTTCTACGTCCAGTTTGCGTTTAATAATTCTACTTATAATAATCCTTTTTGTTATTAATCATCAAAAAATAATTTTACCCAATTTAGAAATTTTTGAAATGGACATTAGCAGTAATTTGTCCTTTAAGCGTTATTAATGATACAAAAATTCGGAAACGATGTACTTAATAAAATTAGAATATGCTTTTAAAATTATTAAGTAATATTTTACATCTAACCGCTTCTATCTAAATAATTCCCATTAGAATGAATTCAAAAATATCACTTTACCAACGAGGCAATTAAGGCAATATTAGGTTAATGAATTTACCATTTGTCGAATGATATCCTTAATGTCCTATTAATTATTCATTAATGACTTTAGGTGTCTCTAGGTATGAATTATTTATGAAGAGTTAAATCACCCACCATCAATTCCACTACAATAATCAAAAACTTTTATCAAACTGAATCGTCTAGGCAAACAGTAGGAAACAAAATTTATTATAATTATTTGAAAAGTACGAAAACCAACAGTTGGTGCGCTCTGTTGGAGAGTTTCGGAATCAACATTCCAAGCTTAGTTCACTCAAGTAATAAAAGAGGCCGACAAAAGTTCGCAACGGTAAATTGGAATTTACAGAATGGATCATTAGTTAAAAACCGATTTCTAAGGAACAAGTTATGAAGATCTGATAGAATCTAGTTAAGTCAAATCGAGCTTTGTTTAGTAGAATCCTATGCACGGAGTAAAATTGCACAGCTTGCATATCGTATTTGAATGTATTTGCCAATTGTAAGCTATAGTAAGGGCTGAAAAATCTTCTTTTTGAGAAATTATTTGTGAAAATTATTATCTGTTATTGTCTGTCACTCTGAGACCTAATTTTCTGTTCATTCGCACTAGTCTACCTCGGGTTGGAATACCTGAGGATTCGGCAAAATTTCCGGTTAGGGGTAGATAGCGTGCTCCTGGCGTCGGTGATCATCCCTGGTCGCAGAACTAGACCGACGTTAAATAAAACAAATAAATAAATTCGCACTAATGATAACTCACAATGCTGTAGTTTGTTTCGATACGATTTTGATATTTCCCTTAATTTTTCATTCAATGTCATTGGTGACATGGTGCAATGTCTTTAAATACTGTTGTTGTTGTAGCAAAATTTTTTTATATGAGCCTTTGTACCATACAAAATACAGCAACGCTATAAAAAGGCAGGTTTCCTAACCTGAAGACCAGGATCCGTGAGAAATATGAAGGTCATTGAATGGACCAATATATAATAATAATCATAATTACGTGTCATTATGACGGTCAAACATGGCGGGCAATTCAAATCTTGCGCTCTTATTGAAACACCCTTTGGAAGGATGTCTACAAATACACCATTGCTACGTGGCATCAAATTGCAAGCTTAGTTTTTGCCCGAAATTGTAGGAAATGGAACAATTGGAGCGAGGGAACTGTTTTTGGATTGGTCACATTTCTGTCAGAATGGGTCAGACGGATACCGTCGAGTATGGAGAAGACCCGAAGAGAGCATGATTGACGAACACCTACCATTTGGTGGTGGGCGAGTTGTGATTTAGGTAGAAATTTCTTCAAAATATCGCACAAAGTTAATTACAAATAAAATGGTTTTCTCACAGAAATTTAGATAATCGAGCATGGTATTTTTATGCAGGATAGTACTAGACTTCAAGCAACCATGTTTCTTAAAGATATCTGGACGAAGTGACGACAATTAGACGATTTAATTAGCCAACCTTCAGACCGGACATAAACTATATCGAACAAGCCTGGATTGAGATGGGACGACGTATTCAAAGACATACACCAGCTCCAAGAACTGCCCAGGAGCTCAGATAGCGGAGAGGAATAATATTGAGCTGAATAAGACCCGTTACTTAATTGAAAGTATGTCTCGTCGACTTCATTAAAACAACACATGACAATACAGGATATTTTTTTGTTTTTTTCCGTACCATATTAATTTCAAGATCAGAAAGTCCTACTTAGTTTTAAATTTGTTGAATTTTGAGAATAATTTTATTAACCAAAGAATATGGTTTGGTACAATTGTAAAATACAACCTTACAACAAAAAAATAAAGAACACTAAAATTTCGGAGTGACCTCTATTTTTTTTGTTCTTCAATGTATTTATTTTAAATACATTATAATGATAGTGGTGGTAATGTACTATTACTATAATATATTTCATAAAACCTTCAGGGTGTTAAATATAATGTTGTATATATTTTTTCTGTTATGGTTTTATCTTTCATTTATTTCACTTAATGATTGGGAAATTGATCTGATTATATGAAGTGTGTATAAACTTTTTGGCTGCATTTTTCCAGTTTTTCCTGCGTGTCAACAGTAAAAGCTGTATTTATATAAAATACCCAGATGACACGAATCTTTAACAATTAATCGGCATGGGCAGTGTACTTGTAAGCCGCAAATATTAATTGAACATTTTAATGCAGTAAACAATGCATTCTGGGAGGTTTTTCTTCATGTAATCAACAAACGATTTAATGTTATTTATATACAGGGTGAGGCATTAGTGCGGCAAAGCTCGATTAGTCCGCTATTATTGAAGTTATGAAAAAAAAGTTTTTACAAAAAGTGTAGGCAGTCTTGAGATTCACATTTTAAAATTAGTCCCAAATATACAGTGTCTTCAAGAACGCAGTGCCAGACAAAAAAATTTTTTTTTTAAATGGAACACTCTTGCCGATCTAATTTCAATGATGTATCACACTTGATATCTATTATGTTTAATAAAGGATCTACAGCCACATGAAAATATTTTTTTTTTAATTTAGATGTACCTATGTAGCAGCCAAAAGGTTGAAAATCAATAAAAACTGCTTACATGTCCCTATCTTAACTTTTCAAGTTCTATGCTACGGCATTAAAAAATATTTGATACAGGGTGATTAAAAATCAGATGAGATTTCAAATTTTTGATGCACTAATGCCGCACCCTTTATGTATACGATTAGGAATGTTACTATAGTACCATCTGCCTTAATTTTATCAGAACAAGTTTTTTTGAATTTATGAAACATGTTATATATCCAAAGCTTGAATAATTTCAATAAATATGGTCGTACTAGAAACTTTAATTTTCAAAGAGGTCTGCATCTGTTAAAATTAGAGAATATTTATTTTTGCCACCCTGTCTATATTAAGAATGTTTGCAAAAAATTATGATAGTTAACAATGACAATTCTGTACACCACAAACAAAACCGTTTGAAAGAAACCTCCTACAAAACCCAAAAATAAATAAATATAAATTATTGTAATAGTAACCGACGTTATTAGAACTTCCTAATTGCCTCACGCCTATTTCCTATTAAACGCCCTGTAAGTTCTTTATCGCGACTTGCGAACTAACGGAAGTTAACAATAGAAACAGTTAATAAATAGTTTCTCATTTGCAAAAACACGTATGGTCGCCTGTATCAGATTACGATAATGCCATTTAGACCGTGGGAGACTTCTGTCGACCCTATTTTTAAATCTACTTCCTTTATTTACCCCCAGAGATTTAACGTTATTATTGTTATTGCTGTAAGTTTGATGCGTTTTGACGAGTGGTGGTGCCATTAGGGTCAATTTTTGAAGCCAAATTTGAATTCAAATTAAAAATTAATTATATAGTAACAGCAAATGAAGAGTTACGTCATCGCAAATGTGTGTTTATAGGTACCATTCCAATTGAAGTAAAGAAAAAGTAACACATTATGTAATCTAGATGTACCTATGTTGTGTGTATTTAACGAAAATACTTAAGATTGAGGCACTGTGAGTGGGCAAAAGTAGGGTCTCGATTTGAGAGAAATACTGCAATATCGGTCATTACTCATTACTCATTTTAAAATAAATTCAGTTTATCTATAATATTTATGAATCTATTTTCGATTGTTTAAAAAATTATGTAAACCTTAGGTACTCGTGGTGCACGCTACAAATTAAAAAAAATAAAAGATTTCTTATTGAAATTTTATTTAACATATTCTTTCTAAGGACTAATGACTAATGGCTAACATGCGTTTGTTTTAGAGGACAATCTCTAAACATTCAATTCAATGTTTGAGAGTCAATATTAGTTCTTTTTCTATTTGAAGTTTATTAAAGTATTTAGGTTCCAAAGCAGCAGGAGCAAAAAATCCACAAAGATAAGACGAAGGAACAGGTAACAGATTTCGAATAACCTTCAATTTTATAAGAGAGTAGTCATTCGGAAGTTCAGTCCAGAGAGTTGTTAAACATTTGTAAATAAGATTTGATTTTTATAGGGTGCTTTACGAAACATCTATCAGTTGTTATTCTTCTATTAGTGATAGCCCGACAGGTGTACTGTCAAATTGATTTAAAGCCCGCTCCATCAATCAGATAATTTGACATCATCTTCTCTAAAGAAATATCGTCTGAAATTCTTACTTGTTTTCTAAATGACCTGCCACGGTTTTTAGCATCACTGTTTTATGATTTTGTTTCAAGGGGGAATCCTACATAAATTCACATAAAATGGGAAACATTTCAAGAGAGTTTTCTTTTAATTTCTTATTCCATAACTGCATCTTCTTACAAAAAAGTTAATATTCCCCCTCAAATTAACCCTTTCTCTGTCACACTTCTTTAGAGCTCTTCAAAAATTCTAACTCTTACAAACAAAATATGATTGCACTATAGATGATTTTTTTTTTCTCGTTTTAAAAAAAATTACTTGCCCCTCACTCCTTAGTATAGGATGTCCATTATAATATACAAACAGAGTTCAGGTCAATAAAATGCTGCATAGACTTAGTTACTTATTTTCTTTTATTAAAACTTATGCTATAGCTGACAAAACGTAATTTTACATTGTAAGAAAAGCCGGAAAATTAACCCTTTTTTCCAGGATGCTTAAATGAACTTTGCACTTCTGACAAAGAATGTGAATTCTATTTTGCATACTTCGTTTTTACATCTTGAAGCTTCTCTTTTGTCATCACACAATGGAAGATGATTGAATTATCGCTGACTTTATCATTCATTTGTTTTGATTGAATCACATTACACTGTCAAAACAAAAATACAAAATAAAAAGATGACTTCTAGAACATACTCATGGCTCTAAGGGTTGGAATTAAGAGTTTAACAACTCTCCGATGTAAAGTTTTTCAAAGAAAAACTCGTGCAGAATAGTATGGTTCTCAACCTTGACAATGCTCATCAACAAATTAAATAATGGCTAAGTTTCTCAGAGTTGCATTATGGAATGCTAACGGCCTTGTTCAACACAGGGATGAAGTCCAGTTATTAAAGTACGATAACCGCTGACCCCATAGACGAGACCCACCGAATCAACAGGTGAGACAGAAGAACAGCTGTTTTAAATAAAAGTCCTTAACCTGAATAAAATAAGTAAATAAATGATGAAAGATTGTAATATCATGCCAGGCTTGATTTTGAAAGGCAAATATTATTCCTTGATTATTTAAGAGCTTCACACTTTACAATCTCAATCCGTTTTCGGAATATTTGTAATTTTCTATTTCATGCGGTATCGTTGCCTATTAAGTTTATCAAGTTTTTCAAAAATGACTTAGCAATTTAGGTGCTAAGGCTTCCCGATGATTCATGCTGTGTGTTCAGATATTTTCTGAAGATTTACCAACGATTGAAAGTGTATTAACCAGACATGACTTGGGCTTAATCGGTAGAAATCCTAACAAAATTTTTCTAATACAAAGTCGGTGGTTGCAGTTCTGCCTTTAATAATTTAGAAAAACAATAAATCCTCACATATTGTAGAACAAATGTAAATCATATATCGTTAATTAATCGTCAGATTTTATCGTTTGATAGAGAAATATTGTCAATGTCATGGTTTCATGCTGTCTGCAGCCAATACTTTTAAAAAATAACGCACTGAGATTTTTCTTCCCCATTTACTTCAAGGCTTGTAAAGCCCAAATTTAGGTAGGCTTTGGCGTATTTTGTGTTTTAGTTTTGGACGACTCCCACTTGGAGATGTAGATCTACAAGCCTCTTTCTACTTAAGTTTTCGTTTCAAAACATTATCCATACTTACACACAACCATGCATAACGTTGAAACACCATACTTAAAAGTTTCTTGTACACGTTGATATATTGTGCGTTGCGATTTATAGTAGAAAGCGCAAAGATCTGGCAACCGCTTGAAACGTTCGCCAATATGCTGATCAGAATCGGCTTAGGTTGTAGTTGTCATTTGGTGCTCAAAAAATGGGTTACTTGGAAGATTTTAGGGTAGTTTTAAACATTGGTATTTTTATAGATCTCGAGGTTTAGATTTCGAGAATTTGATTTTTTGTATTTGTTTTAGTCGAGGTTTTAGTAGTAGTTTTAATAAAAATTAATAGAATTTTTACTAAAAAGTGAGTTTTAGGTAGAATTTTTTTTAAAGAAAAAAATATTTCCTATTAAATTTTTACTAACTATTTAATGACCAAACTCTGACCTACACAGTAATATTTAATTGAAACTATAAAAAAATAAATAAGATTTCCATTGGTATGAAAGTATACATTTCAAAAAGATTAATATTATAGACATGTTTAGCTAACAAAAATATTCAAACTAATTAAGTATTATTAATAAAAAAATAATAACTCGATTTATTTGGTAGAAATACCTATACCTAAATGTCTACATTTCTAAATCACTTTCACAGTCACTAGGTTCCGAAATATCACTTTCGTCTGTATCGTCCAAATTTATTATAATTTTTTCAATGGTATTATTAAATGTCATATATTTGTCTTCAATTTTTTTAACATGTTGGATTGCGTTTTTCCAATTGTCAACAGTTATATCGTTAAATGCATTTCTTATTACATTGATGACACAAGAAGTGGACTTAGGAGAAGAGTTATTTGATCGAGAAATAATTTTTAACTGTGCCCATAACAATTCTATAGGATTGAGTATGCAGTGGTAGGGTGGTAAACGTAAAATTTTAAATCCTTGATTTATTGCGATGTTGTCAACAACAAATTCTGGTTTAAAATCAACTAACTGTAAAAGTTCCAACAACTGTTTTTTCGTGTAATCTTGTTCAAAAAATATATCATTCTCCATCAGAAAGTCTTGAATGACGGATTTAGTAGAATTGCTATTTGGTTTTTTTCGAACCAACCGGGAATGATTACTATTACACTGTTAGTTTTCAGTTTTGGTAATAATGTAGTCTCCCACCACTTTTCAAATAGAGTACTTTCTATGTCCTGGTGATAGTCTAAACTACTATCCCGTACATCCTTTGCAGACAACAAGAGAGCTCCTTCTACCCAACCTGATTTTCCACCACAATGCAAAATACATATTCTTTTTCCTCGAGATGGAGGAGTGTCTACATTACATTTTGAGCTTCCATCAGTCCAACATTTTTTTTTTGTAATACAGTTGTTCGTCAAGTCTTTAGTATTAAGAGAGGTAGATCAAATCCTGAATTTAACGTCATCAATTATTTTTCCCCTATACCTAATAGTCATTAACTTACGGATCGACACCAACAAAATCTGATAAACATTTTTACCTAATATTAATGTTATTACTATTTGTTCCCTGAACAACTATAAAACGGGATTTGACATTAATAAATTTTCGTAACCCATCTGGGCGCACCCTCCCTGTTTAGGCCAACGTACAAGCTTGCTTCATCTGTAAATCGAAACGATTTTCTACTATAAATCGCAATAGACAATAACTAACAACAACCGCAAATTAGCTTCTCTATTTATAGTCACGTCGCTTCCTTTATTCAGATAATTTGATAAGCTTCGATATCGAATTTTCCGACACCATCTCCGGCGCGATAGACAGTGTTGCCTAATGTCTAGTAGCCAGTTCAATTTAAATTCCTCTCTCTTAACTAAAATTACTAAGTGGAGACACGAAATGGTTTGAGTTAAAACAGGGGGTTCCAAGTACAAAAGCAAATATTGAGAACGGCAAATGTAAACGATATAATAAGCATAATTAATTAAAAATATTGAGTCCGAAATGTATTCGTATCGCTAAATATTTATAGAAGAATTATTTATCTTGTGATATAAATATCTTTTAAAATGAGATTTAATAACTAGAAGAAGTAGATGACGTACTAGTGACAAATGGCACTTTAATGTAATATTCCATTTTGTCCAATGTGCTCGAAATCATTTTTTGACCCAACTTACACCGTTTCTCCCATCAAACTCAAACAGATAATTTGCAACTAAATCTACCACAACAACCCGAACAACAATGCCAATCAAATCAAACGACAATAAAAGAATCTGGATCTAACTGCATGAAACTATGCAGAAATATGAATCAGGGATTCAATATAGAACTAATAGGAGGCAATCTTATTAAATGCATTTGTAGAAAACATGGACTGCAAGACGAATGTAAGAGAACCGGATGCCGTAGTTCTAATGCTTGCATGGCTAAGTTGTCATACTATGGTCCAAGTCAATAAATATTATAATATTACATCCAAAGGATACAATTAAAACCAAGTTCGGTAAAATGAAGTTATTCCTCCACTTAGTGTCCTTAATTCCCTTGCTACAATATTGCATCCACCTCGTACAAAACCAAATTGCTGTGAGTGCCAAATTAATACAACAAAATACAAATATAAGTTTATCATAAGTAGTTTAATAATGATGAATAATTTGTTCGAAGTCTATTATATGTCATAATAATAAAGGTATCCTTTGTATGTCAATAAAGTTTTGAAGTACCATTTTCATATTTGGTTTAAGAGACCACATCATTACGTGACTTTTTCTAACTCAACACCTTTGTCCCCTTACGTTTTAAAAAAATATATATAGACATGCAAACACACTACTTATAAACACGCTTCCTTTCTTCTGACTGGACTACATGAAGTAAAGAGAGAAACGAATACGATATCAACCAAAACTGCTTTGGCAACATTGCTTTTGTGATATACACATCGACTAGAACACTACACAGACCCGGATGAGGAGACGTATAGTATAATATATTATAATATGTTTGCGCTAGATTAAATGTATGTAGAAGTGATGTAATACAAATGACTAAAAGAGAAATATTCCAAGATTGTGTCAATAATCACAACGTTAATGATAATAAATATTTGCCGGCTTTTTCCAGTTAAATTTAATTTTAAATGAAAACATAATTTCATAAAAATGTATGAATTATGAAGTTTTATTGTTAATTAAAATTTTACCGAAAAAATCAATGTCTTATGTATTTACTTCCTAAAAGATTATAGAGGATTATTAAATTTGCGAATATATTCATATTTTTTATACAAATTTTGAATAAGAGTAGTAACTCAATTTCTACCGAGAACGTGTGCTAGGTCGACGAGAAAGAGGTGAACAGAACGCGTTAAAAATAAACGCATCAGATGAGAGAGGAATTATAATGGACTGAACGAAAAACTAACATATGGAAAATTAACAGCATAACATGTACATGGCAGATTATAAATGTGTATATTTCTAGGGAATACGCGCAATCTCTTTTTTAATTTTTTACACTATTTGAAATATATTTATACTGCTAAGCAGTGGAAATTAAAAAAAAGGCATTAAAACTTAACTGCATGACCGGGGGAAGTATTTAATTTTTTGTTTTATTTATAGAATCAAGTGTTTTAGTATGTTGACTTTTGCCTTAAGAATGAAGATTTAAACAATCAAACAATCTTTCCCAGGAAAAAAGATTTAAATTTTGTTTACTCTTGAAACGATATATGTTAAAATTAAAACCTTGCAGATCCCAGTTCTAAAAACTAATACTAGATATTATATTTAAGCTAAGAATATAGACTTTTAGAATCAGATAGTCGATTTGTTAATTAAACAGTTTTTTCCACAAATTTAATTCGAAAAACTCATTCCACTCATTAAAGCTAAAATTCATCTCAAGTACTGGAATAGAGTCAAAACGTTGAAAATTCTCACATAACTAAAATTTAATCCTCGCCTGATATGTCGATGTAATAACCTGGGTTTAATTCAAGTTGGAGAAGCGTTAAAAAACTAGACTGACATACTTTGAGGTAATCATAGTCGTAAATCATAAATTTGCAGTAAGGGTTTTCTATTTTATTTAAGTGGAAACTTTGGTTTCTGTTCAGATTCATACGAGAAACTTTTAATCTTTTAATGGCAAATAAAATTGGTAAAAATTGCAATTATTTTAATGATTTAGAAAAATTAAATAGTCTTAAAAGATCAAACGAAAAACGAAATAAATAATGAAGAAGATCACTCCACGATAATTAAAAAGTGTTCTGTTTAGAGTCTACAGTATTTTTGAAGCTCAATGGAGAAACACCGCGTACTTGTTGAAGACGTTTGTCACAAGAGATGAAATCATGGGTATTCTCTTTTAAAGCCTAACTTAAATGGGCAACTTAATTTATATTATTAAGACAAAAATACACATCTTTTCCAATGATAACATAATACATTTGTCTGATATCTAACACCATTTTCTTCATAGCCATGATAAAATTATTATACGAAATGTGTAAATTTAGTATGGGACCATTTTGTTAAACACTGTTCGAATAGAATTCAAATTTAATATCTACTTCAAAATTCTGTTCCTTGATTTCAAATAAGTTTTTGATAATCTGAAGAGAGAATTTTCAAGAACAGATATAAATAAATTAGAACTACCCGACAAAATCATAAAATTATACAAAATAACGGTAAGAGGCTCCAAATCTTCGATATGAACAAAAGAAGGAGTATCTAAGGATTTCGAGAGAAATTCAGGAATGAGACTAGATGACGGACTATCAACCGCACTATTTAATATAGCTCTAGATGGTGTAATGAAAACATTATCGAAAATCGTAACAGAAGCTAATAAAACAGGATTGAAGACAAACCAATATAAAACCAAAATATATCAAATAGATAGATAAAAAGAAATAATACAAACGAAGCTAGGTATGAGTATTTAGGAGAAATAGTAAATAATTTAAATGATCGAAGAATGAAAGTAACACAAAAATAATGACAGATCACATATACATTTAAGCTCTTTCTGAATAAACAGAAAGGCGAAGATAAAAATCTGAACGACAGCAATTATATCGATTGTAATGTACGTACGAGTATGAAATCATGAATTTCACCAAGAAAGACAAAATTAAGAATAAAACAGGCGAAAGATAAAATAGGTATTGGGGAGTATCAGCGACTAATTAACTTCAAAATATTGAACATTTTAAAAGAAGAATATATAAGAGCAATAATTGCACAAAGAGTACGATGCTAAAGGCGTGTAAAAAGAATGGGAAACAATGTGGAGTACAGAAGTTTACAAAATGGAAGCCTTTTGAAAGTAGACCAAAGGGAAGACTGAAAAGTAGGTGAGAAGAAAAGTAAAAAAAAAGGAATCACTAGTATGGAAATACAGAGATAGTGGGACCATATTCAAGACAGGTCAAAGTGGAGAAAAATAACAGAGAATGCATCCATCAAAAAACTATAGAAACTACTAGCTACAATGAACGAGAAGTGACTCTCTAAATAAAACGAATCAAAAAGTACTATTCCACTCGGAATGTGTATCCTTATGTATATAGACACAATAAAACTCAAAATTATTACCCACGAAATTCTTTAATTCCTAAAAAACTAATTTCAGCTATACTGCCATCAACAATTAAATGTAATAATACAATGAATGACAATAAAATAAATGAACTTAGCAATAATAGGATCTTAATTAATTTATTAAAGATTAACACTTTTCATACTTGTAATAGTTTAAATTAATTGTGGTAAAAAATAGTAATATTAATTGTTGAACATTAGTATTTATTTAAAATGAATATACAAACTGTGTATTTAAGCATTAAAAAACTAGGTCTAGGTAAATTAAACCAAAACATAGGTAGATAAAGAACACACTTAGGATTGAACGTCAAGGAGAAAAAACAAGGAGAATTATAGTGAGCAGAGAGGTGTAAACCAAGGGAAGAGGAAAGTAAGAGGATCCTTAAAATGAAAAACAGGATCCAAAACAAACTTCAGAAATCTTAGAACAAGACCAAAGAAAAAGCCATAGTATGTGGACAGACATCATGACGGAACTATCAGGTACAGGAAACAAATCAGAAACAAATCTGAGTCCTACCAGCAGTGGGAGAAATGAAATGAAGAGCATCAGTGAAAAGAATAAAGTCCGCACGAAAATCAAAGGAACAAGAAGGAGAAACGTAATTATAATAGACACATTGAAAACTATGAACTATGTGTCGGAAGCAGTCAAGATTGACAGGAAAGAAGAAGGCGCATTAATTAAGAACAACAAGGGAAGTTGATCTCAATAGACAACTCCAACTAGTAAGAGGGAAAAGAAGAAAAGTGAATGTTAGGTTGGAATTGTAAACAAGGGGGCAACGAACAAATCTAAACTAAATAGAACTTATATGTAAACGAATAAAGTGGGGGAAATTTCACAATTAGCAAAATTGAAGATTCTTAAAAATATAATGAATGTATGTTAGTCTGAATTTATTCACTAAGAAATAAAGACCTGTTTGAAGAGTAAGCGTTATGAATTTGTAAATATTCTAACTGGTTTAATCTCCGACCTTTGTTACAATTATGGAGGAATACCAGATTATTCTTTCCAATGTATGTTTTTTTAAATAGCAAAAGAAGAAGGTATGTTGGAAATATCCTTATTTGAATATTTATTGTTATAAGACATTTTAAACTACGGCCACATTGAGCGATCTAAAAGGCATTGCAATTGGACTAGGACAAGATTTGTATACCTCTGACTCATATATCAAAGGAGCAGGATCTTTACCATTGCAATAAAATGAGGAAAATTAATTATGGATTTTGAAAGTTGTAGTAATATTAAATTTAGAAAAAAATGTGTTACATTTTATAAGACAAAGAACCAAAGAAGTTTAGGGAACCAGAAAACCCTTGATTAACATTTGTATTGACTGTGATAAGTGAAAGCTTAATTTAAACATGTAAAAAAATATGATAAATACGATCTATAAGGTGAGAAGGAAAATTATTTTTATTATTTACAAAATTGAGTAACTGTATTTCTTCTGAAGACTATTGAAAGAGATTAGTTTATGGGATATTGTGTGATTGAAATGAAATCAGTGCTAGTGGATTTTCTAAAAATATCAAATGTTAAGGAATCAATAGAAGGTTGTCGTAAAATCAGAACATCTAAAGAAGGGAGGGACAAATTAGATTATAATTATTTTATCTTGAGGTGTAGAGTGTTGACAAAATCTAGGAAAAGCAAAGCATTATCTTTGGAACTTTTAAAAACAACAATAAAGTCATCTACATATCTTTAATAAAAAAGTAATTGATGTTTAAAAGTAGGGTGTACCATATATGTAGTATAATAGCATCGCATTCGATAACCTGAAAAGAGACAACTGTAGAGAGGACAGTTTTTTATCCCCTCGTATTCTCCATTTTAAGTTGAATCTTCACTAGTGTAGTTCGTTCTGTGACGTTAGTTCTAAATCGTCGTGTTTGTTACTGTTGTCACTTTACTTTTATACATTGTGTTTAAGCTAACTTCTTCGTCTTTTTTTAATTAATATTTTTTGTCGCATATTTAATTATGTATTGAATAAATATTTCAGTTACTTTAACAATGCGCACGTTATATTCTGAATTTTGTCATATGTGTTCCGGAGCAGTCGCTATGTTATTTTTTCATTATTAATTTTAAATTGTTTTACTATTGCGAAACTATTGGAAACAATTGTGTATAATGCTTATACATTACTTTTTAATATATTTTATTAGGTACTGTTCGGTAGATACATTTTCTCATTGTGCCTTCTTCTCATTTGATAATTGTTTTGAAAACCTTTCTAAAAAAGTGAAAGAAAAAGAAAGCGCCACTGAAACTTTCGAATACGATAGTAATGTAAGTGAGTGTTGATCTTGTCGGACTCCCAGTGAATCAGAAACCAATATCCGAGGGTGGTGGGTATGAATATAGTTGTTGAGTTGGCAGGCCTGAGGCAGAGGGCGCGCTGTGTCGCATCGACTTTCATATGGTAATCGCCTACAGAAATCCATTCACAATGGCATTAGGGCCAACTTATTACGTTTACATTGATCTCGAGGTTTATATTTTTGCTTCCTCTATTTGTCTTTGTATTTGAATTTAGTTGGTTGCTGCATTAAACTACCCTTATTCGATATTAGATTCATCTCTGCGAGCAAAGCTCTCGCTCCCTCCCTTTCGCTCTTTACTTTATGAATTTTATTTGTTGTGACGGGTTTATATGTAATTATTTCGGATTTAACGTCTTATTTACTTTAGAATATGTGGTGGAATGCTGGTCAGATATTAACCCTCGTTTGCACGGACTATTTCATATCTACACATTTGCGCTACGGACTCTAAAAAGTCGTTTAAACTTAGATGTACGAATAAGGTTCATTGACATATTATTAGACATTACAGTCATATGGAGTAAGTATTTATAAAGGAGGAAACCTTCATTGTCTTAAAATTACAGGCACTAGTTTGTGACAAAAAATGTTTGTTAATATCAAGCTGCTTCATTTGGTTTACCGATATCAAACATGGAAATTGCCATAGGCATTCTCGATTAATTACCAACTTCACAAACAACTCCATAGAATCCCTGTACAAATGACGCGAACAGGGATTAGAAGAGACTGTCTAGTATATCCTCAACAACTAGTAACTCGGCGATGTTATCAACTACGTTAAAAATAACGAGCTAAGAAAGAGTGTCCTTTAGAAGGCAACACAATGAACCTACATTCGCCAAACTGCTATTAGTCAGACTTTCATAAAATGGATAGAAAAAAGTTTTATTTAAACAGGTACATATACTTTTCATTTCATAGTATATCTCTACTTACAAACATGTGTTAATTTTAAGCATTAAAACAGCCTCAGATAGACCTGATAACATTGGTAGAGTTAACACCATTTAACTCAACAGAGAAGTAGTAGGTTAATTCAAAATGAAAATCAGAAAAACATCTTATTTAAAAAACGTTGAAAATCAGTATATCTATAGAGGAAGATAAAACCCTCAAAAATATACATATAAAGTGAAGCCTTCATAAATTCTACCATCAGACAAAATAATTATTAATTATTAAGGCTTTTCACGATAAAATTGACATGACGTCACAAGAAAAATAATTTCGGCGTTGCCATCTCCCAGTTTTTTCCTTCACTTAAAGATAATTCTGTGACAGTGCTTCCTTTTAATGAATATTGTATTGTGCTTTGTGTTAGTTTATTTTATGTTTGAAATGTAAAATTAGTTTTAAATTTGCAATTTCAAGATATGTAATTAAATTTGAATCGAAACTCTAAACATCTGTACTATTTTAACTAAAGAAGTAATGTCAAAATATCGATAAATGAAAAGTATTTTGACAAGATCTATTTGGCAACGTTGTAAAGTATTGCCAACCTTAAAAATTTAATTTCCACTGTCCGTCAAGTGTAAACCTCGTTTATTCTTAGTTTTTTTTGCTATAAAAATAACTAAAAATGACGTTATTTCAAGTTTATCGTGAAAGACCTATAATCCGAGTAAGTAAATATTATTTTTTCTTCAAGTGTCAAAATAAAAAAATATGTATTAAAAAGATTACTTCAACTTTTAAAAAACATATCCGATTTAGCTAAAAAATAAAAATAAATAACATAATAAATACTCATAATTTTATTTATATTAATTATTAAATAGGAACAATTCTTTTAACTGAAAATAAAATTACCAACTTTTCAAAGTACTTTAAAATCTAAAATACAGAAAATATATTATTTTTGAACATTAATTGTAATGTAAAGTTTATATGAATGTCAAAATTATTTATGTAATAACTAGTAGTAGTGTTTTGTTTAATTTTATTAGAAATAGGCAGTTGATTTAATTGTCAGATGATAAATGAATCTACCAGGATAAGATGTTAACGAAAAAAATCTCAAAATACGTAAAGTTTGTTTATTAGAGGGATAATTTTGTCGAAAAAATTATACCCTAAACTTTACCCTCCTAAGCGGGGGTGTCCTCCTCTAGTTTTTTCAAATGGGAAGGGGTCAAGCGATACATCATTTGAAAGGTCTTGTTTTTCTTGATACAACACAAAATTGGTGAATTAGAAGGATTCATTTTCGAAATATTCGACTTTTAAGATACACTCCCTTTTAATTTTTACAAAACAAAAAATATTTCTAAAAAATTAAACATGTTATTTTTGTTCAAATTTTTGTACACACACTATTCAAAATTCACCCAGTATATCCGCTACCAATCATTGAAAATAGTTACTCCTACATTTTATTTAACATTTTTTAACAGTAGTTCAAGGAAGGTGTAGATATTTCAAAAACTACATTCTTTCCTTGAGAAATATTGACCTACAGCCCGAAGATATTTTCAGAAATTTCGATGTGGAAAGTTTCTACAAATTTGGAAAGTACAGTACCATTTAAGGAAATTCTAAACGACTTGAGTTAGACTCATGGAGGATAATTGCATGAATGATAAAAGTCACAAAAGACCTTTGTCGTTAAAACGAATGAGTTCTCGAAAAAGAGCGCTAAATGTGTAGAGCCAATTTAAACTTGTTAAGTATATAAAATTTTAGGTTGCTGTAGATTTACGAAATTTTTATTTTGATAAACTCAACTTTTATTAAATTAATTGTTTCAACTCTTACTTAATGAAAATTATTCATAATAAATATGGAAAGATAAATACTATTTATCTTAAATTTCCACAGTAGAGACCCAAACAAAAAGTTTTCAGATGAGGTTAGGGAACTAGTTAATAAATCAAATTCCCCTTTTTAATAACTACGATAAAAACCATATGATTCAAAAAAATCCTCAACCACCAAAATTATATGCTACAATTAAATTACATAAAGATACACAACCAATTAGGCTTGTAGTTTCTTCTATCAATACTCCAAATACAAAATTAGCAGTGTTTCTTAATAAAAGTTTAACTAATTACGGTTACATATCAAAATACTTAGTAAAAAATTCTTTGGAATTGAGACATAAACTAAATACACATAAATGAAATGAAAATACAAAATTAGTTTCATTTGACGTTAGTAATATGTTTCCAAAAATTTCTCCATGTGAATGTATCCCAATAATAACTATAAATGAAATCACATTAACCAAATTTCAGTCAACAAAATTATATACCTATTTAATTTACGTATCAAACAAAATTACTTTGTTTTTGGTGATCACTTTTATATTCAAAATAAAGGATTACCAATGGGTAGTATAATATCATCAATTTTAGCAAATATTTTTATGGATAATTTAGAAATAAAAACTAAAGATGATGTTTTGACTGGTTTTAGAGGTAGTGATAGCTAATTGGATGTTTTCTTTAATTTTATTAACAATATGCATCCAAAAATAAAATTTGCTGTTGAAATTGAAGATAATATAAATTTCTTAGAGAAAAATATTAAAAGAGTAAACTGTAATCTTTAATATTCAATTCATCGTAAACCAAACATACAAAACACTCAAATCACCCTATGTCACATAAATTAGCAGCTTATAATTCAATGATACATAGAGCTTTTTCAATACCAATGACTAAGGATGATTTTAAAAGGGAAATTAATACAATAAAACAAATCGCTACCTCAAATAATTCTCCATTACATCTAATAAATAGGTAAATTAATAAAAAGGAGGAAAAGGTTGAACTTATCTTTCCGAAACAACCTAAAGATGACGTCATACAGAACAATTACATATTTTGGAGATATTTCAAACGAAATATCAAAAATTATACTTCTACAATATCCTTTAAAGTAAGAATTAATGTAGGTTTAGTTTTTAGTAAATGTAAAATCTAAAATTAATAAATTTTCAAAATTGAGTATTTAAAAACTAAATTGTCCTGATTGTAACGCCGTCTATCTTGGCCAGACATTAAGAAATTTTAACATACGCTACTGTGAACACTTAAGATCTTATAGATTAAAACAACCAGATAAGTCACATTACGCAAAACACCTCATTGACACCAAACACAAACCTACACTTAATAACACAATGGAAACAACAGTGGAAATAGTGCATATAAGTAACAAGAAAGAAGAACTTGATTTTTTGGAGGAATATGAAATAAAGAAACACCTAAAATGTTCTCAATATACAGTATTGAACGAACAATTAAACCTGAGAAGTTCAATGATCTTAGATCTCTTGAAATAAATACCCATATAATACTAACCAAATATGTTTTTAGAAAAAGAATAATATTGCTTAACAATGGACCATGATAGTCTCAAAACAGTTGGCTAACCTGACATTTGTTTCCAAACAATAACAATTGCTATGCGCAGATTTTCAAATCGTATACCACTTGTTTGTTGTTGTTTATGCTGTGTTTTGAAGAGTATATTTTGGGCTTTGAAAAAATGTATAAAATGTCACTTTTTTCCGGTATTTTCGACTTCCCTGCTTACATCTCCAAGCGAGGGTAACAATCACCCCATTAGGGATAAAATAATGCATCATTTTAAAGCCCTTTCAATTCTCTTTACAACAGTCTTTAAAATTTAAAATTCAGCATGATACTTTTTAAAAAATTTCAATTTAAAATTTAAATTATGTACTTGTATAGTTTTTAAAATTGGAATTTTTTCATTTTTGTCAAAATAGTGAAAATGCCAAATGGGTCGTTGAGTACGCCAATAGTTTAAATGTTGATTTTCTTGCTTTGCATTGTTTTTCTAATTTTTTTATCACATTTGTAATAGACAAATGGATACGATACGGACACACAAAGAACGTGAAATTAGTGGATTCGTATTTTGAAGCGAAGGTTTGTTTAATTGTGTTTTTGAAAATTAAATACTGTGATTTATTCCATTGCGGAAAGGGTAGATATCATTTCGCTTTATTTTATGAACAATAAGTGTGCAAATTTAACGGCTCAGTTATTTAATGAAAAATATCTAGATAAACAGGTCAGTAGGAAGTATGGTCTAGTATGGTCTAGAGTTGAAAAAATGTCAAGATACTGGAAATGTAGCTAATAAAAAACGAGAAAATAGATCCCCTGTAGTAAATGCAGCTAGTGAAGTTGCAGTTTTGGGACATGTTCATTTAGATCCTACTTTAAGTACAAGGCAATTAGCATCTGTGTCTGGGATCACTCGAACTAGCATTCAAATCATTTTGAAGAAAAACAAATTCCATCCGTATAAAATAAATTTAGTGCAGGAACTTAATAAGGATGATTATGACCGCCGTTTGCAATTTTGCGAAATAATGAGTGAGCGAGATTTTCCACGGCACTGGATTGGGAGAAGAGGTAGCAATAAATAGCCTTGTCACCAGATTTGTCGCCCCTTGATTTTTGTTATGGGGATACCTCAAAAGTAAAAGATGCAAAACACAACCAGCCTTTTTAGAAGATTTGCGTCAAAGAATTGTCGAGGAGTGCCATCGAATCACTCCGGAAATTCTTCAGAATGTGCAAGAACATTTCGAACAAAATCTTTATTATTGTATGGACGCGAGTGGTCATCAATTTGAACACTTAATTTAATTAAGAAGTAAGTATACAACTAAACATAATTTAAACTTTATAATGTAATTTATTAAAAAGTATCGGGCCGAATTTTAAAATTTAAAGACTGTTGTAAAGATAATTGAAAGGGCTTTAAAATGATGCCTTACTTGACCCCTAACACCATTTAAATATTTTGGGGCGATTGTTACCCTCGTTTGGAGGTGTAAGCAGCAAAGTCGAAAATACCAGAAAAAAGTGTCCCCCTTTGATCAAAAATCGACGGGACCCTGTGTTTTTCTAAAATGTTGACGCAGTTCCTGATAATGGCTCTGTTTCGTTTTCGTTTGGCCACCCTGTATATCTATAGATACAAGTTTGTTTGGAAACCGATCAGGTTCGCCAACAGCTATTTGGTGACGTCACACTGTCAAACTTCTGTCTGTCTTGGAAAATGTTATGTAAAAATATCAAAACTAACGTAGACTATATATATTAAAACTAGTCCTTCGCCGTCGTGATTATGTCACAACAATTAATTCATTCATTTTGATGAAATTATGTTTTCATTGTTAATTGAAATTTGATTGGAAAAAGCCGACAAATATTTATCACCATTAACGTTGTAATTATTGATACAATCTTGGAATATTCACTTCTACATAAATTTAAACTACCTCATACATATTATTTTATACTAAATGTCTGTTCATCCATTTGTATATGCAACAAAAAAATTAAATATACTTTCTATTAGAACTTCGTCTGTATAGTGTTCTAGTCGATATGTATATCACAAAAGCAATGTTGCCAACGTAGTTTTGGTTGAGATCTTATTCGTTTCTCTCTTTACTTCATGGAATCAAGTCAGAAGAAAGGAGACATGTTCATAAGTAGTGTGTTTGCATGTCTATATATATTTTTTGAAAATGTAAGGGAACAAAGGTTTTGAGTTAGAAAAAGTCACGTAAGGATGTTGCCTCTTAAACCAAATGAAAATGTTACTTCAAAACTTTATTGACATACAACGGATGCACTTTTATTGTTATGACATATCCTAGACATCGAACAAATTATTCATCATTATTAAACTATTTATGATAAACTTATATTTCTATTTGGTTGTATTAGTTTGGCACTCACAGCAATTTGTTTTGTACGAGGTGATGCAATATTGTAGCAAGGGAATTAAGGATACTAAGTGGAGGAATAACTTCATTAGACCGAACTTGGTTTTAATTGTATCCTTAGTATTGTAATATTATAATATTTATTGACTTGGACTATAGCATGACATCTTAGCCATGCACGCATTAGAACCACGGCATCTGGTTTTTTTACATTCATCTTGCAGTCCATATTGTTTTCTACAAATACATCTAATATGTCTGCCTCCTATTATTTGCAAATTATCTGATTGAGTTTGATGAGATAGAACGATGTAAGTTGGGTCAAAAAACGAACTCGACCACATTGGACAAAATGGTATATTAAATGAGTCAAACCACAGCATTGGTGAAAGCTTTCGTTGATGGAATAAACAGGATATTTTGGGACAAAGTGGAAAATACAGTGGTTCTTCTGGTTCCTCTAATGGATATAGTTCTTCTTCTGAGAGGTTGGGTTCATCTATTTTAATTGGTAGTAGTTCTAGTGTAGTGATGTTATTCTTTGTGTCCCATTTTCCTACATAATTTTATCTGAATAAAGTTCAAAATTAATTTATAATAAATAGAAAAGCAGAGCTATTTTACATAATCTTTAGAAAGAGAAAATATAGAAATATAATCTAAACTCTGATAAGTTTCTATATTTTCTTTAGAGGGAAATTCGAAAGTAACTATTAGCTTTTATTTTAATTACAAGTAAGTCTACAAAATATTATATTCTTTGAATATGAAACGAAAGGGTTTTTATATTTTATTCTACTACTTTCTGACTTCTTTACCTGAGTTCTCGAGTGCCTGTTTAGAGTTTTGTTCCACTGACTGAAAATTTAAATATTAACTAGAAATTTTTAAGTAAAATGAAATTATGAGTTTATTGTTAAAGTGGCATATGTCACTAGTATGTCATGTTATTCTTCTAGTTATTAAATGTCATATTAAAAAATAGTTACATCACAAGATAAATAATTGTTGTATAATTATTTGGCGATACGAATAAATTTCGGACTCAATATTTTTAACTATTTATGCTTATTATATCGTTTACATTTGTCGTTCTCAATCTTTTGTACTTGGAGTCCCATGTTTCAACTCAAATCATTTGGTGTCCCCACTTAGTGATGTTAGCTATGAGAGAGGAATTCAAGTTGAACTAGTTACTAGACATTAGGCAATACTCTATCGCCCAGGAGATGGTGTCGGAAAAATCGCGTAGATATCGAAGTTTAACAAACTGCCGGAATTAAAGAACGCCACGCGACTATAAATAGAAGAAGCGCATTTACGGTTGTTGTTGGTAATATCAACATGTACAAGAAACTTTTAGTATGGTGTTTCAACGCTATGCATTGTTGTGTGTAAGTATGAATAATATTTTGAATAAAATGCCAGGCATTTTTATGAATCTATATTTTCATTGTTAATTGAAATTTTTATTACCATTTACTTTGGAATTTTTGATCCGTTCTTGGAAACTTTAAATGATTTACAATGCATCATTCGTACACAAATTTAACACACCGCAAACATATTATTTTATACTACACGTTTCCCCAACCATTCGTATGTACGACAAAGAATTTGAATATACTTTTTATTAAAACCTGGCCTAGTTTTGGTTGAGATCGTATTCGTTTGTCTCTTTGTTTTTTGTAATCAAATCAGAAGAAAGGAGACGTGTTTATAAGTAGTGTGTTTGTAGGTCTATATATTTTTTCAATACGTAAGAGTATTTTGAGTCGGAAAAGTGACGTGATGATGTTGACTCTTAATAAGATACTTTACAAAGTACTGTTATTGCAAGTCATCATATTGCAATGGTTGGATTGCACAGAACAAGATCACTACTTGTGAAAGAATTAGCTACAGGTATGTACATCACAAGACCCAGAAACCTAACTTCTGACAGCTATGACGGTTATCGAAAGTATCAAGAATATTCTGGTAAACGTCAAAAATTTTCTGAAATCTTTAACAAAACAAAAATTGAATATAAATGCGGAAAAATTAGAAAAAGGGAGTAGTAAAGGGTCAAGTTTGACGTAAGCGAAATAGTATCGATTGTATTGGTGTAAATTTGCAATTTCAATTTATTAAAGGCAGTTTTCCTGTAAATAAAATTTGGTAAATCCACCCAAGTTTTACAATTTGAAACAAATAAAGACTGCGGTGGGCGATTGTGCGTAGAGCCGACATTCAATCATCAGGTTCCAGGAATGAATCGCGCGCATAGGCAACGATTTTATAATTTAATTCGTCACCAAGTACTCCGGTCAATTTAGACATTCGAAGGTGCATAAAATCCCAACAACCTGAAAATCAGTAAAATTGTTAAAAACATAATTATAAATAATATTAAAAAGTTCCCCATCATTTCCGTGTATGGAAAAAATTTTATTCAAGGTCAAAGGTCAAGAAAATGAGTTTTTCGCGATTTGCAGCAAAACGGTAAGTTTTATCATAAAAGTACCTTAGACAAAAATTGTAGATCATAAAATTATCTATAAAAAATGTATTAATACTTTTTTTCTACGAGCCACCGTTTCTGAGATATAACGATTCAAAAAGTTATAAAAGTTGTTATCGTCATAATATGCATGAGTACGACACGTATATACATCTCTAGAGTTGTTATATATTATATATTATAATATATATATTATATATATTATATATATTATATATATTATATATATTATATATATAACTGCTGTTTTACCCCTCCTGTAAAATGCAGAGGGGGTCATTTTACCTGATATTCTTATAGTTATAACTTACGTATATCTTATATTTTAAGTATAAGTTACAATGACCGATAGAAAAATATTTCAACATATAATATATAATATAATATATATAATATATAATATATAATATATATAATATATATAATATATATAATATATATATTATAATATATAATATATAACAACTCTAGAGATGTATATACGTGTCGTACTCATGCATATTATGACGATAACAACTTTTATAACTTTTTGAATCGTTATATCTCAGAAACGGTGGCTCGTAGGAAAAAAAGTATTGATACATTTTTTATAGATAATTTTATGATCTACAAGGTATCTAAGGTACTTTTATGATAAAACTTACCGTTTTGCTGAAATGAAATTTTTTTTGACCTTTGACCTTGAATAAAAATTTTTAAAACTGTAACTGTAAAACTTTTAAATATTATTTATAATTATGTTTTGAACAATTTTACTGATTTTCAGCTTGTTGGGATTTTATGTACCTTCACTCTCATTTTTTGGTCTAGATTGACCGGAGTAAAGACCAGTGGCAATAAAAACCATCAAAAAAACAATTAACAACAAAAAAATATACATATTGAAGGAATCTTACAACAAATAACTGATACCGCTTCAACAATAAAATTAACCTTTTAAGAAAAACATGGGAAATAGAACATCATGGTAATATGGTCACAATGGTCAAAGCACATATTTTAGAATGAAGATAGATAGTTCGATAAAAATTTTCAAGAAGCTATCCATGTTAAGATTTTCTTGATCGACAGGGTATTGGCTTTATAAAATTTATGTATATTTTGTTCATGGCGTTTTATTTTTAATACATTAGTAAAGGTTCTAATTAAAATTTATAAATAGAACCCCACATGTCTTTACATGGTTCTTTGAGCCAGATGAAATTTTATTCAAAAAAGCACTTTAATATGAAGAATCGAAGAGGTCGGTTATTTTTTCCCTTAAATCACCCTAAAATACAGTTTACATTCTGTCAAATCATCATGCTGTTAACCGACCCAAGTGCTGGAATTCCGCCCACCTCATAAAATTGAAATAAACATATCAAACCATTTGATAAAAGACATAACTAACTATAGGATTTTTAGTACAAATACCGTTGCACGTCATGAGTGACGTAGCTCTTTCGTAATAGTACTGCCAACTAATTAAAATTTCCCTAACTAAGATAAATCATACGAAACATCACGAAAATTCACGAGGACTCATGAACGTAGTCACAGTACTAAAAAACCGAAAAAGTAATCGTAATTATTTTGATAATTTTAGAATTATTTCAATTATATTGGTTTATATACGTCTTATTCTTTATAATATAAAGTTTATAAATCATTATTATATGTTTAGTACTCAAAAAACCATAATTTACATTAAATAATTTTGAAATTTTCTACGCCCATGAGACTCGTATTTATGATGAAGAAATGACATTGTAGCGATTGGCATGCCTTGATGCGACGTTGTCGAGTATTTAGATTGAAATATTTCAACGATTTCTGACGTCCGGCCGTCAACCAGTTGAATTAGGAGAAAGGATTTACCTTTTGTAGGAATTCAAATATTGTAGTTGAATTGTTTCTTATAAGAAAAATATATATTTTTTTAAACAAAACATTGTCTTATTTTAATAACAATAAATAGTTTGCTATCTTTTTTATATGTCTCTATTTTATTTATTTAATAAAAATATAGTACAAATAAACAACATAATATAACGATTTTTATAACAGATTATTGAATATTAAAAGTAGATAATACAGCAAGAAGAAGAAGAATATCACAGTTGTAGATTGCTAATGAATCAACTGAGAAAAACATTTTTCAAATGTACTTTAAAACTGGCAGGATGAAGTGTCTTGAGTGTGAGGATCATATATTGTTCATATACGCTTCAATAAATTAATTTTTCATAATAATAAAGCTAAACAACATAACCTAACCTTACATTTTTGAAACTTCCTACATTCCTCGACAATTTAGACAAGCCGACAACACTGCAGGGTCGTGATCTCATAATTGATATATGACGTGCAACGGGATTTGTATTAAAAATCCTATATACACGTTTTAATGTTAATTTCCAAGAAAATTTGGTTACTTTGATTTGGAAAATATACCAGATCCATACATTTTAAATTCTCTCAAAATTCAGGGACACGCTTTATAAATAACTTTGTATGCCATTAAGCATAAGGGTATTATCTTCTCAAAGTATATGTATAAAACGATGTTTGCTTTATAAATCCCAATTTTACCAGCTTATAATTTCAAAATAATTTAACTGTTGAATATATTCCCCTATATTTACATCGTTAAAAATTGTATCCTATTTGCGAAGTATATTCGTCATTATATTTTATACAGGTCTACTTTCAAATTTAATACGAATAGGTAGGTATATTTATTGGTCTACAAAATAGCATATTACATAACAAGTGCTACTTTTTTATGTCAATTTATATTAAACAAGCACGAATCCATTTCCTTGATATTTTTCAACGAATATTAGTACCAGGAATACTGTTTCAATTTCCGGATATGGCGCCTCGGTAGTAATCTGATGCTTGACGCGTGAGCATTAACAAAATTTGATATTTATTGTGATAAGCATAAGTGTCAAGTTGAATATGAACCATTCGAGAACCATTTAATTTTAAAGTAACGATTCGAAAAATAACTATGAATTTAAATCGCGGGCATTTTCAAACAATTATTTTATTTTATTTTCGATTAAAGAAAAGGAAAAGTGATTGGATGATTTTTTGGTGAAGAGACACAATCCAAAATAACTGCTTTTTGGTGGTATTAATAACAGTAAGTTAAAATATACTATTACATTTATTTGGTTGCAAATAAATATTTAAAATAATAACCTAGTTTCATTATTGGTGTCAATTTTAATTGTTATTTGGAATGCTTCGTACGCGTTTTATGAGCAAGAAGCCTAATTTTATTGTAGTTTGTTATATTGGCATCAACTTTCCTTTTAAGATTTTATTAATATTCCTTACCTATATGTTTAAATAATAAAAACATGTGACTTTTACCAGCATGCTACTCAACACATCTCTGTAATTTTTACAACCTGTAGAAACTTTATATTTTTTTAATAACATTTTTTCTGTATTCCATTTTGAATACAGTTTTTTCCAAATATTTATTTAATTGGCGAATAAAAAAAAATTATTAATTTTGTTAGATGGTGCACTTAAATGGTATTTCGTTATATCTATAATAAAATTGTAGTCACCTATTCCAGACAACAAATTTTTTCTACAAATTCTACACTTTATAAATTTTAACATTTTTTAGAACAAAGTCAGCGACATATTTGATCGAAATGTGACATTTGATCATTGAATGATTTGTTTCTGGGGAATTGACACTAAGGAAATTTTAATAATGAATGTCTTGTAACACCTAGTAAACGAAAAACAATTTGAATTAGTGGCTCCGAATTTAACTACAGAATTTTTCTAATGGAAGATACTAGTTTAAAGATTTTGGTTTTAAATAGGTGTATCTTTCTTTTTGTAAATTTATCCAGGGAACTTTTATTCCCTATATGGTAAAATTCCAATGTTTTACTGTAGATGGAACAATATATACACTTTTCTTCAAATATCTTTTAGTACTTCATTCCATTCATATTGTTCTAGCGAATATTGAAAAAAAGATTTTACCACATTAAAGAAGGACCCTTGATTAGAAAAACACAAAAAACTTTTCGGCCCCTTACGCTTTTTTTAGTTTCTTTTTAATAAAATTTATTATATTTATGTAATATTTATCACAGATCTCTCCTATAGTTATTCTTACCGCCTATAGCTCAGCCAGTAAAACTAAAGTTACAGCTTACAACGTTGCCGTATGTATTAAATTTGTTTAAAAAATGTTTAATTCAAAATGTATAAAAGGTCAATTTTTTTACGTCTGTCTCTTCATCAATCTCAGGATGCCTCTTAAAACAATTTTTAGAAGAACTTTCTAAACTTCTTTTAATCATTCCAATGCAAGACCGCCGGTTTCCATTTTGTCTCGTATTATCTTTAATTAATTTAAAGTAAGTAACCACTGCCATATCCTCCTGCAGACATTTTATTTCATTATCTTTAGGAATAACTTCATAAGGTTTTAACTGAGTTACAGTTTGATTTTTATTCTTCCAAGTGAATACTTTATCCAAATTAATTCTGTCTAGTGACTTAAAACCTAGTAAACTAATATTTTACCCAAAAATGTTTATGTTCTACATTGTCTTTTATAACTAAGTAAGTATTGACCATGTTTTGATTTAAATAAGTAAACATTGAAGCATATATTCCAGTAATATTGCACTCTGGGGTGCTATTTTCGAATATCGTAATATACTACGAGTGGGTTTTAGTAATCGCAAGTGACTTACGTGCGACACTTACCCTACTTTATATCAAATATTTATTATTTTCATAATGGATGATTTACAGTATATTGCTTATATAGAAAATCTTGAAGACGCTGAAGAACCAACACAGAGACATAACCGTTTCCAAAACTTTAACCCTGTTGAGAACTTAAATAATAGTCAATTTGTGCAAATTTTTAGATTGTCATACCTTTCTTATAGACGAATTAACACTCTTAATAAGACCCCAAAGAAGAGGCACTGATTTAAGAATAGCGCCCCTGGGAAAATTTTCCTGAACAAATCCTTGTATTTTTTTTCATGTATTCTAGCAATGAATGCTTTTGTTGTGTAGGTGCGTTAGCCGATCTAATATTATTATCCATTTTCGAAGGATAAAAAATTGAACTGTTTGACATTTACTATTTTATAAAACAATAATCCCTAACCTAAAATATCATTAAAGTGAAGTTATCTAGTTCAAATTGCGACATTGTCAAGTGTATTTGCACGTTAAAATAATAACACTCGCATATGTTTGCGAAGGTCTGTCAACAATACTGTTTTTCAAAGTGTTTACAAATCAGTCCCACGCATCATTGAGCATACGTAAAATTGCGATGGATCTCAAGAATAGCGCCCCTGGAACGCAACAACTATTCGCAATATTAAAGTTTTTATTATAAGTATATAAAAATAGGTTTGTATCTAATATAAATATAAATCTGCAAATGTATAATAAGATATTGTCAAAAGTGACTTAACAAAATTCAAAATGCTCATACGTATTGTGTGATTGGCAAATATTCGTAGGTGGCGGCCTCAGAACGGCCGGGGTAATAACTAACTTTTCCGGACCTTGAAAATATAAGTTAATATTTCGTGATCAAGAATTTAAATTTGGTCGTGACGAATTTCGTGAAGGCCGAACACCTCGAAAAAATTATAATGGTAAATCGTCATATGACATGCAGTGACATTCAGTTTTGTTTAGGCACTGATATAAAACAAATGAGTTAAATTTTGCATGATCACTTAGGTGCAAGATAAATGTGTTCCCGATGGATACCGCATAATTTAACAAAAATTCAAAAAGAGGCTTGTGTCAAATGGGGCATAGAAAAGATTCTACTCAAATACGATTTAACTTAAATTTGGATATATTCTTATAAACCGGAACCTATACAAAAATCCAATGTTTCAAAATAAAACAAAGCCAACAAAAGTTATTCGAAGTCGGAAGGTTTCGAAGCAAATGATTGTTTTATTTTGTGACGAAAACTAAGCATGTCGCTTCTATCTCTTTAGAAAAACGTAGAACAGGGAATGCTAAATATACAACTATTTGTTTACCAGAAGTTTTCTCCGAAATGAGGAAAATCAATAGCAGACAGAGGAATTAATGATCAATTATCTATACAACCCCGATCTAAGTACAAATGACTTTCATACATTTCCAAAAATCCAAAATTAATTATGGTCGTCGTTTTTCAAACCCTCGAAGCGTTGAAAAATTCTATGATGAACGTGCCATATTCACATTAGAAAATTTTTTAGAACAACTGGTTTATTCGCATGAGAAAGTGCATAGATTATCAAAGGGAATATTTTGAAAAGCAATAAAGCCACTTTTTGAATTCTATATACTTTTGTTTGCGTCTATTCTGAAATTACATCAGCAGCCGTCGTACGCTACTAAAAAATGTCGGAATGCTTTTAAATATGTTGAGCCTTAATCAGCTTAATCTACTGAGTCTTAAATGTATGATTTAATCATCTTTTTTATTACTATTTTTTAAAAAGATCCAAATTTTATGGTCTCACTTGTTTAGGTCAAAGCCACTTGCGGTTATTTAGACCGTAAACAAGGCGTATATAGTCGCACCTGGGACTCCCCGTCGAGCTCTATCCCGAATATGAGAGCGACCCCCCCACGCTGTTCTGATCGACGATTAACCCGCGCTATTTTCACTTCAAAAGAATTATTCATGCCAATAATTTGGTTGGTACTAATTGATTGTAATGTCGATGAGAAGCTGATGGACCAAATTCGAAATTTATGCTTGAGTGTAATGCGTTCCTAGAAAATTAAAATAAGTATTTTTGAGAATAGGGAATAATGTTTGTGCACAAAAAAAGCATTCACGTTTATTGTTCTGTAATGATGTTAGATGTTAATATCGATAAATACAATTAAGAAATGATTAAATTTCGATGAACTGAAGGCAAATTAAAATTAATTTTAGTTCTATTTATTCATTACTCTTTAGTTTTTTAGTTTTTATAACTGTTAGCATATCACAACAAATATCAAAACGATATTTTCATAATGGTAAGTGTATACGTGGTAAGTGGTAAAATAATTGGCAAACATTGTAACGATCGTTTCGGAAAACAAAAATATTAGTTTTTGTTGGAATCGTTGTATATATTAGGGGCACACTTGAAGTTGCAACCGTATACGCAAATTTAATGTTTGACTTCAAATCAGTATTGTAAATTTTTATCGCAATCTAGTTTATAGTTTAATTATTATGTTTTTGTTAACAGAAAATAACACTGTGAATGGCTGAAATAGTGCCAATTTTGGTATTTTTTTATTCTTTATTAATGTATTAGCATCCCAGCATCCATCTGTTTCAAAACGTCCATACGGTTTTAAAAATTTGCGGCCGAAAGAACTCTTCCAATCCAAGGAATATTGTATGGTTTTGTAAGCAACTACATAATATTAAAAATAATTGATCACTGATCAAAATACATATTCTATGTAATAATTAAAGATTTTGCTTTCAAGACTAAATTGAAAGTGAACGAAAACATGATTGACTAACATTAAAAAAAGCTTAATATATATACAGGGTGTCGCAATAGTGTGGAAAAGTCCAACAGTTCCTTTATTAGATTGGAACCAAAAAAATTCTGCTGACTTTTCTAAGTCTCCTAATACAGAGTTTTTCAGATATATACTGGACGTTTCAAAAGTTACGAGCACTTTTATATCAAAATTGTTGTATATTGGCGAGCCTGTATCTAAAGAGGAACAATTGTTTTTCCAATTTTTGTACAATTAGTAATTTTGGTATGCATGTGCTCTACTTTAGTTATTTTTATAATTTTTTGATAGAATCTTCAAATTGCATACAGGGTAAGTCAAAACTCGGAACATACAAACAAGGGTGTCCCTTTTATTAGGAATTATCTATTATGGGAGGGTGACTAACATTAATTAAATTTATTTACTAGTACGACATGCATCATTGGCAACTCAAAAAGCGACTCTTTTCCAATTTTCAAAGTATATTTATACTCTGTCGATTCATGGCATTCTAAATTAACAAAAATTCATTAAAAATGACGTCCAACATGTTAAAAATTACTACAAATTATTTTACTTTAATGTAAAATATTTGCAAATAATTATGTATGGTTCAGTTTTACAGCTTCTTTGTAAATCTAGCCTTTCTCTCTTTCTTCAACATTCAATAAATTTTATTACAATAATGTTTTATACTTGTTTTAAACTTCTTTTTGAATCTATACAATTTTTAACTTTTATTCACTTAATATGAGAAATATTATATACAATTTAACTAATTTCTAATTAATATTATTACACAATTTTCCTTCTAACATGTATCACTGCATTTTTTCGATCCAATTTAAACATTTATATTAAACATCATTTCACATTTGTCACTTTTTCAAAATAGCTAAAATTCTTCTATAAATCTATTGAATGATGTGATTAATTAACTTTATGCTGAATATGAAAGAATTCTTGATCATGTTAAGATATTTCAATTTTCCAGATAAGTATTATAAAGTCTTTTCAGGTTATATTTATTAAATATCAAAAACTCTATTTATGAATTGTTTTCTAGAAAATTATACTATTATATAATTGAATTATAAAGTTTAATTATGGGTTTTTACTTAAATTAGAATCGGTTACATTAGTTCTATCTTAAAAAAAAATTATAAAAAAAGATAAATTATTTGTTTTATGATATACTAACATTTCAATAATATCCATACAAATTTTATGTTTCGCCAATAGATTTTATAAAAAGGTTTTTCAAAAAAAATTAATAAAACATTAATAACATGATCTGACTTTAAGTGTTGATATACACCATATACTTTTAGAAAAATATTTAAGATCTTTTTGTGGGTATCCTTTTCTTTTTTAAATGAAATCAATTTTAGTGTTTAATTCATTCTTTAAATTCCCTAGATTCAAATTGATATAAGAAATCTCATTATTTCTTGGTGGCCATTTCCCACATCCTCCCCTTTCATTGCCCTTAAGGTCAGTCGTTTATCTCCTTATTTTAGTCCCCTTCATCTCTAAACTTAAATGCAATGCCAGTTTAATCACACATAGTTTATACCAAAAGTCAGTTCCAATAATTTGTAATTGTTTTTTCTTAAAATGTTCAATGTTTTAAGTTCACTAGTTGGTACCTACGTTTAATCCATTTCAATTTAATTTCGACTTTAACTTTATGTCAAAAATTTTCATTACCACTTAACTTTTTTATGTTAATTTAGTTAATAAATTTTTATCTCACTTTTACTGTTCCTGCTTCCTTATTATTAGACCTGATGATGACTTTTGTGAGAAGTCGAAACTGGAAGTCGTTTAAAAACTTTGGATTTTTAATAAAATTTGTTGTGGTACGATTTTGAGTTTAATTGGATTATTTACCAAATTGCCGCAAAATAACAGCATCATTCTCACTCACTATATATTCCATTGTTCATTTATCCATTTATCTAAAATCAAAGAGAATAATAGTTCCCATCGATATGTTTGAATGGCAGAAGTCACGCATGAAATTCAGTTTAATTCGCTCTTTTTACTGATTAACTAATTGAAGTGTGATCTTTTTGCCATATAGTTTTGCTTTCTGGAGGTCTCGGCGGGTGTCACTGCGCACTGGTCCGCAACAACGACCTTTTGGTCTTCGTGAGAACCGACCATAACAAGCCTGATTTTAGTCATTTAGACCCGATTAGGGGAAAGAAATTATTAGTGATATGTGGAAACGAAATTTGTTGAGGACTTTATTAAGAACATTTTTAAATTTTTTTATTTGATTCATTTTTTTCATCAACTATTAATGAATCGTAAAAAGAATTTATTTCCACTTACTCCACTCTTACATAAAAATGCAGTTGTTTTGGGTTGTTAAGATGGGAGAACTGCAGTATTTAATGAATAAACTAGGGGTGGGAATTCCGTTTTTTGTAAGGGGCAGTACAGAACAATATACAGTGTGTACATAAAGCACGAAATAAATTGATTTTAAGCTAAACAAACAATTTTGAGGAAAAATCCTGAGAGACGTCGGTTTTTGAAATTCATTAAAATGTATTTTTACATAACAATTAAATATACAGGGTAAACCAATTGTGAGTAACGATGTTATCGACAATTTTTTTAAATGGCACACCCTCTATAATTTATTTTATTTAGATTGCAAATTTCAAGACGATTCCAGAAATATATCATACTTGTATTCGGTAATTAATAGTTTTGAAGATACAATAATTTTAAAATCTGTATTTTTGATGACCTTTAATTAAATAAAAATAAAAATAATTAAAATTATACAACAGTAACTATCAATTGCTACATAATAAATTACAGTAGGTATTCGAATTGTGTGTTCCTTCTTGTGCTTGACAGTGTCCTAAGCGATCAATAAATTCCTGCTGAACCTTATTAATGGTTTCCTGCGAAATGTTATTTATTTCTAGCCTTATTCTATCTTTTAAATCGTCGTGTTTACTTTTATCCACAACATTTTTTAGATGAGCGTGAGATCCGGTCACCTTGGTGGCCACTCAATGAGTCCTCGTCTACCGATCCACTTATTGGGGAAAACTTCGTCAACATATGTTCGAACGGCGGCTGCATAATGTGGCGGCGCATCATCTTGTTGATACCACAGACTTTCATCGATATTTCCGGGAATGTTTGCACTAGGGAATAAATTCATTAAAGTTGGAATCAAAAAGTTCATTAAAAATTGCAGATAAGTTGGCCCATTTACAGTTCCATCAAAAAAATAGGGTCCAATGATTTTATTTCGAATAATTCCGGCCCAAAGATTAATTTTCTGTGGATATTGAGTGTGATGATCTCTCATCCGTTTAGGATTTTCCTTTGCCCAATATTAACAATTCTGTCTGTTGACTTCACCGTTTAATGTAAATGTGCATTTATCAGAAAAAATAACCTTTTTTGCGAAAAGTGGATCATTACTACATTTATCCATCAAAGTTTGGCTAAATTCCATTCTACAATCAATGACATCATTACTCACAATTGATTTATCCTGTATATATCATTGTTACGTAAAAATACATTAAATTAAAATCAAAAACCGATCTGTTTCGGGAACGAAAAAAATTGATATTATTTAAAAAAGTAAGGTAGAGCTATGCAGATATACATATCATTAGTATTACATATGGGTACTAAGTTAACATAGTTTTGTAACACTAACGAATTAGAAACTTGAGATTGGGAGTATAATGTTTGGTGAAAATGATGTTATTTCTTCGTGTAAAGAGCTTAGTATCAATTAATACTCGATTTCTTATTTTTGATTACGTTAAATTTATTTTTGAACAAAAATGGCTCACCACAATACCTAATTATTGCCTAAGAGGGACATCATTTTACATATAAAATATATTAGATTTGGATATTTATTTGTCTCATGTACAAATCTTGCACGGAACTGACATTTCAAAAATATCATCTGCTTGGAGTTCAAGTAATTCCATTAATACTTGCTATTTAGAACCGAAGTTCAGATGAACAGAAATTCTCAAATCTGAATGTTTATTCTGCAAGTAATGAAGATGGCACCTGTGGAAGGGCATTTTTCTCGATTTTTTTGTGGATTGCTAAAGTGGGAAAATGATATTCACTTCCTGCACAATTATGATTTTCCCACAATTGAAGTTTCCTTTGAAAAGATTTTATGTAGTATGAATAGCTCATGAAGAAGTTGTTCTGGTTTTTGCATATTCGTTCAAGTAGCTGGTAACATCAACCAAAAATAGCAAAATCAGATAATCATGCATCATCTCTAAAAGATCGACTAGTATGGATTTGCTCTTCATCTACAAAAGTTTGCGCTTCTACTTTTAACTCATAAAATCAATTCAAATTTTGCTTTTACTAATTCAGCGAATTACAGAAGAATATGAATATGAAGAACGAGGTCTCCATATTAAGATTCCAAGTTCTGCAGGAATTGCTGGAATTAATGGTGCTTCAAACCTCTCGATTTAATCAAATTTACAGACGAAGCAACTATCTCTATTACGTTCGTGAATGTAAATGGTCTAACAGAGAGGTTTTCTTGGCGAATGGTACTGTGAATTGCGATCAGATTATTAATATCAATATTTCTCTTTGATAACTCTGATTTTATTTTACTCACCGCTGGGCTTTGTTCAACTGCACGAATAAAAATTGCTAGTTGCGCTCCATCAGTAATTTTAGTGCTTTTGTCCAGTGCAGTGGAAAAGACTACACATTTTCACTCGACTTCGCCAAACGTTACTTTTATGGCTTCTGGGCCTATTCGTCTTGCGATTGTTCTTCCGGATAAAATAATTTCCGAGAACCTATTACTTGTTTCTTGACAAAAGATATTAATTAATTAATGTAATTTCTGGCATTCTAAGTCCGCCAACATATTCATAGTAATAGAGATATGAATGAAAAGTCTTGGTTTTGTATTTCGTACTTGTAAGGATCTTCATCGTGTGCTTTTCCTCGTTTATACACTTTTTTGGTTAAACCGGGTTTAGAGTATTGTTTACCAGTCCGGTCATCATATTATAATAATCATGTCCAACTATTAGAGGGTGTTCAGAAGAAATCTGCTCGTTATTATTGGTTTTCTAATTATGACCTTGTTACAAATAGGTTCAGTTACGATCATACGCTAACCAAGTTGAACATAATGAAGCTTGAATTTCGCGGTGACCTCTTTGATCTATGTTTGCTGCACAGGTTTCTAAATGGTGGTATTAACTTATCTGACTTATTATGTAGATTGTCTTTCAGCACCTTTTCCCATGCTCCTAATTTTCGACTGTAATACATTGACTCCCATGTTTTGAACTTATTTTAGAACCAGAATTCTTTTTCAAATTTTTCAAAACAATCAAAACTTACTAATCCAACATCTAATTGATCTTAACGCAAATTTATAATATTCACAGCTGCTTTTTCTCATATAATGGGTATTCTAAGTATCTCGAATAAAACTTGAATTTACTAGCACCGTCTACTCTGGTCGATGGGCTGCACTAATATGCAACACAGAAATTTAGTGACGGACTAGACAAATCTTTCTCGAGAGCAGCATGTAGCCTGTGACCCGGGGTTGCTCACCCTTGGATAAAAATTAAAAAGTACCTAAAATGATTAAAAAATTTACATAGTAAATTGTTAGGACCCTGACTTGTTGATACATACCCGGACGCATTTTTCTACAATGTCACATAATACTTACACAATATTTATACAAACTAGAATCAATATTTTGACCGGGGTGTATATAATTTATCAAGACAAACTCACGAATTTAATTAACCCTATTAATTACCATCATTTCGATTATTCTTATTCTATTAACAGCAAAAATAGTGTTGGTAAAGAAATATTTCAAGTGTGCCTTCTTTATGCGAGTGCATTCTTCGGCGGTGCCTTTCGTTTTTTTTTTCTCTGAAAATGTTTACCCAAATTTCATTAAGTCATAATCCGTTCCTATCATTCTGTTCGATCTCGAAACGGAAAGAATTGGCCAGGTAGAAAATAAATCAAAATATCTTTGACAAGCCGAACCGACAGGCGCGTTCGAGCGTACGCCTTTAGAACTAATGGACCGAAATCCCCCATCTATTCCAGGTGAGATTAGGACTAGCTTGAATTTAAAAATAGAGCTCTTTTTCTAAGATATTAAGTATAACCTACATAAAAAACGCGTTGGTTTTTTTTAACAACTAGGAAATAATTTTTCCTAGTCCTATTCCAAAATGATGTTTATTTAATAATAGAATATAAACATTCTCACTCTTGAGATAGAATATTTATTCTAAAACACTACTTTCTTATGTGTTTTATATATTTTCATTCTATAACAAGTGATAGAATGAATATTCCGTAATTGTTCTATCGACAGCCATGGATGTCAAATCTGTCAATATCAGATATAAATGGCGGCGTCGTAAAAACTAATTTTAGTTTAAGTAAAATAATGAGTGAAAAGTCGAATAAATTTCTGGTCGTGGCGAAAATGTAGTCTGTTACTCAGATAGAATAACAATAACAATAACAATTCGATACGAGTGGAACATTCCGAACGCGAGCGCTAGGCGCTGCCATTTACATCTGACAGTGACAGTTTTGACATCCATGGCTGTTGATATTGTTTACAACAATTACGTAATATTCACTTGTTATGGAATGAAAATACATGTAAACAAGCAAAGAAGCAAGTGTTTCAGAATAAACATTCTATCTCAAGAGTGACAATGTTTACATTCTATTATTAAATATGATTTTGGAATTAATACATTCCACTAATGGCCGTACAGAATATACTATTTCATTACAGATTTCATACAGATGTATTATATTAATATTTCATTGTATAAGCAAGTAAGTTGCACATGTATGCTGATGCGATAAGCTTAGAAAATGCCTGCGATATTGTGAAAAAATTTGATGAAGTTGGAAAATGTTATAACAACGGAATATAACTGAGAAAATAATCGCTATCAAGACTTTCTCATATATTTGAGTAGTATTTTTACAAACCCTCAACATGTGCTTCTTTTTTATATTTGGAGTTGAGGAATTTTGTTGTCTCATTTCCTAGAATCTATTGGTAATGTTATTCAGTTATAAAAGTGGATATCAAGTGTTTAAAAAGTCGAGTACATTTTACAAAAACAGTCAATTTTTCTTATAGTTGTCTAAAATACGTCATGACCAGATACCCCAACGGGCCAATAAAAAAATTCGACCTACAAACCCCTCTGATAAACCTTTGTTGAGTAGATTTTTGACAACCCCTGAAAGTTTAAAAAAATATTTTAGAAATGGAAACGTAATGTTGCTCATTCTTTGAGATTAGTAGGTACTTACAGTTGAATTTTTAAACTTTACCAATAAGTCATTGGTTGTATTCATACGAAATAAATTCAAATATTTCATCGGTTCAATAGAACTAAGCCTACGAAACGGTTACAACTCCTGCAAATTTATGGGCAAAGAAAACTGAATGGTTTTGATTATCTATCGCGTTTTTAGTTTGTTTAGATTTTTTGTAGACATTTCTTCTTCTTTTGATGCAGATCCATTACTGGATGTTAGCGATCACATTTTCCATTACGTCTCTGTTTCTGGCCGTGTGTATCAGAGATTGTATGTCCTTTATCCCTGTCCACTGCCTAATGTTTCTAAGCCAGGACATCTTTCTACGTCCGATTCCTCTCTTGCCTTCGATTTTACCCTGGATTATTAGTTGTAGGAACTGGTATTTTTCATTTCGCATGATGTGTCCTAGATACGCCGTCTTTCTCTTCTTAATTGTGTTAAAGAGTTCGCGTTCTTTTTTGACTTTTCTGAGGACTTCGGCATTTGTCATTTTCGCCGTCCATGGTATTTTTAGGATTCGACGGTACAGCCACATCTCGAAAGCTTCCAACCTGTTGATGTCATTAGTTTTAAGTGTCCAGCCCTCCACGCCATAGAGCAACACCGACCATATATAGCATTTTACAAATCTTAGTCTTAATTTGAGATCGAAGTCGGAACATGTGAATATGTTCTTCAATTTTAAGAATGCTTGTCGAGCTTGTTCTATTCTACATTTTACTTCTTTGTCCGATACCCACTCCTCGAAAAGCCAGGTGCCCAGGTATTTAAATTTGCTCACTCTTTCAATAGGTTTCGCATTAAATGTTAGGTTGGCATTTTGGAACGCTTCCGGTGTTCTGGAGATGATCATGAATTTAGTCTTCTGGGTATTGATGTTTAATCCCATTTGTTTACTACGTTCTCCAACTGTAGAGACTAGTTCCTGTAGATCGTCCATGTTGTCGCATATAATGCCAGCGTCATCAGCATATCGGACGTTGTTAATCCATACACCATTGACTTTGATTCCTTTTTCTTTGTCTTCCATTGCCTCCCGAAATATGGCTTCCGAATATATGTTAAACAACAGTGGCGATAACACGCATCCCTGTCGGACTCCTCTTCTTATCTGTACGGGGTTGGAAACAGAAGACTCTAGTTTTAATTGTGCAGTTTGATGCCAATACAAGTTTTCAATGCATCGTATGTCTTTTTGATCTATGTCAAGTTTTCTGAGTAGCTGCATTAATTTATGGTGTTGGACTCGGTCGAACGCTTTTTCATAGTCTAGAAAACACAGGCAGACGTCTTTTCTCTGGTCGTAACAGTTTTGGACCAGCACTTGTGTTGCAACTGTAGACATTTACTATTAAACAAATATATATGTTAATTGCTACATACATTTTATATTTAAATAATTTTTACCACTAAGGGGTCTATTCTGTAAGGTTTTGGTTAAAAATAGCCCA
Source organism: Hermaeophaga mercurialis (assembly GCA_951812935.1). NCBI lineage: Eukaryota > Metazoa > Arthropoda > Insecta > Coleoptera > Chrysomelidae > Hermaeophaga > Hermaeophaga mercurialis. The sequence continues at coordinate 28,661,177 of OX638361.1, read as the reverse complement.
CGGTTTCAATTAAAATATAATTGTCATATTAGTGATTATAACCTCCTTTTAAATTAGAATCCTGGGTTATTTTTAACCAAAAACTTACAGAATAGGCACCTAATTTCGTTTATTAATTGTAACAGATTTTTGTACAGAAATACGTAATTGAGTTTCTCATTAAATAATTAATAGTTTTATTCTTTAACTGGGTTAATAACTTCCTAGGGGGACATTCAGGCGCCAATTTTATTCTATTTAACTTTCATAAACGTTGTGATTTTTTTAAAATTTAATACCTATTTTTTCTTAATTCATTCCATATTCATATCTTTTTTTCAAAAATAACACTAGGTTCCACCAGTGAACACTTCTATGTAAATTAACAAATGGTATCGAAAAAAACCTCACAATATATTGGCAAAGATGGCTACAGCGATGAAAAAGTCATAATTATGAGGAATAGAGAAGTAATTGAGTGTGATGCTAAAGTCTGAAGAAAATGTGTGAGACACACTGAATTACTATTGAAAAATATTATGGTCATGAAAACTGTATTTGTGTCATAAAAATTGAACTGGTAATCAATCATAAATGTTGGAAACAATTCTGAATCAAAAAAATGGTGATGAACTATAAATTATTTAATGGGCAAACAAATTATGCATTTCTATACAAAAATCTGTAAATTAATAAACGAATTTAGTTCTAAACATTATTCAAGCCATTTCAATATAAAATGTACCTTAAGTAAAAACGTACATTTATTATGGACTTTATCCTGGATAATAATAAATGACCACTTAAAAAATAACAACACTATCTAAGACATTCGGTTTTATGTTAACTACCCATACATCTGCTAGAGCAGTAGTCACTTCGTAGGCTTATATTCAATCAAACCAATTAATTAAAATATTTTAACTTATTTCATAGGAATATAATCAGTGACGTGTGGGCAAAGTTGTAAAAATCATACTGTACATATATTTAGGTCTGGACAAATACTAAAATTGTCATCTCAAGAAAAAATATTTTATAAGGATTTTATAGTTGTGAGTAAAAGTTTTAAAGCGTGCTTCTGATGCGGGAATTACGAAATAAAAGCTTTGTATTGATTTTGTAGAAAAGTTTATAATTTCCCCATATTTACCAAAAGCTTATGAAATCGTTACGAACTATAACGGAGGGCCATATTAAAAATATAAGTGGCTTTAAAACAGATCCAGCCAGCAAATAAAGGCTCAACTTAAATTTGATCCTTATTAAAATGGCCTTTTGTTTTCGAATTGCTCTTGGAATATGCGTGTTTTTTAGGTATATATATTCACGGTGAAGTGTTCTGAAAAATTGATTAGAACCCTAGGCGAAACTTTAAATTTTATTAATCTTCTATTAATGTACATCCCATTTGCGAACGCCTTAAATGCAAACATAATTCCTTCATTACTTAACCGATACCAATATTTAATACCAAAAAAGTGTATAGGCGCTATAATATTCCATTAAAATTTTCGATTTTAGTAATTTTTTTGGTCATTTTAAAGAATATAAAGAAACCCACAGTTCTTCGATTTCAATTGGCTTATTACATGGCCAGCCATTCGAAAGATGTGTATCAATACAATTTGAATTTGCTACTGTAGCCTGAATAGAGCCATATGAATGACCGGTATTATTCACAGCGGTAAAGTTGTATAGTGTATAACTTACACCTTTTCTCATATTACCTATACTTAATAACATGTAATTCCATCTGAATGTGTTATTTGGTATTTTGTGATGTTTACCGCACACACCACCTGGGACTTTCAATGTAACAAGATATGGTTTTAGTAACGACAATTCGTATTTACCGCCTTTACTGCTAATATGTTATTACTTCAACCGTAATAATAACGACTTAAAAATCTTTTTTCCGAAAATTTACCAATACCTTTAAAATTAGCATCGATATTGGTCCACTGTATTTCTATTGTTTGTATTCATTTTATTTATAGGCTTCCTCTTTTGTCTCTATTTTTTATTAATACAAGTAGTTTAATCTGTGAAATATAAAAAATTTCACTCTTGATGAATTCAGTGCATACATATTCCGAAAGTCAGTGAAGAATATTATTTGTTAGAACATCTATAATACAAAATCAAGTCTGTAGGTATAACTCCTATCAATTTATATATTCTTATCTGTGGATGCTAAACAGTGACACAATTCTCATAAAAATATTTCAAAATTTTGATATAAGTATATTTGATTTGATTTAAAATTTATTTTGAATGGGTTATTCTGCAAGAAGGAAAATTACTCTTCATCTTCTAAATTTTAAAGTTTAAAGGGAACTTCCTAAGTTGTCGTTTCATTCGATAATGCCAGGTTAGGATTCCGGTTAGTATATGAAGCTTGTTCTATTAGTGACGTTTTTCCTTTTTTTTTTCTAGTTTCGCAATTTTTTTAATCTATCTAAAATCTTAGGGACCAATCGCTGTCTGTCTTATCCTTTTTAATCTACTTATTGTCTCTCAAAGTTTTCTCATCTTACAAAGGTTGTCTAATCCACTAACGGCATATTTTTAAACGAGGGCAATATTTTTTCAAGGGCTAATCGGTAGCGAAGTTTAAACCCGTAGTAAAAATCAAAAATGTTTATTTGTCTTCCAGCTACTTCTCTACAGTCGTCGCTCCGTTTTAGACATTTGTCGTAGCATGGTACCAACTTTCCAATACCCTCGTCATCAAAGGCAGCCGCCTGTGCTTCCAGTCAATTCTCTTCATTACTTTACAGTTCGTTGTCTATACCAATTTACTGCTCTCTTAGCCAACATGTGAGTACAAAGAGATGAAAATCGAAGGGAACCAAGTCCAATCTGAATAGTGGACAAACAAATGAAAACGTTGCAGGAGAGTCTTTGTTGCAGCTTCAGTGTGAGGCCGAGTATTGGTTTGAAGAAGGACAATTGCTAGTGACAACATTCCTTTTCGGTTGTCCTAAATTGCCCTTCATAGACAATAAAGAGTCACGCTGTATGAGGTTGAAGTGATGGTCGTGCTACGTTCCATGAATTACACCAAGATAATAAGTCCTTTTCGGTCCCAGCGTACAGTAACTATACACTTTCCGTTATCACGCATGAAGATTTCACTATAATTACTCAGTCGCTATATCGAACCATCTGCATGAAGAAATGAACTACAGCAAGTACTTCACACTTAACGAAAGACTCTATTGTTGTGGGATATGACGCCATCGTCGCGCTTTCTAGAGACACTGCGCAATATACTTGCGCAAAGTTTCATCGGATTTTCACTGAGGTTTTAGTTTTGCGATTGATCGAACTTTGAAAAAAAATAGCCGTCGTTATTGTGTTACAATCAAACCAAAAACTAAGGATAATAATAATTAAAGTCTACAACAAATAAACTGGGTAAATAAAACAGGAGTTTATATCAATAATACTTAATTATAAATAGTAAGATGACTCTATTAGTTAAAATGTCAATTAAATAAGTCTCTCTTTATAAATTCCCATACAATAATCAATAAATTACAATCATTCTTTACACGTAATTTGTCTTTTTTAAGTAATAGCATATTTTTGTTGATATTATATTATCATAAGAGTTAGATGTTCTAAAATTGCAGAAATCAATAAATTATTCACCGTTTTAAAATTGTTTACCTCTTTATTCTTTGGTTTTCATTGGCACTGGTTTTCTGGGCTAACTGGCCAGTCAATGTGTAATTAAATTAAATATGGGACATTTACAAGCATCCATGCCCATGCCAGGGATCGAACCTGTGACCTCGGGACCGAATGTCACCGCACACTAGTACCGAGATCAGCAAATTTTTACCATTTTAATATATGGTGAAAATCTGTTCAGAACTATGTAAAATGGTTTGAAAAATTAGAAGATATCTTTATTCGCTTTTTATTCACAACTTACCTATCAATAAGTAATCAACAATGATCGAAATTTCACTCAAATAACAGAGTTGGACGTTAACTTTTCATAGACTAGTTTTTTACTCAAAACATGCAATACGAAAGTGTGTTATTTATGTTATCTAGTAAAAATAAAATGTTTTCTTGAACCCGGGGTATGTAATATACAGTATGGTCCAAATGAAAGAGGAAAATCCTGAAATCCGTCGATTTTTATTTTTAAATGGGCACTTCGTCAGATCATCTTTTTATTTTTGACGTCATCTCTGTGAGCGTGATGACGTCATCAATAAAAATTTTAAATAGAAAAGTGGGTCTTTTCTTAATTTATTAAAATATGTCTAAACTACCTTTTAACTTTTTTTTAACTTAGTTGTCTTATCAAAATTCCTTTATTGACATTCAACATAATTGTCATGTGGTTAATGATATTGTAATGAACGAAATTAAAAACTTTTTGACTCTTTTAACAACATGAAGCTGACAGAAACGGAAAGAATTAAAATTCTAATATTAATTGGTTATGGAGATAAAAGACTTACGCAACAAATTTATTTCTTATTTCTTAAAAAAAGAAATATCAAATTTGAAGTGTATATAAGGTTAAATTCTTCGACTTATCATAAAAGAGAAAAGAGCCCTAAAAATTATAATTGATTCGCTTGTCAAGTTGTTATTCCGACTCTGATCCATGGTTTTGCAAAGAAAATCCTTATTACCGATTTTCGCTTTTTTAGTTTTTTTATAATGATAAGGTTGCACATATGTACTAATTTTATCACAATGTTGTTTACATTTATATGATTTTTTTTTTAATTTCAACATTGAGCTGGTGATTTCCATGACGTACCGCACTTAAGCGCGAAAAAATAAAGAAAATGCATAGAAGTAAAAAACAGTTCAGTATACAACAAGTAATATTTATTTAAAATAAGAAAATTAAATCTAAATTATATAAATCCATAAAAATCTATTAAATAAATAACAAAAAAATTAAAGAAATAATACTGCTTTTCTACTACCGCTAAAAATACAACTATCTGGAAATCGATTTATTGCCTATATAGTTTTTCTTGTCTTTAAATTGTTACTTATGTGTAGGTTACTCTAAAAACCATCTGAAAGAGTTTTCCTGTTAGGTTAGAAATAAATATTTTTACGCCACTGAATAAACCATAAACGACAAATTATAAAATTTTATTCGTTGGTTTATTATTTAAATATTATTTAAAAAGAGTCCTTCCTAATTGAATAAATAATTATATTTTAAACTGCTATAAATTCAATAATATTAATTTCTCAAATTATTTCTCTTTATAAAAATTAAACACTTTTTTACTAGTGCCCTTAATTATTATTATATTTTTTGCATTGTCGTAAAAACAAAATTTGGTACTCAAGTCAATTTATTTACCAATATTATTCTGACAAAATTATTTAACTGACCCATTTCCATATTCCAAAAAAAAAACAACAAGTAATAATAAATTAGGATTTAGCCCGCTAAAATATCCTACTACTGAAAGCTACTCCTTACGTGTATCTAGTAAGTTCAAGAAAGCCTTAAATAAAGTGGCCGATGAGAGCAACAAAGACATCAGTAACACTCAAAGAAAAGAACATTATTATCTATATACAAGTTTGAGTTTTTTCCTTTACGAATTTGTCGGTACCTTGCGGGGAGAAGAAGGCGGTAACAAAATCTCTTGCGTCCTGACCCTAAGGGCTTCTAACGCAGAAGGAGATAACTGGGAAGGACTATGTATTTCAGGACTAGAACTCCTCGACCGTTCGTCTGGTATTGGGGTCGATCCGAAGTTTATTGGCGGAACACCTCCAGCTAGGACGTACTGAGATAGAAAAGCGTGAAACGATGGGTGAATGGGGGTTTTAGGTGGCCAGTGAATTCCTAACGCAGGATTGAACATCGGAGGAAAAGGCATCGTGGGCCAGAAGTGATCGTTGTGTACTGGCGGTAGTACTACGGGTCCGTGGAGGGCGAACTCAGGGATACCGGGCTGATCTCCAGGGTGCATAAAAGAGATCGCTTCTCTGCCCATTGCTTTTTCTCGCTTTCTCCATTTCGCACGCCTATTTTGGAACCAAACCTGAAAGAAATAAGGAAAATTATAATCTGCAAATACTATTACAATTTGACTTTAAAAGCTTAAATATTGTATATTTTTCAAAAATAGTAATTCCTGCTTGTGGCGTTTCATTAAAATAGAATTTTATCCTAATATTGTTCGAGAATTGGAAAATAATATTATACCCTCCCTCAATCGGTTTATTTGATGTCTTATTTTTGCTGTTTTCACACAGTTCTCTGTAAAGTTCACTACACAATTATTACTCATTCTTTTGTCCTCTTCCAATATTTTTTCACTTTTATAAACTGTTCTATTGTGATGATTTTTATTGTTCATTACACTACATTCATTACAATAAAGTAAGATTCGACTTATTTTAACGATATTATTTACTCTTAATCTGATCTTCTAAACTTGTAGACTATTTCAAAAAAGTTGCCGTACTGTATGTCATAATTAATTTATGTACGTTAATTTATGAATTATATATAATATTTAATACAGAGTTGTTGAAAAATTAAAAATTATTACGTTGGACGCTTGAGCCCATGACCGATTCAAGTAATTATATCCGTAATGCTGGATAATGGCGGGCATGAATCGCATCTTAATTGGTAACAATTTGGATAATTAATCTGGCTTGTAACGGCGTAAGTAGCATTGCAATTGGCCATTGTTCGCCACAATAGCGGTAATCGGAACTGGTTCCGGACCCCAGAATTCTCTCTGATGTCTCATTTAGAGTGCCTCCTCGTCTATATCACGATGGAAAGCTGTCTCTTTTATAATTGGCCTTTTAGCATCGATTTAGATAAGCTTCACTACGCACGCAACAAAAGTTTCAACCAAATTTCATCGGTCCCTCTTCCATTTAAATCTTCTTAGTGTACGATCAAAACAGTGTAATATGCTGCAAATCGGATTTACAAGCGCTCGGACGATCACGGTTATGTTGCAGTTCATCGATTCACGTGGTCTTAATTGGAATACCTGGCGATTTGCATTAATCGCCTATTTAATATCCAAACAACTGAATACAAATTATATGCTGTGGCTTCTAATATCTCTTATAATCCGTTTAGTAGCTAATAAATCTTTACAATTAATAGTTGGCACTAGCTTTAGGACCATCATCTGCTTATTTATATATATGCACAATGTATGTGTTATGTAAGAACTGTGACCTGAAGACAGTCGAAGATAGTTGTCAACTAAAACATGCTGATGAGGCAAAAAACTAAACGAAAGCAATGGAAATCCGAAACCAACATTATATTATCATGTGGTCATACTGATAATCAGTATTTGTTTTATACTCTCTCTAAGAAGCAGAGATCATTTGAATAAAAATGTAATTAGTAATAATTTCTAACAAATCATCCATTTCTTCTAAAAAAATGCTTGCATAAAATTTAAAAAAATATGATGGATCAAAACAAAACATCTACAGCATCATCAAATTTATTTCTATTACATATACTCGTCTTTAGCCCCCATTAGGACATCATGAAACCTACAATTATAGTCCTGTTGAAATAACTTATGTTCATATTTTAAGAATTTTAACGAATAATGTTTTTATATACAATTAACGTTTGTGTTTGTTTCTCTGTTTACCTTAGTAAGTGAAAAAATACTTTATGTTCATTTTTCCAAAAGAACTATAATTGTATATATAATGATATCCTAATGAGGGTGAAACATATGCAGCCGAAATTAATTTTATAATGCTATATTCCCAAAAGAATGGAAAAAGTAAAAGATATTTAGTGTCTGAAGAATAGAGGTTTTTAAACTGAAAGAGCAACAACAAGAAAATTCCCGTATTAAAAAACCCCACATTTAGTTCATAGGTTTTAGGAAAGGACTACTCAACATAAAAAATATGAAAACTTTATTTATGGATTTATTTATTATGGATAGTTTCCACAAAGTAAGAATTGAAATAACTAAGATTATTGAAACAAGGCGACTGAGTATCCTCGATTATTTTAAAATTTGATTAAGAAGACGTAATTAAGTAAGCTCTGAATAAAAAGAAATCAAAGACTACAATACTAGAAGAGAAAACAATGGACAAAAAGTACACTAATGCGTGACACATTAGCAAGGACGATGGTGACATACGGAATCGAACTGAAAGATACTTGAAAACTTAAGAAGACATGATAGAAATATGATAAAGAAAAGTACCTTATAAAATATCTTTTGCGAAAAAACTGGTCAAAGAATAGGAGTGTAAGACGAATCAAAAATAAGAACTCTATACAAAGAATTTGGTGAAAGCACAAAACATTTAAATAAGTAGGATCATGTTCTAAGAATGAAGGAGGACAGGGTGCCAAAAACGGTTCTGGAAACAGCAATAGAAGGAAAATGGATAAGATAGGTAATAAGCAGACTAGAATCTAGAAGTGAAAAACCATAACAAAAACTGCCATAAATCTGCTAGGCTTGCAGAGTTAAAAAATATATATTTATTATTATTCTTTTCATTTTGCTAGTTTATGTTTTTATCTATTTTTCCAGAAAATTACTTTTGTTTCTTTTCAAAATTTCATCTTGGTTATTTTTCTTTCTTCGCTATAGTTCATATCACACGTACGACAATAGATAGCAGAGTTGTAATTCTTTTATCCACCTAACTCCATAACCGAATACTTTTAGATAAATTGTTTAAGGGTATCTTCATGTTTATTAAATCTGCTTTTATTATCACAAGATTTCAGTAAAATCAATATAAGTGTCACGATTTTTTAATGACTTTGTCTAATCAAAATGAGATTAAATGGTCTAATATAAAGTACTCTAGGGATTCTTCGATAGATTCGAGAATTAAAAAATACATCAATATTTTTTCTCCAGTATTAAAGATAGTTATTGACATTAATTTTAAAATTTTACCACAGTTTATCCACTTGAAGTATGCTTTATTTTTTTGTAATAAAGGATTTAAAAAATCTATGGTCCCTACTCACTTATACAATGAAGCTACTTTGTTTGAGGAAAATTTTTGCCTATTAATTAGTGCCAAATTGAATAATTAAGTTCTATTATATTAAGTACTTGGTTGCTCAAAGTTAGAGCTAAAGGAAATGCATAATAGCAGAAGCACTCGTCAGAAACAAAAGGATAATTAAATAATTAAAAAATAATTCTTTATATAATTCTGTTAATTGCTTTTTTTACCCTTTTAGTTGCAGTTATTAAATCTTTTTTAAAAATAAAATGGCAAGTAATTATTACTACTTTAAATTTTAATCCAATACAATCAAACCTAATCAAAATACAATCAAACCGAATAGTGTTATCCTAATCTTAATTATCGTAACATTTCAGCAAAAATATATATCTAATTGAATGTAAATTATTAATGGTTTAGAAAAACCTATTAGCGACATATCTGGTAATAATGCTGATTTTTAATTTTTCTGTCAAATCTTATGATTAATTACTTGGGAGATATTGTAAATATGTGGTCTCATAAATATAAAAATATCTCTGATATTTTGAAAGTTAAGAAAATAATTTTGTAATAAAACAGGGTTTGGATATTTGTTTCATTTAATTATTTAAAGGATATTTACCTGAACTCTGGCTTCACTAAGGTCTAGCCTCATGGCCAATTCTTCTCTTGTAAATACGTCGGGATATTGAGTTTTTTCGAAGGCTCTTTCCAGTTGATGTAACTGGAAAGTGGTGAATGTAGTCCTAGATCTTCTAATTTTTCTAGGTCGGGAGTCTCCAGAGTCCTCCAGGGACTCCTCTACCATTTCTCCCTCGCTGATAGAGTCCGCTTTTAAATTATCAGCGTCTATAAAAAATAAAAACTGTAACTAATAAATCGCAAGAATGTATGTGGCAAAAAAAAGATATAATTGATTAGTTATAATTTACTAAGTTATGTTATGGGTAAGTTTGATAAAGTGTTAAGAGTTTAATCACAAAAAGCAACAAGTCGTCCTATAATTTCTTGCGCAAGGCAGAAGAGTATTGGAGCGGATGAAATAACCTATTACAAAATAATATTATAAAGTCTCGTGTTATACCGGTTTTTGCTAGAAGCTTTCTAAAAACCAGTAAGAAAGACCTATACCGGACTTAAACGGGTCGTGCGCCATTCCTATAAATTTAATAGTTAGAACAGTTTGTTTAAATTAAAGTCGGTTGTATTAGAGGCAGTTTTAAATCATCCAACGTAAATATCCAAAACATTGTCGCATTGCCTAAACAGGCTCGGTTTCAGAAGCATATTGTGTCATTAGAAATTATTCTTCTCTGCGTAGCTTTCCAGTCCGTTGAGTACCATAGCCTCTTCTAGAGTTCCCAAACATAGATTTTACCAGGTGTGGTAGCCAATTGCATCCTTAACCTCTTAGGATTTCACTCAAAAAGAGTTGGCCTTCTAACCATTTCTTCTTTTTTCGCTATTTGTTTCAAATTATGTGTAGCTTTTTCCCGTAAATCCACTTTGACTAAGTTCAACCATCTTTTCCTCTACTTTTTTCCAGTTTCCAATATAACGCTATTTTAGTATTTCTTGTGTTATCTGTACGTTGCATGTGCCTCAGCCAGCTCATTCTTTTACCTTTTGTCTCCTTAAATATATTTGTTCTACCAAATATTATTATTGTTAAGTAGATCTTTATTTTAGAATTTCTAGAGAACGCTTTTGTGGTTAACATTTTCCTTAATGCATAAAACCATCTATTATATCTTCGTATTTATGTCTAGTAAGGTTTCGTTCTCTATTGTTACTACTGTCACTAGATATTTAAACATCTTCAAATTTTTCTTATTTGATTTTCGGTACTTATTTTTCTTCAGTTCTTTGTTACTACCATATACTTAGTTTTACCTAGGGTTATTGTTAATCCCATTTTTTCTGCACCATCTATAAAGTATCGATAAATTATTTTAAATCTTTCTTCCTCCTACTTATTAAATGTATATCATATATTATTAATTTATTTGGCACTTCCAAATCTCGTATTGCTCCATACAATTTGTTTCGGATTATACTGTCATACGCCTATTTGAAATAGATGATATTGGCTGGTGTCGTTATCGTGAAATTTTTCTAATATTGGTCTTGGTGTAAAAATTTGGTTTATTATAGACATGTTTCTTCTAAGGTCAATATATTAGAAATTATAAAATTATAAATTACTATTACAAGTTGGCCCATGTATGTTTCTAGTATTAAAAGCGAGCTTCTGTTAAAAATAAACGCAAATATTTTTTTAAATTAATAGTTTTCAGGTGATTATGCTACATATTTTGGTAAAAAAAATGAAATAAGTAAATCTCCAGTTACATTCGATAGTTGACTAGTACGTATTTGAACCCGTACAATCAAAATACGTAAAATTATACAGGATGTTCTATTTAAATTTTTAGCTTTTGTGTCATTTTAAGTCAAACCGGAAGTAGCTATTTTAAATTTTTCCGTCAAATTCAAAAATTTTTAAAAATATGTCGGCGAGTTCAAAATCTATAGGGATGGCATATAACTGATTTACAGCCGGTGTAGGTTTACTTAATTATTGGAATATTTTAAAATTAAAATTTGCGTTGAACAATTATAAAAATATTGCATTGGTCATTATATTATTTAAATTTTTGACTAAAATTACAAGTTTTCAAATTAACTAATTATCTATACTAATGATAATCTTGTTTACAGAAATCTAATCAATTATTGGTTTGTAATTGAATGTAAAATTATTGTGGTTTGTACCTCAAATTTTACAAATTTTACAAATTAATAATTATTATTAAAAATAAAGTCATAGATTAAGAATTCGAAATTATTAGCAATCAATCACCTATATTTATTATAAGGGGTGTTCAAAATTATATTACACTTTATATAAATATCACGGAAAGTTTAATCAAACCTGTTGTCAAAATATTGGAAATAGTATGTAAAAAACGAGTATATACAGGGAACATGCTATAATCAAAAATAGGTAAAACGTAAATAGAGATTTTTCGGTTAACTATGTTATAGGAACTAAAACTTGTTCTTTTTTTGCAAAAAATTAGCATAATTTATAAAAAGACCAAATATGCTTAAGGAACGCTACTCGATGCCGTTTTTATTTCGTGATATATTTTAATACAGTAAATAATCTAGAGATTAGTTTAGTACCTCATTTATTAATGTTTAAACTTGTTTTAATCCTGAATTTTTGTATATGCGTGTAGGAAACGCTCCACTTACTTGAGAAACTAGATAAGCAGAAACAGGTTTAGAAATAGTGGCAATTTAAGGGGGGGAAAGAATACTTATAATGACCAGTAAACCGAAATAGAGGATAAAAATGTTCCTCTCCATTAACCCTACTCTCTCAAACTCTGCTATGCTTGAGGTACGCTGTTCTCGCCTTCAATAAGTCCACTTCCAAGATATAGGGAAATTTTAATGCGTTCTCTGATGCTCACTAGGATTCCTATACGTATACAAATATTATTTTGAACCTGTATACAGTCTGGTAATTAGGAAACATAATTTACGAGTTTAGGTATAAAATTGACTATGTTCAAAAATCCATACGACCGACAAGTTTGTACCATATATCGTGCCTACATATCCAGGGCAAGTTATCCAAAGTTGGTTAGAATTAACATTCAATTTGCATGTATAAATTTATATGCGTCTGTCGTATCAAAGAGCATTTAAATACATAGGGCAAGTCTATGAATACCAAATACGTTGTGAAGTTAGCTACGGCCGGACAAAAGAGAATCCCCATTATTCCACATTAAATTACCGAATTTAATAACATTTAAGCCCGTGTTCGGTCTTCGTCCGAACATGGAAATTTAAAACAAGCTTAATTCCGTTTCGTACAAATTTTTAAAGCTGTCACGCATTTCACGGGATCGCAGGAACGAAACTAACAAAATTAAATAAAATATGTTTTGTTTTTATAATAATGTAAATGTCGGGTTTGTTTAAATTCCAATAAAAAAATACTTACAAGGAAAAAAGCATAACTTTCTAGTTCTAAAAAATTAAGTTGTATGTAAGTCCTTTTTATATTTTTGGTTCAAAGTCAATTCTGTGGTATATTAATTAATTCGTCAAACAAATGTTTCTGAGTATCAGCACAAATGATTTTTTCATTCGCATTAAAGCAAAAAGTCTAGACTACAATATGACCATGATCTTATTGGAACAAACCCCTATTAACTCGATTCTGTCTTGATTCTGATAATCAACCCAATAATATTTACATTATTTCAATAGACATAGCTTTTTATTAGATAATAAAAACTATTTCGTAATGGTTCAAGGCAGCTTAAAGTATCCTAGAACAAAACTTTTTTCTACAGCACACCTAAGTTTGGCTACTTGTTTTAAGGTACTTCTAGTACCCATTAAACATAAAATTATGAATAAAGCTTAAATAACAGCCATGTCCGGCTAGAAATTTTTCATCAGAAAGAATTGTCAAATCAGACAAAATACTGAGATTATTCTGGTTACCTTGACCCTGACAATTTGTAGTTTCTTCAGCAAAAGGTTTCAGTGAAATGTTTTTTACTTGCAAATAATGTAACTTTCTTGAAGCCAGATCTAGATATTCGATATAAAGTTTTGGGAAATACGGCTCTGTATGAAAACCTAAAAGGAATTAAAATTTTATTTCAAGTGGTTGTTTTGCTGCACATGCACTGGCAATGATAAATATGAACTTATAATCCACTCGACTCGTATAAACTGCAATATCATTTTAATATCCGTTTAATAAACAAATTTCGTTAAAACTTTTTATTTAATTTTCATATAGTTAATGCTTTCATTAATTTATAATTTGTGCAAAAATTTCCAGTTATAATATATTAATAACAATCGAATAATGATAGGTTCGTGAAATTAATGCACTCGTTGCTAAGCGATTCGTAATATATTTCCTCTCTTACGTAAAATGTTGTTTACAGCTCATGTCATGTATGTAATATACCTTTTATACTATATAACAGTTTTTTTCAGGCCAACTAATTCATTTGGGGTTTACTAAAATTAAAACAATTTGAATTCCAACAGTTACATAAAGAGATAATATCCAGTTTGATGTTACGTACTTAAATAAGTTTTACAAATTATATTGTTTGCTTGGAATTTATATCACATCTAAAATTTTAGTAAATATTTCTCAGTACAAAATCAAGAAATACATATAATAAGGGTTCTAAATTATTTTAAACAAATGTTTATTAAATTGATTTTTACTTCAATTATGACAAATTTCGAATTTTTAAAAAGTCGAATGCTATGACATTTTATTTATATCATTTTTGGTATATTCAGTAAATAATATTTATTTAAACTTATAATATTACTTATTAAGTCTAGCAATTGAAATTGGAACATTACTTTAATAGCAAATAATGTTTTTGAAACAAAATTTATTTTAATAAAAGGTACATTAATTATTTTAAACAATCATTATGTAAAATTGAATTTTAATTCATATTCATTTCCCGATAAATTATTAACATAATTTTAACCCCCAAATATTTCTCTTAAAACTAGATATGCAAATCTCATCCCCATATTAAATTTTTTTAATTATAATGAAAATAAATTAGTCACGTTCCAACATTGCCACACATCTTGTTTTATGAATTCTACAACAAAATGTATATTGTATACTGTTAAAATCATATAAATCTATGACACAATATAGTTTAATAATAAATTTGTTTCTTACAAATTTTTCAAGACGTTTTTTAAGCTTCTTACTAGTTTTAAATTAAGACACTGTGACATTGTAGAAAATTTTTATATTATACGATTATTATTTCATTCAGTCTTTCTTAATATTGCCTTGTAAATTTTTGTTGTAATCTCAAATATGATTAATTAATTTTACAATCTGACAGTCTTTTATAATAAAAATAATAATAATAATAATAATAATAATAATAATAATAATAATAATAATAATAATAATAATAATAATAATAATAATAATAATAATAATAATAATAATAATAATAATAATAATAATAATAATAATAATAATAATAATAATAATAATAATAATAATAATAATAATAATAATAATAATAATAATAATAATAATAATTAATAATAATAATAATAATAATAATTAATAATAATAATAATAATAATAATAATAATAAATAATAATAATAATAATAATAATAATAATTAATAATAATAATAATTAATAATAATAATAATAATAATAATAATAATAATAATAATAATAATAATAATAATAATAACTATGTACAAAAGGAAAATGATCAAATTTCTCAAAAATTCTGTTAAAATGTTTATATATTTGGCACC
Source organism: Hermaeophaga mercurialis (assembly GCA_951812935.1). Lineage (NCBI taxonomy): Eukaryota > Metazoa > Arthropoda > Insecta > Coleoptera > Chrysomelidae > Hermaeophaga > Hermaeophaga mercurialis. The sequence continues at coordinate 28,645,832 of OX638361.1, read as the reverse complement.
CAATTTAAATTCTAATTTCTTTTAGTAAATAACATTAACTTTGAATTTCATTATTCTCACTATAAAAACCCATAATCAATTTTATTACAATTGGCTCCACAAACTTGGGTCATCCTAAAATTCCCACGATTAATTCTCTAATTCAGTTACAATATTACAATATTTAGCTACTTCAAAAATTATAAAAAAACACCCATAATTGTAAAAAAAAGTCTCGGATTTTCAACTATCTCACTGAAATAAACATGCAGTGAGTGCGATCATTCAAGCTTCTTATATTGAATCGATGGAACCCTCGTATAATTCCTGTTTGAAAAATCCCTCATTTTAATGCTTAATGACGAACAATACAATATAGCATCGTTGTATGAAGTTAAAACTGTCGAGTGTTTAACAATGAATGATCAGGTAAGTTGAAAGTCCTCGATTCGTCCCCTCGTAACTGTTTCATCAGAATCCCTTTTGTTGGCAAGATTAGCCTAACTAATAGTTCTCTCCAAAATATTCGACTATAGATAAGAGATTTAAATTAATAAAAAGCTCTAAGCTTACGAGATTTTTATTTGTTTAGACTAAAAAAAATAATTTTTAGGGTGAACACGTCTAACGGAAAATTTTTCCGTTTAAACCGCATTATTAGGTATTTAATTTATTTTATATTTGAAAATTCTTACCGATTAATTACTTAAAAAAATACGGTTTAATCAATTCAAAATTAGTATTATTATTTATAATATATTTTTTCTTCAAGCGTGTAATAATACGGTACATTATATCACGTAACACGGTTTGTAGAAATAGTCTATTATTGTACTAGTACAAAAAAGTATTTTTCATTTTATTACTAGTATAAAAAAGTATTCATTTTATTTTTAGATTTATTAGAACTGATATTTAGTATTGAGTATTTTTCCACTTCACAAAACTGCACATTTAATAAATACATTGTAATAATATTTATATTTATTTAAAACTTAATTCATTCTCAAATCGTTAATGCAAATAATTTTTTTACAACGCTAACAGTGACAACAGTTATAACAATTAGAAAAATGACAAGAAGAATAATGTCGCTGACAGTGAGCCAACCCATTATTTTTAAAATCACCAAACTCGTCAGAGATAGGCAACACAACATAGTAAAATTTAAACACACTACATAACAGTTGAAATAATCTTTTTTATAGTTATTTTTTTATTTTAACCCTTGAAGAAAAAATAGTACATGTAACTCGAAGTAGAAGACTCATTATATGTTTCGCCAAACACACGTGTCTCAACAAATAATGATATCCTTCTAATTCTAGTAACATAATATACTATTATCATAAAATTTATAGTTCGTAATAATTATTTTTTTAATATTTTAATTGACACTGATCTTTGTGTACAACTGGTCAGTCGATATGAATTTAAATTATAAAATCAGGGATTCACAAACAACCTCGCCCATGCCAAGATTCGAACCTGTGACGTCGGGGTAAATAAAATAGTTGTTTTAAATTGAAGTTTTACTTTGAAAATGTGATTACTTAATTAAGTAAAATATATATGATGTAACATGTAGTCAAATAAGAATGAACGCCGATTAATATTAAAAATAGAATACGTAATTTTTTTAAATTCATACAGGAATGATACAATATGATCCACTCAAAATATATACTAGCTTAATTATACATAATGTCACACCTTGCATATTTTTTTATATTTTTGAATTGTCTCAAAAAAGCCGATTAAAAAACTATGATTTCAATTTATAAATTTAATACCACCCTATATTCAAATTTCTTTAACGAAAAGTTTTTTATTTCAGACCTGAGGTTATATAGCTTTCCTAAATCAGCTTTTCAAGGAAAATTTCATGAAAACATACTCGAATCGGTTAAAAATTGTCATTAAGACGTTAAAAGTATTTGAACTCCTATGTGTTAATTTAAAAAAAATAGATATGGAGCCTTGTTTTTCTTATATAAAACATTTTTTTATATTTGTAAGGTTAAAGAATTTAACATTTAACATTTTTACAGTTTGAATAATTAAACAGACGATATAGCAGTGAATCATATTTTTAAAATTACCTATCTCAAAATATCAAAATTTCAATTCAATAAATTATAAGCTATACTAGTTGTAAAGAAACACAATGAAAACTACAAAATCTCTTTATAGATGGCGCTATAACATCGGTTTAATTCAAACAACTTCAAAACGGATTCCTGTTAAATGATATCATTCTGTACATTTATTTCTTGGAATGTGTCCAATCAAATTGGGTGAATACGATTTTTTAATTCTAATCATAAGCGGCTCGTTTGGGTGGAATTTTACCTGTTTTAGTGTGGCGAGACCACCTTAATCCCTATAAAAAACAATATCAACTGGCCACATTACCCTCATAGGTAGTATTTGTATGCTTTTCTAATAAGTGTTTCAACCCTTACTCTGTGGAAGGTATTCCTAATAAATATGAAAAGATAAATTATACTTATCTGAATTTCCGCCGTATTACAAGGCTCTTTTAAATTATCTGTCTGACCACGGCTTCATCACTACTAAAATACAGTGAAAATTCAGACAAGTACAATTTAACTTTTCATATTTAGTTCCTAATTGATTCTCTATTTGGAAAAATATTCTTAGTTTTATACAGGGTTGGGATAAAGTATGGAACCAAGTAAATATAATTGTTAATAATATACTTCCGGTTTAACCGGAAATACCCTCAACTTTTTTATTTTAAATGGAACACCCTGTATATTTTTGCAGATTTTGAAAGAGCTTGTTATTTATCGAATTTGTACATACCAGGTTTAGTGGAAATAGTTTGTAAAAACTTTTAGTTGTAGAATAAGTAAATTTATTTACTTTAAACTAATGAGAATAATAATTTAAAGAAAATTAATTCAAATATTCAAAATGCTCTCCGTTCACCTCCTGACAATATGCCAGTCTATTAACAAATTATTGAGTCACTCTTTCCAAGACTTCTCCACGTATTAGTTCACATTCATCAATAATTCTTTGTCTCAATTCCTGCAAGCATGTTGGTCATTTAACGTAAACACGTGAATTTAGATACACCTAAAGAAAAAATCTAATGGGCTTAGATCCGAAGAACCAGCAGGCCACTATATGAATCCTCTACGTCCAATTCATCGATTTGGAAAATTCGCATCCAGAAAATCCCTAACCCGTCTATCATAGTGGGGAGGTGCTCCATCTTGTTGAAACCAAACATTTTGTGGTAACTGCCCATTCTGTTAAAGTGCAGGAATAATTTGGGTATTCAGTAAATCTAAATACTTGTCACCATTCAAGTTTCCGTCTATAAAAAATGGGCATATAAGCATATTTTCGATCCAAATTCCCATCCAAATGTTCAACTTCTGTGGATGCTTGGTTTGTACTTCATGACTCCAATGAAGATTCTCATTTGACCACTATCTTGAGTTATGGCGCTTACCTGTTCCATTTAAACAAAAAGTTGCCTCATCGGAAAACACTACATTAGATGCAAAATCATCGTCTGACAATTCTTGAACCAATCTTATACGGATAATACTTTTCACTATACAATATCTTCCCTATAGAACGTAGACTTATACCATGGTTTAGTGCCAAAATTGTGGTAGAAGTTTGAGGTGATTCCTCTAAATCAATCGAAATGTTTTGTCTAATATATAGTTTCGTTCGTTGCGGTTCGCGGTTTTCCAGGTTTTGGCAAATTTTTGACCATCCCAGTTGTATTAAAACGTTGTAATGTTTTAGTAACTGTTGAACGTGATATGGAATTTTTTTCAGAATACAAATTATTAAAAATATTACTTCTTCATGAGTTCTAACCACGATCACCACAACCGATCATCATTAATATTTCAATTCGATCTTTTTCACTTAAATGAACCATTCTTAATTGTACAATTTATTTCCGTAAATTACAATTTGACAGTTTGGCAACAGTTATCTACTAGATAGTACTCGTTTATTTCTTACTATTAATACAAACAATATCAATTTGTTTATCTAAATAAATACCATTTAATAAATAAAAACTTAAAAGTGGTTTATTAAAGTGCTGTATTCCTCGTTTTTACAGATTTTTTACACTGAACCCAGTATGTACATATTCGAAATAATAAGATCTTGCAAAGTCTGAAAAAAAATATAGGGTGTCCCATTTAAATTAAAAAAGTTGAGGGTATTTCCGGTTAAACCGGAAGTATATTATTAACAAAAAAATATACATCAGCTACATTTCGCCCCATTGCACTCACTTGCAAAATTTTATAAATATCGTCCGTTTCGTTTTAAATCTATTTACTTGGTTCCATACTTTATCTCAACCCAGTATATGATTTGGGAATTATGAAGGAGTGACAATATTAAACGAGAGGGTTTTTTGGAATTATAAAACTAATGTTGGCTAGTCGTTTGAAGAGTCAAATCTATATTACAGTAATAAAATCTTATCTCTCCGTGAAGTCTCTGACATCTGTATGACATCTTTTTAACTTATTCTTTAATTTATATATATATATATATATATATATATATATATTATGACTAAGTACATTCACTTGACGACATGATAAAGTTTTCTGTATCTATTCACAACACCCCGGTATACATATTTATATACTGACCTACTAAAAATGTTTTTTATTTTAAATTACTAATTACGTGTGGCGAGTTGGGACATCTTAAATATGTTTTATCGTCGCGTGACGATTTGGGATAATATAGGTGCTCGTGACGAGTTGGCACGTGGCGATTTAAGAATAAACCGTTCGGGTGGGGTATTGAATATTTCTATTAATACCTTTTCGTACTAAAATGAGCCGCTTATGAATACTATTAAAAAATCGTATTCACGAAATTTGAAATGCATTTCTGGATCCCTTTATAGAATCGTGTAATTTTGGGCTACATAGGAACTTCATAACTGATTTCAATGTTTTCAATAGTGGTACTTTAATCATTGAAATAAGTATCAGTAATGAATACAGTATGTCGTCATCAACTTGGCTAATGCCATTATGAAAATTCCAAAATTGCTAAGAATGGTAACTTGTCATATTTACATTACGAGTTAGAAAAAGTCGATAATGCTAAAAATATGTTTTGATATATGATTTGTGCTACATAGCAATTCCTATGAATTTTACCGGTTTATAAAAAGGGAAATGGAATGACAGTATAATGTGTCAAAACACAAATTGAAACATTTATTTGTTCTTGCTATGTTATGTAAAATTTCGTAATTTCTACCTATAGGTTTTCAAAATAATTCTAATTACTCGGTTTGTAAAAAATGTAATAATTAATCTTCTCGGAATAAAATATGGTTTTAGGCGTTTATACAAATAATCATGCAAAATATGATAGTTACTACTCTAGAAAATCGTAGTAACGTAGTAAATGGCATCATTATATTAAAAAACATGAATTATATTTTTTACAACTTCCTCAAAATCGCTTCTAAAATTAGACGAAGTATTTTTGTATACCTACATTTCCTCAAAAAGAGCTAATTGAGAAAAGTGAATAAAATCAGGAATTTAATATAAAAGATATTGTAAAGTACACATTCATTTACCCGTAGTTGAACAGATATAAGCATGAAAGACAGCACTAGAATTCTGCTAAAGTTATTACTAAAAAAATTAAACAACAAAGGCATATTATACAAAAAAATCTCAAATACACAATTTCATTTTTTAAATGACATGACATCGATGGATTATTTGTTTTCATTAAAACAATATTTACATAATTTAATTTATTTATTTTTGTTTCTGCACACCCGATTGTTTATCCTGCACTTCAAAAAATTATACATATTAATCATTTTAAACATAAGTATTTTTAAAACGACTTTTGAAAAAAACATAATCCTTTGTGACTTTACATCCCTTAGTTGCAAAACCCTTTAAAAAATTTCACAATAATCGAAAAACTCACCAATATTTTTAGATGACGTTGAACTAACTCCTAATATTTGATCGATGCTGTATACGGCCCTGGGCCTGATCTCTTCGGCCAAAACGTTCGAATGTGACATATTGGAACAACACTATTAATTTTGACAATAACAGTCCACACAAGCCCTAAACTAATTTGATTGACCTCACACTTGCGACTGTTGGTTGTAACTGACAGTGTGAGCGCTTTGGTTGCGATATTTTGAGGGGTCCTTAGAGCCGGCCTTTCCCAATTTCGACCAATCAAACTGTTAATGCGAGCCTTTAAGGGCTACGCGCACTCGCAAGGCCCTCAAACCACGCCACTTTCAGATACGTATTCAATTATAGGAATAGATTTTATTATGTTTCAAGTTAATGAAATAGATTATGTTGCGTTTATTAATATACGATTAAATGAGATGTAATCAGGTGTTTTATTATTACATTATCGGAGTAATTATTATTTTATTCTGTTTGTTATTTGGTCGTTTTTTGGGGTGTTATTAATATTAAAGATAAGGGAATCCTTTGTAAGGAAAATAATCGCGTGATTGATCTTAATTTATTGTGTTTTATTAAATTGCTAATTCGGATATAGAAAATGAGAGAATATATAATATTTCACTTTACACCCAAAAAAGTGATATATTTGCCTATATATACATCGAAAAATCACAGATTTTTTTAATATAGCTTTTATTATCTCAATAAAACTTTAAAAGTAGAAACTATTGTCTAAAATATTTCCAACCTCATTCTTCACTGTGAATCATCTATTTGATTTCAGAGTTTATTCTCATAAAACACTGCCTTTAAATATAATCCAATTCTTTAATACAATCTGATACCTTATTATAGCTTAAAATGTTTTCATTACAATTATGAATTTACTTATACAGGGTGTTGCTAGATTCGTGCAAAAAAATTTAAGAGATTCTTCGTTGAAAATTATGAGTGGTCTTTCCTATAAAAAATTTCTCACCCCAACCCCTAGAGGGATATTACCCCTGAAAGAACGAAATTAAAATTTTTGAACGATCAATGAGACAAAGGTTAAATTTGTGTGTAATGGCTGAAGATGGTCACTTTCAACATTTATTATAACTTTTGTTATATTCTTTATATCTCTATTTAATTGCATTTTTAATTATTTTAGTTAATAAACATTAAAAAATAATACTATTTTATTTTATTTTATTTTTTTTTGGTACTAAAACGATTACTTCTATAGAAGACAGACTAATCTATAAAATTCAACCCCACAAAAAAGTTCTGACATAAAAGAAAATAAGGGGTGTTAATTTCACCCCCTTATTACATATTAATACTGAAAAAAGTCCCTTAAACACTTATTTAGGAGTGTGTTTAATCTTTAAAATTTGAAGTTTATACGTTAACTCAGCTTTAAAAAAAGTTTAAATTTTAATTCCGTTCTTAATTTGGAGGCTGATATCTCTTTAGGGGTTTGGCGGTGATTTTTTATTATAGGAAAGACTTCTTATACTTTTTAATGAGGAATCCCCTACTGATTTTTTTCTTCATGAATTTAGAAACATTTGAAATTCTAAGATCCATTTAAAAAGTTATATAATATTGTGTAACGAAAGATATTTTAACAAAACCAAAAAATTGTTTCCAAACGCTCTTTCAATTTTTTAAACATAGTTAAGAAACCACATCTTAAATAAAAATTCTAAGTATTCTGCCCATTCTGTCCATTGCAATCAACAATATTAGGAGAAAAGTTGCATTGACATATTATTTATGATTAAGTTTGCATATCTCCTTTTATTTTATTCTTTTATTAGACATTGTATATTTATAGTATGTTAAAAGAACAGTAGATAAAATTTAATGCTATCAAATTATTAAGATATAATTTTCTAAAGGTTAAATAAAATAAAACGCTTATTAAAATAAAATATTAAAGAGAAACCAAACAGTGGTGAATTTGTTACCATCCCCCGAAATTTTTAATTCTTTCCAAATATCTCATAAATATGAATCGTGTGAAATCAGGTTCTCCCAATTCGAATTTTCATAAACTGAAAGCTTTCGTACAATATTTTATTATCGTCAAAGGCTTTTCTTAGATCACCGAATATGTTAAAATCAATACTGAAGTGGCTAAGATCGAATTAGAAAAAGGCCTCAAATGTCTTACAGAATTATAGCAAATTGCTTGTAAATAGTTAAATAAAATAATCCACTGATATAACTAAAATATAATCTAATCTAATACGAAACCATGGAAATTTCTAAATATAATTTGTTAAAAAGAATTCTGGATTAATGAATATCCCAGTAAAAAAATAGCATCAAAAATGGTGTTATTTATAGATATTAAATTATGGCAGAATTATACAAAATGCTTATAAATATAATATTCTACTATTTGAACAAAATAAACAATTTATTTAAGTAAGAAATAACCAAAACGATACCGTGGTGAACTTCTAAATGGAATTTGTTAACAGGAATTCTGAATTGGGAAAAGTCAAAGCAAGAAAATGATATTAAAAACGATCTTGACATTCAAATTATTGCAGAGTTATAGCAAATTACTTAAAAATATAATATTCCAATAGCGAAATAAAATAAACCATTTATATAAACAAGAAATAATATGGGACCCAAAAATGAAAACATGGTAAACTCTTAAATGGAATTTGTTGAAAGTAGTTCTGAATTAAGGAAGGTCCAAGTAAGAAAATGGCATAAATAATGATCTTGTTAATGGAAATTAAACATTGTTACAATTATAACAAATTTTTTATAAATATAATATTGTAATAGCTAAATAATATAAACCATTTATCTAAACAAGAACTAAAATGGGAGCCAAAACGGAACCATGGTAAATCCTTAAAAACATTTGTCAAAAGTCCATTTAAGAAAATAGTATCAAAAGTGGTCTTGTTTATTGATATTTAAATTGTTGCATATTTCTAGGAAATTACCTATAAATATAATATTCTACTACTGAAATAAAATAAACTATTAATATAAGTAAGTAATAAAATGGAAACCGTGGTAAACTTCTAAACGGAATTTGTTATCAGAAATTCTGGATTAGGGGTAGGTCCAAGTAAAAATGGCAATAAAAGTTACAAAAAGAATGAAACAGTTTGATTTATATAGCGATATTTTATTTCGTTTTAAAAGGTTTAATTTTCTGTTAAAAATGATATTTGTTTAAAAAATTTAAAATTTAATTCAAAATAAAATAATTATATTGGAAGAAGAGGAAAATATTTATTTTTTAAATACCTAAGTAATTTTCAAGTGATAATTGTACACTATTTAAATTATTACCATAGTACTTTTATATAGAAGGGTGTTATGGAGTCGGTTTAATAAATATTAATTTTTTAAATAAATTTTTAATTTCCATATAGAACATAAAATTTAATTCACAAAATTTTAACACAATGCTGGATGATGTTTTTGAAATAAAAGGAAAATATAATTTTTTTTAATCCGGATTTTTAATTAAGCTTATTACCATAATTGTGTTTTATTATTTTTTATATTGAACGATTTTTAAATTATAGACAAATCAAAATGTTGATAATAATGAAACAAATCTACATTTAACATATAGAATATACTCTGAAACAATCTAAATATTGATTAAATTAATTGTTACTTTGAGGAAAATATCAATAATAAATGTGAAAAGATAAATTATACTTATTTGAATTTCCACCGTATTACAAAGCTTTTAAATTATATAATTTATTAAATATTGATAATTTATTTTTTAATTCAGTAATACGATTATTTTCTTGAGTGAGTTGAAATCTTCTAGAAAACCTTGAATTAAATGTTTTCTAATTTTCTAAGAAGCCCACTACAAGGCGTCCTATTCCGTTTACTCAGGGAATAATTTATGAATGAAATCCCGAAAGTCAGTAAATATGGTACAGGTACGTTTAATAAGGATTGTATCTTTTGTATAGCGAATGACCACTAATTACTTAATCCATCAATGGCTATTAGAGCCATAGAAAACAGGATAAGAAAGTGACTATTCCATTTATTGTCCCTAAACAGAATTAACTTTTGGAATTAATCCAAATTTCCTGTTGTGTTAATAGTTTCAGACTGGTCAGAACTCCTGCCTTTAAGAATTAAATTTTTCAATCGAAAATTCATTTTCTCGGGATTAGTTTAACACAATAAAAAGTGTTACTATTTCTGTTTAAGTTAATAATAAAATTAAAGATAAATATAAATAATTTTTTATGCTTTTATCTAAAAAATTTCAATTTAGCAATTATTTAATTAAAATGATTGTTTATAAATTAATAATTTATTATGTACAGAAAACTTGTTTTACTTATCACATCATAATCTTTATTTTTCAATATTAAAAATATTAAAAACTATTCATTATTACATACAGACTAGATAAAAATAAATGTAGATTCATATTGATTCTATTATCCTTAGTTACAAAGATATTTTCTAAAATTTCTGATAGTTTAAAGGCACAATTTTTCAAATATTTTATAAAAATCAAATAAGACGTCAATATCATATCACTTCTTATTTTTCTAGTAACTTTTCAGTCCCTAACTAAATACAGGAATGAGAAAATATTTAAGACTTTAAATAAGTAACTATAAATTTTTAATTTTTTTACAGCAATTAGTAAACAAGACATAATTTGGAGGTGTACTGAATATACATGAAATATCCACGAGATCGAAAAAGTCCTGTTTTGTTTCTTAATAAAAATAATTGTGATAGAACATTATAGAAAAAAAAAGGGAAATAAGAAAATATCCAAAGTGAAGACATATATGCGTTTCGTTTTACACTCAAACTGTATCAATTAAGCTAGCAGGGCACTAAAACAAATTAAAAAGAATGCTGAAGGTACTCTATTAAAAGATATTTTATAGACAAAAGAACTTTTAAAAATAAACAATAAAATAATATCTATTTAAAAAAATCACCCAAACCTCATACACGTACCTATCATACAGATCATTTAATTTTATTAAAAATAAGAATTAGTGTTAATAATCTGTTTATTTGCCCACTCTTGTAGAAAAAATGTTATTCCTAACACATGCGGAAAATATATTTCCCACAGTTGATCGCTTTTTCGAAAAACGCAACTAAGTCGCAGGTGCGTGATGGAAAGTAACATTTTCCGCATTTGATAACTAAGGTAAAGGACCCGATAATCGTCATACAACTAGTGTTCTCCATATTTGCAGTTTATTAGTCAGTTTAAAGTACTTAATTGTACTAAACGTTGTTGACACTACCTTTATTTCTTTTAAATGTTAGCCAAGTACAATCACAGTTGAATGTCTAACATGTAGTGATCAAAGTATTATTACTGGTAGTGTTAACATTTTAATTAGGGTGAGTACATTATTGATAGTTGTAATAAAGAATTTTCTCTTGGACATACATCATTTATAATAAAGTACTAAAGGTTTAGATGTATTAAGTTGCAATAAAACCAAAATATTGCCAGTTTAACCTCAAAATGTTTTAATTAACGGAGTAACGAACACTGGTTCTCCATTATTATCTTTAATCCAATATTTGCCATGGCTGACGAAAAATAGTGCATTCTGCCATTTTTTACCATCATACTAATTTAACGTTTATGGTCGGTATTGGTAGGACCAAATATGTATTACTTTCTCTTCGTCTATTGTAGAATTACAGGACTAGTAATAGTCGTCTAAAAACAATATATCTGACATATTTAAACCCATTTGTAAACGGTTACGATTACTAGTGGACAGGTAGGACGAATACAACATGACGTGAACTTTGACATACATTTTTATTTTGTGAATGAATAAAAATAATAAATTGCATAATGAGTGTGCAATTGTACCTGCGAAAAAAAAACCTATTATTGCATAACTAAAGAAACCTAAACAATTTTTCAATATCTCTGCTTTTAATAAAGAAGATATTGTTTATGTTTCTTTTTGTTAAACAATATTTTTCACTTACTTACTCTCTACTGACGAACAGAAGTATCTGTGTATTTTTTTTAATAGAATGTATAAAAGAAATATAGGGTGTATTTATCATAAAAATAATGTGATAAAAAAATATTGTATATTGTTGTCTTGTACAATAGAACAACCAATTATGAAACTACTAAAATGAATGCAGTGCTTCTATAACTTTCTTTTGAGATGTTCTCTTAATGAGGTAAAGTCTGACATAAATTATTGGGTGAAACAACACAATTATTGATTTTTTTATATAATTCAGAGTAATGTTCCTAAAAAAAGTGTGGTATGTCCAAAACTAAATTTTCGGGTCCATTTTTCTTCTAAGAAGAAAACGTAGATTGAAGCAATTATACAAATATATTAGAACCCAAATTGAACAAAAGGATACATTTGCTATAACTTTCAACATTTTAGAAAGTTGTAGATGAAAGAACAACCTTGAATTAAATTCCTCTAATTCATATAAGTCAATTCTAATCTACCGCTAGTACTTAGGTACTTTTATATTTATTTAATTTTAAAAGTTTGTATTATTTAAGAAACTTTATTCGGTTCTTCCTGTTTATTTAGATTGCCGGATGCAGACAGGATCAGTCAATTTCAATTACTTTGAAACATTTATTAAAAAGATATTATAGGTAAGTAATTCTTTTGGATTTTTCTATTGATTAGAAATAAATAAATATAATTTACTCTTATATATTTACAAAAAGTTAATTCAAAATTAATTTTAATTTTCATTGTTCAATTTTTTTTTTACTTTCATAAGTATTAAAAAAATACAGAAAAAATAAAATTCTAAATTAAAATTTGTGATGCCATATTTATTTAAAATTATTTTTAAAATCCACTGCAAATTGTGACGCTATAGTATGTTTGAATATTTTTTCCTTGCTATGACTTTTTTTGTATTTATTGGTATTTAAAAATCTATACAAACAATAAAATACATTCGAATTAATAGATTTGTTTTAGTTTAAATCTGATAATGAATTCTAGTGGTTTCTTTTGAGTTTCGCAGCAAAGAAATTCTTTGATTTCTTTGTGTAACATTTTAATTATGATTGAATTATACTAACATTCGTTTCTAATTATTCGCCCCTCATTTTTGGATAATTAATTTCTACAAGAATAGAACTACTAATTGAAAATTTAGATATATTTAACTTTCAATTAACTTATCACATGGAAATTAAATCACCTTAGCGATAAAGAAATACGCTTAATGTTAATTGGGAATATTCTAGTTTAATTTGAAACATGAATTGAAACACGTATATGTTAATGTTAATTTGATAAAAAAATATTACAGGGGAAAAAATATATAAGAAGATCCATAATTTCGACAACAAACATATTCTTGTACACATGGCAAAGAAGATGATTAGAAAGGAGTAAAAATAATTTTGGTGTTCTATAAAAGTCTATTTTAGATTCTGCTTTTTATTTTTTATTTTTGTTTGATTCAATCAGTACGAAAAGAGTTTTTTTACTTTTTGAACTAAACGTAATTCTCAAAATAATTTGTATCGCTAATGTTTTAAACATCCTTGTGTAATATGACTATAATTCTCAAATCAAATAAAACAAAAAAATAGATTTTTTTAAATGAACAAATTTAAAGGACGAATTAATGGTCGAATTTATTTAAACTTTTTAGAAAATAATTAACCATTATTGTTGTAATATGGCTTTTAAATGAAGGAGTTTATCACACAAGATTAATCCGTTATCATCTTTTCTTTTCCTGAACTATGAATTAGAAATGGAGGAACAGTTGCTTGGTCAGCTCGATCACCAGATTTAACATTTTTATATGGAATTATGTGAAATATATAAAGTACCGCTAACCAGAAGAGATGCTATGAAGAATATGATAAGAGAAATATATCACAGTACTCATGTAGAAATATTAATTATTATTAAATTGGCTGTTAGAGAACCGCATTGTATAAAAAAATACGCGAATTCTTGATTATCTGGTAAAAATTATTGGATATTGATCATTTTTCGTGAGGTGTGCTAACGTACATTATGTCAAATAATTCTATAAGAAAACATGTGATCGTGTCAATATTCAATTAAGGAAGAGTTGTTTAATATGTGTCGGTAAAACAACATGTGTGTCTATATTAATAAAAATAAATATGGCTGTGGATGGGACACTGTTTTTTACCAAGCTGTTTATACTTTATTAAATTTCAAGTAGCAACTTCTATATTGACTTAGATAGTTATGTTTAATACAGAGACATAAGGTCTTATTTTAAATCTTCAGCTGCATTTCAGATTTTAATTTGCATTCTCATTTAACATTTAACCTAAACAAAAAAGACCTTTCCAATGACAAACGTACGACTCGTAACTGTTAGTGGTGGTACCAATTTCCATATGGCTTGACGATATTCCTTTGTAATTTTAATTTACTTTCCAAGACTAATATGTAATTTTTCCATGACTAACTTAAATCAGTGCTTTACGGGCCATGAAGGGCAAATAATAAAAACAGTAACAAAAATGTTCCTGATTCTGTATATTAAGTGACTGTACAACTATATTCTTTTTGAAATTATATGTATAGCAAATTTTTTTCTTTTTATTGGTTTTGAATTTTCCAAAAAATATGTCTCCATTCTTTCCTTTCCACAGCTTTTTTTTCAATTTTGGATTTTACCAACTAAGGTCTTCCATAACATAGTTATACCATCTCTTTCTCTTTTTCCTTATTTGACCTCTGCACAGTACTATTTTTAGCATCCTGTCCTTCTGTAACCTCTCGACATCTCCTAACCCTCGAATTTTCTGATCCTTGATGAACTTGTTTATTTTAGTTCATTATAAAGCTCGTCCCGATGACTGTTGGTACTTCTTTTCTAATCTTCTTCTGTGTGTTTTCCTCCCTAGTTTCCTCTTAATATGTTTCTCTCCTATCTCTACATCATGACTTCGTTTGTCTTTTTTAATATCCATGTCTCACGTACATACTCATACGTTATTGTAAGACTTACTAACATTTTATAGACTTATTTTTGATTTTCTTGACACACATTTCGATTTTATCGCTGACCTTATACATTTGGGTCCCTTTGGCTATTCAGATATTTAGCTCTAATTCTTCTATTCCATAATATTCTGTTACCTTTCCCAGCTATACAAAATTTGGGACCATTTTGAATTTATATTGTTTGCCTTCTGGTGTTTCACAACATAAATGTTCCTTTGTTTCATTTTGTGAATCCCCCATATATATGTATTGATTTATTTCTAGATCAAACTTTTTTGCTTCCACCCTTAACTTTGCTAGAAACTCTTTTTTATTCTTCTGTAGATTTTGTTTTCAGGGCAACGTCATTTGCAAAGACCAGGCATTGGTGTTCATTACTATAAATTGTTCCATCCGTTTTTAATTGGTTATTTCTAATAACGACTTCTAAAACTAAGTTGAAAACTACAGTGTAGAGATGCTGCCATTGTCGGAGTCTTTTACTCATTGAAATTGTTTACAACTGTAACTTTTCTATAACATCTCAATTTTTGTGACATTGTTAACAGTCTAATTATTTTTCGTTGGCATACCTAGTTCACTAAATATTTCATACATGCTGGACCTATTTATCTCATCATAGGCTTGATCGTAATCTGTCAAAGTTGGTTTGTTACCGATCTGTTAGTTCTAAAGCCTTTTTGATTTCTTATTGTTCTCTTTAATACTTTATAGCAGGTGTTTTGTAATGCAGTTCTAGTGAAATTTTCACAAAGTAGTTTGTCTACTTTTTGGGCTATCGGATATATTAACGGTTTTCACCATTTTACGGGCATTTTTGCGTACTATTCCAAGCAGTTTATATATCCTTTCCTGTAACGGTTCCCCTCTTCATTTCTGCTATAATTTCACTTTCGTCTGGTTTCTTGTTGTTTTTGAGGTCTGCGGTTGGCTTTTTTTACTTCCCCTTCTGTTAGAGTCTCTATCATAGTACCATCATTTTTAAGATTGAGACGTATTCTCTTTTCTATTTGTTTCATTTCATCATCATTTAAAAGTTTCTTAAAATGTTCTTTCCATCTTTCATTACTTATTTTCGTTCATGTATCACGTCCCTTTCACTGTTTTAGGGTAGGTATTTGTTGTTTCGTATCTCCTTTGTAGGCGTTTTGTCTCTTAATACAATGATCTTATTCCCTTCCTTTAAAATTTTTCTTTTACCTTTTTTGTTACTTTCCGCTGTTCTGCCGCTTTTTTCTTCTATATGATTTTTATTTTTCTTGTTAACTAATTTGTTAATTTAAAAAATTTTCTTATATGGTTTCAGTTTGGAAAAGAAATTTTTACAAAAATAAAAGTGCTATTAAATGTCTATCCAAATGAAATAAAAAATATAGGATGTTCCAATGAAATGGAATGAAAAAAATGTTGTTTCCCATGTATATAATTTTTCATTTATTTGAGAAATCTTTAAATAGTGGAAAATAGAATATGTTCCTAAATTTTTTGCTCTTCAGATACGGTGTACTAAATGTACATCAATTTTGACATAGAAGTGTAACTTCTAATATTAATTTAATTATTAAATATTAAATATTTGACATGAAAAGCCAGAATTTATATATGTAATAAAAATATGTTATTTTATGGAAAACTTGTTCGGCACTGGGTTCCTGAACAGCCTGTATATTTGTGTATATTTTTAACATGTGATCCGTTACTGTAAAAACGTTTTTTGGCAACTTCAATAACAGCCGATGTATCGAGCATTGCTACACTAATACTTCACCTTGTAGACATGAATACATATGTATTATGAATGTATTAAAAATGAAAAATGGAGAAAGAAAAAACAATATAAAAAGTAGAATATGGAACTAATCAATGGGAAACATATATAGTGGAACGCATCCATGAATCCAATGGGTAATTGAGTTTTTTTCGTATATTGAGGTCCGGTTAAACAAATTTTCTTTGTGCGCGTAAAAACGAGTTCATTGTTATCGGGCTAAATCTGGTCGAAATTAACTGAGAATTAAATATCGAAATGTTTTTCTGCGGAGTGTGTTCGCCCCGGGATTTAATTTCGCCCATGTTTATCTCGTAAAAACCAATAACTGGTCTCATGAGTGTCTCCGCGAGCAGACTGCGAGCGTAGAATAGGACCGAGGCCCCAGGGACCGCAGAACCAACAAACTATTCACGCCGTATCTAATTTTTCACTTTTGTGTCCACGAACCAAACCATGCCTTCATTTTTCAACTGTTTTGCTAAATAATGCCACCCTATTCCAAATTGGAATTAATAATCAATATACCAAGCAAAATCAGTTAACGTTCTTAAACTTAAATATATTTAATTGCGAATAAAAAAGATTCTTTAGCAAAAACAGTATGTTGAATCAACAGAAGAAATATACTTATGTGACTAGGAAAGTACAAAAAGAAAATACATAGAAAGGAGAAAAATAGAAAAATATAAAAAATAAATGAGAACCAGACAAGAAAAAAGAAAATAGTGCAAAAAGTTGCCGCGAGACAAGCTACATAAGAAGCGTAGAAAAATTCGAGGAATGTACCTAGAATTAAAACATGTTTTATAATCTGATAAAAGTAAAAGATACAAAATTATTAGAGATACCAGTATACTACAAATTCATAAAAGAAGATTCTACAACTATATACAAGATAGAAACAATGTAAATATTTTCATCAAGAATTAATACGTTAGAAGCAAACGTGCGATAAACCAATGATCCATGTATTGTAAGTATAACTGCCTGGATAAGAATCTTTTATCAAATTCAATTGAGTTTACTATTAAAGGATATTCTCTAACTGAGTTAGATAATGAATCGATTGTCTGACTCAGGTGGTTAAAATGAAATCATAACCAAAATTTAATTATTTCTTAATAAAATTTAAAAAGAATCATTTATGAATATTTAAACAATTTCACTCCAGAAGAAGATTGTTTTATTGCAGTGCCAATAATTTCCAAATTGCGGCTACTTTTTGATAGATCAATTTGCAAATTCTTAAATGTTTGTAGCTATTCGTTTTTTATTTTCTACAGATATTTCAAAGAATCTCTCAGTTACCGTATTCCTTTTCCAGCCTTCAAGTCTTTTCACTGTTAATAGATCCGCTTCTGAGTTTGCAAGTAGTGAATTTGTGGACCTTTTGAAGTAGCGGCCTCTATAATATTTTACATTTGGTAATCTCAACAAAGGAGCAATTTTTGTTAATATGCTACTAATTGCGTTAATACCAAAGGTAATTTTTCACATTTGCTACTCCTGTAACTAACAAAAATTAATATTTTTTGGTATTACCATTCTTGTAAAAACTTGGTTAAAATATTTGACTTCTTCTTTATACACTAAGAATTTTCGCTTGAGAAATGCAATCAATTGAATATAGTTGCCAATGTCCACATTTTTCTTTATGGATATAATCGCGCGTATTATTGAATAATATTCTCAAAGGCTTGAAGATTTATAACTTTACTAGATTCTTAAAATAAGCTTTCTTATACTTTTTTTTTGACTTTCTTTTACTTACACCATTTACTAAAACGTCCACTAGCTTATTCGTATTTGTTCATAATTTCTATGAAATTAGTAACGAACCTGCGTTCGTTGCACAATCGTCAATATCTGAAGCAAGACTTTCAGATTCAGACTAACTCATATTAATGCATTTTCTAGAAACTGAGAGAAATAAAAAATATTTGAACAAACTGTCATGTTGCCATCAATAAATGAATGCTATTACAGAATCGCTGCTTTAATTTTCAATAAAATATTCGCCAATTGTCAAATAAATTAAATCGGAACGTCAATCATATTTATCAATATTTGCAGTTGTTGATAATTATGTGAAGACTTAAATAAAACGTATTTCATTTCGTGCGATAGCGATAAGGGCTATTAACATATCATGCTGTTATTAATACTAATAAAAGTAACACTAATAAAATAAATAATTATTAATCGAAAAAATAACAGGAGAATAATCAAATAAAAAACGGTATGCACCATAATACATATAAGAATATAACAAAAAAGAAGGCAGATATAATAGAGAATTATTAAAAATTCATATATTGAGAATTTATAAAGGAAACAAACATATTACTTAAGGCCAACAAATGACAAAATAATAAAGAAGTAAAAAAGAAATACACAAATTTTTACACAGATATATGGAAAAAGCCTTCGGTAGAAAAAATAACAGAAACAAAAAAGTTTACAATATAAAATATTGTAGAAATACTGCAAAATGAGTAAAGGAAGAGTTATAATTATAAATCGTAATGGCAACATTCATTAGCGTAGACGAAGTCCTTAAGGAAAATAGAAGACAAGACAAGTTAAGCATAAAATACTTTGACAACAAGATAATCGGTAGAAGGTCAATAAAAGACATAATAGCAAGACATACAATGTACACCTGTATATCAGGAACCGTACTGGCAATATAATCAACATCTGTCTTAAAAAGGAATCTAGAAAAAAACAGATAAGAAACAAGAAAGGAAGTATTACCAAGGTAATCGAAACCTGAAACGTAGTAACACTCCGATTGATGATAAAAAATATACCCCATAATTTTTTTATGAAATTAACGTTTACTTAATCGAATAACGTAAATCTTTGCATCAATCGTTAAACTGAAATTAAATCGTCGTTAATATAAATATATAAATATATAAATTAACTAAAAGTTTTCCTTCAAATTATATGTAAGAAACAAGTGAAGTGAGAAGGGGAAATTTGAAATTAATTTCCAACGTCACTCTAAAATGACCTTATTCATTATCTTGGCTAGTTAAGTGCAACTTTTATAAAGAAATCAAAATGCTTATCATATTTTAGATTTAATTGCCATTTACTTTTATATTAATTATATTATTGTTCGTCAAGAAAAATTAATTTCTTAATGACAGAATTTTAATTAAAAAAAAATAGAAATTAGAAACGTCTTTTAATACATTTCGATAAATTTGAAATTTGTGAGATAATTTTTTCAACAGTAACATAGATTAACTATCCTTTTATCTTATTACTTTACTCTAGCAAGTGTGAAGAACCCAATTTTTAGATATATATGACTTTTACCCGTGGGGGTGTTAAGACATTTGTAATTCATTCTATCCCTTGAAATTAATGATCCTTCATTCAATTAAATTTCTCGTTTCTGCAAACCCCCATCCCTAAATTATTGTTTAATTATGGCAAAAGTATTTTACTTGTTGTTTTTATAGGCTCTTCATAAGCTTCTATATATCTCTTGTCTCACTGATTAGTTTTTTATTTTATCTTTCCCTTGAATACCTTTAACTGCTCTAAGGAATCACAATTCTATAACTTGTATCCTATTTTTCGTTGTCTGAATAGAAACCAGCTTTCACTGTCGGTTTAGTATTAACTGATATCTCCTTTTTCGTCAGGAATTTTTTGTCACATTATATAGTAAACTTGTTTTGTTTTTTCAATTCTTTCGTTTATTTGTGTGTCGTTGTTGTCATGACTTCAACATAAATAAAGGTTTTTATTTTATATTTTTATTATTCAGTCTTGGTCGTTCCAGTTTGTTCATTTTTTTTATTATTATAGTTTTTGTTTTTTTAATGTTAGTTTAATTAAGGGAGAAACAAAATAAGATAATAATAATGGTAGACTAAAATGCTAGGAGAAGTAATGACATACAAAAAGAACACAAGTACAAGGGACCATACGGAGAAAAAGTATTGACAAGAAACATATACATATGTACCTGAGTAGAGACAAGCAAAAAACATTATAGACTTCAATGTATATACAAAAGATATGAAAGAAGACGTAATAGATATTATAGTGGAACTAGAAGCAGAAATGGTTACACAACACAGACTGGTAATAAGTAAATTAAGAAAAGCCAAACCAAGTAAAGCAATAATAAAAATCCACACTTGCATAAATACATTATTAATTAAAAATAGAAAAAAATAAAAATAAGTATGAGCAAACAATAGAGACAAAAATAAGACAATAAGAAGAATTAAATACATAATGGATAGTAGAAGATAATTAAGAAACACAAAAAGATACACTAACTAAATCAGCAGAAGAAGTGTTTAGATATAAGAAGATAACAGATGCCTTTATAGTATATGTACAATACAATAAAAAATATGACCAATTCCCACAAAAATTAACTGCATTTATGACAATACTGATAACTACCTTGCATAAGTCAACGCTGAAATCCAGTGATAATATTTTTACAAGACACAATACGCCAGATCTTCGGAGTATGCAACTGGGTATTATCTCTTTACAATATAAAGAAGGGATAAAATACTTTGAGATAATTTTAAATAAAAAAGCTTCATGGAAACCAAATCCAAATAAAATGTGAAAAGGCCATTAATACGATATATAATTAATCATGAAAACAGATTTAAATCCTAACAAGAATGAAATTTGGACATTATCATATCCAGCACATCTCACTAAAATAAAAGTCTTTGACTCAGATATATGCAAAGATGTAATACAATAGGTGATTTAAGACACATTTACTTCGATTGTCAAAAATATACGATTCAAATGACTAATCTTTTATCTAACCGAACTCTTTAAATTTAAAATCAGTTTACTAATTAATATAACGTTTATTGCTAACGAATAAAAAGAAAGTCTATGATGCTATTCTCAGATTAATTAAAGATACAAATATACTTCTTTTACTAAAAACATATTAAATAATAATGGCAATATAGACCCATGCTAAAAAAAATCAAACCAAACAAGTAACTACCAAGATGGTAGACAGAGAAAATCAAAAGCTTATTGTGAGCTTAGAAACAAGCCTGGAAAAAATACACACACACACACACACACACACAAGAAATGTGTCAGATAAAGAACAATACGATAACAAATGCAGAACAGTTATTTCTGAATAAAGCTAAAAAATCATAAAAGGAGTTTGGAATGAAAGTAAATGATGGATATAGAAATAATAATAGAAAATTCTGGAGCACTATTAAAGGACTACGAGTAAAACGGCGAAAACAGAAACCGGAATAAAAGATATCATGACTATAATAAAAGTAAATACTATAAAAGTACTTCATTCACACAGAAATAAGACAAAAATGACAAAATAAAATGAATAGGCGGAATTCCCAGTAACACAGAGAGAGGAAATACTATATAACACAGTAACGAGAGAATAATTAGAAGAGACAATAGCAAATAAATAAAACAATAATGTACGTCCAGAAATGCTAAAATATATGGGAGGCAAACTGAAAATACATATAGATAATAAAATAGAGGACAAATAGACAACATATAGAGAAAGAAGATAGACAACAGATGACATATTTATTATGTGACAGTTGATTGAGAAAAAATATAGACTGGAGATGAACTCATCCTAGCATTTAAAAATTTAAAAGCAGCATTCGACTCTGTACAAAGACAACTAACTAATAGAAATTTTCCTAGTACAAAAATAAATACCGGAAAAATTAATACAGATTATAAATACAATACAAGAATACCCGCAAGACAGAGCAAAGCATAACAGAAGCGATCAGAAGCATTTAAAGTACAGAAAGGAATAAAACAATGATAGATAGACTATTTAAAAACACAAGACAGAGAACGGAAAAATTGCAGTCAGGATATAAACATTTGGTACTAATTAGAATAGACAGTCTGTTGTATGCAGACAACCTAGTCCTAATAGCCGATAATAAAAATAAAATGCAAAAATTACTGAATATTTGGATGGAAGAAATAGAGAAGCTAAAAATGGAGGTCAACATAGAAAAGTAAATAATGTATGTAAACAAAAAGAAAATCTATCAAAATAAGCCCCTCTAACATATAGAAGTCAGACATTGGAAGAAGTATATACATAGAATCTCTAGAAACTATAATAGAGAATAATGGAAGAATATATTTAGAAGTAGCGATTAAAAGAAGATATACATATACTAGGGAGGGACCCAAAAAAAAGGAATTTTTGTAAAATTCCTTCAGTCGCTTTCAAAGTACTCTCCATTAAATGCGATGCACTTGTCAAGTATTTTCCCCACTATTTGAAGTACCTCTGTAACTCTTCAACTTTTATATCGGCCAATGCCCTTTGCGAAGTTGCTTTTACCGCCCCATGTCATCAAGACGCTTCCATTTTAGATTTTTCTTCATTCTCAGAAATAAAAAAAAATCGCACGGTGTTAGGTCTAGCGAATACATTGATTGGGGAAGGCCAGACCACCCTTAAGAGGCCAACTAAAGCCGTGTATGTGGGGGCGTTGTCGTGGTGCAGGAACCATTCAGCTGATGGCCAAAGTTCTGGGCGTTCCTTCTGCACATCCTTTCGTCGATCGTGAAACGACGATCTTCGTTGATTTTTTGCCGATTTTTTCAATGTTTTCATCGTTTTGACATGTTGAAGAGCGTCCAGAACGAGCACTGTCTTCAACACTCATTTCACCTCGTTAAACGCGCTCAAACCACTTGTGCGCGGCTCATAGCATCTTCCTTAAAAGCCTGATGAAGCATTTGGTAAGCTTTCTGTTGCCGATTTTTCAAGCAGGAAAGAAAATTTCAAATACACTTTTTATTCTTTTAAGTATGTCATAACAACTTCGCAGGCGGGACACGACAACAGTAAAAAAATTCAATACTACGATCAAACAATAACCTACGACTGACGCCCTCTGGGCAGTAGTTGCGTGAAGGTCTGTAGTAATCCCATCTAGCGGGAGAAATCTCTACTACATCTACGAATGGCAGCATGCTTTCAGTCCGGTTTTTTTTGGGTCGCTCCTCGTACATATATTATCCTTTAAATACAATAGTATTTGGACAAAACGAAATAAGTAAGAAAGTTAAATTAATTATAAATAACACATAGGTTGCTCAACACAAGTAAAACCTGGACAATAACATAAACCAAAATTAATAGCAACAGAGAGATATTATATTTTTGGAAACTAGCAGGAAATAAGACGTACCAAGACTAAACAGAGTTAGACTACTAAAAAAAGTATGGAAATGAAGCCAACGGAAAAAAGGAGATAACGACCTAGGAGCGTATATGAATGAGTGGCACAGCCGAGTTAAGACACGCAAAGGAAAAATGAAGACATGAACAAACTAAACAGAAAGGCATGGAAGAAATAGATTAGAGAGGGAAAATCATCAGCATTCCAACACTCGTGAGGGTAAAATGAGTTTCATAGAATAAAAAAGTAATGTTAATATTTAAATTAATTAAAATATTGTAGGTCATTCCTATTTTTTCCAAACATCACTAAGTCATCTACAAAAACGAATCAACTTATGTCTCTTTTGAACATAATCCCATCAATATATTCAACAGCGTCGGGTTCAGTACCACTACTTGTCTTAACATCTCTTTGGTTTCGAACATTTCTGAATATGTATTTCCTATGTCTATGGGTTATGTACATAATCTTTATATTAATTCTCAATCTACTGTGTATTTTTTCCATCTTGCCATAATGTGACTTCTTCCAATATTAACCTTTTCTTTGATTTGATTTATTGATATTTATACTATTATTTGCTTCTAAGTATATTTACCACATTATAGAAGAACTTGTAAATACTATTCCCATTTTGCTCCGAATTCTAATCGTTTTTTTTTGCTGTCTTGACCAGTTCTTTTAATTTTATCCCTTGCACATTATATTTTGACTAGCTATCACTTCATTTGTCTTTACATGCATTTTTCACATGCATTATCTTTTACCTCACCGCACCGTCATATTTCAACTACGATTGTTAGTATTCTGCTCTAATTCTTTTTCTATTTCTTTATATTTCTGCATTATTTCTTCTTGTCTTGACATATAATATCTTACCGTTTCTTTTGTTTTCTATTTTATGCTCTTAATGTCTTTTGTATTCTTTTCTTCCTCTAGCTTTGATTTATTAAAATAGTATTTGATTGACTTCTTATTAATGATGCACGGACCTCCCCAAATTTGCGAAAGCATTCAAAGTTTCCAAGCATTGGATTCCCTGCGATCTACGACACAATATCTTTAAAACAGTATATAGAAAAAAATATAATATTTAGTAGGATTCTTAATAAAGTCATGCAAAATGATGATACATCAATTAGAATGACCCCCAAGGACCTACAGGCAGATGCGAGAAAGTGATTCGTCAGAATTAATTAATATCTTTGAAACTGCACATATAACAATTATAATATATAGAAACGTTCAATGTAGATAATTCAGTGTAAGAGAAAGGGTCTTTCTTTACGAGGTGGTGAAATTTTTGTTAAATAGCAGATAAAAGAGGTACTAGATTTTCTTTCCAAAAATATTTTTATTGAATTATTAGCACAAAATTCTTAATATGCTGACAAGTATCCTCTCGAATAGAGAATTATTTTTTTCATTTCATTATATACGTATATGTATGTATTATTTATCAAAATATAAGTGTAACGAAAAACGTGCAAATAAAATTATTACAAGTCAATCTCGGGTTTTCTAAATGTTAGTTGTTACTTTAATTTTTGAAAATTAATAAATAATAAAGACATTTAGATATTTTAATAGCATAGTTAGAAAATGAAAACCAAAAACTTCAGCAAATGTCAATAATCACCCTGCATATTAAAAAAATAATGCCATTCAATATTTACTTCGACTGTCTATCGATTACAGAGGTATAAGTAAATCATTTTCGTGACTCACTCTGTATAATATTACTACTATAATTATTTACTTTTACAAATTTTAAAAAATAAAAATCTCATAATTATTATTCAGGGAATATGGGAAGCCTACGAATTAACATAAATTATACTTATGCAAGTATACAAATTTATTTTACCCTTTTCTAAAATAAGTAAATCTTCTAATAATTAGCGGCTAACCGCAACAAATTCTTGGTCGGCCTATGTTCTTTATTAGCAAATAAATATTACTTAAATTCAATTATATAAAGTTGTAAATAATTAGTCGAACCTTACGTCGTCTGATTGGATGCACTTTTTAGAAGGAGGGGCCTACAGGGTATGGATCTCTGGATATCTTTACAAGTAAAAAACGCTCTTAATATTTAAGTAGATTGTTTGCAATTTTTCTAGTTTTCTTAGATAAAGCACCAAAAAAAATTCTATTTTGCTTTGTTTTTTTACAAAAAAAAAATGAAAACCTCACCAGCATTTATTGGCAAAAAACAAGTGAAATTTTAACATAATCATCTATATATATACATATATATATATATATAAAGAAAGTTTATTAATGCATGTAAAATTTATGAACATAAATAAAATATTTGTTAAATTAAACAGTTAACGTAACAGAATTTTTTCCACACTCCTTTTTACATGTAATATAATTTAAACACAAACATCTTAACATAATCCTTTTTTTAAATTATCCATTTTTCATTCCCAATTCTTTAATGTTTTCACAATTTTTTTGGTTTGCCAGTGACACCAGATTTGTGGAAAATATATCTAATATTTACGTTTTAATTTTTATTGAAATTGGAATTTGTTTTATTATATTTAGGTAATGGTCGTTCGGTACATAACATGGCCAATTCTATGACTCGGTTTTTCATTTTAAATTAATATATTTTTACATAACAGTAACCATGTCATCATATATATCATACACCAGCGTTCGGCAAGTTAGTCGAGAACATGATGTTCCTATTACTTCTATTCATAAAGTATTAAAACATGAAAAGACATGACTTTAGGGTGCACCTTGTACAAGAACTATCCGATGACGACCCGGAAATATCGATGAAAGTGTGTGGTATCAACAAAATGGGGCGCCGCCACATTATGCAGTCGCCGTTCGAACATATTTTGATGAAGATTTCCCCAATAAGTGGATCGGTAGACGAGGACCCATTGAGTGGCCATCAAGGTCACCGGATCTCACGCCATTAGATTTCTTTTTGTGGGGTTTTAAAATATCAGTTCCTGTACTTTAAATAGTTCATCTCAATGCAATAGTATTTCTTTGTTTCAATAAAACACAAATAAATTGTCCTAACTTCACTCACAAATGTTAGTTAGAGTCAAAGGCCGAATTGGATGACTGTGATGTCCCTAGAATTCATGTACGTAATAAAAAATATAGTACCTATTCCTTTTAATAAAAATATAACTTTCGTATGACACTGCGTTCCTGAACACTCAATATATTTGTGACTAATTTTAAAATATGAATTTTAACTCTGCATACGCTTTTTGTAAATAAGTTTTTATACAAGGTGACATAGAATAACGGGAATTTTTGAAACCTAGTTTCAACAGGATGGAGCGACATCACACTCTGCACGGAAATCAATGGAAGCTGTGCGAGAATTGTTCGGTAACCGTGTTATCTCAAGATTCGGTGGCCCCCGAGATCGCCAGATTTACCCGTTTGTGATTTTTTCTTGTGGGGCTACCTCAAGAGTAAAGTGTACACGACTCGACCAAGAACCCTGAATGAGTTAAAACAGAGAATTCGAGATAAAATTCAGAGTATCCCAGCTGAGATGTTGCCGCGGTCAATGAGAAATCTCAACAGCAGATTTCAAGAATGAATTCGTACAGGACGATGTAATTTTTAAAAAATGATAAATTTCATCAATGTTTCGTAAATGGCAAGTTTTAAGGTTTCAATTACTATGAATAAAATATATTTCCTCTATCACTTCTAGTTTTATTGGATTGTAAAGATGTTCCCGTTTTTTTTTTGTGTCACTGTTAGTAACTTCAATAATTGTGGACTAATCGAGCTTTGCCACATTAATGCGTCATCCTGTATAAAACGTATTTCTGGACTTTAGCTACAAACTGCGAAATTAGTTGATCATGACATTGTTGAATTACAAACTAATCGTTATTTTGACAATTATTCAACTACATTCTATTATCGTTTTTTAACCTAATATTTAAATTTTGTTTAGATATCTTAAGGATGTCATTACTTCCTTGATTAACTGAAATAATTTTGGATTTTTCTTAGGGTCGGTTACCCCTTTGATGTTACATAAATAACAAGCATTCTAATATTTAGCAACAATCAACTTGATGTTTAATCAGTGCGGATCGACGTTACCGAGCTTTGAACATAATCAACCTATCAGAGTCAGCTAGTTAGTGGTTTGTAGCAGTTAATTAATCTGAGTTTTTGGTTAGTTAAGGAACACATAAAAGCCGGGTATGCAAACGTCAAATCGCGACATGGTAATCGGTAATGAGAGAGTTATTAGAACGCAGATGGTGGTGACAGCCGTGATTTTGTTGCCCGCTGTGCTCCAGTCCTCTTCAATAAATAGTATCACGTTAATTATCCTTCCACCAACTTATGCTCCAAAGCATCCTGGTTTGTTCATTATGTACAAGGTTTTGTCAGATACAAAGATTATTTGATAATTGGGACTATTTTACAAAAAATATACCAGACAAACATACAAAAATAATTATACAATGTAGGTATGAGAAATACTTCTTCTGGGCGTCCCAATAAGAACTGCACTCGGCTATATCTTGGAATCGGTGTATAATACAGATTCGGGAATTTTTTTTTAACAAAAGTGGCCTTGAGAAAAACCTAGAAATTATTTTCAAGTTTACATGTCCACCCCTAGAGGGCGTAGTTCAATACCAAAAATTAGAAAATAGATATTTCACAAATTTTGCCTAATTAAGAGGCATTAAAAATACGACCATCGTTTCTTCCAAAAATTCTTCGTTTATTTTATTTCACAAGTTTTAGTCTATCTTTTCAAATAAGAGGCGGGGGAGAGTGGGAACCTTGTTATGGAAAAACGCCTGTAATTCCGGTTCTGCTTAACCGATCTTTGCAAGCTTAGTCTTGTTGAAAACAGCTCTTTTCCACCAATGCAAGAGTAATAATGTCAACACAACCTAATAAGTAACATGCACGCTAGAAGGCGCTACTTAATTTTTTTAACTCCAGTTATCTTTGGAAACTATTAATGTAGTTTTAACAATAGACTATAAAAGTAGACCAAATTTAGATATAGATTAATTACTATGGTTTTATTTAAAGGCTTTTAACAATTTTGAATTCCTTAAAATTGACTTTCCCTATCCTATTAATAATGATTTCAATTATTATTTCAATAATAGTTACTATTACCGGCAAACGCCGTTAAGGAAGTTAAAATGTAAATATATAAAAACAAGTAGTGGACCAAAAAAATTAAATAGTGCCTTCTAGCGTGCATGTTTTATTACGAGTGTTCATCTTATTCATTCTTTGCATGCTTGTCGATTGTTATTAATCATCCATTTTTCGTACTCTAAATCGATTCGTTTATCTCAGATACGATCCATGATTTTGTAGAAGAAAAACAATAAAAATTCAAAATCTCCGAGGAATTTAAGGAAAAAGTAATTATACTCTTAAAATTTTTTGTAATCTAATAAATGCCTTTTATTCTTTTAATTGTCCTCAGCAATGAACAGAGTTTTAATAGCATATTCAATTTTAATTTGCATAACCTCACTTAATACTATTATTAATGACTCAGAATACTTTAAAAAACATTATTGTTTATAAAATTTGTTAGTTACACTGTTATTTTAATTTGATAATATGACAACCTTCAAATTTTATAACTTAGACGTACATGTTTCTTGGACAAGGGTTTTTTATAAAAGCACTTTGATCTCTAAAATTTATCGAAAACAACAAAATCGGTTATACAGTGGTAATTAAAAGTGTCTTCCTCAATTATCCATCATAATACATCATTTTACAATTTTAACAAAAAATTAAAATAGTAAATTTTGTCATTATTTTTATTACTTTGTGATTATATTTCAAACCTGTCCTATCTAATTTGATCAGATTATTCTCAAAATCTAATATTATTTCATAACATTCCTATTTTCTTTTATATGAAAACGTCTTATAAACAAATACTATTTCATTTAATACTCGTATACATATTTTCCTTTCAACAATTTTACAACTTCTAATAATATATTTAATTAAAGTTGACATATCCTAATTTTTTTACATTGTATGCACAACTAATCTAGAATACGTGATTAATCTGTTTTATACTTTAATTCTAGTCAAAGTCTTCTATAGTAATTTAAAAAAGTTATCAACTGATAATTGTCAATTCCATCAAGTCAGATATAGGTGTATGTCTCAAAATTATTGTGCATATGTATTAATTCCTTCTTTTATTTCAAAATATTCTCATGTATTTCATATCGTTACGTATCGCAAAAATTTCAAGTTTCTACATGAACTAGGATTTAACAAAAAATTAAAGACTCATTTTAATTCCATCCTTTTGAGAGTGATATCTCTTTAGGAATTTGGCTGAGAAAATTTTTATGGGAAAGGCCACTCATAATTTTCAATGGGGAATCTCTACTAAATTTTTTTACATGAGTTTAACAACAATCTTTGTTTCCATAACAACTTAAATACTTATTTACCTGAAAAGTGCAAAAAATGGTACTTTTCGCATGCGTCGGACAAATTTATTTTTTATAAGCCTGAGAAAACACTAATTTTTGTTTAATAATCGTCATTAGCATTTATTCTAATCATTAACAAATGTATTATCTAATCTTATTTATTTAATTAAATTTAATATTTAAGGCCATTATGCTTATTGATGGCAGATGCTAATTACAATTACATTAGATTTGATTTCTTATCGGGAGGCTGAACTTTTAAAAAAGTCTCGCTGTCAAACTCCGAATTTGGCTGGATCTTAATGAGAGATACTTTATTTCCTATCTGTATTTTTTTATTTAATAGATTCCTTTAATAAATCCCGGGAAAATGTAAAAGAAATTAAATTACTTTTAGTGCGACAAATTACATCATTGTTAACTAAAATAGTTATATACATAAAAATAAGCAAAGTAAGTAATTTTTCTTGTTATAACTTGAATGAAAGAGTTACAAGCAAGATTATGCAAAAATATTTGTCAAGATTTCTTGCAACAATGTGTCATGTCAAGCAAGAATCAATCAAAAGGAGGGATTAAACTAACAGTTATTATTACCTGAGAAAAGATAGTCGGAAAGTAATGATTAGTCCGAGTCTTAGCATTGTGCCCATAATTTAAACATGTTTACAGTAGACTAGAACAGTGTTGTAAAAGAAAGAAATAATCCCTTGTGAATAGAAATCTGCCTAATGATTATTTCAAGAACAAACTTTGTTGGTTATCTTAGTGATCAAGAAGACCAGTGGACTGCCATTCAAAAAAATAAAGAATTAGAAATTTTGATTTATTTAAAAGTGAATATACATTATTTTAACAGGTCTCACCAAAAAGTATGTACTTTTATAAACCCGCTTTAGAGCACCTTATTTTATAGGTTTGACAAAAATGTTAGCACATGTGTAATAGTACATTACGTAACATGAGCCGTAGATAAATAATAATAATAAAAATAGGGTTTTCTAGTCTTTTCAAAACTTCCTTCAGTTCTTGTTTACTTATTGTTTGTATTAACACATTATGAGCGGGGCAGGTATTTGTACCCGTTGCGAGGACTGCCACTTATAAGCGGGGCAGGTATTTGTACCCGTTGCGAGTATTGCCACTTATAAGCGGGGCAGGTACTAGAACTCGTTTAAAATAAGTAATTTTAAGTTAATTATTGTGGTTTGTATATTAGCCTTATGATAATAGGTATATAATGTTTCGTCAGAATGTTTATTTTTCATTTACACAGGTCTTATAATATTTTGTTTCCGACTTTTCATTTAGTTTAAATTCATAAAGCCACAAGAGTTCGTTGAGTTTGCATTCTCAGAACAACTCTTATTTTTTTAATACTTTTTAAAGCGGTATAAATTTATTTAACTTTTGTTATTCAAAGACAAAGGATTCTAATAGTGATAGTGATGTATATGCAGATGACTTGTCGCAGATTTCAAGTGACGCGGAATTTCCTGATTTAGATGGTGAAAGTGACGAGGAATTATTTCAACCTAGAAGAAATCGAGTTTTGCCAATACCATCATCTAGCGACTCCGAAGACAGTGATGACGAAGTGCTTGATTGGTCAACAACTGATAATGTACCAATTATTCAACAATTCCTAGGACAAGGTGGAGTTTTTGTAATGCCAGATAATTCAGAAAGTGTAATAGATGTGGTTAAGCTATTTATTGGAGATGACTTATTTGAATATATGGCAACGGAAACCAATCGGTATC
Organism: Hermaeophaga mercurialis; assembly: GCA_951812935.1. NCBI lineage: Eukaryota > Metazoa > Arthropoda > Insecta > Coleoptera > Chrysomelidae > Hermaeophaga > Hermaeophaga mercurialis. Next base: position 28,613,652 of record OX638361.1, on the reverse strand, counting down.
GCGAACAAAACCCAGATGCATTTCGAGTCAGAGCAAAATCTGTGAAGTGGAAGGATGTGAATGTGGTAGATTTAAAAAAAATGCTAGGACTACTTCTCCTAATGGGACAAGTTTCTTAAAGATACAAGAGACGAATATTGGTCTACAGATAAAACTATCCAAACTCCAATTTTCGCGGAAGTAATGAGCAGGGATAGATTTAGACAGATATGGTATGCGTGGCATTTCTCCAATAATGATGACAGAGATGACAGAGATCGCCTGAAAAAAATCCGACCAATTATATCTTACTTCTTACCTAAATTTCAGGAGGTTTATAAGCCAGAGAGAGAGTTATCACTGGATGAGAGCATCATGCCATGGAGGGGCCGTTTGTCATTTAAAGTTTATAATGCATCAAAAATTATAAAGTATGGTTTACTTATAAGAATGGTGTGTGAAGCTAAAACGGGATACATTTGTAATTTTCGCATGTACTTTGGTGAAGGAAGTCGTTTGCAAGAAACAATTTTAAATCTGCTTGAACCCTATTCCAACTTATGGCATCACATATACATGGACAATTATTACAATAGTGTTGCCACTTGTGAATTACTTTTACAGAATAGTTTTCGGACTTGCGGCACTATTCGGGTAAACAGAGGCTTTCCCAGTTGTTTGAAAAATCCTGACCTAGCAAGGGGGGAATCTACATTTCGTCGCCGCCAAAATATTTTATTACAATGTTGGCAATCAAAAAGAACAGTCCGAATGATTTCAACTATACATTCAGATGACATTGCGGAAAGCCATAATATTGACTGGGCAACAAAACAAAGAATTTGGAAGCCAGTATGCGTGATTGATTATAATAAATACATGAAAGGTGTTGATCGCGCTGACCAATACTTATCGTATTACTCGATTGTGCGTCGTACCAAAAAATGGACGAAACGAGCTGTTATGTTTTTTATCAATTGTGCGTTATTTAATGCATTTAGAGTTTTTCAAGTATTAAATCCACATTCAAAAAAAAAGTATAAGGTGTTTTTACATGATGTGGCAAAGGAATGGATTAGCGAAGCTCTTCCTGGCAATACAGATGATCCTGTACCAGGTACATCGGCTACGTCCAGCAGAAGTGATCCTCCAGGGAGATTATCAAAAGATCCCGAAAGGCATAAATTGGTTAAAATTACCACTGGTGGAACAAAATTGAAACCTCAAAGACAGTGTCGCGTATGTGCCGCACATAAAACAAAAGTTTAACGTGTTATATGTGTGAATTTTGTAAAGTTTCGCTGCATCGGGGAGATTGTTTCTTCAAATATCACACTCAAGAAAAATATTAGGAACTAGCCTTGACTACACCAAACTTTATAAACTAGTATATTGTCCTGTATATATATATCCTATAAAATAAAACGTTAACGGCGATATATATATATATATACATATATATATATATATATATATATATATATTGTATATATATTTGTAACTATTTTAGGATTTAACTAAACTGTATATTTGGTTTCATACTTTTTTTTACATATGTATATATTATCGGACTATTTTATTATGCGCCCGTTGAATTGGGAACAACGGCCTATAATTCTAATGGCTTTATATTTTTGAAATTTTTATTGTATTGTTTTTTTGTATAATTTTGTTCATAAGAAATTCGACAGTAATATTGTATTTTTATAAAACAAGTGAGTCCTGCATAATCTCACGAATTTCTGAAATATGCTTATCAAATATAAAAATATAAATTAATGTATATAAAATATAGTTCCACATAAGACACATTACCAAATTTAGCAAAAATCTAACCATTACTTTTACGTCTATCAAGTTTATTTTCACACGCATATATTTTGCTTAGCTGGCAAATTGGCCCGCTACGCAGCACTGTCCGATATCCTGAGCTAGCCGCTCATAATGTGTTAACAAGCCGTCCACAAAAGCTAGCATGAACGAACTTTTCCAAGCATGGTCGAAATAATACTCATTCGTATTGAAAAGGCTCTATATGTCATTGAATTATAAACTGCTAATTTATGTGACTTAGAGTTGTATGAGTTGGTTTACGATAAATTGAATATTGAAGATTACAGTTTACTCTTTTGATATTTATATCTAAGAAATTTATAGAACTGTTATCTTCAGTTTCAAAAGTAAATTTTATTTTTGGATTGAAATTGTTAATAAAATTAAAGAAAACATCCAATTGTCTATCACTACCTGTAAAACCAGCCAAAACATCATCAACATAATTATACGAAAACAACACATACTTGGAAAGCCTTTTTAATACCAATGAGTAAGGATGATTTTAAAAGGGAAATTAATATAATAAAACAAATCGCTACCTCTAATGATTATCCATATGCATATAATAAATAGGTTGATTAATAAAAAGGAAGAGAAAATTGCCGTTAACCTGATCTTTCCGAAACAACGTAAAGATGACGGGTTATACAGAACAATTACATATTTTAGAGATATTTCAAACAAAATATCAAAAATTATATTTCGTACATCTTCTACAATATCTTTTAAAGTAAGAAATAATGAAGGTTCATTTCTATTAAATGTAAAACCTAAAATTAATAAATTTTCAAAATCGGGTATTTACAAATTAAATTGTCCGGATTTTAACGACATCTATCTTGACCAGACATTAAGAAATTTTAACATACGCTACTGTGAGCACTTATGAGCTTAGAGATTAAAACAACCGCATAAGTGACATTACGCAAAACACCTCATTGACACCAAACCCAAACCTACACTTAATAACACAATAGAAACAACAGTGGAAGTATTTCATATAAGTGACAAAAAAGAAGAACTTCATTTTTTAGAGGAATATGAAATAAGGAAACATTTAAAATATCCTTAATATACAATTTGAATGAACAACTAAACCTGGGAAGTTCAATAATCTTAGATCACCTTTTGAAGTAAATAATACTATATTTTTAGAAAAAGAAGAATATTGCTTAATATTGATTGGTTGTCAGGTTTATAACATGAAATTTATTTACGTTTTTATAAAAGATCTCTCAAACTTTTTTCTATCTTGGAAAATGGTATATTGTCAGATACCTAAACCTAGGTAGACCTTAATACATATTAAAACGCTTTGGAAAACTGTGGAAATTCAAGATAAGTATTATTTATCTTTCCATATTTATATGTATATATGTTATGTTACACAAAAATAATAATATTAAGTAACAGTAAATGTAATAGAGTTCGAGCTTACGCTGTGTGAGCTGTCCCAACCACATATATTAGTTAACACAACATATTTAAAAAAAAATGAAAAAGTTTACATTAACAAATATACAAGAAAGAAGAAGTAGATGTATAACGAATCAATTGGCTTTTATTTATTATTAGCTGCTCTTAAAGAAACCTATAAATATCAATTTCTTTAATTGAACCATAAATGATGTTGTCTGTACACATCGAATATTTGTAGGAATCCTGTTATATAAATGGATACCATTACGTGTTATGTTTCTCTGTCCCATTGTTGTTCTCATTGGTGCTGCTCTCAAGTATTTCCTGTTACACAGATCATAGCTGTGAATTTCACTATTAGCAATAAGATGTATATTTGAGTTTGTTTCATTGTCTAGAGACCTATATCTGTGCATACTTGGTATACATACATTGAATTAATATCCATTACATTGTTTAGCAAATATAAGACTAATGTTGCATGTAGCCGTGGATTTTTTTGACTGTCTTATTTTGCAATACAAGAAGTGGTTGAACTTTTATCATCTCCAAATAAGTGTCAAGTATGTTAGATGGCAGTGGATAAGACAGTTATAAATCATTATTTTCTAGTTTACAGATAGATGTGATAATCTGCCAAGAATGTCAATAACCGATGCTATCTTTTTACAAACATAGTTGATGTGTTGTTCCCAAGATAACTTTTCATCTATTAATAGGCCAAGATATTTTATACAATCAGTTTTCTTTAATAATTCTTTACTAATTGATAGGTTTATTTGATGCCATTCTCTATTATTAGACATAACCATAAATTTTGACTTACTTATAATTTGTGATAACTAAGCCAGTCCTTTATAAAGATAAGATCGTGTTCTACATAATTTTTAATATGTTCTTTATTTTTGTTAAAGTAGGTCATTTAACTGAATATTGCCTATTAGTGATAGTTTAGAAATGGAGTTGAGATAAATTAAGAACAAAGTAGGTCCGAATATTGATCCTTGCGATACTCCACACTATGCGACATACTACTATCCACACCATTTGCATGTACATGTTGGATGCGACCTACAAAATAGTCAAGTGACTTGTTACGAACTATAATATTTTCCAATATTCTAAGTAAAATACTGTGGTTCACGGTATCAAAAGCCTGTTTTAAATCCAATGATATAAAAATACATCCCAAGTCCTTATATCTTTTATCCAGAATACTAGTAATCATATCGGCAACAGCATTTAATGTACTGGATCTTGGTCGAAAGCAATATTGATTAGGAAACCAGAAATTATTTTGATCCAGAAATTTACACAATCTTACATTTATACAAGTTTTCATTACCTTAGATATTACAGATAGTAAAGATATGGATCTATAATTAGTGAGCATGGAACCATTGCCACCTTTAAATGTTGGAATAATTTTTGTTACTTTAAGTGCATTCGGTACAGAGCCAGATGTAAAGGTTAAGTTAATGAGAATTATTCAACCGTGATATTATCTCTTCCAGGGCTTTTATCTGTATTCAGTGATAAGATTATATTGCTAATTTCTCGAGCCGCAGTTGGATGTAAATAAAAATTATTCACCATATATGACCAGGATCGTCCTATACTGGTGAAATTACTATTTATTTCTTCCACTATTGAGTTTGAATCATTTAAGACAACGTTATCAACAGTCGGTGAGGAAATATTAAGAGTCTTTTTCCTTTTTTGCGTTACCAATAATAGTATTTAAAGTTTTCCACATTTTTTTTGGATCACTTCCAGCACTAGTTATTTGTTAATATTCTTTTTTCTGTAATTAATTGCCGACTTAACAGAAGTTTCAGCATTGTTATACAAACTCTTCAAATACTCACTGCAGGGAAATTGGTTATGTGTTTTGAAATGATAATCCCGAATAACTATTAGATTGTGTATCTGTACAATTAACCAGGAAGCACTATTATTTCTAAATCAGTTCCGCCTGGTTATCTGTTGCACACAACTGTTAAAAGACCTTAAAATTTCATCACAGAGAATGCTGGGGTTATGCCATGTGGTTGTTTTGATGTATTGTAGCAACAGACTAAATTCGGCCCTATCAAATATACTAATTATACAATCCTTATTTTTCACAGACTTATTTCCTGGAATGTCCATCTATGACAGCCAAATCAGTTAATTCATTACTATTGCAAATTGCATAACCTATCAAAGTTTTTGATATTGTAGTAACTCTTGTGGGTGTCTTTAATAATGTTTATAAACCCATTAGAAAATACTATGAATTCAAAGTTTCGTTTTTGCATATTATTCATCAAAAAAATCTATATTGAAATAACCAAAGATCTAACATTTCTTCTCATTTTCATTCAAGACTTCCAAATTCTCATCTAATTTGGTAAGAAATGTGTTGATCCCATAATTTACAGGGCGATAGATATCACAAATTACATAGTTCATTCTTTATATATGGATAAACACCATTGAATATTTTTCTTCAACTTTTTAAATTATTTTATATGGCTAATCAGTTTTTATTAAAATTCCAACACACAACCAGGTTTCTGTTATAAAGACAACTTCAGGTTTTACCAATTCTAAAAATACTTCAATATTTGCTACTTTATTTCGAATGGATTGGACATTGAGGTACAGTATGGTAAATTTTAAATTGTTGGATAAAAAATGATTTATTGTTTGATAGACTTTCATCCTAATTTAGACTAAAAGTGAGTCAACAATATCTTCATTACTAATATACAGAGTGAACCAAAAGTCTGGAAACGGCCAATTATCTCGTAAATTGCTAGTCCGAATAATGCGCAGTCTGTTAATTAAGAAGAATGTATGACCTTTTCTACAATTAGCATATGCGGATTTACTAATGGAAAAGCTGACTAAATATTAATTAATTACAACAAAATATTGACAATTTTAAATTTTAAAATTTGGTGTATAATTTAACACTATGGGCAAGTCGCAGTCGCCAAAATCGATATAAATAATAAACCAGCGCAAGGATTCTTATGTTCCTATATAAAGGCAATAAGACTCTGGCCGTAGTCTCGACAATTCCCTTATCCAAAATTACCTCTATGGGAAACAAATTCATTAGATGAAATTTACTAACTCGGTATCTCCGAAATGGAAACAATTCAGGATTCACTTTAATTTACTTTGTAGAAGTCTAGGAAATTTAGTCAACCAGTTTGTAAAGTTTAAATTAAGATTTCGTTTTATCTCGATGCTATCTGCTACAATCTACTCTATTATTATTCATTTGCTTTCTATTTACGAGAAAGTCTTATTCGAAGCACTACTTCCCTGATTTTATTTTGCATAATGAAATTTCATTTTATTATAGAACCACGTTAAACACTATACATATATACAGGGTGTTTCAGAATAGCATGTCATAAATTTGGAATCATATGGAAAACTTTTTTATTATTAATTTTAGGAAAAAATGTTATTCTTCATAAAAAGTTCTGCATTATCTAAAACCTAGAATACAGTCATCAAATATAAAAAATTTTCAGTGGTATATAAATTTTTAAGGAGAGTAATATCATAAGATTGATTCTATAAAATAAAAGAATCCACTCTTAGATTGAACTATATTTATTTGTTTATTGTTTTGAGTTTATATTTTTTTTTATTTTATTTTATGTTACTTGAGTTTATAATTTGGCGCCGTTTTTCTTTTATCTTTAATAAATCTAAGTTAAATTCGTCCTGGATTTTATTTATAACTTTTATTAACAAAATTTTACTAAATTTAAAATTCAATATATAAAATCCTATTAAAATATATATCTATTTTACTGTAGGCACTAAGTCACTAAGTTAAACTTTACACCCAACAAAGAATACATATGCTATAATTTTATATTAGTTTCTATTGCAAATAAACAGTATTTTTTTATTATTGATTCCTTAAAATTTTCCGACCTCTGTCGCTGTGGAGTTAGCACATAAAGTAAATATAATATGAAAATGTCCACCCCATCAATTGAACATTTAATATTCTTGCATTAAATGTAATAAGCGAAACGTGGAACTGTAAACAAGCTAAATGAAATTTTTATCCGAATCTCCAATATCACATCGCATCGGGGGAAATCAATGGCGACAAAAAATGTAGACCGATTATAAGGGCAACTCACATATTCAATGTGTTTAATCCTTTTTAATGAAATGTCCCAGCGATCGACTCTAGATCTTCCAGTGCCGCCGTGTAGAAGAAGGATCGGGACACATAATATAATCATATGTAAAATTAAAAAGAACAAAAAATTATTAAGAATATACTTATGTTTGTCATTATAAAAAAAATGGGCTTACAGTAAGTTTCAAAACTACTGGAGATAACTGTTTTTCGGTTTTTCGAAATGTGACGTTGGAATAACGTCGCTGCTTACTTTTAATGGGTAAAACTACCCAATGTTTACAATTGCCAAATTTCAATATCGTAGTTCAGACAGTTTTAGAGATATATACTGGCCAAAACTTAATGGGACATTCTGTATATATATTTACTTATTCCTAAATTTTTTTTTGTTAATTCAGATAATGTTTTCTCTTTGTATTTCTGAAAAATTGGCTGATTCAATACCAAAAATATAATTTAATAAAACCTAGACCTAGTTTACTACTCAGGAAAATATAAATATTTCTGCCTTTTGAAACAGCTACAAATTAGCTAATAAATTTGGAACTATAAAGCATATTAAGATTAAATATAATATTGTACAACGTTGGTTGCAAAATTGGTCTTTAAATTTATTTCTAAAAAGCTTTCGAAGTCCATTGAATGAAATTTGGCTAATTCCTGTTCATTTCGTAGCGCAAACTGCATGAATTACCCAAGACTTAAATTCGAAATCCTTGCGCTATATTAGTTGATGTAGCTCTCATTTCATTTCCTGGAGATTCAATAAAGTGGAGTTCGGTTCACACTAACAAAACACGAGATTCAATATTCTAATTTTGCTCACAGAGTCGAGATTTATACGGATTACGTTTTAGAAACCGTTTCAGAATTCATTTGTGAGACGCGCCAATTCATTGGTGGATATTTTATCGAGTATTTTAGCTGCTAAAATTTTACACGGGATTCACAAAAATTTGTATGAAATATCGACTCTATTTATTTCCAACTTATTTTTTCAATAGTTTAATAAAAACTGAAACTAAAACAAAACTTTTAAATGGTAAATAGAGAAATATGAATCAAAGTTTTAATATACGTATAAATAAAGAATTAAAAAAAAGGTTAAGACCAAAGATATTAAAGAAAACAGACCAAGAGTTATAACAAAAAAAAAAGTAAAAAGATGTTACTGTGTAATAAGATTTATTAATTTTTTTACAGAGTCCATCTATATGGTCTTCCCTCAACACGATTTGGTCTACTATAATCCGTACTGACGATAAATTAATATTTGACATATTTAATTTTACATCACTAGAAATAGAATTATTTTGAAGTTAGATATATTTTGTTTTTTCTACATTAGACTATCAATCTAATTGAATCGAATGTCTGTGCTGCAATAGCTAGAGTAGTGTAGTCTGCAAAGAATGGTTATATTATTAAGATTTATATGTTTGTAGCGGTCCCAAAACAGATCACTGTATTACGTCATTGTTTATATTGTTAAAAGTAGAAGTTGTGTCTTTCAACTTGACGGACATTTTCCTATCCCTCAGAAAGATTGCTATCTACTCTAAAAAGGTGGCTCGGAATACTATTTTATATATAAATTTAAAATTAAGACATTCAAATGCACGTGATAAGTCTAAAAAAAGACCTGCCACGTGCAGTCCATCATCCATAAGTTTATAAACATTTCTTGCAACCTCTCTCAAGCCTCTATGACCATGCGTGGCTGAACACTATTAGTCTGCCCTTCTTGACATCTTTTTTGGTGTCCACAAGTATCCAGTGGTTCCTTTTTCATATTAACCTTTGGGGCAAACTTGGCTTGCCTCATCCTTTAGTAATGGATGTTCAGGTTAGCGGAGTGGATTGGTTGGTTGATAGTCTCTTATTCCTCCTGTCTAAAGTATTCGAAAAAATACTTCTAACCAGAATCAAAGAAACTCCTAGAAAAGATGTAACTAGTAATTACCAATTTTGTTTCAGGCAAAAGCACACAACCACTCAACAATAACACAGATTAGTCAATAAAATTAAAGAGTTCCTAGAAAAAAACATATGTGCAGCTATCTTCCTGGATGTGCAACAGTCTTTCGACAAAGTAAGACTGGTCTATTGTACAAACTAAAAGATTAACTCACAAGACAGCTTTACTTAATAATAAAATCGTACCTAGAAGATAGGTACTTCCAAGCTAATTACAACAATATCTTTCCACATAATAGCAACTATTTTTAATTAATTTTGACTTTTGATCTGAACCCCAACAGAGCTTCTCAGAAGTTACAACATTATACAACTCGCTTGACACCAAATCTCCACAAATTACTTTCACCAAAAGACGAGACTCCTGCCCTCAAGTCACAATAAATAATATTTAAATCCCAATAAAGGAAGAAGTAAAGTATCTAAGAATATACTTAAATAAAAAATTGACACAAAACAAATAAACTACTTATTTACAATAAGACCAATTGAGACATATGGCACCTACAAACAAATTTAACCAGGCCCCAGTGATAGAAAAAAATATTACGATTATGGCCAGAAGATTTGATTATATAAAGTGTAGAGTGCGGTCACTGGATGGTTCCTACCCCAAGCCTAAATTAAACCATCACATTTATTCATTACTCTTGTAACTATTTAGATAGAGCAGACTATACTATAAATCGGCAATAAAGTATTCATAAGAAATTTTTAAGTTTAAGTTAAATAAGTGAAAACAGCAAATATAAATCATTGAAAAGTTAAATTAGCATGTGCTATTAATAAAAAAATAATTATAATAAAAGTTTTTTACACAATACTAAGTAATAAATAAAAACTTAACATCAAAATTATACATAATTAATTTTATATAAATACTTCGAATTAAAACTTCAAAAGAAGTGAAGAACTCCTATGTGTGAGTCTGAAACTCTGAAACATCAGAAACATCAGAATGATGGTGAACTGTAATAATAATAATAATAAAGTGAGTGAAAAGAAGTAATAAGGAAATTGGAAAGAACGGGCTAATGCCCCAAAGTAGACTTACAAACCATAGGATAGTGAAACGTATAGGAAAAACAGAAATAGGGTCAAAAACGGCAGCTAACCGGTTACCCCATACACCTGAACATCCAACCTAAAGGATGAGCATGTAATAAATACTGTGCGGTAAAGATTTTGATTAATCTTGTTGTGATGTCTCTTTTGTTATTCGATATTGTTGTGTTAAACTAATTATTAAACGTTTTCTTTATTTTAAAATATTCTCAAGAGAGTTTAAATTGAGCCAAACAACTTTTGTTATGTTTGATAAAAAATGGGTTTCTGGAGTGGTGTGTGAAAATTGTAGAAGTACATAAAGGAACTGGGCTTCATGAAATTGGCTTCACGGCTTCAGCAATGGAATTTGTTAGCACCTGACACCTGAGCGACTGTTTAGTACAGGCGAAGTGATCAAGTTGCTGAATATTTTGAATAAAATTATGAGTATGAGTATTGCCGTGATATTCGTGGTTTTTCAAGTCTTTGAGCCAGGCGTGCGGTCATAAACTATAAAATATCTAAACTTAATAAACAGAAATTAAAAGAAAACATAAAAATAGTTTCATTTGATGTTAGTAATATGTTTTCAAAAATTCCTGCATCAGAATATATTCCATTGGTAATTATGATCATCCCTTATAACTCGAATCACCCCATATCACATACTGAACGGAAATGATTTTAAAAGGAAAATTAATATAATACAACAAATCGCTACCTCTAATAATAATCCCTTACATCTAATAAATAGGTTAATTAATAAAAAAGAGGAAAAGGTTGCCATTAACCTTTTACTTGCAAAACAACCTAAAGGAAATAGATCATACGGATCTATCACATATTTTGGAAATATTTTTATATAAATTATCAAAAATCACGAACAACATCTTCTTTAATAACTTTTAAAGTAAAAAATAATCTAAGTAAATGTTTAACAAATGTAAAAAATGTAAAACCCAAAATTCCTAAATTAAAAATATCAGGAATTTACAAGTTAAATTGCCTAATTATAATGCTATCTATATTGAGTAGACCTTTATAATTTTTGTAATGAGAAACAGTGAACACTTACGAGCTTATAAATTAAAACAACCAGATAAGGCATATTAAACAATTCACCTCATTGACACTCAACACAAATCTTCACTTAAACAGAAAATAGCAGTGGAAGTTCTTCATATAAGTGACAAGAAGCAAGGACTTGATTTTTTAGAAGAATTTGAGAAAGAAACATTTATGGTATCCTGAATGAGCAGTTGAATCTGGGAAGTACAATAATTTTAGATTACCTTGCAGACTAAATATTTAATATTAACCGAATATTTTAGAAAATAACGAATATTATTGGGTTGAAAATTTATAACATAAAATCATTCTGTATATAAGACATCTAACGTTATTGGTTCGAATATTTATAATAAGAAATCAAGCATGTGTGTAATTTGTTATGTCATACCTGACGATGCCGAAAAGTGAAACATGTCATATAAAAATTTTTAAAAAAGCTTTGAAAAATCGAGGAAATTTAAGATAACCATAATTTATATTTTATATTCATAATGGATAGATTCCACAAAGTAACAACAGACACAAACATAAAAATTAAGAAAACACTACTTTTCAATGTTTCTTTTTCATGAATGGATCAAATATGTATAGAATAACTATTTCTAAGTTAGATACTGAAATGGAAAGAATATTAGGATATGAAGATTTTTAAACATTTATTATATCTGTAATTCACAATGTTTGCATATGTAAATCCCAAAAAAATGAAAAACGACGAAGACTGTTTCTTTTTTCATACAGATTATTGTCAGTTTCTCTGAATGTAGATCAGTAGTCCTAATCGGCTAACATATTTTATCTCAAATACCTTGATACGTCTATTTATTGGTCTTCAACTCTTTTTGGAAAAAACGTTTACCATGTTCATCACTTACGCTTCCCAGGTTTTCAGGAAAAAAATCCGCTACGAGTATGTATAATGAATTTTCCCATTTTGTGGAAATTCTTCAATAAATTGGAAATATTTTTTCACAATTGTCTATTTTATCGTATAAAAGAACACTAAGCATCTTTATCGACACTGCATAAGTGACGTTCCAAATTTTTATCTTCTAAAATATTTTTTATTTAATACCACATCAAATTTCTTTCTAGAAGTTTTTTAAATATTCTTAAGCAGATCAATTTTTGTCAAGTGTTTTTACAAAACTTTTCACCAAACCCACGCACATTTTTCGAATCATTCAGAAGATTATGTTTAACAATTACTTGTTGGATACATATTTATTACGTATCGGTCATTCTTTTTTAATGGTGTGGTCTTTCCTATACTAGACCTACTATTCTCTAAACATAAAAACAGCAATCTCTGGTACAATCGCCCTGTAAATCAAGAAGGAGTCCCACAACTTTCTAAATGTGTTCTTCAGATTTAATAGGCTTAATTTATGTTTTCATTATCTCATATGAATTATTAGAATTTATCGCATGTCTTATTGGAATAGGCGATTTTTTGTTGCTACTATATAATAACACTGCTTTCAGATTTACTTTTGAGGAATCTATAAACAAACGTCATTTTAGATCATTATTCTAATTACCAGAAGACATTAAGCCAGATTTGAACTTGTATAGATTATTAAAGACATATAAATAATTTCATCATACCTCCTTTCTAATGCATCAATCTACATAATAGTCGTCGATATTCGTTCGTAGTCATTATTTCTTTTGAACTAGCTATAATTTGTTTCGCGTTTTATTGGTCCCAATGAAACGCGAATCTGTGTCGTACATAAGGAAAAAGGTAGAAGTGACTAAGAACGTAAAGAGCTTATTTCACAGATGGAATGATTGAAGTATTGAAGGACAATATGCGCCATTACGGAACATTAGCGCTTCTTTGAACGTTTGCAACCTAATAGCGGAGTAATGGATTCCGGTCGCTCTCAACAATCAGCGTTATTCAATTTTTAACTCCCTTTAAGTGCCAGCCCACGCCTTAGTCCTTCGGGACTTATTACGGAGATATTTTCATGATTTTCCATTGTCGTTGATGGAAATTTCAATTAGAAGGGAGCCCCTTTTCCATATTCGGAGGTTTGAATGACGAATATTTTGTTTATTGCATCTTAATTAAGACAAAATGTGTAAAACAATAATTAAAAAATTAAAGTCGTATTGTTATAATTTTCAAAAAAATTCCCTACCTTAAACCAAAGAAAGCAAATTGTATATTTACTAAAAATAATAAAGTTATCAGTAAACTATATTATGTTTAAACAGAAACCTTTAATGAAAAGATAGTTACGCCACTAGCTTAAATTAAAAAAATAAAAATTATAACAAAAAGTTTATTTAGAATTAAGTATATTCTCATTTTTCTCTGTAAAATAGAGGAAATCCTCATTGTTACCGAATTACGTTTTGTATATATATATACATATATACATATTGTAGGTTTAATAACAGGAAAAACTTTACAGAACTGCCTAAAAAAATACAAAATAACGTAAATAACAGTGACACCACTACGCTTACATCGTACCTTTGGCACTTCACTACTCCTCCTATTGTCAGTTTCTCCCTATTTGTAACTTTTTCTTGGTTTCTCGAACGATCCAGCAGAGATTTCTAGACATTTACCAGAATATTCTTAACGTTTTCGAGAATGTTCGGGAAACTGTCAAAGCTGTTAGTAGTTAGGTTAAGTTTCTAGGTCTTGTCCTGTGACCTCGATTTGTGCAATCAAACCGTTACCATTAAAACTAGCAACAAAGTGTCCGATATAACAAACATTGGAAATGTGATACCTAGATAGATGGACGTGTCATTTCTGGTGTCCAGTTTTGTATGTTTGAGAACGACTCGGAAACCTGCCCAAAAAGCAAGAATGAGCCTATCGAAGAACAAATGTATGCTTTACTTTTTTGATATCCAGGTCATCATCCATAAAGAGTTCATGCCTCAATTTCAGTATTTGAGTTTCCGCACTGCTATGAGGAGTGAAAGAACTTTCTCCAGCGCTGTCTGGCTTATCTAGGAAGTTGTTTTGAAGGAGACAATATTAAATTGTCTTAGTTAATTTAGAGATTTAGTATGATTTTTTTATTTTAATTAGTGTCAATATTTTCATTTTACCAATAGACAGTTTTTTCTATCTTTTTATTAATTACGACATGCGCCTCTGATTAGATATAGAAAAACTATTTTGAAGGTTCGATCTGGTCGAGAACTGTTTTTAAAAGGTCGCGATTAAATATGAAATAGCTTTTATAAATCTAACCATTTTCTCATTCACTGCTTCTTATTTTTTTTTAAATTCAATGTTTATTCCTGATTAAAGGAATTCATTGACCCATACCGCCGTGACTAGCCAGTAAAAGCTCGATACTAGAAACACAGGACTTGGGTTTGATTTTCACCAATATAAACTTTTTTCATTTATCAAAAATGAAAAAGTTCTTGTATATAGTTGCGATGGCTAATGTTTTTTCAAGATCCCATCGGTAATGAAATTAAAAACACCAAAAGCTTCACCTTCTACGTACTTCTTTAGATAGGTACCGCTATAGCTTCAGAAAAATTTCTGTAAATTGGTATTTCTAAATATAATTTAAAGCGCACTCCTTTAACTAGACCAAAGGTAAAGATTATCTAATTCTGTATACCAGATGCAGTTGGGTATGAAAGACTGCTTTTTTGTGGAACTTTATTGTATTCCCTTGGGAGGAAATCAAAGTAAAGCAAAACTTTAAGCCGTGATGAAATTCGAAATATTGCAAGAAAATTAAAAGTCGCTAGAACACCTTTTAGAAAAGTTTCAGTAAATTGATACCTCGTAATTTAATTTAAAGGGCACTCACTAAACTAGACCAACTGCAAGGGCTAATAGTTCTGTATGCCAGATGCAGTTGGGTATAAAAGATTGCTTTTTGTGGATCTTAATTTTAATCATTTGAGAGAAGATCAACAAAGTAAAGCAAAACTTTAACCCGTGATGAATTTCAAAATATTGCAAGAGCAACTTTTTCAAAATTCAGCAATTTGGTACCTCGCAATTTAATTTAAAGGGAACTCCCTTAACTATACCAAATGCAAAAATTATCTAGTTCTAAAGACTGCTTTTTGTGGGTCTTTATTTTCATCCTTTAAGGGAAGGAGTATTTGGTAATAAAAGGTTTCTTTATGTGGATTTTAAATCGCTTTAATGTTGAAATACATGCAATACATCATTATTTTTAGATATAGTTTAATATAGTATATTACAGTATCTGGTCACTGTAAACCTTATAGTCCTTTTTTTTTGCTGTTTTAAATATGTGACTTCAGCCTTCCTGCTTTTCACATACAGAGATATACAATCACTTTAACAATAAAATGACAACACTGCCTTACTAAAAAATTTAGTGTACCTGCAAAAAGGACGACCTAAAATTTTATATATATATTGAGTCATATAGTGTTAATAGACATTGCCAGTGGTCAATAAACATCTATTTTACGCCCTTGGTACAGAAATATATGTACAACATCTTACCAAGAACGACTTTATATAGAATCTTATACAGTAAAAAAAACTTGATAAGATTGCCATAAGCTTTTATGTTTAGAGCAAAGTGAATACCATTAACAGCAAAATTATTAATAATAGCCACGTGCTCGAAAGCGCGTTAAAATTATTGATTCAATAAACGTGCGAGCAGCGTTGAGAACGCTCCAGCCGATTCAACATTGAATAATATACTGAGGGTCGTTTTGTTAGTAAACGAATCAATAACGCTAACGATTGTTGTTGTTCACGGGTATAAGAAATCGAGTCATGAAGAATGTTTTTTTGTGAGTGTATCCTGTCTCTGGAACAGTCTACTCAATTAAGTAAGTTAAAACCGTTTAATATTGAGCAATGAAAATATGTTCATGATTCAAATCGTTAGGAATGTCTGGAATGACGCCAAAGAGCACCGTCAATAATTTCCCTGATTTGAAACGCTTGCTAATAACAGCAACTTTTGACAATAGAAATACGCGCACAACATCAAAGTGCTCTGTCAATTCAATGTAATACAGTTATTATTAATTTCTCCAGAATTATTAAATGAAGTATTGATGCTCTTCATTATATCATTTATCATCGTGTACTCGTAATTATTACATTCCTGGGATTTGTTTGGTTGAATAATCTTCAATGTGACTGGGAGGTAGAAATTTAGAGGCTGCCGCTTTCTATATGCAACTAGCTTTTTACAGTTCGGAGAAACAAAATGTACATTTTTTGCATTTATTAATTTATTCGTTTAGAATTGTTACTCTTATTATTAAATAATTCAAAATTTGTTATTATAGAAGAGATCCTGGAAGATAATTAGAGCAATATCCAGTCATCGTAGTACCTACTCCATTTAAAACTCATTCACAGTTTCTTAGTCTAATACTCCATCGCTCAAATCAAAATCTATGATAGAGTAGAAGAGCCATAATACAAGGTTATTCCTTTTGTGAAAGTGAACGTAAATAAAACACTTCTGATTGAAATTTCGCTGGGCCGCTGTAGATTGAATTTTCAATTGTCTGAATATACGCCGCATATGATACACACATTGTTTAAACAGATCATGATAATACTAAATTTTATGTTTTTTGAAGTTTTTTTGTGGCCTTATGTTTTGCTCTAATGTTATATATTATTTTACTTGAGTACCAAGGAGGATATCTACGAGTATTATATTTTAGTACACGAGTAATCGTAATAATAACCCCTTCTAATATCTCATAAAATTTGTAACATGTTAGATCAACACAATGAATATGATCAGTAAACTTCCAAAATATTCAATTTTTATATCAGCTAACTCAAACATAATTTAAAGCAGGATGATGAATATCTTCCTTTACCAACGGCTTGAGATCACGATTAACAGAATTTCAAATTAGATAAATTTAAATCAATAAGTTTGCTATTTTTGGTTTAAAACATTATTAATATTTTTTAATATCAAAGAATGAACAAAAATTTGCAATAATTTGAGACATCGAATCGTCTATGAGATTAAATGTAGGCACAATGAAATCTTCGCAAATAATTAACTTGTGATTTCCGAATACACTATTATAAATTTCAAAAGCATCAATAAACGATTCAAAGTTTACTAAATATTACTCTAAATATACATAGAAAAACTTACGGGCAAGTGAGTATTATAAGTTTTATAACAAACATAAGGAAACACACCTTTTTATATAAAAAAAATTATATAAAATAAACTTCATAAAAATTCAAACAGTTTCTATGTATATTATTTAGTCTACATAACTATAACACGCACACACAAACAACAAATCAAATTACATAAAATAATAAATAAAATTAAAATAAACATAAACACTGAATAATAAAAACTTTAAGACTATGCTATAAAACTGATGTAACCTACAAATTTTTCATATCTAACTCAAAATCTTTTAAATATATAAGAGGCTTTCTGGTTCTTTGTGAACGGATTGAAATTGGAGGTGTAGCCTCCTAATTTTCTTTACCAAGATCTTCATAGTTTAATGTATTTTCAAAGGATAGTTTGCTCTTATTTAAAAATTTACGATTTCTTCTATACTTTATAACTTCAAAAAACGAAGTTAAACACCAATTGAATGAGTTCATCAATATGATTGCAACTCTATAAGAGAAAGTCAAAACTTTTCGCTCAGATAACAGCATGGAACGCTGCAATAATTTCGTAGGCAATTTCTTCAAGGAAAAAGTAACTAGAAATGAAGTTACTATTCCTTATATTCCGGAACAAATGGGACGTCAGAACGGTTAAATCGAACCACAACGGAGAAAGCACTTGGTCTTATGAGTGAAAGTGGTTGTAATAAAAGAATGTGGGATGAAGCAGTTAACATTTCCACCTTTATTATAAACAGGTGTCCTACAAAGAAACTCCCAGGTATAACTCTCGAGGAAGCCTAGACTGGAAACAAAATGGATTTAAGAGGTATGTGAATTTTTAGATGTGAAGCATATGCGCATATTCCAAAATAGAAACGTACCAAATGAGATTTTAAATCCGAGAATTTAATTTTTGTTGACTACTGCGAGGGAAGGCCGTAAAACTTATAGCTTGTTTAATCCAAACAATCTGAAAATAGCTAGAGATATTGTTTTCTTTGAGGATAAATTCCAGAGAAAAGATGAAAATGAAGTGAACAATAAGGCTATTACATTCAATAAATCTCCATTTTCTATACTGTTCGATTTATACAAAACTAATGACGAAGCTGAGATGTAAAATGAACATATAGCGACAGTGAATATTAAGACATTGATGAAAGTAAAAAAGAAGGTCCTAATAAATAAGGGGAAATCATCAACAACGCATGAGTGAACTCAATTCTTTAAAACTGAATAATACGTGGGAACTTATTGATAAACCACTTGGCAAAAATATTGTTAAGCATAAGTGGGCCTTTAAAATAAAAAGAGACTAAAATGGTCAAATTGCTCATTTAGTCGCGAAGACATTTACCCAACTATGCAGGTATGTGGGATCGACTACAGCGAGACTTTTTCTTCTGTAATAAGATTTAATAACCTAAGATTGCTGTTTGGCCTAGCAGCTGATATTGATTTAGAAACAAACCATTTAGATGTAGAAACAGCATTTCTTAATAGAGATATAGACCAGGAAAGCTCGTGCTATTTTGTTAAAAATTAATTATGCATAAAGATTGAATCTTGTTTATTTTATAAAATTGCTGAATTAAATACTTAAAACCGAAATTGTGCAAAAATGAAAATTAAAGATTTGGATCAAATTTCTCTTTGCTTTGTAATGAAAATTGAAAAAATTGCCAAGCAAATAAGTTAAAACTAAGTCAAAATGAATATATAGATAAATTACTTGATACGTTTGAAATAAAGTAAAGTAGCGATCGCATCTTTACAACAGAAATTTTCAATTGAGGGAGAACCATATAATTGTCGTTATCAGAAGCTTATCGGCTACCTTTTTTATTTATCAGTGTCTGGGAACGGCCAGATATTACTTATTCTATTTCTTATTTGAGCCAATTTAATGAAAATATTTCAAAAGAGCGTTGGTCGACTGCCAAGGGAGTGTTATGATATTTTAAAGATTCGAAAGATGTAAGGTTAATTAATAAGAAGTCCCATTACAAGATTTTGTAGACCCTGATTGAGCAAATAATAATAATAGAAAATCTTATTATGGTTATATATTTATATGTGACATGTTAACAAATCTCTAAGTACTACTAAGCACAAATGTTTTTGTGAAAAAATAAATATAAGATAATCGTTTGTAAATTATTGTTAACTATGGATATTGAGGAAGAAGTTGAAATAAAGCAATATCCGTGGTCTGTTACCATGTTGAATGTTATGTCAGTAGATGTCACGTAATAATTATTTTCTCTTTCAATAACTTTTGTATGTTAAAACTAAATACATATTGGTAAATTAAAAAGCATATTATTGCCATCGCACTTCCACATAAACATCTAACAACTCCGAAAGAACACGAGAAAGCTGCTGAAACTATACTTTCACGGCAATTCCAATCGTCTCTGTGAAATGATCAACTCATACGGAGTTCCTTTGAAATAAATTAGTACACAATTGAATCATTGTGTCGCATTCGCTGTGATTTGAAGTTGTTCTCTGTTTCCCAATGGATATAATGGGCCGAGTAATCGGCTCATTGCGCTCTAAGTGTCTGAAAGAAGTGAGTATGGGGAAATGGCTCGGAATGGTGCGAGGAAGGAAACGGTTCGATCCCGTAGGAGCCGAATAAGACTTCGAATCGAATGAGATCATTTTGTGGCTGGAGTAGTTAGAGTTAGATCACTGCAATTTCTCTTTTCTCGTAGCGGTTTAATTCGGGAAAAATACTGCTAATGGGCTGTTATACAGGGAGACAGCTTCATTATGTTTTCGACAGACACTTTCTTTATTAATTGTTGATTTCCTGTAGTTTTCGTATTAATGTTACAAACAAATAAAAACATAATCTTTTTTGTTCTTATCATTGGTTACTATACTGAGGAAAATGAGTTTGAGAAACTGTTTTTCTGGCAAAATTTACCGACCCTGCATAAAAAATCCTTTAATTAAACTACTTAGCCAAGCAACACATTTAGTAGCTGCTACGTGGTAGCGACTAGATATGTCACTACATAGTGGTTTGCCTTAGTTGCCATTAAGTCATAGGAACGGATTAAATCCGTTCCTGGTACCAAAGTGGGGAACAAATGTCACGTAGCCAAGTCGTATTTGCTACGTTCCGGCTACAGTCCCTACTACTTCATGGAACCTCACGACTACGTTGTAGGAACATTCCAGGGTAGTTCCCGTGTAGTAGCGTTCACTTCCGATATTTTCTATATTTTAAACGCTAGTTAAAAATTTACCATATTCATACGTTTTGAAGAATAAAATAAAATTTCTCTATATCCTGTTTCATATTGAACTACACATATAAATATTTTGATGCTGAAAATATCTTTAAATTATTCTTAAAAATATCGATACTCTAGGTATCGATATTATATTGTCAGTGTTATTCAGTTTGTTCTATTACTTATGTAAAAAATTACAAACTATTACGAAAGAAAATATAGTCATGCAACTTAACAATAACTTCTGAAAAATTATGGATTCTCCGGCAACCAATATTTTTGTCCGACACCTAATCAAAGTATCGATATTTGAAAAATCGATTTTATCTATTGACAATTGACATGTAGGTGTAGGTTAAATTAGAATTGTTAGATGGCTTATTGTTATGTGTAATTAACAGAAAAATTAAGTTACACTTGGTTGTTTGCTGTTTTTTCAGTTTTCTATAAAAATTAGATGAAAATCTATCAGACGAATTAATTTGGAAGCCATTTTGTTAAACTTGATGTTACTAAATAGTATAATGATACTATAGGGTAGCGATTTTAAGTATAATTCGGTGGCATGTGACAGAAGCGACTACTTTAAAAAGAACACAGTCTTCTACTGGGGGGTACCCGGGTTCTATGTATGTTATTTAAAGTTTCTGTACTTTTAGGTCCCCTTGCTTGTTCCAGGTACGTTGCTAGAACCGCTATCTGGAACTATAAAGTACCATATCTTGTAAGTCTCAATTTAGTTCCACAAACTAGTAACTGCCTCAAAGCTTTGCCGTTTCAAAGTAGTAATCTTTTGAAAAGCTATTTTAATAATAGCCAGGTAGTTCCATTAAATTTAAAAATATCTTCAATTTGGTGGACCTTTGTTGTAGTCAATTTAAGTAGCAAATAGGTAACTGCTACACTTTTTCAACACCCTAAAGTTAGTAATCCTTTTAAGTTAAAAAATAGGTAACATGTTCGTAGCATTTACTTTGACAAATGACCACCAAATCAGTTTACAATCAAAATAAAACTATTTACAGTAAGATTATTCTACAACTTCTAAAACTACACGTTCTAATCGTATAGTTAAAATACCTTCTCTCTTATATTTATAATTAATTTAGTTAACCAAGACTAGTTTGTCATTTAACAATTAACCCCACACAAAAATAGGAGAATTCTAGTTTAAGAAAGCAGTTGGGGTATAAATGAAGGGAATTAAATTTAGTTGATCATAAGATTAGCTAATTAAATAAGTTTTGTTAATTATAACTTAGGAGGTTTACGTTAAATAAAAGCTTAAAATAAGTTAAGTCGATCTTTTATATACATACAGCACTTTCATAATTTGGAACAAAAATAAAAAATTCTAAAATTTTTACGCTATAGTAACAGTTTATTTTATATCGTATACTAAGGCCGGTATTAGACTATTAAAAGATCATTTATAAAAGATATTGTATCACATTTCTTTGAAAATACTTCAGTGGTATATTACATTATTGTCAAAATTTTATAAAACATAGGACGATAATTGCACGTTAAGATGATTTAAGTGCAATAATTATAATTTGATTTGTTTAAAAAAACGGTTGTGGATAAGGATCTGGATTGAAAAATTGAAAATTAAATGCAAAACTACATTTTGATTTTGTGAAGTTACATGTAGAACCGTATATTTAAAAAATTTCTATTCAATAAGGATTGAAGAACGTCTTATGGTTACATTACGGTTCCTGGTTGTACAATAGGTGAACCTACCCTTTCAGATATAATCTCAAAAACTTTAATTTCACTGCTTAATCCATTTATATATCTATTTTAGATATTATCTATAAAAAAATTACTTATGGTGTTTGTTACTTCAGATATTTTTTTGTAATTAAGTTATTTTTGTGCTTCCTCAACTCGCACTTATTTCTCAACAGTATATCAAAACCCATAGGAGATACCGAAGGAATTAGTTAAATGGAACTAAAGTTTCATATTTACAAGGGTAGAAGCTTGGTGTAATCAAATCTCTCATTTAATGTACATACAAAACTTCCTGCAATATAATTTTATTGAAATAATTTATTTTTAACCTGAATGTATAACCCTTTATTTTAAAAAATCAGACAATGGACATGTCATCCCCTTTAATGTAGACCCTTCTCAGAAAAACTACGCCATTTAGTACGAATTTTTCATTATCGGAAGAAGTGCTGCAGGTTATCTTGTTTTATGCTGTTAAAAATTTAAAAACCATTTTTCACTGATTTAGTAATAAGCACATACCAATATTTTCAATATCCTATACAAGACAGACAGCAATTTGTTAAACCTAGTATTTTATTAGTTGCAATTGGCAAATTATACCATGATATAGTTTCATTAAAAATTACTTGATCAGCTTAATCTGCAATGTTTGACATGATTATGAAATAAGAAACGATATGTAATAAAAAATTACTTTTAATAACATTTAGTTAACAATAAAACTCTTAACCTACAATTAATTATAGCTGATTGTGTATAAGAAGTTGGACTAATGTGGACCGAGTAAAATCTGTCGAAAATTTTTTCATGCTGAAATCAGCAGTGGTTTTGATATTGTTTCCACATCTAACATACTTATGAATAGAGGCCTGTGATCTTTTTAAATTATTTGTGTCAAGACCATTCTGTTCAGAATTTTTATATATATAACGAACAGAATTAAAACTTGAATCAATTGCAACATTATAATTTTGTAAAGCTAAAGGTTTGTTCATGTTTATATTATTAATACAAAATCTTTGGATGGGTAAACTGAGCTTGTAAATATTAGGTCCTAAATCTTTGACCATATCAATAATACTAAAAGATGTAGTAGGAACAACATATTCATTAAGATCTAAAACTACTACATATTTAGAATGGTGGCGTGTGCGCAATAAACAATCATTTTCAGTTATGACTCGAGCTACAGTAACATCAACTTTTGGAAAATTCCAAGGTAAGAAAGCTAATTGTACATCAAGCCTTTTAGATAAATTTTTCATGAGTTTTGACAATCTATAAGGAATATCCCTCTCATAAAATATGAAAGACTCAACACCTATCAATCGATGAAAGCTAAAAAATTCGACAAATCTCTTCTTACTAAAAGATGACGGAGAAACACAAATTGTTGTATTAATGTTCACAAATTTGGTGCTCAAAATATCTGTTAACAATATTTTCTTCATATCACTATCTTGTTTTGCAACAGAACTAAAAGAAACCGCAAAAGGAACTTTGTCTACAACTGCTGCAGAACAATAATAAAAATAAGGTATTAATGAAGGGTTTTCACCTTCTATCATTTTTGAAAAACCAAACTTTCCAGAAATGGGCTTCTTTTTATCTTCTAACCAAAAGTAACAATTTCTAGGAAGTTTATGAGAGTCCTTTGGTAATGCTATAGCTTTAACTTTCATTTTGTCAGTTAAAAATGCAGAATAAATATAACCATTATCAGTCTCTTGCCATACAGGCTGTGGTCCCCAATCGTGTTGCCTTAATGTAAAATCAGTTGTTTGTAAATCTGAGAAGTTACAAGGCTGTCCGAAAAAGTTAAATACTTCTAATACATAATGTAAGCGATTATATTCATGGCGATAAATTAAAAACAAAATCAAACTAATTACAGAAACTATCAATAGTATCAATCGATGGTATTTCTTCATGTCGATGCTGTTATTAGTTTTTATGATCTGACATTTTTCTGCTACATTGTATACGCAAAAATATGTATTAGTGGACAAAAAATAAAATTTTTATTATTTCTGACATTATTGATAATCACATTAAATTGACAATTGACATGTCGCGTTTTAAGGTTACTATAGATATACCATTCCTCTAAGTTTCTATTGGATGAAAGTAATGGAAGGATTATTTAAACCAATCGCAATGAGAATTTTATAAAGAAGATAACATATGGTAACCAAATAATAGAGTAATGATAACTTCAAATAATTTTATTTTTATTTTTACTTTTAGGTTAGGGTTCTATAAGAAGTTCAAAATATTTTGCAATTTTAGTAGTGATAAGAAAAACTTATGATAATTTAATCGGAAATACTTTTCATTGAAACAATTTCCGTTCATCTTTATATTGTTAAATAAGAATTTTTTTACTTCTTTACATCATTTAAATGAAATTAATTAGAAAATAAAAAATTATGAGTTATGTTAGTGATTTAAGCCAGTCACAGGAATATTTGAGTTTTAGAAGTAACATACCATTGAAAAGAATAGTAGTAGATTCTGATAATTCTAAGGTAAACCAATAAAATTGTTACAGATTACTTAATAACTTTTAGAAACACTCATTTTTTTTCTAACATTAAGTGTTAGAAGTTCAGAGTTCTTTAATACCATGATGCTTCTAATAACAGGGAATATATATTTATTTATTTATTTATTTAACCTTTCCTGTTGTAATATTATTATATATATTACATTGCTGATTCACATAATTCGAAGTTATTTTTCTATCTTGAATTTAGGGATGGAGAATTTATGACTGTGGTCCAAAATCAGTCCGCTGTCCTTTAGTATGTTTACCACCAGTATCAGGTACTGCAGATATTTTTTTCAAACAAGCTCTCACTCTCTCAGCAAAAGGCATAAGAGTTATTTCAGCAGAATCTCCTGTATATTGGAATGTACGTGAATGGTGTGAAGGATTCAAAAAATTGCTAGACTACTTAGACTTGGATAAAATTCACATATTCGGATGTTCTTTAGGTAATTCTTATATAAATATTTGTTTCTCCATTTTTATCTGGTACACTAATCATCATTTTTTATTGAAATTTAGGTGGTTATTTAGCTCAAAAATTTGCTGAGTATACATTTAATTATCCGCGAGTGGCTTCTGTAATACTTTGCAATACATTTACTGATACTTCTATCTTTAATAACCATGATTCTGCAGCCATCTTTTGGATATTACCTGCTCTAGTACTCAAAAAAATGATAATGGGAAATTTTGGCTCTTCCAAAGTTGATCCAGAAATGGTAGAAGCAATAGACTTTATGGTTGAAAGGGTAATTAATTATTGTGTAAATAGTATAGGAAAACATGAGTACAGTTAAATATTACATTTCAGCTGGAAAGCTTGCCTCAAACTGAATTAGCAAGTAGATTGACACTTAATTGTCTTAGAGGATATGTAGAGGCACACAAACTTATAGATCTGCCAGTTACTATAATAGATGTTTATGACGAATCTGCTTTATCAAATTCAGTGCGGGAAGAACTTTACAAATGTTACCCAAGTGCCAAATTAGCTCACCTCAAATCTGGAGGAAATTTTCCTTATTTAAGCCGATGTGGAGAAGTAAACCTGCATTTACAGGTATAAAATATAATTTTTTCACTTTCCATGATATATATTTATATGTTTATTCCAGATACATCTCAGACAGTTTGATAATACAACTCATAGTCCTTCTGATCGACCATTAATTAATAAAAACTAACATTGTACCTTAAAAAAAACCTGTACCTTTATTTTTTGTCTTGTATGTTACCAATTTATTATAATTTCTAAAATAAGTACAATTACAAATATGGATTATTTTTTATTAAATATTTTCATAATTCTGCTGAAGTTTCATTTCTGCTTTCATTCAATGATTTTAATAGGTACAAACAAGAAAAGATAACTAAATAATAAGTGACATTTCAGGAATAAAATAAACACAGAATTATAACATTTATAATTATTTAACTTTTGTTAATTTATCAATATTTAACGTATCTTTTTCTTTCAGCAATTTTATATTTTCCTCTTCACTAAAATAATTTCCCAAGTTATCAATAGGTTTTGAAGATAAATTTGGATTAGAAGGGTTCTGAGATTTTGTTATAGTAGAATATATTGTCAATGCCTGAAATAAAAAAAAATATTGTGAAAATCTCTAATCTATATTTTTTTTCAATGGGTGACTATAAATTCATACAAGTAAATGACCAACCTACAATAAAAAATATTGCATTATGTTTTAAATTAAATAATTTTAATGACAACACAAGTTTTTAGTAAACTAAATCAAATTCTACCATTTGAATATAACTTTTCTAGGATCACTATGCAAAGCGAGCTTTTGAGCTTTGATAAGTCACCGCAAAAATGACGTTTTGACGTTTTCCGAGAAGTGACGAGAAAATTTTGCAAACGTTCGCTTAATTTTAATTACGCCTACAACTATACGATATACATGGACAGTAGTACATGTATCACCAATTTGATGGCAATTTTATTGTACCCTCACTTAAAACGTACTCACTTTCATTTTATCAACCAAAAATAAGTATTTTATCACAAACTGGGACACAATCGTATGACAGGAATTTGCCTTGTTTATAACGAAATTATACATATTTACATCCAAATGAATGTTATTTAGTGAATTAACTATTTTTTTTTCATATTTTCACAATGCAAGTATGTATTTCATCATATCATCAACCGCCTTATAATTAATATTAATTAATAAAAACTAATTTTTATAGAATGGCGAACTTTAGTAGTAAAAATGGCGACAATCGACTTTTAATACAAGTCGATTATGCATGATTTAGGGATCTCTGTTAATAATGTGATCTTAGAAAAAATATTGTGCGCAAATCGAGCGTAAAATGTTTTGTCGTTTTTGACACATTTCTGTCTCAAAGCGACAAAGTATCATTTTCCGTTCTTATTACACAAATATCTATTTTCTGGTGCCTAAATAACTTACATTTTTGGAACTTTTAGTAGGCAATTCTTGTGATTTTGATATTGAAGAATATATACTCATGGCCTAAAACAATAAATTAACTTCAGATCTACAAACTATCTATCATAATCAGAACTCTCCTCATCTAAACACTGTTAAACAATATTTCACAATGACTGCACAATATTAAGTGTTAATAATTACTACTAAAGAAAGCTAGTATTTTTTGGTTGCAAAATGTAATTATTTTCCATAATCTTTTATTTTATTAATCAACGAAAATTTTCAAAATATTTTTTTAACGAAGATATCAATGAAACTGAATAAATATTCTAAATCCAATTTTTGCTGGATAAAATTATTTATTGAAATAAACAATTTCTAAACCAAAAATTTATATATATGCAAAAAGGATAATGGAAACTCGGCAATATTTTTTTCTAAAATGTAAAATTTTACTTACTTGTGACACTAAGCTTGAAACATCTCCAGTATTAGCTGGTAGAATTAAAGTATTGTTTGTTCTAGCTAACTTATTAAATGCACTAACGTACTGCTCCGCAATACTCAAGGAAGCAGCATTAGGACCTAAATCTTTTTGTAAAGCTTCAGCTACAAGTTTTAAACCTCCAGATCGAGCTTCAGCCACAGCTAAAATTGCAGCTGCTTCACCAGCAGCTTTATTGATCTGCTCTTGCCTGTCAGCCTCTGAAGCTAAAATACGCGCTTTTCTTTTACCTTCAGCGACATTAATATCTGCCTCCCTAACACCTTCAGACTCTAAAATTGCAGCCCTTTTTTTTCTTTCAGCTTCAACTTGCATCTGCATTGCTTCTTGAACTCTAGGAGGCAGTTTGATATCTCTAATTTCATAACGTAAACAGGTCATGCCCCAAGCCTCACTGGCTTTATTAATTGAGTCAACAATTGAAACATTCAAATTTTCTCTTTCACGAAATACTTTATCTAACGAAATTTTTCCCAGCTCTGATCTCATTGTTGTTTGTGCTAGTTGGGTTATAGCAAACTCTGGATCCTCCACTCCATAACTAGCTAGATAAGGATCAATAATTCTTAAGTACAGTACACCATCAATATTTAATGTTACATTATCTGATGTAATAGCGCTTTGTTTCGGAATATCTACTGCAATTTCTTTTAAGCTTTGTACGTATTTCACTCTGTCTGCAATAGGAATTAATACATTTAACCCAGGTTCAAGGATTCGATGAAATTTTCCCATACGCTCTACAACCCATGCCTAAAAAGTTATCTTTGAATAATATTCATTTGAATTAATTATAAGGCATCTTACTTCTTGTTGTGGCACAAACATAACGACAGTATTAATGGGAGTATAAGATTTTTGTCTAACAGATATATTTCGAATCGCATTTGTGAGTACTTTTTGCTAAAATTAAAAGTATAGTAAGGACTAAAAAATATTTATAGAAATTCAAACTCTTACTTTAACAACCACTTTATACAAACTTCTTGAAGTTGAAATCATGGCATATGATTATATACTTAATTAGCAAACACCGCTTTTTATTTTGATTGTTTAATATCAAACATTTACGTTAGTTGCAAAAAGAAACATAACCTTGTGGAACGGTCTTTTTCTAATATTAATCCGGGCTCCTTCCAATAGGACAAACAGCTCTCTTTAAGTTTTAAATTTTTATTTTCTGTAATTAATTTATACGTCGTCTCTGTTTATCCTAAAGGAATATTTCCTGTAATAAAAAGATAAATGACAGAAATAGATATGGATTAATGAAATAATTTTTAAAGAAGCGTTATTCCTGATTGTTGATGACCACCGGTTTTTTCTCTTTACACATAGATGGCGCGATATAATTGTCACAATGCATAAAAATGAAGAAATTTTAAAGAAAGAAGGGAACAACAGATCTAGCGTACTTCTATCAAAATTTCAGTAATATATTTCTTTTTGTTTTGAAGTGTCTCGTGCGTATTTTTAACGGATTAGTATTTTCAATTTATATTCCCTTTACTGTAAAATCTTTGGTGTGGTAACTTACAACGCCAAGTAATTTGAAGATATCAAAATTGAAATTCCCGCGTTTCGAAGGCATATCGATTCCGGTTCTGCCATTTCGTTTTTGATCATAACAGCGCAACCAGAGCACCAGTCTCTTTTCTGAGAGTGTGCTTATTCTGTTCGTGAAGTGTGCTTTTTTAAAAATAGTATACACGTAAGTTAAATAATTATATGTTTAAAAAATACCTTCATTTACTAAAAAATAGGGTATATTTTATTATTTGTTATTAAAATTAACTGGTAATTCTATAAATATGAGCATTATCATTTCATAATAAGACCTTGTAAATGGTGGCTTCCACCTTGAATTTTCCCTAGAAAATACGCCCAAAAGAAATTGATGCATATAAAACTTATAAATTGGAATAAAAAGTGTTATTTTTTTAATAAATATATGTAAAAGTCTGAATAGAGATAAGTCGATGACCTGCTTTCGTTGTCTTTATTCCCGTTAGTCGCCACATAGCACCACAAGTTATCCCCTTTTCACAATGTGACTCATTCTAAGTTTAGTTTACACGTCAATTTGTTTTGGAAATTCGAAAATTATCTAATTATTTCTTTACATCTTTCAAAATATTTTCCATTTTCATATGTCAGAATAATTCCATCTTAAGAAATCAGTGGTTATAAAAATATAATTTCTAACAAGCATAGCCATCTCTATCACCATATAGTAATCTCCATATACAGGGTGGTCTGAAATATTGTTGTGGACGATTCCTCAATCAATTTTAAGACTAAAAGTTCCTATAAATTTGTATGATAAATTTTGTTGTTTTGAGATAAAAGGTGTTGATTTTTTTATTTTAATAGAAATATTAACATTGTATTAATTATGACATAAAAGTAGTATATTTCAGAGCAGATGTTCAAAATGTGCACCTCTAGATAAAATGCCCCAAGCGACGTCTATCGGATTGCCGAATCCGTTCCAAATAGCCTTTCTACTATGAAATTTTGAAGATCTTCTAAATTTACAATCGCGGTTGTTTATACCAGTGATTTTAAGTATCTGCACGCATAGGAAATTCATTTTCTAGAAAATGAAAATATGTTTGAACATTTAATAATTGAGAAAGGAAAAAAGGCCTTAATAAGTAATCATCAATAATCCTAACTCAAATGTTGACAGAAAAGGTTTGTCGGAATCGTGCTTTAACTGTGGCATGTGGATTTTCATCAGCCCATATGTGGATATTACGAAAATGCATAATGCCATTTCTTGAAAAGTTGGCCTCATCAGTAAACACTATAATAGCAGCAAAATTGGAATCATTTGCAATTTTTTCTAAAAACCATTGGCAATATTGTATATCGAGCAGATAGTCATTATGTACCAAAGCTTGAATACGTTGAATATTATATAGATACAATAATTAGAATATTCCAAACAGTTTTGTAACTAACATTTACTTGTTGCGCAATTTTTCTGGTATTTCTTTCTGGATGAACCTGATCTTCAAGTTGTGGGTGTCTGGAAATTCTAGCCCGTCCAACAATATTTCTTGATTTAACAAAAGTTCCTATTTCTTGTAAATGAAGGTGTAGATCA
Source organism: Hermaeophaga mercurialis (assembly GCA_951812935.1). NCBI lineage: Eukaryota > Metazoa > Arthropoda > Insecta > Coleoptera > Chrysomelidae > Hermaeophaga > Hermaeophaga mercurialis. The sequence continues at coordinate 28,582,461 of OX638361.1, read as the reverse complement.
GTAAACGTTTTAGAAATTATTCATAATAAATATTTATTTATCTTTCCATATTTATCATAAATTTGGCATTAAACGTTTAGAAAAAATGTATATTAGCCATTTCAATATTAATAAACCCAAGCATTGTCAAAACTAAACATAAACGAAAGCAATAATAACACAATAATTCTCAATATTTCAAAGATCACTTAGAATAGATATGTTCTTTTTTTGTTAGTTTTGTGAACCTGTGGCGTCCCCAATAAATTTCAGTTACACAAAATTACCTAGCTCTTGAGTTATTAGTTAATATTACTAAGGTCATTTTTTCACCATATAATTATGATTAGAAAATATAGACAAATGAAATATGTTTTATATTATATACATAAGTATTTAATTGAGTTGAATTGTTTGTTTCATTATTCATCATTATGGGGTACAGTTCTCATATTATTTTTAATATATACCCTTTGGTTTTCAGAAATTTTTGTATGAGTCAAAAGGTAGAAAAACCAGTTCTATCCGGTCAACGCATCAAGACCAGAAAAAGAGGTAGGTTAAATTTTGTAAAAATGCAATTATAAATTATTCAACTATCTAGTATAAATTGAAACAATAAAATATATATACATATTTTCAAATTTTTATAAATATAACATGGTCTTCTCAAGAAAACATAAGTATTAAAAATATTTACCCGCTTACATTGTGAGATTTGTTTTATTTTATTGTAATTCTCTTAATAACCATATTTATCATTGTGGTTTCATTTTTTGATAATATGCTTTGATCAATATAAGAATAAATAGAATGTTTTATGTAATTTAAATAATTTAATTCCAGGAATATATTTTTTATAGGCAGGAATTTTCACTACAAATATTTTTGTTTTAAAAATTACGTTCTCATTGAATAAATCATAAGTACATTTTAAAAATAGATTGAGTCATGTCATAATCTATAGAAATGTAAATTTTAAAATGTGCATTATAGATTGTCTTAAGATAACTAAGTAAACTATTCATATCTTTTATTGCACATAAACAAAAAAATTCTTTAAGCATAGTTTTGTTTTTAATATAACAATTGAAATTTTTCTGCAGCATTTAGTGAATAAATGCATTTCTGAAAACAGTAATGCCTAAAAAAAAGATATATTTAGAAAAGATTAGTCAAATGTTAAATACTTTTACTCCATGTTACTTCAATTAAATGTGTTATTTCAGATGAAAAAGAGAGGTATGATCCAACTGGGTTTAGGGATGCAATAATCTCTGGACTTGATAAATGTTCTAACGATTTTGAAGCTATATCTCGATATTTGGACATTGCTGGTAACAAATTAGATTATCGTCGCTATGGCGAATGTCTCTTTGACATACTCATCGCAGGAGGCATCCTGGGTAAGTAAATTGTATACAAAAAGTTGTAAATTTTCAAAGTCTAATGATTTTGACTATTCATAACCTGCGATTTTCAAAATACTATTCTTAAACTCTGTTTATTATTTCACTCATTACTTCTTGGTGGTTATAATGATCATTTTCGCTTAGTTGTTTCCATGATATTTATTAACTCGTAATTGTCTCTTTAGTTCCAGGAGGTACATTGTCACAAGAAGGTGATGGACCATATAGAACAGAGGCATGCATTTTCAATACACCGAACGAAATCAATATGGAAATAATGAAGCACTGGGAACAGGTGTTCATCAAACTCATGCGTCGCTATAAGTATTTGGAAAAAATATTTCAGGTTTGTAATAAGAAATTAGTTTTTATTAACATATTTTTAAGTTAAATTTACCTTTACTAAATATTAATTATAAAATTTTACTTAGGACGAAATTAAAAAAATACTTATGTTTGTGAAGTATTTCCTGGCGTCTGATCGTAAGAAATTGTCTGTGATGGTGTACATCTGGATAGCTAATGGCAGCATACCATTTACGGCCGTACTTGTCTTGAATAATTCCCATCTCGTCAAGGATCACCTAGCTTTGGATTTTCTCATTGATATGTTTAAAGCATGGCGACAAGAAAAGGGGGTTAATTCACTCTATTCCGCCATCAAAAAATCCAATATTGAATCTCACCTCACGAGTTTCATACCTGATACAAAGCAGTCACAGCTCTATTTCCGTAGTGCTTTTCAGGTATATTTTTGAATCTATTTATTTGAAAATTATTTAGTAATTATTGAGGCAACAGTTATGGAATTTATCGAAACATATTTTTGAATATATTTCAAAATGATTTAGTATTTATTGAGGCAATAGTTATGGAATTGACACGAAACGTACTTTACAATATTTCAATACTTACCTAATTCTTTATTGTTTTTTTATTTTAGGATAACGGTCTAGAGGAAATACTGAAATTATACAACGATCAGCACCAACAGTTAGCTAAGAAAGAGCTACAGGTGCTACTGGCTGACAGCCTCAATGAGAGCAAACCTCTTCGTGATATAATTAATGAAATCAAAGAAATTGCTTTAAGAGATAATATACTAGAACATGAGACAGTTTGTATTATATGGACAACGGTTATGGACATTCCAGAGTGGTCTAAAAAGGAGGTGAGTGTAATATCGACAAAAAATACATTTACAAAATCAAATTTTGAAAAAAGGAATTCAGGACAGGTTAAATTTATAAAACGAATCTTTATTTCCAGTTAAATTTTGAGAATTAAAATGACTAATTTAATTCTTCATATACTGGAATATATAAACTAACACCTATACTGGCACTGAATAACTGTAATTTATTCAGAGTTATCAAGCGTTGTAACATATTATTATTCATCTTTATTTGTTTTAATGTGATTTTATTTGGTAATTGGTTTTTTTAAATGATACACGCAATACAATTACACTCTGGAATACCTAATTCCGTTTTTTCATTTTTAAACTTTTTATTTACAGGAACTTGTGACAGAACAAGCTGTTAGGCATCTCAAGTACTACACAAATCTTTTCGGTGCATTTACAGAATCGGCGCGTTCTGAAATTAGTCTCTTATTGAAAGTCCAGGACTACTGTTATTCGAATATGACTTTCATGAAGGCCTTTCAGAAAATTATTATGTTGTTCTACAAGACAGATGTGATCTCGGAACAGACCATTCTTAAATGGTACAAACAGGATTACAATGTTAAGGGCAAAATGATGTTTGTTGAACAAATGAAAGAGTTCATTAATTGGTTGCAAAATGCAGAAGAAGAAAGTGACTCTGAAGGTGAAAGTGAATAAGTAAGTTGAATTTTTCTTATAGGTTTTTGTTCTTTTGTATTAAAAGCCAATATTTGTAATATTAATTTTTCTCTTTTCTTTCAGAAATTGGGTTTGTTGGTTTTGAATAAATATCAGTGCCACCTATCATTGCAAAATATAAAAGTAGCATTTTTTCCAATGTATTCAAATTATAATGTATAAAAATTTCTGGTGCCTTACTATGTTGGTGTGTGGCAGGCAATAGTTGACTGGGGACATGTAACATTGACCTCACTAAAATTATTCAATAATTATAAAACGTATTAGTACAAGGGAAAAAATGATATTTGTCTGAAATGTCGCCAATAAAGTCATAACTCAAATGTTATATATTAATGATTTATGGTCAATTTTTTTAATATACAAGAAATTTTAATAAAATTGGTTTTATTTTGTCACATTTGTATTTTATTTAAACAAATTGAGGAGAAATTCAAGGTAAGCATAATGAAAAACAATCACTATTAGTATATTACTAAAAGGACCTGTATAATATGTTAAATATAAACAACATTAAATAAAAAATATACCAGTTGCCATTTTCAAGCATAATTCCTTGTAATGTTACTTTAAAAATATTCTATATACAGACACTCTAAATCTATCAATCGGCGAAAATAAGTTAAAAGGGAGTATTTTTTCATGCCACATTACATTAGTGTACATTATTAAAGCTATAGTTGTCTTCTATGCCTCTATAACTCTAAGATCTATTGTGGCTCAATCTGTACTTAGAGGTCGCTATATAGCTTCCTGTATATGACGATACTTTGGCTATTTGTTTCTTTAAACTGCGCAGTATTTTAACTAGCTACCGCCTCTAGAAGCATGGTTAACTATTCTTATTTGATTTTAAAGCTGTGTGTACCCTGGTATAAGATTCAAGTGTTTTATAGAATTGACGGGTGGTTTCCAACAAAAAATAGATTATCCAGGATGATCCGTGTTAAAGTGACTCCACCAACCGTTTTTTACTATTAAATGCCCTGTATATTACCCAATTTTTTAATTCATCTTAAAGAGTTGAACCCGATAAGGTGTTACACATTTCTAATTAAGGAGTGTCGGAAATGTATATTTTTTTTCTGTCAGACCTATTACAAATATATCAAAACGTTGCACATGTCACGTGCCTAGTCTTTCGAGGTATTAAATGATGTCAAAAAAGTCACGTAGGGTATTCCAAAAATGGCGTCAATAGATAAAGTATGAGTGTGGCCTAAAATTCTAATTTTTGAAATACTCTATACCTACGGTACTTTTTTGACACCATTTAATACCTCTCGGAAGGTTAACAGACGGCGAAACGTTTAGTAATATCTCATAAAATGACACTGTCCTCCGGAAGCAGTAGTCCTCAGATTAACTCTGGATGTGGAAGCCTACGATTTTCCTCTTCCTAGATCTAATACATAAAAATAATGGCACAATAAATAGATCCTGGTACACCAAACCTACTTGGTCGGAAAAATACTTAGATTATACATCAAAACACCATATCTCGCAAAAAAATCGGTCATAATCGGATAGCAAGCTGATCAATAAAATTGTCTGATGCAGAGTATAGAGAAGCTGTAAAAGCAAAAATAGCACTAACAAACAATAATTATCCCGATAAATGAATTAACAAGATATTTTCAAAAAGAATACACACATTCTTCAATACAGGACAACAAACACTGTTTGGCTTCTGATATTAAAATAAACATGACAACGTTCAAGTTGAGATGAGAAAACCGAACCGGTTGGAGAGAAAAGAACTTTGGTGACTTTAGGCGAGTTGTGACGTAAAAATATTTTATTATTGCATTCTAAAAATAAAAACCGTTCTTTTTGGTGTTGAATTAATTTTAACATTTAAATAAAAATACATTAGACGAAACATACACATACCCAAAAATAAAAACTCGCTACAACAAATTACATTTATGACTTTATCGTACATACCAACCCTAATTGAAAAAAATCAAAAATATAATTAAACAAGACAATATAACAGTAGCTTGGAAGACTCAAAATAATTTTTCCAGACTAAAATCCACAAAAGATAAGGAAAAAAGTAATATATATATATATATATATAAGTTTCCATGTGGCGGCTGTGAGGGAGTGTACATTGGACAGAGGACAAACATTAGAAAAACAGATTAAAAGGACACAACTATAATAAAAAAAGTACCATGGTACTAAGCAACCGCATTAAATAACAAAACAGTTTCAATTTTAACAATATAAAAATTATTAAAACAGAAACCAATACAAAAAAAAATACACTGGCCAGCAAAATTAACGCACCACTAAATTATTTCGAATTATTTTTGGAAATTCATATAAAAATGAAAACTACCATAGTGCACACATTCTATAAATTTATACAGTTGGTTTTTTTATCGAAGTCTATTGATCTTATCTTTATTTTGTTGGAATTCGGATGAAATTTGAATTAACCTACCACTTTTTATTAAGGTTTTATTGCTAAAATTTATCATTTGCACCGAAAATTTACATTTGTAAAGTATAGTGTTTAATATGGAACGCCAATCTAGAAATTTTACCGCCGAAGAGTGTGCTCAGGCAGTCATTTTACTGGAAGAGGGATGGAACTTTCGAAGAATTGGACAGAGATTTGGTGTATTGCATACATCCATTTCCCGTTTGATCGAACGTTATAGGGAGACAGGCAGCACTTAAGAAGACCTGGTCAAGGCAGACATCGCATAACTACGCAAGTTCAAGACCGTTTTTTAAGAGTCTCTGCTTTAAGACAACTGTTTGTGACAGGAAGATTGCTGCAGACACAGCTACAGGAAGCAGATGGACTTAGAATTTCAACTGATACTGTTCGTCGACGCCTAGCTGAATCTGATCTGAGACCAAGAATTCCAGCGCGAGGACCAGCTTTGACCCCAGAGCATCGTAGAGCAAAGTTAAATTTTGCTAGAGAACACATCGATTGGGCTGTTGCAGATTGGGAAAGAGTTCTTTGGTCAGATGAAAGCAGATTTGGTCTCTATAACTCAGATAGACGTATAAGAGTTTATCGAAGACCAAATGAAAGATATGCCCATTGTAACTTCCAAAACACCAGATTATTTGGTGGAGGGTCAGTTATGTTTTGGGAAGGAATATCTTTAACTGCTCGTACTGACTTGGTGGCTATTAATAATGGCAGTTTAACAGCAGATAGGTATATAAGGGAGATCCTGCAAGAACATGTGATACCATTTGCCCCTTTCATTCTTTTGGAATTTTCTCTTTTGTTAATACCCTTATTAAGTTAGAATAAGAATATACTTAATTAAGACCAAAATATTTGATCAATATTATGAAATAAAAAATATTTTTAAAAATATAGTGGTGGTGCGTTAATTTTGCTGGCCAGTGTATATAGATGATATTCATCCAAAATAACAAAAACAGCATAAACTGAAAATAAGATACCAAAAACCTTAGGAAATACAACCACAATATCATATATCAAAAAATTTAAACCGTTCAGAACATTAACTACTCCAAAACTAATAACCCCAACAACCCCAAAAAGTTTAAATATATCAATAATAAAAATAAAAAGAAATAAAGACACTGAAAAATTGAATAGAGTTTGCCATGTACTAAAGGGACAATTACCTTAAAATAATAAAACAAATTTTGATTCAATAAAATTAAAAACAAATATTAGATCATTTAACACATCAATTGAAAGGTCTTTTAAATATCTATTCACCCATATCAATATGTCTAAGTAATTAATTTTTGTATGTTGTCAAAAAAATGATTTATTAGATTGTTAATGTTACAATAAATATTATAAGTAAGTAAAACCAAATTTAAAGCAAGTGCTCAAATTGTTTAGTCACTGGAAGAAAACCTAAATTTTCCACAAAAAAACATCAATTTTACCAACAGTGATTTATTTACGAAATTACTATTTGATTTGATGTAAAACAATTAAAATATTTTAACAAACGCCTTAATGAGCTATATTTTAATTTTACACATTGCACAATATAAATACAATTGTTATTCAACCAGCATTTCAATCAACGTGTGAATGTAAACAGGATCCCAATATTTTTTCTCATCTAAATCTAAATCTTAAATATACCTCAATGTTCAAATTAGTCAAAACCATTTTAAATGTAATCTGAAATGTGTTTTTAATAACCGACTATTGTAAATAATTTATAATGATATAGGTAGTCAAAAAGTGCCAAACCATCCTATACCCACAAAACATCATTTATCAGATTGGAAAATTTACAAGTTTTGCTTTTAAAATTTAAGAATATTGAATTTATATCACAACATAGAATTCTTTAATATTTTAAAGATTTATATCACATACAGTTTTCGTTCATAATTAATAAGAATTCCTAATCTACATACATTGGAAATATAAATAAATAAAAAATTGCATCAACAATGAAATTGCTTTTAAATAAATATCTTCAGGTAATATATTTGTTTCAATATTTAAAAACTAAAAACACCAAAATTCTAATTTTGTAACATTTTGGCATTTAAAATTTATTAATTACAAATGTTAATTTAAATAATATATACAACTAAACAAGTGCAACCAAAAAACCTCTTTTCTGTATACAAATATTTAATATAAATAAAGCTTTCCAATTATACTAGTGTAAATAGTTTTTTTAAAGTGTTACATATTCACTGAGGTCAGTTTAAAATCAAAATAAAATCATTAGATAGCAAGCACAACGTCAAGCCGAAGTTACTTTTCAATTACATAAAAACTAGAATTTCAATTCAAAAGGGAACTTATAATATATAGTATGATTCTTAAGATAATTTATGATAACATAATTTCTAACAGAAGTTAATAATCGATGTTTTAAAGAAAATATTTCAAAAATAAAATGACAAAAATATATGATAAAACTTTCGAAACAAGATTCCATTAGATTAATTAATCTGTCAATAAACCACATTCAGAATCGAATCGTAATCTTAATTATTATAGTATCTAAAAGCTTAGACGTGTCACAACAATTTGTATTATAAAAAAGTAGTGTTCTAAATATGTTAGTTGTATTTTGATGTATAGTTTATGATCTAATTTTATTTGTCATGGTTAATATTTCAAATATTTTTTAACCTTTGTATTATGTCTGTTTATAATATAGAATTAAAATTGTTAAACTTTTTAGTTGAAAAGTCACAGCTTTATTTTATTGATTTTGGGTCTGGTCTTCTAGATATAATTATGACACATCTTTGCTTCCGAGTCAACTTATTAATTTAAACAAATACTTTAATCACAAATCTCAAAACTACATAAGACTGGTTTTAATACTTATGAATATAAAAATAAAAGAGCTTTGCTCATATATTCTTACAAATTACCTATAATAAATAAGGATTGAGAATCGTATTTTTGTGAGTAAAAACAACAATAAAAAAATAGAACTATATAAATAATACATTTAGAAACCACCCATCATGACGTCCCATATTTCCCATTTTCAAACACCCCTTTTCGGAAAAAGGGCGAGAAGTTTATCAAGGCAACTTTGGTTATAGGTCCTCCATAAGCCAATGGACAAGATGGATGGGTTTTGCACGCATCAATTAATCTCCTCAAATACAACTCCAGCTGACGTTTCCTGGATTGGGCTACTGCTTCCGTATTTGAAAAGAGAGTTTTGGAAGGAAAAGGCAGAGATGAAACCTAAAAATAATAATAACTGTAATAAAACCTTAATTACAATTTGGTATCTATTCTACTTCTAATCCTTATATACACGGTGTACCAACAAAAATTAATTCTTCCAGAAACTTAGAAACAATGACTTAGAAAATTTAAAAAAAGACTTATTATATACGCAGAATTTTTTGAAGAATATGATGATCGTGTTTCCCATATCCTTTAGTTAGGTAATATGCGAAAATTGACCAACATGTACAAAATAAAAAGTTAAAACTGTCTTACAGTATCAACAGTTTACTGGCCTCCAAGGTATAATATCAAAAAGGGGTACTTTGCACATTTCTTTTAAAGTCTCTTGTAAACATATGCTATAGGGATCAAGACTAACAACCACCAAAGGTAATATAACCTATTGTCTGACAAACCCAGAATAAATACCGCGTCTTCTGGACTTCTAGTGCTACCATAATAAATATAAAGAAGACTCTGCAACTAAAAAACTGACTCGACAGAATACTAAATGTAAGTCTCAAAACACCTGAAGATTCAGAAATATCCAAGATGCAGCATAAAAAGCAACTCCTCAACAAAGAAATGAAATTACATTTGTCAATATATCTATTGAAATTAAAAAACTCCTAAAGGAAAAACGTACAGCTAGAAAGAAATGGCAACAGAGTCATCATACGACTAATAAAACAGCACACACTCAATTATCTAATAAACTTAAAAACAAACTAAAAGAAGCTCAAAAAGCTAATAATAAAGCAACAGAAGTGAATATCCCCATTAAAAATGAAAGCCATACAACAAATTCCTGGGCGAGAATGAATAAGGAAAAAACCTGAACACCTTAGCAAAGTATTTATTTCAAATGGCGATGTAATTAACCAAGAAATATCAGATGCCCTTAACAGTGACTCAAAACCCAATCAAGCAACTTAATGATTTACACCCAAAGAAATCCAGTAAGAAAAATGCTATCTTAACATCCGCAAATTTTTATTGTTAGTTACTGAACCTATCTAATGAAGTACTAAGACTCCAATACTGGCCAAAACCGCTTAAAATTGCTGAAATTACGCCGATTCTAAAATCGCACAAAAATCATCACCTAGCCAGTTATTACCGGCCTATAAGACTCTAATCTACAATATTCAAAGTTCTGGAAAAACTCCTACTTTGCTGAATAAATCCTCTACTAGACGACATCCCTCAGCATCAGTTTGGATTTTGCCGTAGAGTAATTCATACCATGTATACAGTTATTAAATTAAAAAAAAAAACACTGTAGAGCTGTTTCTGGACACAGGTTAAGCATTCTAGATGGTGTGACATGAGGGCCTATTTTACGAAATAAAACTATCCCTTCCAACTTACTTCAAACTAATAAGTGCGACGGAAAGTTCAGAACCAAAATCAATGGCGAAACTTTAAATATGCATCAAATTTAGTCAGGTGTACCCCAAGAAAGCGTACTGGGCCCAGTTCTCTACAAATTGTTTACATCTGATCTACCAAGAATAGTAAATACTATGACAAGGACCTTTGCAGATGACACTGTAATGATATCATTCCACGAAGATCTAGCAGTTGCCTCGAGTCAACTTCAGAGCCCATAAACCTAATTCAAAACTTGAGTTAATGGAAAATAAAAATAAATGAAGATAAATTCGTATAAACAACATTCACCCTAAGAAAGGAACAATGTCGACTAATTACTTTAAATAATAAAATATTGCCTGAACCTCAACCATTTTGTTATTTAGGAATGCCTCTAGGCAAAAGACTTAATTGGAACCCACAGTTAATAAAAAAAAAGAAAGCAAGAAGAATTAAAATTTTAATAATCTATATTGGCTATTAGGAAGAAAATCCCACTTATCATTAGAAAACAAAATTTTAATATACAAAGCCATAATTATACCAATATGGATTTATGGTATAGAGCTTTCGCAGCAAGCCCAGCATCGCCGTCCTTCAACGTCCGTCCGTCAAAGAATTCAATCCAAAATCATCCGTAAACTAGCTTTTCACTTTAGTATATTTTTTTCTACAAATATCTACATAATACGCGACAACATACCTTGTCTCTATAACGTGCTTTCATTGCAATATGTAAATCTCTAAACCGGCTATATCTTCTTAAAATCGTCCATCTTTCATCAACAGCATTTATTCTGACTTCATATTCATAATGAGTTTTGCTACCGACTCCTCGAAGACAAAAACTTGTAATGGACACAGTTGCGTCCCGATCTGTTTCTAAAAAATCATTTTTCATTTATTGTTTAATGGTATATTTTACATACAGAGTGACCTGCTCAAAACAGCCTACCCTGTTAAATATAAATATGGCAGTATTCATCAGATTTTTAGAATTTTTATTCCAAAGGACACATATTCACAATGCAGACATCTGTCATATGTCAAACAACTTCCTTTCACGTCTCAAACCACTTAATTGTAAATAGGGATTATACCATATGTGTGGCACATCATTAGAAAAGTATTGCGATGGACTAATCAGCCATATGATCATGCATGACTTTTCTTTCGATATTAACTCTATGTTTGTAAAAAAGTCTTAATTTAAATAAATTCTAATACCTCTTAAATGTTAAACGCAACGCCTTTGTTTGGCAAAATAACATACTTTGCAAAGATTTACTCAGTAGTTACTAAAACATTTGGTAGCATTTACCAGTGGTGCTAACTAATATAATAGGTTTTTTTTATTACATCCAAAATGGTCTATTCTATTGCAGAATAAGTTGAACTTATTTCCACATTAGCCAAACATAGGCATTGCGTTTAATTTTTAAGAGGTATTAGACTTTAATTAAATTAAGACTTTTTTTTACAAACTTTGAGTTTATATCGAAAAAAAAGTCGTGTATGATCATATGGCTGATTAGTCGATCGCAATACCTTTCTAATGGAATGGAATACATGAATATATTCCCTATTTAAAATTAAGGGGTTAGAGACGTGGAAGGGAGGCGGATATCTGACAGATGTCTGTATCATGAAAATGTGTCGCCTTTGAAATAAAAATACTGCCAAATATCAGGGTGGACTGTTTTGAGAGGCCCATTCTGTATTTTACTTTGCATAATTAATCTTTAATTCCTTTTTTAACTTACCGATATTAATGGATGGCATGGATCTATACAAATTTTGATTCAACGCTGATAGTCGCTGGTTCCGACTCTAAAAACAATGGTGAATATTAAAATTCTGAATCATAACTCCAAATTCTTATGTTTAATCAAAGATAAAAATAAAAATATGAGGATAATTCTAAGGTCAACCGGAGCTAGTCAAACTACAAGGTAAGTGAAAACAATGTAATATTCGGTGAAACGTTGTAATCTATTAAGAATATAGTAAAAGTAATTAACATTGTAGTCCTTTAGTTGCTCAATTACTGGGAAATAGCTATCTAGCTATCTTTCGCCTTATTCCGGGAAAATTGGAGCAAACATATTCATCTATTGTATTGAGAGAAAGTGTACTTTTTACTCAAAGTTATTTTTAATTAATTAATTTTAATGAATCTTGGTAGTACATATTTAAACACTTTCTGTTTGTAATAAACATTATATCAAGTTATAATTTGTTTCAAATAATTTATAACATGCATGTAATCGCTTACCCCTGAACATTTTATTAACTGGGGTAAGTGGGTACATTAATCTAAGCTTGCTTGCCTTCAACATACCACGCACAACAATTACCAATATTTGAAAGGTAAAAGAGGTATTAAAAGACAATTATTTAGAAGACATACATATCTGTTAATTGAAGTGGAATTGAAAATTGTAGATAGTTATAGAAAAGTGGGGTTTTGGCCTTTCTAGGAGGAAGATTGTTTACTGATTTTAAAAAACGCCACTACCTCTCTAAAACGCCATAAAGCATAAAATTTATGGAAATGAAGGCATTCGACAATACCAATCAACTTTTCATATTTAATGATGCGTCGCAGAAAGCTCGATAATTATCAATATGTTACAATAGTCAAAAATTCCTTTAGCTGGAGAAAGTATAATTTTATTAACACCCACTGCTTTGGGTTTCGGGCCATAGAGGAATCGTGGAAAACGAATGCACTGACGAACTAGCAACGCTCGAAGCCGACAACGAACCTTGTGGTCGAAACCAATAATAGGAATACGTAAAGCGTAAACCTCGTCATTGCTTTACGAGTGGGCGCAAACGGAATTAAGAAAGACCTGGGAAGGTTGTCGAGAATGTAGACAAGCCAAGCAGGCAATTACCGTACCGGATCCAACAAGGACTAGATGGCTGTTGGATAAAACCAGACAGCAACCATGGTTGATCGTTGGAGTCTTAACTGGGCATTGCAGGCTCCAAAGACATCTATGGTGTTGAGCAGATTGAAGCTGAGGACCTACATGTCCTCTCATGGAATGACATTCTAATTTTCATAGAAAGGTCAATACGTTTTATGGAGGAGCAAAACGTGGGAAAGTAAGGAGGGGGAAGATTGAGGATGAAAACAAAAATGGTCTGAACAGGTATAATTGTCAGGCGTCAGCCTCCCCGTCTATTACTACTAAGTTTATCGACAAAGTAGACTGTGGGTAACTATGAAGACTATTTTTATATTTTTTCAAATAATTTTCAATCTGATTTGGTTTGTATTTTAAATAAAAATTCCTAATCAATTTAGCATTATTTGTTTTTTTTTACTATTTTTTCAATTTGCATGTGCAATTTTATTATGAAATGTTGGTACACATTATTTACAAAACATTATTATATCTCACCTAGTGAAAGTGATCCCTCTGAGCCATGACCGAGCAATAGCTCAGAGTATGGACTTTCGCTGGTGAGACTGTACATCTCTATCTTCACTTACTATTAAATTAAAAAATAAATTAGATTCAAGTAAAGATTTATCAACTACAATAAACTCAGATTAAGGTAAAATATTTAAATTAATCAATGTAAACACTACACTAATTTTATTTCAGGTCAAACTTGAATTACGTAAAATTTGTCTTCACTTACCACAATTGAACTTACGACTATTTACTAATTCTTAACGTGTAATGAAATATACATGGTGACACATTAGTGGGGCAAAGCTTGATTAGTTCGCTATTATTAAAGTTACGAAAAAAAATATTTACAAAAAGTGTAAGCAGTTTGAGATTCACATTTTAAAATTAGTCCCAAATATACAGTGTGTTCAGGAACGCAGTGTCAGACCAAAATTTTGTTTTTTTAAATAGAATACCCCCTATATTTTTAGATTTTTATAAACCTCTTGCCGAGCTAAAATGTGAATCTCAAGACTGCCTATACTTTCTGTAAAAACTTTTTTCGTAACTTCAATAATAGCGAAATAATCGAGCTTTGCCACACTAATGTGTCACCCTATTATCTCACCAATAACTAAAGGATTTTTCATTATGTACAACATTTATTTACTTTCACTTGTTAGTGTCGGTTGAAATAAAAGTATGGTCAGTAACGAGACTTAATTCTTAATTTCTTTGTTTTTTTGAAAATTCAAAATAATCACAAATCATAAGATTATACATCTTGGGTAAACTGAAAAAAAAAATGTTTATTCAATTAATTTGTCTATGAATTTTTAGTACTAATAATACTTAAAGACATGAATTGCAAAGTCAATATTTCGTTAATAATATCAGGCCGTTTGTTTACTTATTTAATGTAGTTGTGTTGACGCACACGGAAAGGACGGCGAAAAACATTATATAAGAAATAATGTTAGATTATTCGGTAGAAACAAGGAAATCTTCGAAATTCAATCAGCTACTTTTCATTTATATGCAAATTTACACGACTTATCTTGTTGATTTTTAAAATATTAAAATGATTAATAAACGGGACGTGTATTATATTTTATGATTAGTTTAAATGATAAAATAATGAATACCTGTAATGAAGGCGAATACAGAGTAGAAATGGAACCAGCATGAATTGGTCTAATTGGACTTGGGCTATCGATATCCTGTAAAGGGTGTTCTGATGTTGGAGATAAAGATGAAGTACCACCATATTTAAGTGACATATATTGCCGCTGCAATTCTTGTAATACCTGTAATGAGTAATGAGTGACAACAGATTATAAAATTCTTAATCGCAAATTGACGCCAACAAATTGTTTGTTTACAATATAAGACTATATAGGTTGAAAAGGTTATCCTCATAAGCAATAAATAATAAAAACTTTTAATTTTGCGAGGATTGAAGTCATTACAATCAGAAAATGTGTCTACTAGAAAACAAATACTTGTAGTAGCATCTAAATTTAAGTATTTTTATTTTACTATTACTACGTTTCCTGAATAAACCCCAAACTGATTCATACATAAGTGTAGTTTTTATTGTTAACGGAATCAAATTTAAATTAATTGTTTCAACTCCTACTTTATGGAAATTATTCATAATAAATGTAGAAAGATAAATAATACTTATCTTGAATTTTCACAGTGTTCCAAAGAGTTTTAATATGTATTCAGGTATACCTAGGTTTCAGTATTTGACAATACAATTTTCCAAGACAGATAGAAGTTCTATCTGTGGAAATTGAAGATAAGTATTATTTATGTTTCCATATTTATTATGATTCCAATTTATTCATTTAACATTTTTATTTTTTTAGACACTCTTAATGTTTAACATTAACCTGTACTTTTCTTATTGCATATAAGTTATTTAAGTCAAAAACGTGAGATGTGATGATGAAAACTAAATTAAAAACAATATTGTACAAAATACATAACATATACATATAACAACAAAAACATAATTTATTAAAAACTGTAATAATTTTGTTATCGACGTCTTACCAAAAAGGCATTATTCTGATAAAAACTATGTACAACTTTGAGAGCTCACATTCTTAGATCAATAGAAATCATACTTACAGCTATCTGATTATCTAAATCAATTTTCAAACAATTTCCATCCAAATTTCTGACAATGAGTTGTTTTTGTTGGGCGATTCGTTGTGATAATCTTCTCAAACATATTTCATAATCCCTTCTCCTATTTTTCTTATTTGTGGGCGATCGATTTTCTATTGAACTAGTTGATTGTGAGTCACTAACCAAAACCTTTCAATAACAGACAACGTGTGGCAGAAAACATAATGACAACATATAAAATAATGAAATGTTAGCAACAAGAAATAAGAACCGTGATAAATATATAATAAACAGAAAGCAATAATGTGGATGATGTTTCTAATCGAAATTATTAGAATTGTTATAAGACTTATATAATTTGAGAGCAAACTGAAAAAACGTGAAGATTGTGTCTAATGACTTTTTGTATATTTTAGTAGTTTGTTATTTTTTCGTTAATGCCATACTTATATGAATATTCTTTCTCAATAATTTATCTATTACGAAAAGTAGCCGATTAGTTATTAAAATATAAACAATTTAACCAACTATTAAGATAAAAACATTTAAAACACCATGAAATATAAAGGAAAGTACTATAAATTTTGATCTACCTTATCTTCATTACTAGATAAGTCACTATCGTCTTGTGGTCTGGAAGAAGTTCTTAATTCTACGCCACTGTCACTCAGCAGAGGGTCCAACTTAGTATTAGATAATCGTGGCGAACAAGTATTTGGGGCTGTGTGGTAAGTTGTGTCACTGCTGAGTGTATCTGGAACTCTTTCTATACTATTCGTGTAATTTACTTCGCAAGAATCAGGACTTTCCACTGAATTCACTGTCTTCAAGTTTAATGTAAGTCTGAAAAATAGAGTTTATAAGCCTAAATAAATAGACGTTAAACATGAGACATGTTTGTAAGTAATTACATTTGAAGAATGGTAAATCAGCAACGAATTTAGGTTAAAGTGGAAGAAAAAATAAAAAGAGTCTTAATCAAATTTAAGATATAGAACTTATAAAAACAAAATCTAATTTAATTCCTAAGTGGAATACTTGCCCCTGTTTTTTCTGTTCAATTTTCTTTAGCTCCTCATCGGTCCTTTTACGCAATTCTATTTTCAAGTTTTCTAGTTCGTCACTTTTAATTTCATCTTTGGTAATCGATTGTTGTTGGTCTACAAGATCGACAATTTTTTTATCTAATAGTTCTACACTTCTTTGTCTTTCGCATAATGTTTGAACCCTTCTATTAAGTTCCGCTTGAAGTTCAGCAAGTTCTTTTCTCTGTAAAATAAATTCAAGAATGTTAATAGTAATTATAAAATTATATTTAATTTTGCATTTTTTAATAAAATTATTAATTAAAATACTTACATGTTTATCAACTATATCTTTAATAATGGAAGATCCTGAAACATTGTTAAAAATTTCTACTAAACTATCGTTTTCTTGAGGTAATAATGACGTTTGATTAGATTTTGAAACCAATTCCTAAAATCATTGATATAATAAACATCGTTATGATGGATATTAAAAAATTAAAAAAAAAAAAAGTAAGGTACCTGGAAGGTAGATTTAGCTTTTGGACTAGGAAACAATATTTCATTAGCGTTTGATGAAACTAATTCACAAGCGTTTGCTAGCCTTACTAAAATATCATTCTTAAGATCCTGTAGGTTAGAACATTCACATTCTATCTATGAAAATAAAAATAAAAAAAAAGTAAAAAATAAACTGGCTAAATTAAACAAATACACTTAAATTTAAAATACTCATGAAACGAGACTAGTCCTAACACCTAACATTTACATTTTTTAACAGCAGGACTATTAGAAAGTTTCAAATTAAGATTTTGTTTAATCTACTTGCACAAAAATACGTATTTATAAAAACTAAAAAACAAATTACCCAAAATAAATAAGGAATAATCTAAGTAACAGAAAATTCAAATTTATTAACAGAAAAAATTATAAAAACACTAACTTCAGATATAATAGTCTTTCGTTCTCTCTCCAATTCTTCTCTTTTTAAAATTAATTCCTTTTCCTTGGCTTCTAGTTCTCTTTCTTTCTGTCTTTGCTGAACAGTCAGATTTCGCCAATCTTCTTGTAATTGGCGGCTCTAAAAACAAAAAAAAATATCGTCATCAATAAGGTGACGAATTCTACAGCTTAAAAGAAATGTTAGTATGGAGATTTGATTAAATTAATTTTTTGTCGACGTCGCTTGTTCTCTAAATGTGTTTAAAAAGAGCCATTTTCAACCACAGTGAGAGGTTTATTTTAAATTTTAATTCAAGCTTTGATTTGTAAAAAATACTTCCCCCTAACTGCTTATTTACAGAGAATAAATAACTGAATAAAAATAAAATGCTTAATGTCTCTGTTCTAAAAAAATATTTATTAGCTAAACTTTTCATTTTTATTTATCTCCATTATCATATATGTATTTTATACTAAAATGTGGTATCTTAACAAATTTACCTGTAATGCAAATTCCTTCTGAACAGTTTGTTTCTCAGCCTCCAATTTGGCTTGTGCTTCTTCCAAATTGCGTTTTCTTTTTTCGAAAGCTTCTTGTTCTTTTTCGAATTGTTCTCTTTCTTTTTCCAAGTGAAGTCTCTGGTTTTCTATTTCTATTTTTACATCATTCTTGTCCTCATCATTATTTCTAAAAAAATTATAGCAGTACAAAAAAAAGTTGTGAAATTAGTACCTGAATTAACATTAGAATTAATCAAGATTTAAAGAAATAAAAACACCGCTGCTTATTTAACAAATACAAAAATAAATGTATTTACCGAATATCGTTGAAATGCGGACAATCATATAAATATATATATAAAAAATGCGTTAAATGAATACTTATTAAAAAAAAATACTAATTGGAAACTCATTTTCTTATTTTCTGCGTAAATTCTCCAGCAATTGAATGAGATAATACTATGAATAAAATTTGATTTTTATTATTTGTCCCCAGTTCATAGAGAAACAGAAAATCAGATTCTTACATTTGTAGGTTTTCCATGGAAACCGCTAAATCTGGAGTAGACCAACTCAACAAACTTAACCTTGATAAATTATAAGTTTTCTCCCCTTTACGCAATTCAGCTGCCTCTGCGGGATCGTTAAATCTGAAATATTTTAAAAGTCGTCACAATAAATCAATATCTGAGTAAATAAATATAATTTTAATGAACCTCGGGAGTTGAGATAAAAACTAAAATAAGCAGATAATCGCCATTGATTCATTGTTTACAAAATACAGATTAAGTTAGTCCTATAATTTATAAAAAAAATCAATACAATAAGTGTACACACAATCTGTATGATTCATCATATCAGTTCCGACTTATTTAAATAATGAAACATTAATTTATTTGAATATGTTTTTACTAATTTCCAACCATCATCATATTAAGTTTGAGTATATCTGTTATTAAATTCGTAAAGTTATACAGAGTGTGCCACAGAAAACAGTCCACCCCGATATTTGGCATTATTCATTAGATTTTAAGAATACGCTGAAAAACGTCGATTTTTGTTCTAAGGGGACACATTTTTACGATACAGACATCTGCCATTTGTCAACCCCCTCCCTTCCACTTCCCCAACCCCTTAATTTTAAATAGGGAATATACTATGTGTGGCACGTTATTAGAAAGGCATTTCCATGGAGTATTCAGGCATATGATCATCCACGATTTTTTTCGATATTTACACCGTTTTTGCAAAAAAGTCTTAAATAATTTAAAGTGCAACACCTCTTAAAAATGAAACTCAACGCCTATGTTTTGCTAATATTTTAATTGTTTCTTTCATATCAAAAGTAAATTAAAACAAATTTTGCAAAAAATTAGTAATTTGATACTAAGACAGTTTGTTTAACATTGTGAAAACGGGAAGTGTGCAAGAAGAGCAGCGAATTTATTTAATCAACTAATAAAAAAAGAACTATGAAAATCGTGTTAGGATTGAAGCGGTAGAAGTAGCAATTTTAGGTTGTATTAACTTAGATCTTAACAAGTACAAGAAAATTGGCCGAAGAATCTGGTTTTTCACGCACTACCGTTCGTAGGGTTTTGAAACATCATAAATTTCATCCCTACAAGATACATTTGGTACAGGAAATAAATAAAGATGACCCAGACAGACTAGTACAGTTTTGTGAGATTATGACTGACAAAATAAATACTAAGGCAAACTTTTTATTCAATATTTGTTTTTCGGATGAATCTTCCTTTTTTCTAAATGGTACCGTAAATCGAAGTCCTGATTCATTGAGAAGTAACGGGGAGCTAAGGCTGTTTGGTTGATCTTATTTTTATTTGTTTCTCTATCATCGTACGCTTATTGGTACGCGTTGATTTTTAATAGTTGTGTTTTCTTACTCACATATGATTTTGGTCAGTTCTTACATTCAATGTGGTAGACAAAATTTCTTTTGGCCCTGTAAGTTTCTATATGGCTTCCTTACAAAAAAAGATTGCCTACCCCTGCAATATATTCTGATTCTGATGGTGATATCCCACCCCTTCATGCTGGCTTTTAATTAACAGTGATGTTCGTATATTGTAGCAAGGAAATAGTAACAAACTGGCCATTTGGTCTCTACTACTGTCGCCTAAACAAAAATAACATTTCCAAAAAAAGTGTACTTCAATTTCTTGTCTTATCCGTCAAAAATAAAAGATTTATCGCCTTAGTGAACCCTAATCGATACCGTTACTGGACTGACGAAAAGCCTAGAGTAATCCACGAAACACACCCAGCATCCTCTTAAATTAAACGTGTAGGCTGGAATTTATGAGGATCGTATTGTTGGGCCATTTTTTTGCCACAAAATTTGAATGGAGAAACATATCTCGAACTATTGATCCCGCTCTCACAGATACAATCGGAGATGATAATAGGTACTGAGAAGATGATCTGCTTCCAATAAGACGGCGCACCTCCACATTATAGTAGAGCTGTAAGGCAATATCTTAATGAACGATTTTCTAGATAATGGATTGGAAGAAGAGGCTTTATTGAATTGCCTGTACGATCTCCCGATTTAACTCCCCTGGATTACTTTTTGTGGGTTTATTTAAAGAGCAAAATTTATAAAACCGAACCCGCATTGTAGGAAGAAGAACAATACGATCCACATTTTGGAAGTATTATTCAAAAAATACCTAAATTGATAACTAACAGCATTGTTAAACAAACTGTCTTAGTATCAAATTATTCATTTTTTGCAAAATTTGATTTAATTTACTTTTGATGTGAAAGAAACAATTAAAACATTCATTTTTAAGAGGTGTTTAAATTATTTAAGACTTTTTTTGCAAAAACGGTGTAAATATAAAAAAAATCGTGGATGATCATATGCCTGAATACTCCATGTAAATACATTTCTAATGACGTGCCACATATAGTATATTCCCTATTTAATATTAAGGGGTTGGGGAAGTGGAAGGGAGGGCGTTGACAAATGACAGATGTCTGTATCGTAAAAATGAGTCCCCCTTAGCCAAATATCGGGGTGGACTGTTTTCTGTGGCCCACTTTGTATAAAATTTCCCTCTAAGAATAAATTAGATTATAAATATAAGTTACTTTTGAGGTATCTTTACCTAAAAACGTGGGCTTTACCCAGAAATATAATACATCCTTGAGATAGGCGCGCTGGCGATTCTAGAAGAGTGTTATTGAGCATAACCTGTGCTCCCGTATGAGGAATTAAAGTAGCAACACCGTTTTCGAAAGTTATGGCGCAATGTTGGGGCTCCATTCCCGCTCCTCGCAATTCTATGTCTTGCTTTACTTCTGCTTCTTCTGTTCCTATTGTAGTTTTCCCTTCCTGCAAAAAAAATGGACAATCTTCCAATATTCAACTAGGAAAAAGTTTTTGACAAACACCATATACACAAAGGATGTATTTATTGCAAAATCTACATAGAGTGCCAGACAAGTTTTGAGATATGGCATCACCAAATCTAATACTCAGAACGTTTTGTCTTTCCAGTGCTATTTGTTGTTAACAGTAACTTAAAAATTCATCTCGGCCAAAAAATGGAATTAAATCGTGAAAATTTTCGTGCTATTATTTATTATGATTTTCTTGAAGTTGGTTTAGCTTTATATGTTTTACCTTTAAATGGTAAAGAGTAACACCAGTTGTTAATGGATCGTCATCAATTGCAACTAAATGTGGTCTATCTGAGTCTAAAACTACCCCAGGACCTGCTTTTCTTAAACCCAATGCTCTCTGTTCTCTAAGTATTGCTTGCGCCTCTCTCCACTTTCCAGTCCATTCTTCAGTTAACTCCTACAATATCAAATATTGTTTACAAACCTATTAAATTAATTTCGTTTTCATTACATCAACAATAAATTACCAATAAAAAATAATTAATAATTAACCAATTTCCAATGACATTGTCAAGATATTATTTAACAAAATTTGACACTACGTGGAAAAATAAATTATTTAAATGTTCATGAGTTCATCAAAGAATTTTTTTAGTAATTAGTAAAAAAAATAAATATACTCATTTGCTAAGTGATTTTTTCATATTGTACCCACATATTCCCTATGACAATTTCTAAATTTTTAAATAAAAATTATTAGATTAATGATTTAAAAACCAAAATAGGTACCTTTTCTCTGGCTTCCTTTTCATGAAGTTGAGCCAACATGTCACTCCTCTGTTCACAGAACATAAGGGCCCTTAACTTGCTAATTTCATCTCTGAGTTCTCTAATAAGCTTAACATTAGGATCTTCATTGACAGTGGGCTTATTGATTATGTTCTTTGCCCTGTTCGCATATCTTAATGTACTCAAAGTTTCGCCATAATTACAATCTAAGAAGTAATTAAAATATTTAAGTGATAATTTAGTGAATCAGAAAGTGGTGATATTTAATAGAAAGGAATGTTGTTTCAAGATATGCGACTTTAAAAATGTTTCAAAATGAAAACTGAAAACATTCAAATTATGATAAAAATGACGTTCATATTTGCTTTTACAGGTATACATAAAATGAGAGTTTAGGAATCTCCTTCAGCTTTTCTTTACTGAAATAGCTTTTAATTTTTATGGCAAAAATGGATACTTCTATTAGGCTCATAAACATCCAGGAAATGATGGGGAGGCTTTCTTAAACATTATTTTGTGACTAAATAGAATTAAAAAGTTTAATTAATATTTATAATTCTGAATCAAAAAGAATGAATTTTTTCATTTATAATATAAAAATAATCATTTTTAAAGTTAATAAAATGTTATTACCAATATTTGGCTAATTAGTGTTATTTTAATTTGTTCTATTTGAAAAACAAACTAATTTTAAAAGAAATATGTTTAACTAGTTTCTCTTATCAACACTTATTCAATATTATTACTCTACATTTATAACTCAATAGAAATTTAACCTGCAGGACTGATTGCAGCAATCATAATGGTTTTTGAATTTCCCCCTAGACTGTCTTTTAATAACCATGTAAGGACGGAATCTCTATAAGGTATGAAAATAGATCTTTTTTGGGTATTTTGGTCCACAGATATTTCTGCCAAAGCAGATATAACAGATCCTAATGTGACCAGTGATTTGTTGATGTGAGCACCTTCCTTGAGTCTTTGTCCAGTGGCTCCAGTAGCATCTGCTCTTTCACTACCAGCCAAGTCTACCAGATGAATCTAAAAACGATAAAATTATTCAATCTATACATCCAGGTTTTCTGATTTAACTCTATTTTAACAAAAATATGTAAATTTGAATACTTTAGATACTGTCTCACTGGGAACCCCATCACAATATCCAGCTTGAACAAAAGTGATTGTAAATATTGCATGACTTCTACTGCTAACATCATTCATGTTAGTTGCAGCAGTTGTTCTATGTGAGTTGCCTCTTAAAAAGAAATGTTTATTTATTTTTTAAATGGGAAAATATATTTTATACTATATAATACCTCTCCATACACTCATGTATGTGTCCATAATTGGTTACAAGGCATGTGGTGAGTCCCTGAACATATGGTCCCTTTTTAGGATGTTCTCTAACTTTTAAAGAGTTACTATCTCTGCCTCTCAATAAATCTGCAACCCTTTCTTGATAAATCTCCAAATAACTGACCTGGACTCTATGAGTAGTTCCTCTTTTGGAATTTTCCGCCATATTTTCAAATAGAGCTTTACAAATTCTAGGAATAAGTCCTTGGTTTTCCTTAAAATATTCAATAAATTTTCATCAACATTGTAATTATTTTTATTTTTGAAAATCACTTACTGGTGATCCCATCATAGTGAATGTTTTTCCACTGCCCGTTTGTCCATATGCAAAAACACAAGCATTATATCCTTCAAAAGCGCAATCTATAACTTCTTTTCCTAAGTCATTAAAAACCAACTCTTGAGAAGCATAATTATTTGATTTACTGTCAAAAGACCAATAAGAATAATCAAAGGTAAATTCTTTGTACCGAATGCTTTCATCTCTGGCGTTTGCCTAAAAATTATTTTGAGTTGAATAATTCGGGATATAAAGGTAATAACTTACTTTAGTGTTTAAAATGCCAGTAGTTTTTCGTTTCATTTGGATTATTAACTGAGCATCCATTTCTTGTTCCCTAAAAATTATTGAATGTGAAAACAGATGTAATTAATTAACAAGAGCTAAGGGCCAATAAAAACAATTACCTAAATTTAAAATTGTTATTAAAGTTCATTGTACTTTTTGTGCACTCAACCATACTTTTGAAAGTAACATTACCTTTGATTAAAGGGCCGTACTCTAACAGCTACTTTAACAGATGCCATATTGTAAAAAATACTAAAATCTAATTACTTAACTAATATTATATAGAATAATACAACTTAAAATCATTTTTCTGATATATATCCACATCTTTTAGTCGAACTTTAGTTTATTTCAATGCCAAAACAAATGTCACAAATATCAAATGCTTCTACTTACGCACGGGGTCCAAATAATAGTGGTTATACGGCTAATTAGTTAAGAAGTTAAAATGTAAAGACTCTTTTAATTTTAAATGAGTGTTTAAAAAATAATTCTGTAGATATACTTGCATGCCGAAATTTTTAAGAACGATAAAAGAAATTTGGAAATTGTTTAGTATAATTAATTTAATTGTAGTAATAGACCAATATGAAAAAGTAGAAAACGTTACTAAAAATAGCGCGTATTTAAAATTTGTTTAATGAACAAGTTATTAAAAATCAATAATTTTAAATGTATAAATTAAAATATTACAACAAAAGGGAATAGATTGGAACCTTTCTAAGTATTTATTTATTATCTTTCATGAAGCATGAATAGGAATGGAGAACAAGAAAGTAGGGTTATGTTAAACGGAGTTTTGGGATTTTGGAAACGTTCAATTATTGCAAGAGACTGTGTTTTAAGTAAAAGTATGTGCGGAATTTTGTTAATAATTTACGACTCTCATACTAATAGAAATATTTCGGAAGTTGTAAGTAGCTTATTTTATTAATACGCATAAGTTTATTGCATAAGTTTATTAATTTTTTTCAGCTTAATTTATTTGATGAATGTATTTCTAGAAGAGGGCCAGACTATTTTGGTTTCGAAAAGTGGATTACCTCAAATAATATCAATTTGTCTTTTAGAGCAAGTGTTCTTTGGCTACAAGGAAAAAATTTAACAGAACAACCCTTACAAAATAATAATTCTATTTTTGTATACAATGGGGATATATTTAATGAGGATCTAGAAATATTACGAAAAGAGGATGGTGATTCTAGATATTTTTTTAATCTAATAAATACTGCTGATAATATTCATATGGCACTTTGTAAATTGCAGGGACCATATGCATTTATTTTTTATGAAAAACTGAAAAATAGAATTATTTTTGGTAGAGATAAATTTGGGAGACGCAGTTTACTTTTAGGTAAAAATGGGAACACAATAATATTGTCAAGTGTAGCTAAAAGAACCGCTGACTTTGATTTTATTGAGTTACCATCCATAGGAACATTTACTTGGAATTTAAATAATAATAATTTAGAAGTGTTTCCTTATTGTCAAAATTTTAAAATCAAAATTAATGAATTAGAAACGTTTCTTAATAAAACAATAAAAGTTAATGATCTTAATGTTTCACCAGAACTGTGTTTTAAGGAACCAGATTATATTGAAGTTGCAATGTTACATAAAATACAAGGTTTAACTGTTACTCAAGCTTTCTCCTTATTACTTAATGATTCTGAATGGTTTAGTAAAGTAATAAAATTAAATAAATTATTGGAGGATTCACTTAAAAGAAGGATATCTAGTCAACCTAATTTATGTAAAGAATGTATTCATCAAAAAAATAGCTGTAGACATTCTTCAGTTGGTATTTTATTTTCTGGAGGAGTAGATTGTTCAATATTAGCACTCTTATCACATCAGTTTGTTGATGAACAACAGTCTATTGATTTATTAAATGTTTCTTTTGATGAAACAAATGGATTTATGTCTCCAGATCGAATAACGGGTAAGTATTTAATTGCAGCCCACATTCAGAGTTTGGCAGCCAATTAATTTGTAGATAATTATAGAGATTAAGATTTTTTATTCATTATATTTTAATGGCAATAATGAGTTAAATCAATCAATCTACTCGGAGGCTTCAGAACTGTAAAATTTATTTATGAATATATTTTTAAACACATATTGCCAGTAACAACCAAAATATTTAAATTAATGTATTGTGGCAGATTTTTAAAGAACCAAAACATCGTTTTATATGATTCAAAAATGTTATGCAGATATAGAGAGCCTTTAATTGAAACCTTCAGATTAATAAGATAGAAAAATATTTTATTGAACAATGACAAAAAGTAAGGGCACATTTAGGTTTACACCTACGTTTTGTTCATAAACACCCTCAACAGTCGTCATGTGACATTGTTCAGTATGATCCATTTTTATATTACTAAACATTAACCCCAAAGAATCGCTTTCTATATCTGTGATTGAAGATGGGCGGAACTTTATTAACAGGTTTAGAAACCTTAGAAGAACTGAAAGTTTTATGTCCAGATAGAAAGTGGAGGTTTATGGAGATTAACATTAATAAAAAGGAACTTGATGAAGAGAGAGAAGAACATATAGCAGATTTAATTTATCCGCTAAAAAGTATTATAGATGATAGTTTGGGGTGTGCTCTTTGGTTTGCTAGTAGAGGGATCAGTGATTCACATTGCAGAGTAAGTTTTTTTAAAAATGATTAGCTCAAAATTTAATCTTCTGTAAAATTTAGATTTTATTAGTTGGTATGGGAGCTGACGAACTATTTGGAGGCTACACAAAACATAGAGCTGCTTTCAAAAGGGAGGCATGGTTAGGATTACATAATATCCTAAATGAAGATTGGCATAATTTGCCTTATAGAAATCTTGCTAGAGACGACAGAGTAGTTTCTGATCATGGAAGACAATTGCGGACACCATATCTAGACGAAAATGTTGTAAACTTTGTTCGTAGTTTGCATTGCTGGGAAAAGTATAACACAGTTTCAGTTTTTATTTGTGTTCTAATATTTTAAAGATTTTTAGATCGTTTCCTAGTGATAAGTTACCTCATGGATTTGGTGATAAAATTCTCCTTAGAAGTCTAGCTTATCACTTAGGGTTAAAAAAAGCGTCCTATTTAAAGAAAAGAGCCTTACAGTTTGGATCTAGGATAGCTAACAAGAAAGAGGCGGCTCATGAAGTTTCATCACGACTGTGTTGAAATGGTAATTACAATTATTTGTATATAAAGATATTCTTAAATCTATAAAATATCGACTCTAAACAAGTAACACCAGAATAAAAATGTTAAAAAAGGAGTCTAGATAGTGTTTTATTTATATAAATATCATTTATTTTTTTAGGTAGGTTTTCAATTTTTTAAATATTTTGGCACATGTCAATGTGGTAATTACTTAAAATATTTTTTCACTGCCGGTAATAAATTCATAATCTTGATACACATTACTCATGATAGGTTTAATGTGTTACATGTGTCCAGTTCCCTAAGTTCTCCACTACATAGTCATACCAATTTTGACGTAACCTTCGAGCTACCTTATTGGTCCTGTGTATTTTAATCCCTATATTCTATATAACTTCAAAATGACTTTCATTGGAAATTCACGTATATATACAATAAACTTCCACCTGAAATACAGAAACTCCTCGATATAAACTTTCCTGATACTTTTTAAAGGATATGACAGCTCCAGATCCTTACCCATTCTATAACAAGTGTATATCAGATGATTGGGTTTCATCATAGAGACTAACATTTTTCAACGCATTTTGATCTTCAATCAATATCTTGAAATTTGTGTTCAACCTACATTTAGGATGAGTAATCTAATCTGTTCTCAAACTCTGTCAGTCACCTTCCACATGTTCTAATACCATGTGGTACAAATCACATTTTATGTACAGGGTTTTAGTTAAATATCGCCCTGTACAAAAAACTTATTTTTTATTAAATATTTTCCAAATTATAATTACTATTTATTTAACATTACCTGAGCGGACAAGGTCGTGAATGAATTTTAAATAAATATTTTTAGTAGAGTCATCAAAATTAATAAACACTGGGGGTCTTCTTGGTTAGAAAAATACAAGAAGATTGGAAGTCAAGTTTGGATTATTAGATGATCGAGAAGTTGATTGTGCCTACCGTTGCAATTAAATGTGTTATTTTTTTAAAGGTGTAAGCCCTTATATTTTATTAGTTATTTTTTTAGATAAATAAATTGCGATTGTTTTTATTGAGCCTCTTTAATTTCCATGAACCAAGTTACGCAATGGGTCAAAACCCCCTTGAGATAATATTAAAATAGTTTTTTTTATATATTTATTCAGGAAAAACAACCCAATACGTAACAATATTACTGAGAGAAGGAGTGACAATCGTGGTAATTTTGGATATTCGTCAGAGTCAGAACTGGTATTGATTGTGGTATACCGCAATCTATGTTTTTGAATGAGTTGCAGGTAGAGGATTGAAAAGACATAGGGGAGCTTGTAGTTGTGCACTTTGTATCTGTTTATTATAACTTTAACAATCACATCTTGGGTGACCAGAAAGAGTCTTTGTTTGATACAAAAAGTAATCCGGTTGATATTGTTGCTATACACATTAACTTTGATGTCTGTTAATACATTATTATTAAATGTGCGGAAGAGGGCAGAGCCTGACATGTCCTATATGTTTCTTCGAGAATATGCAGTTTGCTTGTGTGAACTCTTAATTTTTATTTTCTCCAAGTATTTTTTCAGATAGATGGAGGCACAATTTCGTCTTCCCTATGTTAAAGAACGGAGACACGTGTGATGTTTAGATCTTCCGACCTGTTTGTATTCAGTGAGCAATCTCTAAGGTTTTGGAAAATATGGTATTGCCGGTATTCAATTGTACCTCTAAGAATATTATAACTGAGAAACAACATGGCTTTGTAGGAGGTCGTTCCACGTTTGCATTGATGAGGCATAGGATGAGAGCTATGAAATGCATGCCATTTACACAGATTTTATCAAAGCATTTGATCTATTAGACCATAATGTGTTACTGGAGAAGTTGAAGCAGTTTGGAGTGTGTGGGTGTTTGTCTTCTTGGGTATCATCTTATTTGAGGTTGGACTCTGCAGGTAAGAATGAATGTTTTTTAAACATATGTTTTCAGCTGTATCGAGTATCGGGCGGAATTGAAAATTATCAGTTCAATAAAATCAATTTCTGATCGCCATAAACTCCAACATGACCTGGATATTCTAAATGAATAGTGTTATCGTAATAATATTCATTTAAATGTTAGTAAGTGTGCATTTATGTTATTCTCTTGTAAAACGAATTTGAGTATAGGATAGGATATGAGATTTTACCTAAGGTTACAGTTGTGAAGGACTTGGGTGTAATTCTGGATAAAAGGCTCCGATTTACTGACCACTATGCTTTTATTGCGGCAAGAGCTAACTAAATATTAGTGACAAGAATGTCCAAAGATTTTCATAACTTAAAACACCTCGCAACTCTTTTTTTTTCTTATATGTCGCAGACGATACCTATGTCTGTGATTCTTTTTTAAATTGTTATAATGGAATTTTTGTGTTTGCCGATGTTCAGAGAGTGAATTTTAATAATCTCCATAGGAATTTAAGGTGTCCTTCAGGTGGTGCGGCACTTGATAGGTTTATCTCTGATGTAAAGGATTTTCTGGTCTAGATTTGGTTGGTATATCCTATAATGAATATCATAAAGAATTCAAATGTGTGTTGAGAAATCCCGGTGATTAACTTAACCCTTCATTTCTTGTATATTCAAAAGCCATCTTTCTTTATAATTTTTAATTTTATTATTGCTAAAATTTTATTTTATATTGTATCTAAAATTGTAAAAATAGTGTTACCATTGATAAATAAATAAAGATTCCTGATAAAAATTTAAAAAAATAAAAACAATAACTTTTTATTCTTAATGTTAAAATAAAATCGGTGATAATTTTTCATGAAAATAAATAAACCCAACATTCATGACGAATGCGATTTTTCGAACAATTTCTGTAAATTCTTTGTTATTTACGATCTATTTTTTGAAAGGTCAAGTTCGTATCCTTGTTATCCTGGTACCGAAACTATAATATCGCGTGTGTCCTTGTTATGAAG
Organism: Hermaeophaga mercurialis; assembly: GCA_951812935.1. Lineage (NCBI taxonomy): Eukaryota > Metazoa > Arthropoda > Insecta > Coleoptera > Chrysomelidae > Hermaeophaga > Hermaeophaga mercurialis. Next base: position 28,551,932 of record OX638361.1, on the reverse strand, counting down.
AAAATTACGTTTGTAGATTTTCCAAGTCGCATCTTGATCCACCCAACAATTCGTGTTTAAAAAATTTTAGAAAAGTTATCAGTCACTTCGGGCTCACATGGTAAACGTATAAAAAACGAAAAAACCTTCGACTTCCGGGTGGTGAAATAGTATTATAAATGCCATTAATAAATCTTGTGCGTGCCAACTACCATCTACAATTTGCTTGATTAAACCATTTGTTAATTGTAGTTGGTCTTCAAAAGTAATTGGTTTTGTAATGGGTCTTTATCCTGATTAGAAATCAGGATTTATACAACCCACATTACGTCGTGGCTGAATAGTTTGCAGTCTATTGCGTCATAAGCTCTCATAAAGTTGAGAACTACAGTTCAATTTGTTTGCATTGAGTGGTGACCTGACAAGGGTTGTTACTAACCGACAGGTGCTTTATTTTCATAAATATTTGTATTTAAAACAAAATGGATTTTACTGTCAATGCCAGGATGGCAGAATATTATGAAAGGTTTATCGAATTGCAAGAAAAATTAAGAAAAAGGTAAGACCATTTAAATGTGGTTGTATTGTTCAGGCAATGTTTGTATTGTTTAAAAAATTTGGCCATGTCACATGTCACATAATTATAACTTTCTCTTTAGATTTAAAAAAATGTATTATACATATTATGTATGACAAGCTCATCAAGCTATCACTTTACAGATAATTGCAACTATTTGACACTCTAACAAATATTTAATTATAATAGTTATTTATATTATTTCGTTAACTTCTATATTTTTGTTCATTTATTTATAATTACAAAAGAAGCCTTACATCACATTCCACTTATAAATTATCAGAAAAAGACCGCATTGCTACATTTATCCAGTAAATTGGGCTACTATTTATGTAAGTCAGAAATGGTAGAAACATTAATATTTACTCATTTTAACATATAGAAAATAAAGAAAAGAGACTATCTAAATGCCTAAAATATATGTAAAAGTACTTTTCCAAATACATACAAAATTTAATTTTATAAATATAGAAAAATTACTCTAAATACTTTCTAATTTTTTTTCAGTGAGGAGGAACGGATGAAATTGGAAATGAAGTTTAATGAAATGATGCAAAAATCTAGGGAAGAGTAAGTTTAATATTTAATTGTTGGTAATAATTAAGTTTTGAATATCTTGAAAGCTTCTTAATCTATAAGAAAACCGGGCCATTAAAATATTTTTACGCTTCTTGAATGGAATCAAGATTTGCAATTTGTTATAATAAACATATTCTTTTTAGGGAGCACATATATTTCAGAAGGCTTCGATCGCAGTACAAACAGTTCTTAGAAGAAGATAGAAAGCGTCAGGAGCGCAACGAGAAAATCGTGAGAACATTAGAGCGAATAGAAACACGTATTGACATGCTTACTTCAAAAACTGAACGGTTCAAAGGCTTACGAAGGCAATATCAGAACTACTTGCAACGAATTTCGGACCATCAAGCTCCGAAACGAGTTCAATCTACAAGTTATAATTTACCCAAAGAAAACTACGACGTTACTGAAGAGGTCTTTGAACCAGCTAAGCAGAAATTCAATGAAGAGAAAATGGAGATTCTTGATAGATACTTGGAAAGTATCTCTTCGCAAAGATGTAAGGAACTTATAGAAAAGAGAAAACAGGAAAATGCCCAATTAGAGAAACTGGATACTCGCAAATACAAATTAAATAATAACTTCGATTCTAATAAAGCACAATCTATAGCTGAGGATATTATGAATTCTATTTATAACCGACATTATAATAAGAGCAAAAATGGTCAACAGAAAATTGATGTACCTAAGGTAAAATTAAACAATGATCTTGGTAAGTCAGATATGACCTCTGACGAAGAAGAATCTTTACCAGATTTGCAACAAAAAGATACTAGTATTGATTGTGCAACAAATGTAGCACTTATTTCAACTCTAAATAAAGATCTTAATACTCAAAAGAATAAAGATGAACTCCAATTACAAAATAAAAGAGATGCAGAAAAGCTTGTATTTGTTGAAGATTCTCATGCAATAAAATTGGTGCCTAATGAGGTAGTGGAAGATAAACACGAAGAAGTTAGTCAAATGAAAGCCAAATGTAATGAAGATAAAATAGTTGAAGATCCTACTTATGAATTCACTCCACATAATCTTTCCAAAATGAATAATTTTGTTGCAAATGAAACTGAAGATTTCGTTGAGGTTAAAAAATTGAATCACAATGATAATGAAAAAAACATTGAGAAATACGAGTCTAATGAAATATTAAATGAAGAATCAAAGATAGAAGAAAATAAGAAACAAGAATCATTATCACCTAGTAATGATGAAGTTGATGCCTTAGAAAATAAAACCAAAATAGAAGAAGAGCTTGTGCGTAAAACTAATGAAAATAAGTGTTTACACGAAGACGATCAAAATATTGATACCCAGTACAACGAAAATGAAGAAAACATCAAACATTTAACCGATGAACAAGAAACTTCTGATTCAAAACAGGAAAAAAGACAAACTGCGGAATTGAACCAACAACATTTTCATGAGAATAGTCAACCAGTTCAATGTGACGAGAATAGTGAAGCTATCAAACACTACGAAAATAGCCTTCCGATTCAGAATGACGAGAATGATCAAGCGATTCATTATGATCAAAATAGCCATCCAATTCAGCACGACCAGAATGGCCAATCACTTCAGTATAATCAAAATGATCAACTACTACAGTATGACCAGAATGGCCAACCGGTTCAGTATGATCAGGATGATCAACCAATTCAGTATGATCAAAATGGTCAACCAATTCAGTATGATCAAAATGGTCAACCGATTCAATATGACCAGAATGGTCAACCGATTCAGTATGATCAAAATGGCCAACCTATTCAATATGACCAAAGTGGTCAACCTATTCAATATGACCAAAGTGGTCAACCAGTTCTTTATGACGAAAATGGTCAACCAGTTCAGTATAATGTAAACACTCAACCAGCTATCGATTATGACGAAAATGGCCAACCAATGCAGTATGGACAAGAAATTCAATATGACGAGAATGGACAGCCGATTTATTTTGACGAAAACGGACAACCACTACAGTACGATGAAAATGGTCAGGCACTATACCAATATCAACAATATGACGAACAGGGTCAACCCGTTCAGCAATATGACGAGCAGGGTCAACCTATCCAACAATACGACGAAAATGGTCAACTAGTTCAACAATATGGAGAGTACGATAATCAAAATTATCCACAGGTTGACGAAAACAGGCAAGCGGTTCAGGATTATATGTCTGAAGAAAAGAAGCAAATTGAGAATGAACATTTTGGCGAAGAGGTATTGCCAAGCGATAACTTTAGTGAGGAAAACACTGAGATGAAAGAGGAAACGAAAACAAATAAAATTTTAGAGATATTAGATACCGACAGTGAAAGTGTACAACACAATGCAAGTAAAGTGTCTAATGATAGTGATTTCAATGTTAGTATGTAGGCATAATAGTGTATTTCATTACGCTCGACAATATATTTGTTTATAATTCAAGAGGTAGATAGAAAAGTTAGTTTAAGTTCTAGTTTGAAACTGTTTATTTAGTTGATATAAATTTACATATTTGTTCAAATGTTAAAATTTTAAATAAACGTTTCTTTCTGAACTTTAAAATGTTGACACCTCTTTTCGTATAAAACAATCTACTTAAATGATATTAAAATACAATTTTTATTTGCTTTACTGAAGCTGTTTTCGTATAAATTAAAGGTTGTTATTTTTCCAGTATGGTTAACGAATTTTACATCAATGCGCTTTCTATAATGCAAATAGTATTGCGGAAGTTACAAATAGATTTTCCGAAATGTATTAGATAACTATTGCTCGTAGATATATCATAACCACTGTTAGGGTCAATACATTGTTGCTGACCGAAGTGGGTGGCATAACTTTTTTTATTGAGAGTTAAAAATTAATTTTCTGTCTTTTATGCTATGATTTCATTTATCTGTAAATAGAATTAATTAAATGTTCCTGAAATTCTCTGCAATAAAAAGTGTCTCATGGTAAGCAAAACGATATATTTTTCTAATAGGAACCTCAAATTGCACCCTTGTGGTATTCCACAATTAACAAGGTGTTTAGAATATAATATTCTACATAAAACCCACCTCCTAAAAGATATTCCTATAGGGAGTGGTTAAGTGACTAAGACATGAATTCTTAATTAATGGATTGTCTTAAGTATTTAAAAATTTTAAATCCCTTTGTTTTACCTTATCGTAAATAACTTGTCAACAATGATTCAAATCTTTCATTTCAAAAATAGAAATATGTGAACTAAATTAAGGATACCATACACTCATATTAGGTGTTCGAGGCGGCCATCCAATATTAAGGCATCCCTAGAGCAATCCAAAAAGCAAATCTTCAATAAATTCAGGAAAGTGTGTATGTGTGTGTGTAAAAAATTAGCTTCAGAAGTAGTCCATTAGTCTCAGAATGATATAGGAAAAGTGTATACCTATTTATTATTAATTGCCAGAAGTATTACTATATTAATAGGCAATGGAAAGTTTTGTGAACATAAGGAATTGTGAATTTAGGAAGAAAACTGAGGGTATTCGAAAACTATTTAAATCTGCTAGTACATCACTGCATTCACAGTAAGGTATATTTCTTTAGCGTTTGTTATGCTTATGAAAAGGGAATTTATTATGATTCAGTTCTAGCCTGGTAAATTGAGGAAATTTATATTCTGTGACAAACCTGAAATATTTCAGCGACTTTTTTGTCTTGGGATTTTGTAATAATCGCGAGTACCGTCTCGTCTCAAAATTATTTTGATGCTTTGAAAGGTTCTAAAAAGTTAAGTTTTTGTTTTGTTTCTTGTTTCTGTTTTGTGTGAACGCGTCATTAGATTGACTCGAGCGAAAACAGACTCCTTTAGATTGATAATGAAACTACGGCGGAATTCACGCTGTATAGAAGTGACCGGCTCGCCACTCCTAATAAAGCAGTCATACGCAAATATGCGTTACTTTAATGTTCATAGTTCTATGATCGCCGCAGCTGAAAATGAAATGCTTTAAGTCACGGAACGGATTTTAACATGCCGCATACCTCTCTCCCTTTTCTAATGGCAGCGCAATACCCAATCTAACTTGGTTCCTGTATGCCCCACCCTGTATATATAAGTTTACTCAACGATTGTGGATTTCATGTTTTTGTTTTTTGTTCTTATGGCACTGAGAGATCAACGTACGCTGAGAAATATATCGTGCCAAAGTAACCTGAATGTGGTCCGAACACTCGATTGACTAAATTTAAGGTGTCAGTTTTTGAAGTACTTTGAGAAGTACATACTGCAATTCTATCTTAGGTATTCACATACTAGCGAGAATCACGAAGAAAAAGAGCCGCAACGGATGAAACTATAGCTGCAGTTTTACAAAGGGTAAAAAATAATCCTCATTTATCATTTTGCCAATTGAATGAGGAAACTAATATTTCTGTTCTAAAAAACAGAAGAAGATAGTGACAGCAGGCTGAACTTTTTAGTACAATTTTTTATTCTTCTAGAGGAAAATCCGAACTTTTTAGAACATAGTATGTGGAGGGATGAATCCAGGTTCCTCAATGACGAAATAGTAACTAGCCATAACCGTCGATATTAGCCTCAAGAAAATTCTAAGTGCATGAAATAAACTAGATTTTCAGATTAGTTTTGGCGCAAATATTTAGTTCGGCATTATAAATGGTTTTACTGTTGCTCCACCCTGTAACATGAAAATTTTACTGGTTACAGAATTACCAATATAATTGGACATGATATGGATGCACCAAGATGCAGTAGGCCCACATAATTATAACATCGTCACTAATTATTTAAACCAAACATATCTAGGAGAATGGATTGGCAACAGAGTACTCAAATGGGCCACTCGATCTTCCAATAGTACACCTTTATGCATTTAATTGTGGGGTCACTTAAAAAGAATGGTTTATCAACAACCAATAGAAGACATGGTCGATTTTTATAATAAAATATGTGTCAAAGTACTCTTATTATTCACTGTTAATTTACAATCTACGTCGTAACAGAGTGATAAGTAAATAGTATACATGAGTTGGTGGCTTGAGCCAGGTACCGTCTCTTAACCGTTCTCTAGACTTTAATTTATAAGTCTTCAAGCCATATTCTTTTTGATCTTCTTTCTTCTAATGGCACGTTGGACAGGTTACTGATGAGTTGATTTCTGTGGTCGATACAACGATCTTTGTAATCGTTTCAACGAGTTCTGATGACATCACTAATGGACGGTATTCTTAGAACCTTATGTATAGTTTTGTTTAAGACGTATTGGGCATTTATTAGTGTTCGAAGCATTTTAGATTGAAAGGACTGCAGGATGTGTTTGACGATTTACTGCCCCCTTCAGTTCAATACCATATGTCTTAATGTAGTTTTGAAATAAAATAAATGTAAAATATAAAATATGCTTATCTTAAAGGTTCATGATTTTCCAATATTTTTATTATTATTATTTTTATTTTATGACAATTTTTTTACCCTTTGGCAATGTCAGATAAGATGATAAGAAATTGACAGGCATTTCACATACATGCTTGTTTTGTATTATCAATATTTTAACCAATAAAATTCTTCATTTTCTAAAACATTTGGTTATTATTATGTACTTAATTCAGAAGGTAATCTAAAAAAGGAGATCTTCCCAGATTTTCTTGTTCATATACCTACTACTACTTCCAAAAAATCAAGTTCTTGCTTCTTACTCCAATATGAAGATTTCTATTGTTAAGTTAATTGTAGGTTTGTGTTTATTGTCAATGAGGTGTTTTGCATAATGTGATTTAATTGTTAACTATATCTGATTTCAAAATTTCTTAGGATCTGGCCAATATACATAGCAAAACAATCCAGACAATTTAAATTATAAGCACCCGGTTTTTTTAAAGCAGGAGTTTTGGTTTTTACATTTGTTAAACATGAACCTCTTTACTTAAAATATATTACCAAAGATGTAGCCCGCGATAGGTATATTTTTTGAAATATTTCCAAAATATGTCTTAGCTTTATATGATTTGATTTCTTTAAGTTGTTTTGAAAATTTAAGCTTAATGGCAATACTTTCAGCTTTTTTATTGATCTACACAGTGTATATATTGCTTTATTGCTGTTTTACACTTACTACCAGATCACATGGGAGGTTATTTATATTGATACGAATAAATTGAAAAACACCCTGTATAGAAATTTTGGAAAACATTCCGGTCGTTATATTTTTAGATGAAATAAATCTGTATTCAAACTGGTTTGCTAATAAAAATATGAAAAGAGGATACTCTTGTTTTTGTTGGGTATATATTTTTTTCAAGATTTGCCACATGATGTCGGTAAATAAATAAAGAAAAGTTTTGGTAACCTCCGTATTATTAATAGACTTGGAAAATCATAAAGATAGTGTCTGCGCGGTTCTGTGAATGTGTGATATATAGTACTTGGAAAATATTGCGCTAGAAATCAATAGAATCGTGCGACTCTTGTTGCGAACATAACACGACGAAATCACGCACACTTAAATCAATTCTTTTTCCAATCATCTTAATCCCAGTGATAAAATTATTCCCATGTGAGATTAAGCCCACCATCATAGTTGTTTCATATACATATGTACCGCTATTGTGTATCGGCAGTTAACTGGCATTGAGTTTGTGTATAACAACAGCGGAAAGTGTCTGTCGTATGTTAAATACGTGTTTGTTTTTATTCAAGTGTCTGATAAACGCAAAATGGCAGATGTTTACTTGAACGGCATTAAGAAAACTAATTCTCTCAATAATTTTTATAAGCATTCCGAGGGCGAAGCAGAATCTGACGAAAATAGTGGTTTGGAACAAAGAGAAGGTAAGGAAAATTAATGAAAGAGGTTATGTTTTCTCGATGGTATATTGATTTTTACGCCTTGGGTTTGTTATGATTTCTACACATGTGCTGCGGCACCTCTTGTGCCATCAGATAAGAAAGTATCCTAAATAATACTATTGCTGCGTTCATGTAAAGAATGGTTGATTTTTTTTCTTTAAAATAAATGAAAAGCATAAAAGGAATTCTCTCATATTCTTACAACATTTTTTTTATCCCTATATATATAAAAACCTATATAGAAGCACAACAAAGACATACAGGGTGATGCATTAGTGTGGCAAACCTCGATATGTCCGCTATTATTGAAGTTACCAAAAAAACGTATTTGCGAAAAAAAAAACATATTTACAAAATTATTCACAAATATACAGGTTGTTCAGGAACGCAGTGGCAGACCAAAATTATATTTTTTTAAATGGAATATTATATTTTTTATTGAATAAATATGTGAGTTCTGCTAAATTTTTTAAGTCGTCCAATATAGGGTTTGTTAGGTCCACCGTAGCAATTTACGAGCTAATTGGCCGTTTCCAGACTTTTGAGCCACTCTGTATATTTGATAGATATAAGTCAGTGAATGCTGCGAATATTTAAATATTAAATATTTTTGGCTAAATACACCCAAAATGGTGAGTACTTAATGTACGTAACATTTTTATAGTAATAATTGGTTCAGTCCTCTCAAAAAAATAATTCTTAGGGTCATCTTCAAAATTCATTTATAAAAAGTCAAAAATATCAGCATTTTACGTTTCCATTTAAACGTATAATGTTTTATGCATTTCATACTGATTTGTGTGTGTTTTAGCCTATAACAATGGTAATTTGCTTAAAGTTTCTTTGACTTTTCTAGAATTGATAAATGAAATTCAATATTTTCTCATGCAAAATCAATACAGGAAACGGAATTCGTTTTTCTATAAATAATGTTAAAAATAAGTGACTAAATGAATCTCATTCTCCATATAACTTATTGATAAGCAACGCGGCTTGGCAAAGTAACAACGCGAGATATGTTATCAACCCATAGTTGATAAACTCAAAATCTATGTAAATATAAAATATAAGAGATAACCAGAATAAGCTTAAATATTAATGATAATCATAAATTAAATATAATAAAAGCGAACAAATAAATAGAATTATAAAGAATTTTTAACTTTCGTAATATTACTAAATTTTTGCTGACGCATGAGAACATTTCAATTGTTTGTCTGGTACACCAACCTAAAAGTTTTTAATTCCAGAAATCAGAATAGAAGAACTGGAATAGGTTACATAAATAATAAAGATAGACAAAGCACATCGAGTAGACAAAAGAGATCCTAAAATGATTACATTTTTAAGAATAAGGTTTAAAGAGTAAAAAGTCATGATTTGAATTTAGTTCCACTTATAGAGGTGGTGGCAAAAAAAAGATATGTATCAAAGTTATGTTTTTTTAAATGGAACACCCGTATGTTTTTACATTTTTATAAACCTCTTGCCAAGCTGATTTCAACGATGTATCATATTTGATATCTATTATGTTTAATAAAGGATCTACAACCACCTCAAAATAAAAAATTTTTGAATTCAGATGTCTGTAGCTGTCAAACCATTGGTAATCAATAAAAACGGCTTACACGCCCCTATTCTAACTTTTCAAGTTCTATATTTGGCATTATAAAATATTTGATACAGAGTGATCAAAAATTTGGAAAACTTGAAATTCCATCTGCTTTTTGATCTCTCTGTATCAAATATTTTTTAATGCTATAGCATAGTAGGTACTTGAAAAGTTAGGATAGAGACATTTGAGCCGTTTTTATTGATTTTCAACGGTTTGGCTGCTACATACATCTAACTTCAAAAAAATGTCATTTCCAGGTGGCTGAAGATCCTTTATTAAACATAATGGACACCAAGAATGATACATCGTTGAAATCAGTTCAGCAAGAGGTTTATAATAATTTAAAAAAATAGGGGGTGTTCCATTTAAAAAACATAACTTTGATACATATATTTTTTTCGAGTCAACCTGTATAAGTGAAACTAATTTCAAATTATGACGATTTAGGACGAAATAGAGACATATAGAAAAGAAAAATAAACAAACGATAAGATACATACATTACTAAACGTAATAACAGAAAAATAAATAGAAAATGATAAGCAAATATTTCTAATATTTATTGATTTGAGGGCAGAACATCGAAGAAGTTCAAAATGGAGAGGGGTATAAAGCATGGGAATAGCTTGAGCCCCCTTTTATAGATAATTATTAAGGACAATATACTGAAAACACCTGACAAAGAACCTCAAGATGGCAAGCAACAATCGAATATAACAATTTAGGTACTATAAGTAAAAGTGGACAGACTTATATAAGTCCTGATAGAAAATATATATATATATACCCAAAAATGAAACAAATTAGCAGACATGTGGGTACAGGAAGTAGAGTGAATGTATATTGAAGTGAACACAAATAATAGTTAAATGATGATTGTAAATAACCAAAGGAAAGGCAGAAATACTCATAAATAGAAATGCATGAAAAATACACCCGCCTTTGAATATCTTGAATGTACGAGAACGCAGGATGGTAAATAATCTAGATCTCGAATTAACGAATAGGCTAAAAAAGTAAAAAACCTGTATTATGCCTTAAATAAAACTATCATGGGTCAAAAAAATAAGTAAAAACATTAAGCTTACAATAAATTTTGCAAGTGAATCACGGGTACTTCAGAAGAACGATGACGGGACAATTACAGCAAAAAAAATAAAATACTTAAGGAAAACAGCAGGAAAAACAAAAGAAGACAGTGAGCGAAATGAAAACATGAGACAAATGATAAACTTTAAAGTACAAATAAAGTCAAAAACAGAAACTATACAGTTAAAATGGCTTGGGCATATTACTAGAATGAATGAAAACAACTTGGTTAAGAGAGTATTAGAATCAACAAATAGATGAAAACGAAGAAAGGGCAGACCCAGGAAAATTTGTGAGGATGGAATGAAAGAAATAGGAAAGAAAAGAGAGAAAACGATGAAAGATTTAAGGAAATTAACTAAGTACTGGAATTAATAGAGACGTTGGTTAAAAATCAGATCTTATGGTTCATATGTCTGGCACCCTAATAGAGTGTAGAGAGTTGGAGAAGAAAAAGAATACCTGCTGCTATGATTTTCTATTAATTAACAAAACTTAATTTTAATATTATTAAATAGTATTATTAAATAATAATAAAATTAATTAGTTAGGTTTCCCCACTACTCCGCCAATAAAAAAATCAAAAACATTAATGGAAACTCGGAATTTTTATTTTTATAGTTACAGCCATCCAAATTTAAAATAACTTTCTTCAATGAGGTGTCGAGCAATTCACTTATGTTGCGAAAATAGGTGAACACATTCATGAGTTATAGTAACCCAGTAAGTCATAGAGTCATGAGAAGCCAAATTAATTGGTTAGAAGAGAAAGAGACTGTATATTATACTGATGAGATATTTCCTTCATCTGTAGAGCATAAAACGAAACCCGCATTTGCTGATGATAGATTGCTGATGTTATCATGGCACGAGATAATTATTCAGATACATCTAGAGAATTCCTTTGATAAAATTAAAACGAAAAACCCCTTTTGGTATATTACTAGACTGACTGAAAATAACTTATTTATATAATTTCATAAATAAAAGGACACACCACAATCGTGTTAGCATAATTATCCAACAATTTAATACAGTAAAATATCACGTTGAGAAGACTGTGTTAAAAAGAAATGGAACTACCGGGAAATTAGATATGGGAACAAGTATTTCAGAGGTTTTATTTATTTACAAACAACTAAATATATTGTAGGAATGTCATTGCAATAGTACTCAGTGCTTCTTGGTACTTTAGAAACTGAACTTCTACGAAAATCTGACTCAAGAAGAAACAACCCTTTTGGTTAAAAAAAAATTGCAATACAAAATCAAAGGAATGTTTTTTAGTAAACCATACATAGTTTTTTATGATTAAATTGTTAAACTAGTAAAAAAAATGAAATGAAATATTTTTTTCTTGAACCATACTACTGGAATCAATTTGAAACTTATTTCAAAGGTGCATATTATAAATGTTTTATACGTTTAAGTAGTCTATAAATTTTTGAAAGTGGTACAAGAATTTGGTATCATTAAATTGGCAGTCAACATGTTTAGCAGCGGTTATATTTAATCATATATTTATCGGCTTGTTTCAAAACTTAAATTTGGCAAAATACAGATCAATCCAAAGGAAAACTGATAAATTAAGTTTTGTTTTCAAAAACAACTTAATACCCATTTTATCAACAAAAAATACATTTTCTCCTTTTTGGAATATTACATTTAGTTCACTGTGTAATTTAAGATCAAAATAAATTTTGTATGTGAAACGTAAAAATATAACTAACTTGTTTACGCACTGTTAATTGTTATTTCCACTTAAAATTTTCCAAATGATAATTTCTAAATGCATAGAATGTAAAGTTGGCTATTTACTATATAGGGAATTCAGGTGGCGATTACGTAAAATTTTAAAATTACATAAAAACATGGATTAAATACAAAAGATTTCATTTCAGTATACCCCTAAAATCATAAAAAAAATTGAAGGACTCATTTTCAAAAGACACACCCTTTAAGAGCTAATAAATCTAATAACAAAATATTTCAGTGCAATTAAAAAAAAACCTAATAAATGAAATAGATAAATAACTAATATCAAAAGTTGTTGTTTCTACCATTACTTTGTGGAACCGGTCTATTATAAATGTAAAAGATAAAATTTACTTATCTTAAAATTCCACGGTATTCTAAAACATTCATCAATAATTCTTTGTCTCAATTCCTGCAAGCGTGTTGGTCGTTTAACGTAAACACGTGATTTTTGATAACCCCAAAGAAAAAATCTAATGGGATTAGATCCGGAGAACGAGCAGGTTACTCTATGAATCGATCACCATAACCGATCATCATTAATATTTCAATACGATCTTTTTCACTTAAATGAACCAATCTTAATCGAACAATTTATTTCCGTAAATTACAATTTGACAATTTGGCAACAGTTACCTACTAGATAATACTTGTTTATTTCTTACTATTAATACAAACAATATCAATTTGTTTATCTAAATGGTATTTTACTCTAATGTATAAAAAGTTAAAAGTGGTTTATTAAAGTGCTGTTTTCCTCGTTTTTACAGATTTTTTACACTAAACCTACTATGTACGAATTCAAAATAAAAAAATCTGTAAAAATGTACAGGGTGTACCATTTAAATTAAAAAAGTTGAGGGTATTTCCGGTTAAACCGGAAGTATATTATTAACAAAAAAAGGTACATCAGATGCATTTTGTCCCATTCTAAAATTTCATAAATATCCTCCGTTCCGTTTTAAAGATTTTTGCTTGGTTCCATAATTTATCCCAACCATGTATATTGTATATAATTAACCAAAAAGACGTGATCACCCTTAAGGCGTCTTAGTACTTGCACTGTTAAAAAAAGTCGTAGTTAATCGCCAAACACCAAGATATTAACGCGTACACACTTCACTCTAAAGTATAGTAAAAAGTGAAAATGTGTGCAAATGAAACTAAAATTCACTCAGAAAACACTATTAATTTTATTATTAATGTGTAAATGTTTGTACTTTCGTCATTGTCAATAAAATAGAGTATTTGTCGAAAATGGCCTCAAAAGAATAAACGAGTAACGTTGAAATACTGGTTGCATTACGTTTCATTTGATAAACAATAAAAAGTTACGCCGTGCATAAAATCTTTAGAATGTAAAGTTTTTTATTTTTAAGAAAATACAGGAGTCAAAAGAAGTCATAAATATTTGGTACAGCATTACAAAAGAATCCTAACATAAACATTTTTAACAAAAAACAACTAACCAATTGAAACTCTTTGCTACAAAAGGTATTTGATTACACATTTAGTACTTTCGACTCTCAGGAGTCTTCCTCAAGTCTAGAAATCATACATTATAGCAAAATGACATGAGACATGAGAAACAAGATAGATATTTCTACCTAAAGTACATTTGTAATTCACAAAAGATTAAAATTCAAATGTCGTATTATATAAATAACTTATACAGGATACTGTTAATAAGTATAAACGACTAAATGAATCAATAAACAAATTTAACATCAAAGCTGAAATTAATTAAAATTATTTAATGAAAAACTGATAAATTATGCGGTGTGTTTAAGCCAAACGTGAGTAGATAAGGCTGGGAAACCCCAGACTGATAATCTACACTATATTGAATAGTAAGTGGAAAAACGCTTGCATTATTATTATTATTATTATTATTTCAAAATATAGGAGATGATAAAAGAGGAAGAAGAAACGAGAGCTGAGTCTTTAAGGACAGCAAAGCGGTCACCAAACTCACCAAAACATTCAGTATAAAAGGAGGAGGCAAGTTCCAAAAGGCAGTTAATAAATGACAAAACAGATGAAAAGGGGAACTTCAGGTCAAGCTCCCCAAAAAAGAACAAACGATAAAGGAAAACCACTAACAGTGGGAAAATTAAGGGAAACATTTCATTTTAATTACAAAAACCCGAACCAAATTGGCAGGAACACAGGAAATTGAAGAAATTTAAATTCGAAAACCGGTGTCTATTAAATTTGTAATAAAAAAAATCTTTTGTGGTAAAGATTTAGAGTTTCATTTGAGTCCGAAGGATAGCATTCAATTATAATTATGGGTTGAAAAAATTGGGAAGTACTTCCAGTCCTGAAGAGGTAAATTCTTAATATCATACTTAGGACTGGCTCAGAAAAGTCCTGCCAGAAAGAAGCGGAAATGGTATATGTTCGCTGTTAAATTTAAAAATAAGTATTTAAATACCAGAAATATTAGTCAATACGAAGTATTTATAATTTAGTGTTTTTTGTTCAATTAAAATTTAGTAACCTAATAATATTCGCAAAATATACAATAAAATCCAACATTGTATTTTGCCATAAGGGTTTGAAGGCAGAAATGTTCTATGAAATAGAAATGAAAATGTTTCTTGAAGAATAATAACTTGCCTCAATGTTTAAAATAAAAAATAAATCTTTCCAATATCTCTATTGATAACAAGGATGATAAGGGAAGAAGTACTATGTGAAATTGAAAAATATCCTGTATAAGGGATTTGTCCGTCTATTTGTATTTACTAAATACTGAGGGGGACCGGAAAGTAAGATGGAGCAAATAATATTTATGGTAAAAGTACTTATTTTATTAGGAATAATTAAAAATCTCTTTCGTTAGCAATGTTGTATGAAATGGCAAGAATACCAGAAGAGGTACACATACAACGATGCATGCTTTTTGAGTTTCGGGAGGATACCAACGCAACAGTTGCTAGCAAAAAAGATTTATGATCTTTATTTAAGTGCATTAGACATTCATTAATGCTTAAGGTGGTTTCCTAAGATCAGATCCGGTAATTTTGATCTTTCCGACACATACTCATGAGGAAGGATTGTTAAAGGCGGAACTAGAGACAAATCTACGCCAGACCCTCAAGGAATTATCAAATAATCTTGGTCAATAATTCAAGTACATTGAACCAGGTTGAGAAAGTAAGTAGAGCAAATATTTGGGTTCCGCAAATTTTGTCTGAAGAAAACTAAGCCAGTTGATTCTCTACGCAATTTATTACTTCAACGGCTCAATACAAGCATTTTTTGAACGCTTGTCCACTGGAGATAACACTGACTTTCTTCGAATGCCAAAACCATTGTTAAGCCGAGTTTACATCCCAAAAAGACATTTTGTGAATGTAGAGTATTCGGAGAATAATTCATTTTGAAGTGGTGGAACCTGGAGAAACTGAATGCAGAGCTTTCATAACCGAGTAAACAAATCTATAATAGGAAATTATCCATAGTTTGTTAATAGAAAAGGTGTTTCTCTTAAATATGATAATTCAAGACCTCACTGCGCAAGACAAACACTGGCTAAATTTAATGAATTGGTGGGAGATACTGCCTGCCCCAAAACACCGACATTGTATCATCATATTTCCGTTTATTCCGATCGCTACAATATTTTCTAAGTGACAAAAAAATTACAAATCTATATAATATCAAAAATGCTAAAAATTAATTACAATCGATCCGGTATTGAAAACTTGCACACAAGTTGGCAAAAGTTTATAACGAAGGTGACTACAGAATTGATTAATAATAAAAACGTGTTGAACATTTATTTGCTTGAGTTTAATGTAAAAGAAGAGATTACTTTTCGGTTCCCCTAATACATAGAAATTTGCGAGACACTGCCTGAAACAATTTGTTGTAACACATCGGTGAAAATTAGCCGCCTTAAAACTTATCTATAGGTACATCACGGATTATTAACCTTGGTGGTAATCAGATCCATAAAAGTCACAATCCCCAGATCACATGCTTTTAATAATTTGTTCAAACTACATTCGAACATCCGCTGATTTTGTGGAAAAGTTATTCAGTCGTTTTTGTTGACTCCAGAATATTTTTACCTATTATTATTTTTCGTTAGTAGATTATCCGTGGATATTTTTGTATGTTGAAAACGTGCCAGTCAATTCACAGTTTAGTTGTTGTGGTATGTTTGACACGAAAAGTTGTGCCATTAGTTGTTTTCAATTCAAATAAATTTGCTTGATTCCTACTCAAAATACCAGCGGAATGTGTTCCCGTGGAGTGTATTTACCCACGAATCCGGACGAATTACACGTTGTCAATGCTCCCAGTTTCCTCAGAGTCAATTCATTTGTGGACGACGACAAAGAACCTCAAGGTAAATCAT
This sequence comes from Hermaeophaga mercurialis, assembly GCA_951812935.1. Lineage (NCBI taxonomy): Eukaryota > Metazoa > Arthropoda > Insecta > Coleoptera > Chrysomelidae > Hermaeophaga > Hermaeophaga mercurialis. The sequence continues at coordinate 28,535,146 of OX638361.1, read as the reverse complement.
AATGTGTTGATATTAAATAAGACCAAACCTTTAAAAATATAGCGCAATGACATTTTTACAAAATATTTAGTCAATTTCCTGTCCATAATTGAATATGTATTATAAAAGTGTTTTTAAAATGTAAATTACCCGAATTTTCGTCACTACAAAAAATAAAAAAAAATTACGCTTTTACTAGTAGTATTCGCATAGAATATTATTATCTGCAGTTGCATTTATAAAATAGTATATTAAAACAAATTATTTCTGAAACTATTTACATCAAAAGACAGTACCTAAATAGAGCCATGTAAACAAATCTAGAAAACTAGTGTCTTGATTCCGCCCTCAAGTGAATCATCACGATTTATTTTATTATTAAAATACGGTATAGTATTGTTGACCTTTACTATAATAAATCAACTACCACACTAAATATCATTGTATAGGTCTCAACATCTTCAAACCGCAAAAAACGGCTTAAAAAATAGCTGCGTACTGATTTGTTAATTTGAATTAAAAAGACATTTTCAGCCAAATGAAAATAATATTTTATTTTATTAGCAACGAAAGTTTATACAGTCGTCAACAAAGTATATGAAAAAGATTTTTACAAGTTATTATAATTAAAATTTAGTATGTTATGTTTTAGCTTACACATTACATGATCAAAAATTAAGTTTAAAATTGAAAAACAGCACAATATGGGAACACAGAAATGTTTTAAAATAATCGATGTTTGAGAACTTAATTCTACTTTACTCTAAATTTAGTTCTGTGTCACTATCAATGTCTTTATCTAAATTTATTATTAATTTTCCATCTTAATTACATATTATATACTGTTTTTCCAATTGTCTGCAGAAATGTTATTATATTTTTTATTAATTCTACTGCAGATGTATTTAATGTGGGGAATGTATTATTTCTTCTTATATTTAATTTTACTCGGTGCCATATTAGTTCAGTTGGATTAAACACACAATAGAAAGGGAGAAGGCGCAACAGTGTATGTCCATTTTCTGTTTTAAGTTTATGATACACGGATTCCCTATCAGTTTTAAATGCCATTTTTATTTCCAAAAGACAAAATAACTGGGTTTTTTGCCCTACTAGGTACGACTTTAGTAAGTAGATACTTATATTAAGTGGAATAAAATTTTATATTTTATAAATAGCACCTTAATCTTAGTATAAATAGTATATTTTAGTTAAGAAAAAATAAAAAAATATTTATTCCCCATAATTTTTGTTATATCTGACCCAATGTATCTACAATTTAATTTTAAATTACTGCTCTTTATACTACATTACGTTACATTTTGGCACAAATCGTCGTAATATTTTGCATATTTGTATAATATTTTGCATATTTTTACTAAGGTTTAATATTAAATCAATCGAGGTAGCTTTCAGATCAAAAGTACAGTATTCGAATTCGATAGAGCATCAAATAGGCCAAAACAAAATCAAAGAATTTTATGGTTGAATTGTGAAACAAATTCATAATTTTTTTGTTATACAAACAAGTTTATTTTTTTAACTAAATTTTGTTTGTTTGCTGGAATAATTATTTTTGTTATTAGTTATTATAAATTTTTATGAATACTAAACTTTTTTACTATTATATCATATCTAGATTAGAATTAATGCGTATAAAAGTTTGTAACCACTAGGGATTTATTTCTTCGTTTATTTTTCTAAAAGATTCCACTTAAATTGTTGAGTATTAGAATGTTTTGTTAGTTTGTTTTTTTCTAGTATTTTAATCTTTTCTGTAGAGCAGCAACCTTTCAAATAGGTTTTACAGTACGCCTATTTTTGTCTTAAAGAAATAAGTACTGTTTGCTGTCGGTGTAATTATTAAATGGTGTTAATTAAATTAAATGGTGTTAAGATATTTTTACCACAAGTTCTATTCATTTGATAAGAAATATCTAGTTCAATTAAAGGAATGATACAAGTGGCCGGAAGGAGAATGGTTTTATCGCGTACCTATACAAAGTTGTCGAAATAAATTATTTACATTGGTATCTGTAGTCTCTTATCTCTCCATAATAAATTAATTTGCAATTCTTTAAAAGTTTTATTGTGTTAAAAACTCTTGAGAATTAAGATAAATCTTTTTACGAAGTGTTCTATTACATCATGCAAGGTACGTTTAAAGGGTATTTTGGAACATATTTTAATCTTACTGGTATAATCATTGTCTTTGTCACCCTTTTACTATACACAAAAATTAAACTGCGTTTTAAAATATAAGATCATAAAAAATCGTGTTGGAGTTATCTGTATAAATCTATTTTATTTGCCAGTAATTAAAATCATAATCAATAAAAATAATAATAAATTAGAATCAAAAGTGATTTAATTATACATTTTCATAATGTAAACTAATCCGTGTTTTCAAATAAAATATTTGATAGTTCATTAAGTCATTATGCATCAAGGTCGATAAATATCAGATCAGGATAACGTTTTTTTATTATATTTTAAACAGACATTTTATTCTTTAAATAATGTTTTATTGTTAATAACTTTTGGTTAATATAATCAACCATCTAAAAAATAAATATTTAAGATGTACCACTTATTGTAAAGAAACATATCTAGTAGCAAAGTCAAATATGGCTTCTTCATAAAAAGACATTAACAAAAGGATTTAAAAAAACCTCGTATATTCGGTAAATTATTGAAGCACGATTAGAAGATAAAGTGGCATCCAAATTTATCTGCTTGGTATATTTGTTTGTACTGATAAAGACTTTCGTGAAAACTCCTGATGATTCATTTTTCCTTTCGTTCTTAGTTTGGCTGACTACATTATCGGATGCATAAACAGAACGTTTATTACTTTACGCATTTCGTAATTTTAATGTTTTAATCTTACTGTAATGATTGTTTAATTTTTACTGTATGAATTCTATGGTTATCGAAAAATGGAGTTAGAGTACCTACTTCAATCATTTTATGAAGCACTCGCTTCCAACCAGAAGTAAATGGTAAACCGCGTAGTTTTTATTTAAATTTATTGAAAATGGCCAGAAAAACGTACAAATAATTACGAGATTATTAATGTAATTTTCCAATGATCACTGTGTGAGTAGTTAATTTTTCGTTTGAATAAAACTTTCATTTTGTACTAATTTATACCTTAAATTTAGGATTACAAATTATTGGGTACTCATTAAATTACAATACAAGTTTAATCGGCTTCTTTTATAAAATTAGAAGACACTACTTTATTTCAAGGTGGGTGAAGAGCAACAGCTATTAGATTTCTTAAGTTTTTAGTTTCTGGCCAGCGACGGCGTAGAAATTGTGAGGGTGTTCACGCTTTATTGGTTACTGTGTATGGTGTGATTTTAGCTAATGTTTTGATTAGTCGAAATTGAAACAGACGTTATAATTCTAGATTCTAGAAGAAATATATCGAGTAAAACGAAAAGTCTGCTGGATATAATGTTTACATACTTAAAATGAAGTAATTTAAAACACTATATGTATATGATGGCATTTTTACGGATATTCCTTTTTGATAAATTTAATTCGCTATTAAACCAAAAAACTTCTCCTGAAAATAAAAGAATATTTAATTCTTTTAAAAAGGCCACTTCTTTTTTTAGAAAGCCTCATAAATCACTTACTAAAAACTGAAATAAACAAGTGGGCGACCAATGAAAAATATGATTTTGAAAGGAACCGATTATGCTAGTTCTCTGTTAACAACAATCAGTTATCTGTTCCGCATTTGGCAAGCAACATTAACGACTGTTTGCACCTGAACACATGGTTTGACGTCACGTAGGTCTCCTAATATTTAATTTAATTACCGCTAATCCTGAAAAAAATACAACAACAATCCTACAGTATTTTGTGCTAGATGGACACGCAACCATATTTAATCAAATTGATATCATGTTTTAAATTTAAATTAATTAATTATCGAAAACCATTAAGTACTGTCCTGTTTCTTATTTTGTACGAAGATAGCAAGTTTGGATCGAGCTACTCAGAAGTGAAGACATAACAGTGTTCGGTTAGCGTATCACGTTTTCGGAATTAGATAGTTAAAAAACCGCAATTATGATAATTAATAAAACTGAATCGATTAGTTGTAATTTGTTTTTTAACAAATCTGATCCGGTTACGTCTAATGGGAGCGACTGTGATAGTGCCGTAAGTTCACAAGGTAATGGATCAAATATACAATTTATTCCAAATTAGTTATGGCATTTCAGAAATAGCAAGAAATGCTAAAAAATAAAGCCTCACAACTTTACAGCAACAATAGACCCCCGTTTTAGTAAATTGACTTGTTTAAAAAATAGGTGAATCTGATTGATTAGGAGAAATTCGTAAAAAGATTTTTTTGAAACCTCTTTGCGTTCTAATGGATTTGGTCACGATGTAGATGTTCGCTACAAAAAGGCATATTGCGCGAAATTTTAGTGGAAGTGGAAAAATTTTTTAAAAGATATCAAGCTACAATGAAGAGTCAGATTATTAAGAATTAAAAAAAAACAGTCCCTTGTTTATTCTTTAAAATTTAGATTCTGGTAAATCGTAACACCTAGATAACGTTTTTTTCTAATTTGAAAGTAATTGATGTCTTTATTTTTCCTTCTCAATCAGCAGCAGTGCCTCAGTCATTTTAGATACTAGCAGTAGATTCTTTTATCCGTTAACGTTATTTGTAGTATTCATTAGTTCTGTTTCAGTTCGTCTTAAGACCACTGTACTCAGGTTATCAGCATATGCTAACAGCTCCATATTTTCCTTATAGTTTTGATTTTAGTATTCCACAATATAGGATGTTCGATAGTAGCGGTTCCAGTCTTATTTTGTATTCCTCAGCACCTTTGTCTATGACATATCGGTTTGTTAAATGACTTGTTGTTATTGTGCGAATATACTTTGATATTTTGCATCTTCTCAGGTTTTTCATAACATGCTTCTAAGAAGCTGTATTGAATTTATTCTTGTCTATGTTTATAGTTCCTTTGCAATTCCGATTCTATTTTTTGATCTTACCTAATAGAGTCAACTGTAGGTCGTTTCTTTTTAAATCTAAACTGCTCCTCAGACAGATTTTCTTTACTTTCCAGCTCCATTCTTAATCTTTCTGTAATTACGTGTTTCAAGAGTTTTTGCATTGTATTCAATAGACATAATGGATATAATCAGATATAGTCGGTCCATTAGTGCTGGCTGCGCTGATTTTGTAAGTAAGCACTTACCACTAAAAGTCGCAAGCCACGGTGTGCGCCGCAATTTTGATCTTTGTTATTTTCTGTTGTCTATATATTGGCGCTTCATTTACTCAGTATTGGAAAATACTCGTTGATGTCTGAGGTCCAGTGCACCTGATCTATCCAGTGTTTTATTTGAATACAGACAGGTGGCTCCATATTATAATTATTTCTGTTTTCTATTATTATATATTTTGGAAGTAGTTTTTCAAACAATTTAGATGTTAAAGGTTAGGGAATTATTACATCACATTTTAAAGATACCTTTTAATTTACTCTTACATAATAACAACACCTTTTGTTTACACCGATAATGATTAATATTTTAGTTTACTATTCAATAACATATAGCAAATCTTGCACTTTTTTCTTATCGTTGGTTATAAAAGACTATCAGCTGCATATTTTTCTTACTTAAAGATTACAAATGAATAAAATACATAACATTTATTGATGATTATTCAAATATCTTTTGTTTGAAAGTATACTTATTGGAGTATTCACTGCTTTTATTAGATCTACGACAAATGGCAACAAATAAGACCATAAAATCACTATAAAATTAAAATACTCTTTTTGTCATATTTTATTTATCAATTGAGGGGATTTAAATTCTTAATTTTCTTTTGGATACAAAAAAATGTTTATGATTATTATTGTTGATGAAACGAAGAATATTTTTATTATAACGAAATGGAAGAACCAAGAAACTAGTAATAAAATAATGCGAGTTAGATATCTACATAAAAGTGAGCTGAAGTAGAATAATTTTCCAAATATTTTTTTACACTTAATTCAAACAAACGCATTATTAACAAGTTTTTATTTATTAATGAATTATGTAGTTACCCTCTTTATCAACAACCTTTTGCCATCTTGCCTACAAACTTTCTATCGATCGACAGAAATAAATTTGTTTTTGAAAAAAATTATCGGAAATGGCAAATTTTGACATCATCCAGATTTGTAAATTTTTTGTGATACAGCGATTGGAATAAATTGAAATTCGATGGTGCAGTGTCGGGCAAGTATGATGTGTGAGGTAGTACCTCCCACTCCAATTCATTAATATTAGTGAGTGTTTTCTTGAGCAGTGTGGTCTTGCATTATCGTGTTATATAATAACGCTTTTTCTATTGACAATCGCTGGGCAATTTTTAATTAAAGATTGATTCACAATTATCCGTAGAAAAGATCTGTATAGGTTCAGAATGAATTATTCCTCAAATATTCCTCTAAACACACAAAAGTACCATTTTAGAATGTAAACCTGGCTTAGCAGCGATTTTTGGCAATTCTTCAGAGAAAGTCAGTGCCTTTTGCGTTCTGGATTATCATAGAGAATCCATTTTTCATCTCAAGTGATCAGGCGACGCTTCTATATTGTGGTGGATCGATTGTGTTTGTTTTCTTTGGAAAGAATATACGGAATCCAAATACCTGCTCTGCTTGCTTTTCCAATATGCTTCAAATGTTCTTGGAGGGTCGATCACGGTTAAGATCATTTGATAATTCCGCGATGGTCTGAAGTGGAATTGCTTTCACTTCCTCCCTTAACACCTCGTTGTCTAAATTTGTTGGTCTTCCTGATAAGTAAGTGTCGGAAACATCAAAATTACCGGATATGAACTTGAAAAACCACCTCTGGCATTTTTTAGTAGCCACAGTTTCATTACTACACTTTCGAAACTCAAAAAGCATGCAGTGCTCTTATGTGCTGTTTTTCTGATATTTGGCTTATACCATAAAATGTTTGCATGACCTTGAAGTAAGCATTCAGAGGATAAATGACACGCGGTCTTTCCCTTTGAATCTTCAAATAGTTTAAATAGTGGGGTCAGCTTCTTCTTCAATCATTATCCAAAAATTAATGTCTTATTAGCATAGTGTTCGAATTGACCTTTCAAAGGCGAATAACACTGAACATTTTAGTATTTTTATCAAAAGAAACTATCTGTTCTTTTAATATCTCATTTATATATCTTGATCACCATGTATGTGTAGTCGGTATTATTAATTTTGTATGACTGGGTAGTTTAATTAAATGTATCTAGGTCGTCATATGCTATGCCAATTCCTGAATTATTTTTAGGTTCGGAAAAATTCAAAGCAATGTGTTCCGAAATATAAAATTAGATTTTGTTGTAAATGCGTTGGAAGAGGTCAATGTTATTTTAATTATTTTTGAGTTAAAATTTTTTATTTTTGGAAATGTATATCTACTTGGGTCATTTTATAATTTTTTAATAAAATAAAATGTTAATTCATAAATATAGAAATCGACACATACTCATATTTTGACATTTTTTAATATGAGGAAATTATTCTTGACTTAATACAGCAAAAGAAAAATTAATATTCAGAGACTTCAATCTTCATTAGAAGGCATTTAAGACCTTTAAGCTGCAATCTTTGTGATAAAAAATTCCCAAACAACCTGGAAATTATTATAAAAATAACTTAAATCTTAATTAAATAATAAACCAAATAAAATATATTATTGTGTGAATTATTTTTGTCTGTAAGAATGTATCTATAGTTCTTTATAAATAAAATTTCATAACCTGCAAGTCAGTTATTTAAAAATTTTGAACAATGCTCTTTTTGGGGAATTCTTAAATAATAATAATATTAATAATAATATTAATAATAATAATAATAATAATAATGTTTAATTGATCATAATAAAATTTAAAAACAACCAGAAGACCATCGATAATTTAAAGTATGAAAGAAAATCGGCTAAAACAGTTAGATATAAGTGAACAATTTGCTATTTTATTTTACAAAAAAATGCACATACGTATAAGTTTCTTTTGGGTATATAAATATATTTCTGGGAAATATTTGTCGCGGAATAAGACGTCTTTGAAGAATTTTTTAGTTGTAAGGCTTTTTGACACTCTTCTTAGTTAATTTTTTCCTTCTTACTTAAATTGGTTCTATTTTCGCTTGCTATAGATGAACACATTTGATAGATGATGAAGTTAATTATTCGGATGTTTTATTTTTTATATGATTCTGAGGGAGGTGGTTTCAGCCACTTAATAGGTTTTTTAATGCTATGTTTCTACAAATATACTGTGTACCCGTATAACCAATGGTTTTTGTGGCTGTCTTGAGGTTTATACATTTATTTAAATTCTTATAATAAATTTAAAACTTGAATAATGATTGTAGATTTGATAAAGAGAACAAAACACAAAATGAGGATTTATATTTTTGGAAACTCACCAAAGATATTTGCTTCAAAACTCTTTTTCATTTCGTTAAATCGTAGACGCGGAATCAAATGTGTCTCATAAAAATATTCCATTTTTGATTCATTCAGGTAATGAGAGTCCAACATTCCAAGGGAATTCTACTTATCAGGGCGGACAATCCGAATTGCCCAATGAAATTTCAGCACCATATGAAGTTCCACAATTTCCCATTGAACAGATCGAGAAGAAATTATTTATTCAGAGGCAGTTGAATTACAAGTATGTATGCATCATCTAGTATTATTTTGAGATTCATTTTAAATTTTTAGATTCCGAAATAAAAACAAATACCCAGCCGCTATGTTTCTGGGAAAACTTCTATCTATTATTGCAGGTATCGATTCATTATAAATTAGAGGGGATAATAGATATTCTGAGACAGACACTAAAATCTGAATTTTAGTTAAATCAGAATTGATTCGGTTAATGATTTTAAATTGCTATAATGTCTTATCTAAAATTGACAATTTTGATGATAAAATTTAATTATTCAGAACTTTTTGTTCTTCCATCTGTTGTAATTAAAGTAAATAAATAGTGAAATATTTCACATGGGAGTTCGTTATTATCTTTGGACAAAATTTGGGATTTTATCTTTATGATGTAATTAAAAATATATATAATATAAGTAATTAGGTCATGTATTTTAAAAATTCAGGAAGACTATTCTTGAAGAGGTAGAAAGTAGTTTTTTACTTTGGTGGTTAGAAAAGAATAACGAAGCCATTTACTGAAAAGGTATAAAGACTTTCTTATTATTCTTATAGTAGGATGTAAATAGTTGCAGTTAATTTAGTGACGCATAACATTGAGCTTGTTTTAGGTGTGTTGATAATAAAAAGTCTAATTTAACAACATAATTGTATTGTTATTGCGTCTGGAATAGAATGTTATACTGCTTAAATATAATTTATCTGTTGACAAAAATATGTAAGAAAATGTGCAACAAAATCACATAACAAAGAAAAAGCTTGGTTCTAAGTTTAAAATTAATATAATTTTAAAATGAATCGTAAATCAGAAAAGTCAAAAAATTTAAAAATTGCCTGCTACAAGTAGACGTAGAATTTATAGAATTTAACATTTTCTATGAATATTAAACGTGCATCGATATCTATAAATCTATTATAATAAATATATAATTATAGGGAATTGAAGACAGCCCTCTGGAGATGTTTTTACTCAATTAAATTGAAGATCTTGATAAGACAATAATACACCATAATAATTGAATAATTTAAACTTTGTTATTTGTTCCGCCAGTGACGCAGACTATAGCAGAAAAAATAAATTTTACTTCCTCTAAATCTAATTCAAAGTTAGTTTGAGTCACAAAAGAGATATTTATGTCCAGCCAAAAAACTTATTTTTAAACTATTACTAATCCACATTTTAATATTAGGCATTTTAGTTTTACATGAAACTTTGCTGGCATATTAAATTTTAGAAGATCTCGGATGCGTTAGGTTAGTTTAGAACTTTTATAAAAATATTTTAAAAGTATTAGACAAGAATATTGAAAGTAAAGCAAACAATAGGTAGAGATGGTAAAAACATATAAAAACTTCCTATAGAATTTTTGTTCTTCTGTATTGCAAGCCTATAAAGGATTTTGATCTTCCAGAAGGGAAGGGAAGCCCTGGTGTTTTATAAAGATAAAAATTCACATTTTTGGTTATCTGTATAGTCGTTAACTTCTCTTGTTTTTTTATTTTTTTAACCACTTACTTCCACTTTTTCCACGTGTTCCTTGTCCGCTATCTCTTATAACTTGTAACTTGCATATTATTTAGATCTTTGCATTAATCTATATGTTTCCTCCTTCCTGACATTCAGAATTATGTTTACCACTTCAATTTCTCTAACATATTAAGAATGATCGAAATTTTAAGCAATTAACGGTCGTAATGATATTAAAACCGCATGTGGCACACTTTACATCGTATAGCAACCTCATTCTAATTTAACTCTTTAAACCACGATTACCCCAATCATTGCCCGAAAACAATCAACATAACAGACGATATACTTTTTGAGTGTATGGTTTTTCAAATTTGAAATTTTATTTCCTATTTATTTATTTTATGGAAAAAAAACCCTTTGGAAGAATGTGGAAATTCAGATAAGTATAATTGTGAATATTTTCCACAAAGTAAGAGGTGAAACAATTAATTTAATTTTATTAAAGTCTAATTTATACGTCACTGGCAAGTATTCCATGTCTAGCTTTTGAAATGAAATTATATGTTTAGCAAAATTGAAACTAATAAACTAATAGATTCGGTGTAATGATTCATCATTGTAAGATTTCATTTACATTGAAAATTGTCAATTTTGGAACTGGAGAATCCTTCATTATGTTTCAGTATAATTCAAATGTCATCATTTACAGGTTTTTATTTAAACATTTTTGTAATGATATTAAAGTCGAAAACAAAACAATCCTTTATACATTCAAATCTGCAAAATAAACAGACAATTATTATTAGTGGGAATTTGACCTTAAAGCCTGATTAAATTAAATATTTGAACATAAACCTTATGTTAACACAAACCGTATAAATATATAGTTCACTTCTCTTGGTTTTTATTCATTAATATAAAACTTCTTTAAATTTGTAATTTTCTTTTTTAGGCAATTAGAAGATAAACGTAGTCACTATGAACCATCAGTTAAAGGTCCAGAGGAAGTCGATGAACTCGATGATAACGATTTGTATGTACCTCATTTCCAGAGGGTGTCAATATCCGGTGAAGACACAAGTGGGGTAAGTAAACAATTATTTTAATTTATCTTGTCTTATAAGTATTCTAAATAAACACACTTTATAGAGATTATTCTAAAATATTTGGGATAACTCTAGGAAACTGTTTGTTCTGTGATTTTGTAACTGTTTTATGCAGGTTCCTTTGGAGGATTTGGAAAGGGCGTCAAAGCTTATTATCCAGGCGTTGGAAATAAGAAAGCGGTATATGGAAATGTCGTTTCAAAACTTTTCTTCGACGGCTGCTAGGTTTTTGGATCCGAATAAGGCTCAAGAGCATCATGATGAGAAGCAGTCAATTGAAGGTTAGTGAAATTAGTTCAGTAGTAGTATTTATATTTTTATGTAGGTACACACTTTATTTTGTTTTTAGATTGCATTAATAAAGTATACAATAATGTTTAATGAGCCGAAATAGAATTTTTCACTATTTTAATATGTACATTTTTCGAAAACAATACTATCACACGCTTCCAGTTCTTTTTATAGAAACAATAAGTGACAGTTAAAAAATTCCTATAAAATAATAACTCAAAATGTTTATGATTGTATTGTTTTCGATCATTTATAAATGCATATTTACCTTTTAATACATGTCACATTTTTTTATTTATATCTTTTTAGTTGCTATAGGTTTAAGTTAATTTTGATTTGGTGAGTAAAATAAATATTTCAGGGCCCAAAAGAGCAAAATGAAATTAAGAAACCCTTCATTTAATTCTTATAATAAATAATACTTTGGGTTTGTTGATTTAATTAAAACTTTCTTATTTTTATACCTTTATACACGTTCTTGTATGACGTAGATCGAGAATATGCTGAGTTGCTGTTAAGAACCTCAAGGGCTTCTTTTGATGATTCTATTTTGAAGATTTTGACTATAGAGAATGTCGAGACGATATTAAAAGGTGGCCCAGGTAACTCATAAGTGTAAAAATGCCATGGAAAACCTAGTAGAAACACCTCACTAGACAGGTCCTTGTGAATAACATTTGTATTGAGTGATTTATTCTGTGAAATCGTCAATATCTTCATTATTTAGAAAATCGCGAGCTTTTTGTTATAGAATAGTTTTCGTAATTCTGCAACATAATAAAATTCCACAGACTAGCGCTATCACAAAAAATTGTATGGTCCTTATTTGGTTAAATTATAATATGTAAACGAGTATTGCAGCACAAAAAAAAACAAATTGTCATTAGACCTACATTAGAATAAGGTTATTTTTTTTAACGCGAATATTACATTCAAACAAATAAGTAAATAGCGTATATAACGAAAAGAATGTGCACAACTGAACTTTGGTACAATTCGGCCTTAGTCTAATTTTCCCAAGGCAACGAATTTGTACAGAATGAGGCCTGTGAAAAATAATACAGACAAGTTTGTTTTTTAATAATTTATTCCAATTTCTCAACTGTGTCTTAAAACCACCGCGCAAAATTATCTATGGAACATCAGTAATTATTCTTGTTTTTTTAATCTGCAAATTGAAGTGAAAATTTTCATTTTATTAGCTTGTCCTAAAATGCTAAAAATAAAGTTATACTCATTTACCGGTTTTGCTTAATAATGAAAAGTAACATGGGAATGGAAATCCCTACATTTTATTTTACAATAAGGGCGTATTTCTGATAAATTAGAACGTTTATTTTTATAATTAATTAATACGTTTGCTATGGCATTAATGGCTGCCTATACATACTTAAAATCAATCTATCGATTGTTTCTCGAGACAGAAAAGTCCACTGTTCACGCAAGGCATTTCCAATACAGGGCGGCCTTAATAATTTGCTATCATTTAATTAAGTTACCTTTGAAGCATGTTACATGCATGCTCTATTTATTTGAGTCGGAAGATTGAGCGGACCATGGCCGAAGGGAAATGTTTTTTACTTCGAACTAATTTTGTATCTGACATGTGACATGAGGACGGGCATTGTCTTTCTTATAAAATAAATTTAGACCAGCAGCATGTAAATATGGCTGCACAACAAGTTCAAGAATTTGTTCAGCATAATGTCATTGGTTCATAGATCCATCCAGACAAAATGCTAAATGATACCATCTTTATATGATCTCAGTACCTCCACAGTAATTGTCGACTTCGTGGAAGTGCCTACTCCTTTCTAATTCTCCATTTTTAGGCTAGATTCTCGTTCTTCTAGTATTAAGTCGAAATCTGACCTGAGATTCGTGAGTAACCAGAGAGTTGGATCATTATGCTCTTCAACCCATTCAAGACGAGCTTCGCCAGTTTTAAGGATTGATTTCTAATTATTTGGCCAGAAATAAATAATAAATTGGTCTTAGGCTAGTGTTGTTGCTCTTCTCCGACCTTCGTGTCTTTCAGACACATCGCCAGCATGCTGGTATCGTCTCCACAATCTACACATTCACTTCACTTCATGATACTGCAAATTGGGCAGTTATCCGAATTTGTAAACGACCTCCTGAATCATCTCTAACTCGCGTAATATTTCGTGTTAAATAATATCGATATCATAAACTGTTGTTGGTCAATATAAATTTTTTTATTGTTTGTACATATAAAAGGTTATCATGAAACTCGATTTATTTGTATATGCCAAAAGATAAGGTGGAAATTGACAGTATAAAAAGCAACACTTTTTGTGGGTTGCCGTTTATCGAATTATATTTTTTTGACTAACAAATGAAGCCTCGCTCCTTATCATGCTACGGTATCGAACATTCTGGATATATTGAGAATTCACTATATTTTTAGAAAAAATATATTTGCATTAATAGTCTTGTTCTCTAGTCAATTTTGAGCAGTGTATTTAACTGCGCCTCGGCGGGTGTAGTCTAATCTTCATGTGTCAATGAACTTGTAGTTCAATTTAGCAAGAGATATTTTTATTCCTTCAATTAATATTGTTTTAAATATTTAGCCGAGCGATAGTCTGTTTACCTCGTTCACTTCTACAAAATTTTAAAAAATCGGACATTATTTATATTTGTGAACGAGATAATATTATTATTATTATTATTATTATTATTATGTTTCAGATGAAGTTTTTGTAGCTTTAGGGTAAAACTGGGAGTATGTCGCATTTTATTTTTACTGACTAGAGTGCCAGGAAATGGTTCATTTATCTATTAAGAATAAATAAAATCTAGTAATTTTTTCGAAATGTATTTACTCTTGTTAATGTAAGGGATTCCTTAATTATTAAACCCATTCTTTTTTATTTTTATTTATTACTTTGTCATAAGTAGATAATTAGTAATCTACCATTTCCACATCCCTCTAAATTTGTTTTCGATTGTACCTACCTTATCAAATGAATAAATATATCATATTATGACAATTTATTTTTGCTTTTTGTTTTATTTTGTGCTTTTTGTTTCTAAAATAATCTCGACTTGGCATAAGACTTTTAACTATTTATTCATAACCATTGATTTAGGTGATACTAGAAAGCAAATTGTATGCTTTTAGTCCTATTTTGATATTTTTGCTTGTTTTTCAGTAACGTGAGATTTTTTGTGTAATTATTAACATAGTTGAAGTTATTTGACTGTTATTTTCTATGTCAAATTAAAAACAAATTAAACACCAAATTCATTATTGGCTTTTTTTAGATTTTTGTCTTTTTTTCACATTTTTCACTAAAAACGACATTTTTATTTAAACGTAAGCGGAAAAAACATGTCTGTGTAAACCAACCTTTTATGATTTTTTTTTAGATCATGGTATTCATCCACCTATCCATAAGCCATGGGAAGCCCCAGATGTCCCAGACACATCTCACGTGTTTAAGAAAATACATGGAGTATACAGTGTGTACAAGAATGGAGCGGATTTGGAAAATGACATACCATGTGATTACAAATATCCCGATGTTATTCAGTTTACTGATGATTTTTATACAATGTGTAACATGATAGCTGACGGACCATTGTAAATAATATTTGAATTGTTGATAATGATTGTATTATTAACGCTTTTTTTTAATAGAAAATCATTTTGTTATCGTCGTTTGAGCTATCTTTCATCGAAGTTCCAACTACACGTCCTTCTCAATGAATTAAGGGAATTGGCGTCCCAGAAGGCAGTCCCGCACAGGGATTTTTACAACATAAGGAAGGTAGACACTCACATCCATGCAGCTTCTTGCATGAATCAAAAACATCTTTTAAGATTTATTAAAAAAACTTTAAAGACTAACCCAGATGAAGTTGTTTCTGTTACTAAGGGCGTATCAATGACCCTGCGGGAAGTGTTTCAGGTAATAGAAGATAAGGTGATTGTAGTTTGCTTATACGAAGGTGCAAAAGGGCCATTAAGTTACTGATACTAATAGTTTACATATATTCGGATTTAAAAAGGACATAATTTAGTAAAACAAAAAATTCCCCTTGGTTCTTTTACACCTCCGTATTTGTGAAATTATTAATTTCTATGTGTAATTTTTTTTAGTCTATAAACCTCACGACCTACGATTTAACTGTGGACATGCTGGATGTTCATGCTGATCGTAACACGTTCCACAGGTTCGATAAATTCAACGCAAAGTATAATCCTATTGGAGAAAGCAGACTTAGGGAGGTATTCTTGAAAACCGATAATTACTTAAATGGGAAATATTTTGCTAATATTATTAAGGAGGTCGCTAGCGATTTGGAGGAATCTAAGTACCAAAACGCTGAACTCAGATTAAGTATCTACGGCAAGAGCCGGGATGAGTGGGACAAATTAGCCCAGTGGGCCATTAATGAAAATGTATACTCTGATAATGTTCGTTGGTTAATTCAGGTTCCTCGACTTTTGTAAGTAATATTTGTTAAATATATTTTGAAATTTTTTTAGTAAATAATTTCGGCTCTGTTTGAATATTTTTTCAAATTTCAGTGACATCTTCAAGTTAAACAAGGTCCTATATAGCTTCCAGGAAGTAATCGATAATATATTCCTTCCTCTCTTTGAAGTAACTGCGAACCCAAGTTCACACCCTGAGCTCCACAACTTCTTGCAATATGTGATTGGGTTTGACTCTGTAGACGATGAAAGCAAACCAGAAAAGAACCCATTGTTCGATAAAGACACTCCTACTCCGGAGAAGTGGAACGACGAGGAAAATCCCAACTACGCTTATTATTTATATTACATGTATGCTAATTTAACTGTTTTGAATCATTTTAGAAATGAGAAAGGACTCCACACTTTCGTTCTCAGACCGCATTGTGGTGAAGCTGGACCAGTGCAGCATCTCGTGTGTGGTTATATGTTGTCCGAAAATATATCTCATGGATTACTTCTTCGTAAAGTACCAGTACTTCAGTATCTTTATTACTTAGCGCAAATTGGTATTGCAATGAGTCCTTTATCAAATAATAGTCTGTTCTTAAATTACCATCGCAATCCGTTGCCGGAATATTTGGCCAGAGGTTTAATGATTTCGTTATCTTCTGATGACCCTCTTCAGTTTCACTTCACTAAGGAACCTTTGATGGAAGAGTACAGTATAGCTGCCCAAGTATGGAAATTGTCAAGCTGTGATATGTGTGAATTGGCTAGAAATAGCGTTTTGATGTCAGGGTTTTCTCATAAAACGAAGCAATATTGGTTGGGTCCTAATTATACAAAAGAAGGTGTGGCTGGTAACGATATAGCTAGAACCAATGTACCGGATATTAGAGTAGCTTTCCGTTATGAAACTTTAATTGACGAATTTTCTAATATTTTCAGTCCTAAACAAAGCAAACATTTCTAAATCCCCAGTTATATCTGCTTAAAAATTATTTCATAGCCTATTTATCTAAAGGTTTAAAAAAAATCAGCTCAAACCATTATTAATTTAAGTGTACAGGGTATCTTTAATTTAAATCTGTTGATAATAAAAATGTATATTTTACTTTTCGTTAATGGTTACTTACATATAGTCAAAAATGAACCCCAAATATTTCGAAATATAATAATAAAAATAAATATGTAATAGAAATTTTATATAGCTACAGATTCATGATGCTATATATATCTAGTGATTTAGGCATGTACCCTGTTCAACGTTTTATTCAAGGGGTATTGGGAAGGGATTTAATTAATATGTCAATTTAGGTATCTTTTTTAATAAAGGGACTTGGTTATTTTTTAATTAATTTTATTTAAAGTTATCTAATAGCTATTAGAATTGTGATGATATGAAGCCTTAATTATAGTAGGGATTTTCTAATTGTTAATATTTTCGTAGAATTTTTATATCTCCCTTTTTTATTTGGTAGAATATGTATATGATAAGCTCCGATTATACGTTAAATATAATATATATGTTTCGTATTTCCATAATATATAATAACTTAAGATATAACGAATTTATATACTCGAAATTTATTTTTACCATTGTTGTGACTTCATGCAAATGACTAATAAAATTTATTTACAAAGTATATTATTGTATTTCATTTATTTATTCAAGTTATTTATAAAGGAGGAGTAATTACAAATAAATCAGTACTAATATTAACTAAAATTAAGTTTTATATACATAAAAATCTATTTTACAATTATCTAAATACATAGTGTTAGGCAAAACTGTAAATTACTGAAATAAACTAAGTAAAAGTTACACGAATGAGTATTAATCTAGTATATACACTACTTTCCTAAATTATAGAAATGTCTTAATATATTCTGAATCAACAATAGTGAAATAATTTTTTATTCATAGAGTTAAGTATTTTATGTGCCAAATTAAACAATACATTTTCCTAAGATCGGCAATATTTCATTGTAGAGGGTATTCATTAAAAATTGTAAATATTCTAACTGAAAAATCTTTTTAATAATTCAGTCAAAAATACTTAAATGAAATATATGGCTCCTTGCTTAGTGACAGGGTTATTTTATTTGTATAATTAAAAGATATATTTGTTTATTGAAGCCCTATATGTTTTGAAAAAAAGCACATGATTATTCTATCATGGACATTCTTTTTGGTTTCTTGTATTTTTTTTGTACAAACTAATATCCATGATTTTCTTTTGTTTTTTAAATGGATTAATATACATTTTATATTATCACCGGAAAGTTCCTTTAATATATTTTTTTTTTTGTAAAGCTTTTCCTATAACTAAATGTAATAGTTACGAGTTATTTCGAATTTGATGAATGAAAACTAAGCCAAGCAAAATTTGTAAAATTAATGCATTACTTGTTTATAAAATTATAATTTTAAAGGATAAATAACCATAAACACAATGTTTCAAATTGTAATATCATAAAAACTAAAATAATAACAGTTGCTTGAAAAAAGCCCCTTATTACTTTCAGGGAGAGTTGTAATATTCCTAAGAATTTGAATATTAATGTTGTGAAAAACATCTCTAATTCTATTTTTCACATCCTCCATTTTTATGGAATGTGTGGCCTTATCACATACAGTACATAATCATAACAATATTTTTGTTGATTAATGTTTATTTTTGCCAATTATCAAAAAGCTATTTTTCCGCTGAATATCATCGTCGGTCAATTTTTGATTTAAATGAAAGTGATGCAGGTACATTTTATTTTGTTTTCAGAAAATATCTTTACATTCCTATAACTCATTTCTTGTTGCCCTGAAATTTTTCGTACACTTGTTTTATGATTTTCCGTAACTGCTAATAATATATTA
The DNA here is from genome assembly GCA_951812935.1 of Hermaeophaga mercurialis. Lineage (NCBI taxonomy): Eukaryota > Metazoa > Arthropoda > Insecta > Coleoptera > Chrysomelidae > Hermaeophaga > Hermaeophaga mercurialis. Next base: position 28,516,247 of record OX638361.1, on the reverse strand, counting down.
AGTTCGTTTTCGATAAATCAATAGTATTCGTTTTTGCTTTTTTTTTATAATCCAACAATATGATTAAATTGATCCATAACTTTTTCAAAATACCTACTAATTTAAAATACATTGAATAATTGTAATAGTAATAAAACTAGACTATTTTTAAAACGTTTTTTCAATGAAAGATCAACCATCAGTGCTTGATTTTAAATAACAAAATTATTAAAAACGTTTAACCTAATACCTTCTATTTTTAAAGCAACAAAAGTAAGCGGAATTAAAATTTTAAGTACAAATCAACCTGCTATAACTTTTTTTAGGCTATTATTAATACAGAAGATATTACAGCGTTTTCATACTTAATGTACGTAGGTACTGGATATATATTTACACGTTTTAAGAAGAAATCATGTCACATATCCCTATAATTTACTAAATATGTTTCCTAAAATCGGAATGTTATTGTAGATTGGTGAGTTTATGTTATTTTAAAATTCAACGTGTGACATTCTTGAGTGCCAAGTAATACAGAGATTAGTAAAAATCCAAATCATACCTAACTTTTTAGGTAAATACTATTTACATTTTTCGAGATATCACATTTGATTTTATGTACTAATTTTCTAATGTTAATATTATTTTACGTAACACAATAACATGTCTAATGTATTAATTCCTTGTAACCGTAGAAGGAATTACAGATTTTGACACACTATCAGGCCTTTAACAATAGAATGCAAGATATTTGAAGACTTGATTTCTATAGCATCCAATTGTTCAAACTGGAATTAAATAAGGATTCGAATAATATCAGGATTAATCAATTTTAATTCCTACAAATAATAATTACTAATATGTATCTTATGCAGTCGTCATTATTATATCTCAATGTTAAGAGTAAAAATACCGGGTATGAATGGGTACAAAGCTGTTTATTGCTGAAAGGTCTTCTATGTCTTCAAACTATTTGAGTTTATGTTCTTTGTGTATTTTTGATCCTTTCCTGTTGTTTTACTAAAAAATTAAAAATGAGTCCAGAAAAAGCTAATAAAGATGTTCTAAATAATGATGAATGATTTGGTATATATTGTAATTGTCCTTGGCATTCCACAAAGTACACTATCTGATGCAATCCCGAGCTTTACAGAGACTTGTTCTTACTTAAGATGGCTCAGGCAAGGTAGATCAAGAGCCACAAATACATTTGAAGACGATTTCTTATTCTACAAGAACTTCGAAATTAGGTAGTTCTAGCTACAGGTCTAATAAAAAGTTGGCAGATGTTTATGGAACCATAGTTTTATTTGATTTATTTGATTCTATATGTAGAGGGCTTCGTTTACAAAATTTGAGGCCACACGTATTCTGTTTTGAATAGAACTAATCCGCAAGAGTGCTTAGAATTTGCTCAAGCCATGCAGATTGGAACATGGCTGATTGGCAATGTATTTTCCTCATAAAGGAATCCCGTTTCCCAAGATATTCACCGGATGGTCATCTGAGAATTTGGAGAAGACTTTGCTAACAATATGTTCAATGCTGCTTTCTTCTAGGGTATAATTCTTTAGAAGCACGAACGGACACGGTAACCTTGAGGGAAGATAGTCTTATCATTAATAGATATACAGATTCGGCCTGAATAATTTTAACCATACACGAATCCATGCGAGTAATAAAGAACGCACTATGGAAGAGAAAGAACGTGTTAGGAATATATCGAGGTGGGAACATCGTTCCAGTCAATTCGATAGTAATGGTACCGGCAATCGTAGTCATACCTTTAGTTCGATCGAGAGGGAATACATAGCTGCCCGTTGCTTAAAATACCGCCCCTGTCCATTTAAGTATTTTTTGAACCTGTATAGGGGAGTGTTTAGAAGAATATATGGTTCCCTGTGTATCGTTTAATAGCAGATAATTTCCTTCTAATGCAGCAAATAATTCGTCAGTACCTTAATAATGTTGGTATTCGGGTATTAAGATTGGCATCTAGAAAACCTGGTATAAATCCAATAGATCACATGTGATATGAGTTAGGCAAAATTATGATTAGTTCCAAACAGTGGATGAGTTGTAACAAGCGTTTTCGATAAGTAAAAATAAGTGATTCAAAATGAGGTTGCTCATCTGATCCAGAGCTTATTTAGTGCCCGAAAAAAACGCTCTCAAAATTCGATTATTTCATACACAACATAATGCAGAAGAAATGGACCTCATCTACCTTGCATTCAATATACAGGGTGTTTTAGATATTGATGTTAATTGAAAATGTAAAATAAATTATATAGACTACAATAAGAATTTTTGGTAAATATTTTGCCGATGCATGTATATTAACACCCTGTATATTAGAATATTTACACAATTACTAAAAAATCTATTTACAAAACGTCAACTACAAATGGCTATTACACGTAACTTCGCTAACACTTTCTTCATTTTCTACTGGCTTTGTTTTCTGTTTCTTTGCCTTCGATGGTATTAACAGCAATGTGAAAATATTTCTAAAAGGAGCCTCCACTGTTAAATACAACACTAAAGACGATGAGAAAGCCAATACGATATCTGACAATGCACTACTAATCTGAAAAATAAAGATACAAGGAAATAATTAATAATAGTAAATATTTTCACTGGAAAATACTGGACACATGAATAAAATATGTGTTTTAACCAATTATCTAATACAAGGTGATACACAAAAGTTCCAGAAATTATTAAATGAAAAATTTAACGTCTCTTTTAAAGAAGTCACCCTTTGCGTCAACACATCGTTTCTGCATTGAGTGGAAACACTCCTCGAACTGAGTTGAAGTCAATGATTTAAGTACCTCCTGCGATTCTTCTTGCTTAATGGATTTCATCCTCCAAAATACGGAAAAGTAGCACGGTGCTAGGTCTGGAGAGCAGAGGTGGATGGGCACACCAGGCATGTTGGGCCAAAAACTCTCTTGTCAGGATCGCAGAGTAGGCACGTTCTTGTCATGATGTACAAACAAGTTTTTGTTCGCTGGTAGATATCATGTGATATTGCTATAGCTTCAACCAGGTTGTAGATAATTTGCTTGAACGATAATTTGACGAACAGTAGTTATGGTACCATGATGATATATACCGATATTATCAATATTAAAACTAAAAATCACAATAATTGTGAAGCCATATTTTAACTTTAAATATTCTGAAACTTTAACGTCACTATGAAAAAGTAGGTTATTTACATAAAAATCATTAAAAAATACTAAAATGACAATTACGTCAGTGGGGCAGAATTTGAATAAGGAAAATTCTTTCCCTGAACTTGTAGCTCATAAAATTTCTCCACTACTATTAGTGAATTTATTAAGTCCAAAATCACTTTTTATTGATAGAATGTAAAAATTCTTACTCTTCTTACGTGTTTTTCATATATTTTCATTCTATAACAATGTTCAGAATGACTATTCCATAATTGTTCTAAACAATACCTACTTAATTTACCTGTCATATGGAAATTCTATTCTGTTTTATTAAACCTAAAACATGTAAAAGCGTCTGTTTTGTCAAACGAAATCTTCTAAAAAACGAAATATCCAAATTGTTGAAATGATCTGCTGTGACTAATATTTCTCGAGGAATTCCAATATCTAGTATCTCAATGATTTCCAAATCAACAATGTCAAAATTAAAATAAATTTCCATATTTTCAATACTATAGTATGTTGTTAATTATGATCGAAAATTAGGGTTAATTGAAACTTATATACATAAAGAGTCCTCCTATCACTTCAATTTAAGTATCTTGAGGTTTTATAAGTTCTACTTAATAAATGAAACCAATTTGCAACCAATTTCTAAGTTTTGAAATGGAAATGCAATATTCCAATAAACATGTCTGTAATTGAATTATTCTTAAGCATGTATTTTTTTTTATAAATTATTAAATTATTTTAGGTATAAGTAAGTTTTGATTGATGTTTTGTGTAAATTGGGGCTTTATGTTGCAAAAAAGGAACCAGACTGATTACTCAAAGTATTGTTCATCGCTAACCGCTAGTTTTTCTCATCTTTCTCAAATGATAGGAATTCCGCGTTGGTCTTTAGAGGCAATCTAGTAATCAATCCATTTTTTGTATTGCTCGTAAGAACAGAAGTGCTGTTCGAAACAAGCGGTAGTCGGAAGAAACAATATCTGGGGAATATGGCGGGTGGGATAAGATATCCCATTTGGACATTTCAAGTATCTTTTGACTGACACTGCAACATGCGGTCGAGCATTGTCTTGCTGCAAAATCTCTTTGTCGTGTTTCTTTAATACGTATGGCATCCAATTTCCTTGCTTTTAGACCATTTCCATGAATTTGATGCTTTAGAAATTGTTGAATTACTTCCTAAGATTTTACAAGTTTTCCTTGCGTTTGAGACGAGTTTTCCTTCAATATTGCCTCCAATTCTGTATTTCAAACATTTCTGGCCTTCCTTAATGTTCCTTATCTTACGTGTGAAAAGCACCACTTTTGAACCGTCTAAACCAGTACATATTGATGGCGCTTGGACACCGCACACAGCAATCAATGACCTTCAATTGCTTTTTTTCAATAGGCGAAAGTAGAAAAATAAAACTTCACACAAATTGCGTTTATAAAAGTAGACATATTTGAAGTTCAAAGCAATTATATTACTTATACTTTGACAAAATGAGACGTATTGAAAACTAAAGCCTAATGATAGCGATCTAACAAGAAAGTGGTTATGGTCCGACGCGATTTATTACTAGTAACACCCTCTCTTATAAATCGTTTAAAACTTACTACGTACCCCTTATATTAATTGAATTAATATTAATTAAATAATTATGTAAAAAATTAAATTTTGTAGAATATTCAGTTATTTTTCCTCATGTTCCACCTTGTTTTAAGTTTTTCAAGTCACATCATGGATTAGTATTAACGAGAACAAAATCGTCTGAGACGTCTTTTCGAAGAGATGGAACAGGATGATACAGGGAGTTTATGAATCATTAGATTCGAAAGTTGGCTTTTGTCAGATGAGTGACCATATTTCTAAATGGGAAAAACCTCAGCAGAATCTTCCGTGCTCAGAATATTGTAAGACAATTTTGGAATGTTGGAATTTGTTCATAAACAAAAATATTATACAAATACTGGAGTGAAGATTCTTCTTTCTTTTTTAGATTACTTTGTGGATTAAATATCTCTTTGAAAAATGAATAATATTTTTGGTTAGAATATTTATAACTAAAATCATGTCTGTATGTGAAATAACTAGTCAATTTCTTATAATCTTATCAGACGATGCTAAAGGGTGAAACAATTGTCATAATGAATTTTAAAAAGTTTAAGTTTTGGAATTTCGTGGAATTTTGAGATAAGTGTATTTTATGTTGTACACTTATGTGGAGACTTTGCGTAGACATAAAAGAGAGGTAGACTGCTAGAAGTTAAGATTTTGGATTTAAAAATAAAATTAAAACATCATCTTTTGTATATAAGAGAAATAAAAAATAAATAAATAAAAGGCAATAGAAGATAAGGCAGAAAAGTCATGCTCAAGATGCTATTAGTTGTATTTTTAAAATGATGGACGAAGGAAGCTGCGATCAACAGCCATATTGTTTACACAGCCCATAATAATGAAAATGAACAACTTGAATGGAGGATTTATTTACAAGACTTGGGATTTTGTTTTGTGAAGGAATGGGTGAAAAAAAGAGCAGAACCCGCACATATTCCAGGTGCAATACGCGATAAAGGAAAAAGATATATCGAAGCTTTTTATGAATCAAATGGGACAAAAGAATCACCAAATAACAAAGGGAGATGCTAAATTTATCTAAGAAACAATAATAAAAAGATAAAAATGAAAAATTCTGTGCTCAAATATCTATGAAAAATGTTTTTACAATGCAGATAGAAATGGGCAAGAATCCGACGACAGCTGCTAGAATCAATGTCATTTAATTTTAATGTACTTATTTTGTGACATATTAAAATATATTTTTTATAGTGTTTTTATAGTACGTTATTTAATCTTTGCTAGATTTAAAAATAAATACACCATTTTTTAGCGTACAATGGTAAAAAAAAAACTAGTAAAAATCCTAAAGTATTATGGGTATCTGTTAGACACTCATACAGCGACAAGCATTTCAAGAATGGCCAGGTTAAATAAAACCGTATGTAACTTAGTTCATCCAAATAAATAGCTACTTACAATATCAAAATATGTGACGAAATCGGCACCGCCTTTCCTAGCAACTGCCCTCAATTGGAATTGCATGTGCGTGAGGTAAGCGCCGTAAACTAATTTACTGATTGGTACCCATGGTTTCCATGACAAAAAGTTGTAAATGAACTTTGCGTGACCGTAGCTTGCAACGTACAGAACTCCGACAGTTCCTACAGACCACGCGACTCTGTGCATTGAGGCATACAGAGCAGATTCAGCTGCGTTGTATTTGTATTGAGGATCATAGAAGATGATCCCGGTTAGTAACGAGGATATCATAAGGGATAAAGAGCCTAGAAGTATAATGTGGGAGTACGTCTGTAAAAAAAAATCATAGTGTTAATTATTTTATTATTTGACGTATTGTATAATTTTGAAAAAGTATGTATTTATTCTAATCCAAAATAAACAACTTTTGCAAAATTTCTGAAAGAATCACGTCTTCAAGAGTTTTCTTTTCATTTTATTTAATTAATAACTTGTACTAACGAACATCTTCCTGTGAAAAATGAAATGTAATTGACATGGTTTAATGGTTTCATCCTTTAGTAATCCATATCGTTATATAACTGTATGCAATAAATTGTTAAGCTAAAATTACCTTGGAATATTGATCATTCTATCACGTAAGCCAAGTGTCCTTAAAAGTGTAAGCTTTGTAATATTCTATGAGTTAATTAACCGTGTTATAAACAACAACATTAAACTTACCTTATTAAAACATATTTGTGTAGAGAAAAAATCTATTATCCCAAAGCAATTACTGTTTTAATGAAGGACAAGCTATTAATTCACCATATTATAATCTAAACATAAAAACAATTTATCATACTTCCTCATTTCGATTTGAGCAATGCCTAGTTTTGTCAATTATACTACTGTAAACCGTTATACCTACTATTCAATTGGCATGCAGAATCATTAAGTCAGAAATTATGCAATAAAGATAATCGTACCATTTATTTTTACGAAACTGATGTACGTATACGTATATTAACAAATAATCTAAAGCAACAAAAAATAAAATCAGATAAAAGATAAAATATTTTATGTGAGAAATAAAAGTTATTTGTCAAATGAATATGATCAGACAAAATTAATTTCGAGGAAAAAGCTGGAAAATTGTTGAGAACAGAATGAGTCTCACATAGAGATTATGATCAGATCAAAGAGATTTCGAGAGAAGAGATAGAAAATTGATAAAAACAGAGAATCGAAGGAGTCTGTATATTGAGATCATAATTAGTTCAATGAGATTTCGAAGACAGAGTTATAAAACTAATGGAAGCAAAGAATATAATGAGTATGCATAATGACACAGAAGACATTAGGAAATAGCTACAGAATTGATAGAAGCTTCTTCTTCTTTTCGTGCCTTCCCCTAATGGAGGTTGGCGATTTAACTGCTTGTCTCCGGTAGTACTTAATTATGGTATAAGGGTCAATTTTGGACATCTCAATATTTGCGGGAAACCTGAACTTACCTTTTTAAGATACTTTTCGGAGTCCCGCATCCTGTAGTACAAATATCCAGCGATCATGCCAATAAAATAAGGTGAAGCTCTGGTGTGCGATTTTGAGTAAGTCACCATGAAATCTTCTTGTTGTTTCGGCAACCTCAGGAAATCCGGATAAAAATAGATTACTGGGGATCGTTCATATAAATATGTTACGAGGAATGGTATAATTATTGATACAAAAGTTACCATCGAAAGCATTATCAAGCCTGCTTTCTTGTTCTTATAAATTATGATGCATAAAACGACAGCGATCATAAAATAATGGAAATCGCATGGTAAGTACCACGAATGGACCATACACTAAAAAAAATAATTTTTATATAAGAAATTTAATTGTACCTTATTTTTTATGTTTATATACTACATAAAATGATTTCTATTAACTTACTATTTTGTCAACGTTTACGTAATTATTGATATATAATAAATTAGTCCACCAATTATTTCTACAGTCTTCAACTTCTGGATAAATTATGGTTTTCCACATAGGACCATTACCAGAATATTTAAAATAAGTTGCGTAATAAAATATCACTAAAGCATACAAAGGTGTTAACCTAAAAATTAAAACCAACAATCATTTCCATATACTAACATTAATATGATAATTAGGCAATTTAAAATATAAATGACTCTCTAAAATTTAAAATCAGTCGAATAGAATATTTGTACGAAAATAAATCCGAGTATAAATTAATTACCTTACATATCTCAGGAAAATTAGTACACCTGGGTTAATGAACCTCTTATCGTATTGTATCAGAAGACAATAAGACACAAGTAATCCACTAAGAATGAAAAATGAGTCGACGAAGATATCACCGTGGAAGAATATGCTGCCCACTGGTGACCTATATTGCTACAAAATAATCTAATAATCTAAATCTGTGAAATAATTTTAAAATACAGTTTTTAAGAGCATATAAGACTTCTGTTATAGACGGTGTACCAATGAAAACTTGACCCCCAGGAACTTAGCAATAAAGGATATTTCAAAATTTAAAAAAACATGTCCAATTTTATTGGCAAGACGAACTGTCATATAAAATTCTTTCAGAGGTCGAACCCCCTGGAACCGTGCAATAACCCTGTATTCTATTTACATTGCAAGTGTGGTCAAATGAGATACCATTTTTCTTTATACAACTCTATAATGTTTTTTTAATTTATGAAATAATTTTGAACTGCCGACCTCGGTGTTAGTTGAGCGGAGAACCGATATTCGGTCTCCGAGGTCCGGGTTCGAATCCTGGCGTGGACATGAATGTGAGATATACTTCCTCGAGGGACAATAAGAAAAATCATTTTGAAGATATTACATAGAGAAGTCTTTATTTGGGAATATCAATTATAACAAAAAATCAAATTTCTTAAAATTAATGAACTTATTGTTTAACCTATATTAACCGCCATACAATGGTGCAATCTATTTTCAAAGGCTGTTCTTACCTTCGCAAATACCGTGATAGAAATTGCATCTGCTAACACTTTTCTACTACAGGTCTGCTAGATCTACAGGCGGAGTAGTGTATATTTTTTATTTTAGGTGTCCCAAAAAAATAAATCAAAACGCAAGAGATTAGGTGATCTGGTTAGCGACTCCTTAGGATCCCTACTAGTAATCCAAGGCTCTGGAAAACTCTTTGAAAGTCCATAATATGGAAGTGAATGGAGAACATTTTGAACAATACGTTTGCTAATTTTTGGAAATTTTATTTTTTTCAATTATCATAGATATTCCTAAATAAATACGTCAATATAAAATATCTGCAAAATTTTTTCATAAATTAGGGATTCTAAAGAGACAGAAATACTTTTAAAATTATGTGTTACATGACCACACTTGTTATTTAAAAAAAGAGTTGGTCACTTCGGGGTTCCACGAGGTTGGATTACAGGGTATGAATTTAATCTGACAATTCGTCCCCTTGTCAATAAAACTTGACGTTTTTTCTTAAAGTTTAACAAACTTTTTTGTTTCTGAAGGGGGAGCGGATAAATTTTGGTTGGTACACCCTCTATCTGAAGAATCTACTGAATTGAGTAGCGAGTACAAAAGAATTTACCGAGATTATATCAGAACTACTTATTTATAGACCTGCCAAACGTTCGGCAAATGAAAATAATTAAAATAATTATACAAATAAATATGCAATTAAAAAACTCTTTTACATAGATTAGTATACATTAAATTTTACTTCGTTTTAAAAGTAAATGTCTAAAATTAAGCCGCTTCTTATTTTATTTATACTTACATTTTCAACTAAATCAAAATTTAAAACTCCAGATGCCAATTGAGTTCCAAACCTATGGTCCGTAATAATCATACAAATGCATATTACTCTCATGCCATAGAGAATCGTTAGAGCAGGATTTGTATCATCAGAGTATGGTAGTTTTTTTAAATTGCTTTTTAGTGAAAAGGTAAGCAGTAACGATGATAAGGGAGATCCTAAAACATATCAAAAGTTCTAAAGATATGTTTTTAAATTATTGTTTTTTCATCTTTGGATTAAAATTAAGACATAATTTATTTAAAGAATTTATGAGAATATTCTTTTTTATAAGCTTAAGAGGTAAATTTTTTTATGTACTTACTTTCCATTAATTTTTCATTAGAATAATTTCTTAAACAATCGTATAGTGTGGATAAAAAGACCACCACAATTAATATTACACATACTAATCTAAAAAACAAAAAGCAATTAAATTTTAAATTTTAAGTATTAGATTAAGGCTATTAAATAAGGATAATTAAAGGATGTAAAGTCGATAAACATTTTTAAATCAGCAATAATTTCTTGTTACATCAACCAGCCAACTAATATTTTTTAAAACAAAATTACACATTAAGTAAAGGTTAAAGTATACATTTTTTATTTTTTAAAACTAATATTTTTCTTTCTTGAACAAAAATATTAGATTAGAATCATTCTTTGTGTCTGCTCCACTTTCTGGTACGAGTTTTGTTCGCCTTCTTTTGGATAGTGTGGCTTTACGTATGTCCCAGCTAGCATAATCTAAGTTTTTGCCACATTATCTATTTTATTTCATCCATATATTTCTCTGTTTGTTCGTCGTCTCTATATGTGTTCATCCTTTATACTTTCATATATCCTTCTTGGTGCCTTTGCTTATTTCTCTCCCATATTTCTAACTTAATCTCTATATTTTTATTTAGGGTCCGTGTCTCGCATGTATATAGTGCTATTGGTCTAATAACTTTCAATATAATATTGAATTAATACAGAACAATTAACGTCCAAAGTTTTCAAAAAAAAAAAAATTATTAGCCGCGATTTCACATGCAGTGACGACAGCAACATTTTTTTGGCTCTATCAACGGTTCATATAAAACAATAGTGGTAGTGGTTTCTTTTATGTTGGTAGTTTATTCCATAGGAATAAAAAGCATTAAATTTCTTTGACACTAATTCAAGGAATTCATGAAGCCATAAATATCTTTGCAAAAAATGAAAACATTTTCAGCTGTAAATTATTGTTCCAAATCCATATATCTGTTCTACTTTATTGTGTCATTTTATGGTTTAAGGAATCTGTGACTGGAATTGGAATTGGTATTCTTTCGTCATGGAGCACAGGCAGTATTGCAGAGAGTAAATTAGTGTACACAACTATTGCTAGTTTCTTCACGGACATCCTTTTTTTTTATAGGCGGAACCATACAAAAATAAAAATCAGTACTGCGATTGATCTCGTTGGAGTCGAGAGTCTACAGAAGCACTACTGCAGGTTCAGGAATTATTATTCCTTCACCATTTTCACCTATTGCTTGTATCGTCATGGACTTCCTTTTCTATATAGGCGGAACCACACAAAAATAACAATTACTATTGTGATTGGTAGGTTCTTTTCAAAATATGGATACTATGGATACTATGGATGCATTGTATTTGGACAAACACGTAGCATGCGTACATGTAGCACCCAATTTTTGTCCTGGTACCCGAGCTGAGAGATTTGAGGTCAGCCCATGGCTGTTATTTACAAACTAGCGTTAAACTGAATAACATCTATGTTCACTTTTTGACCGTGGTAATATGTATTTGCCATTTTTTGCTGCTTAATTTCGCTAGCACCAGCTATGTGGATAAGATGTTCTAATTTTATTTCTTAATTCGATATTTATTATATATACATTATTTTTTCCTCATTAGATAATCCCAAAACATGATTCATAAAATTCTATAAAACCTTACCCAAATGAAACATCTATTTGATCAAGTTCCTTATTTTCGTCTTCTTTTTGACAACTGCTCTCATCGATGTAAGCTTGGTAAGATACATTGTACCTTTTTAATGGAAAATCTAATTTTTTTAAGTAATTGTTGAGGTAAATTTTGAGATCCAGAGCTGTGCAAGAAGCTGGTACACACCAACCTTTAAGGACTACATTTTTTGGCTGCTGCGAAGGGTCCTTGTTATCCTGTAACAAATAGACACACTGAAATTATTGGAATTTAAACCAAGTAAATATTAGAATTTTGTTACATTTTGTACATTTTAATGGGATATTAGGTTTTCGGCTCAATACTGGATAGATTGGAATTTTTGGTAGATCTATAAGAAATTAATTGAGAGTAGAGATATTGGAAATAACTTAATTGATTTTGAATGATATTAAGCTGGAGTTTGATAGGTATGTAAATCAGGCTTTTAATGAAACTACTTTTTAAATTTGTCGACGTTTCGGTTTAATATAAAACCATCATCAGAACACAAAAAAAGAAGATATGCTTTTTAAAAAATTTAAAAAAATGTATATATAAAATGTATGTAACACCCAAACTCCCAAAAAAAAGTTAATAAATTTAAAGTTATATAAAAAGTATACATAAAATGAATAAAAAAGTCAAGTAGTAAGTTTTACTTTATAAAATAATGTAAAATCATGTAAGTAGATAGTGTTTAAATTATCAATGTCTGTTTTTTATTGACACTTTTACTATATGGTTTGATTTTGGTCATCTCTAATAAGGCTCTTTTTTATAATTGGTTTGTGTGCCTAATATCTCAGCTCGCTCAAAATTAAAATGATGCCCAGTGGTTATTCTGTGTTCTACCAAGATAGTAGTGTTGCGTTTTATTGTGGCATTTTTTGAGTCAATTCTATGTTCATATAGACGTCGTTTAAAATATCTGTTGGTTTGTCCAATATAGCAATTGCCACAATTTACAGAAGGGATTTTGTAAACTATACCTGACCTGAGTTTTTGTTTTTTATTTTGCTAAAAGTATATTTTTTAAGCTCTTTTCATTTTTAAAGAAAACCCTATATTATTTTTGGTTATCGCAGGTTTAAGCCTTTCAAATATTTGTGGTTTATTGTATTAGAATGATCAGTGTGTAGAGTATCTTGAGAATTATTATTCTGGTATAATAATTTTTTAGACAACGACATAGGATAATTGTTCATTAATAATATATTTTTGATGAAGTTAAGATCTTTATTTTGAAATTCTGGATTAGAAAGTTGTACTACTCTGCTTTTTAGATTGTTAATATTAACTTTTTGTTGAATAGGGTGTTCAGAACAATAATGGATGTATCGGCATATCGGCAAAAAAGGGTAAAGAAAATATTTGTGTATTAAGAGTGGAAAGTGATACTTTTTTCCTATGGAATAAAGTAATTTCCGCTCGAAATGCACACAAGATTTTTTCTACGATTACATTATTTTAAGATACCGAGATATTTCAGTAAATTATAAATAATCGGTTTATATTACAAGTCATTTGTCGCCATTTTTACAATGTAATCAAACTTTTATCATATTGATGATATGATGGTTAAATATATACTTACATTGTGAAAATATGAAAAAATATAAGTTATTTTTCACATAGCCCTAAATGAAAAATCTACTTTATTGAGTTCAGGTGATCTGGGAGGCCATCTAATTGGTCCACATCTTCAAATCCACCTGATTGCAAAATTCTAAGTACACTTGACAAGTTACACGACCGTGAAAAAAATGGGGTCCTATAACTCTTATGGTATCACCCCAATCATTAATGGCCCATCAAGTTTGGCTATGTGTTACTATCTTGTAAGGATTAGTAGTTGAGTAATAATGAAAGTTATGTCTGTTGACAAATCCATTTCTATGAAATGTCGTTTCGTCACCAAAAAGCGTATAGCAAAAAAATTGTTTTGTTGGTTTAGTCACTCTAGTCCCTATTCACAGAGAGTTACTTTTTTCTGACAGTCGTCTTCAAGCTGTTCCTGGTGTAGTTGTTGTGGTATGGATGCATATTATTTTAAAATTTATAAATTGGTTATTATTGCAAGGCTTACTTTATCTGATTAAAAAAAAATATAAATGAAAATGTTATTATAAAATTGGAAATATCTGAATAATAAAATTTTTTGGTTCCAATCTAATAAAGGAACTGTTGGACTTTTAAACACTGTTGGGACACCCTATATATATAAATAAACTTTTCTCATTTTTAGTATCCTGATGATGGTTTTATAATAAACCGAAACGGTGATAAGTTTGGAAAGTATTTTCATTAAAAGCCTGATCCATATACCCACCATACTCCAACTTAGTCGAGATATTGGCATTAAGCACCCGCCCATAGATCTTAATTTAAAGGCGATATGTTGCCGCAATACTAAGATTAACGAAATTCCTATTTGTTTATTGTAAAACTCAACCTATAAAACTTACTCTTGGTCTTTTGTATAAAACATTTAAACGACACTAACTAAACCTTCTTCAATTTCATTTAACAAAACCGTGCTGCTTTCAATTTAAAATATCCTAATGTGAATGATCGCTGGCGTACTCGTATTGTAATAAATTATGTAAGCTGTTAATAATAGTCTACCTTATATAAAAGCCAGTCTGGTATAACAAATCGTTAAAAGCTTTACCTACTTTCCGAGTTGTAGGTCAGTTACGCCATTCGGAATTCAATGTCGTGTAACCGATATATTTACAATTAATTATTATGTTTAAGTATTGTTGCTTATCAAGTTAAATTAGCGATTGAAAAACCCAGCCTTAACGTAAAAATTGTTAATATTTAAAAACAATACGATGGTGGTAATAGTGATGAGTGAAAATAAATTTATAATAATTATTATTATTTACGCCTGTGCTCAGTATTAAATAAAATGTAACATAGCGTTGTCATGTAAAATGCACTTTATACACCAATACACTGAGCCTGAAATTGACATTATGATTGCAAGTATTATTTAACAAATCATTATGAAACTTATTTCTTTAAAAAATGTTGACATATAAGATTAATTAGAAAACCCATTAAATTTAATAAATCAGTTTTTTGATAACACACAAAAATTAATTACTTAGACATATTGATATGGATGAATATATATTTTAAAGACCTTTCAATTTATGTATTGCAAGACCCACTTTTCTATTTAATAATTTTATTGATGACGTCATCACGCTCACAGAGATGACGTCAAAAATAAAAATGTGATCTGACAAAGCGCCCATTTAAAAATAAAAATCGACGGGTTTTAGGATTTTCACCTAAAATCGCCGATTTACGAAATTATGAATTTATCCTTTCATTTGGACCATACTGTATGAATAACAAGGAAGAGAGTTGAAGTTTTGGTTTTGAGTTATTACTTTCAAAATTATTTATTTTCCTAAAAATACAACCATTTATATAATGTATTCAAATTGATAAATTTTAAGTTCATTACAGGTCGAAGACTATTTATGGAACGCTCGTGAAATGCAGAATAATAACGTACCATGACTATTTATTATTTGGAATTCTGCTTCATTGATCTGTTTCAAATGATCTGTTTGTGGGGGGTTCATAATTAAAGTGAACCAAATCTGTTAGAAATGATTTTGTAGAGAATGTCTACAAAGTATTTTTATTTTAATCAATTCATTGATAATTTATATACTATTTTAATGATGCATTGCTACAGATAAATTATATGGAAGACAAAAAAATTAAAGTGTTTTACTCATAAAAAACTTTATCGTTAATGGATAATTATGATTCATTAACTGTATATTTACCTGAAATAGTTTAAGGCCTAGTATTTTTTTCAACGGAAATATTTTTGTAAAAAAGATGATAAACTGGTGAAATATAGGGTAAAAGTTTTCTGCTATTCTTCTCCTTTGCATGTGTGATAGGTGTTTGCGATGTTGCGTTGGCTTTTGTAAATTAACTTTATGAAATTTCCATTCATTTAATGATTTTTTTGAACTGAAGCAAGAACTTGTCTCCTCTAACTACTCTTAACCGTCATATTTTCAATTAATTGAAACATCTTTCTTTCGTTTGTTATTCCTCGTTCAAGTGCCTTTATGGAATGAAAATTCATTAACATTAAATTCTTGTACTTGAAATGAGGAATTATTGCGGTTTGCTTTTTTCAATTATATGAATCTATGTCTTAAGAAAGCACATAAATTCTTTTTTCTACGATAAGAAACCGCAAAATTGAAGTTTTCCGAGGAATGACGTTAAATAACGTTTTATCGCTCTAGAGTGACAACATTTTAAATACGCTCCACTAATTTTAAATATGCATACAATGTACAACGTACATAGACAGTATATACGAATATATCATCAATTTGATAGGAATTTTAATATGTATTTTAATTAATAAAAAGTATATTTTTTATATAACTTTTATTTAAAACATTCTTTCCTATCTCTCAAGATAACGGAGATATCAAACTTTAGAGTATAAGTTGAGCACCCTGTATACTAAGTGTGTAACGAGCTTTTTTACCATTACAATTTGTTTTTTGCAATGGTACTTAGTATTTTAATGTCTTATAGCTTTTTTGATTTTTTAAATATGATTAATTATTGCATTAATTAATATTTTTCTGAATTTCATTTATACTCAGTAACAAAGATTTTTTGTATGGCAGGGTTCTATTGAATTATTTTACATTGTTGTTATAGTTATTTAAAAACAATAAGAGAAAATATGATACATGAAACAACATACTTTTATTCTCAAAAAATTAATTAAACATGATTTATTAGATATATAAAAATGCTCGTAATAAGCAGGTTAATTTAATTGTTTGTTGATTAGCAAAGCAATACTAGGTAAAGTACCATAATAATTAAACTTCACAAATTATTTAGCTTTCATAACATACTTACAGGCATGTGGTTCTTAAGATATTGCAAAATATATGAAAGTCCGCAATCGTATATACGCCCATTTCTGAATTAACACAAAGATACCAGAAATGGACAGATGTGGCAAACGATATTGGGAACTGTAATCTTATATATTCATCAAAATATTAGGCAAATATTTTATTATGATGAAATGTAGGAAATATAATAAGCTTGTTTAAGATTTAAGAAAATAAATTATTTATTCCTATTAGATTTCAAAGATAAACTAATTAAATTATACTGTAGATTAAAAACAGCATGAATCTTATTTCTAAAAACCGAAGGTTCATACTTTCTTCATTTGTGTTAATCTTTTTTACTGTTTTGTGTCTGCAAATATATTACTATATTTTTCCTGTTAATAATTACATTTAAAATTCAGTTTTCTTAGAATGCCTACAAATTTAGGACACTTTGTCACAATTACGTAACGTTTAAATAAATGTATCTAATAAAACATTTACATAATAGAGTGTCATACATTAAATAAAATTATTAACAATATTTACTGAATTGTTAATTCTTGTTATGACATTTATAAGACTATAAATTTATTAGATATCGAAAATTAGTCAAAACATATATTTAAATTTTATTACATATACTATCAAAAAATGTATTGTAAATTGTATCAGTCAGTATCAATAATGTCATTTTCAGGTATTAGAGTTAAATATATTTAGCTATAAGATATTACTGTTTAAAATACTCTAGATCCACAAATAAGGAAGAACAAATTACGAGTTTTTAATTTTATGTTAATGTAAAATATTCATGAAAGTTTGGCGATTTCGTTTTAAATGGGTTATTAATAGTAATTTCTGACATTATTTACAGTGTACACAATTTTGTAGATAAAATAATATATGATACAAGTGTTAAAAAATGACATTTTTATTAAAACCCGATTTCTCATGTGGGTTTCATCATCACACTATACATACTAATAATCTATTTTGGAATGTCTTGCGTTTTATTTTGTTTTTTCTTAAGAAAAAAGTCAAAATAAATTTTTTTAACGATTTAAATAAACGCCCTCCAAACATAAAATATTTTCCGTATTTTACATAAAAAAATAAAAATGAGATATTTAAATTAAACGAATTAGAGGTATTAATTCTAAGAAAGATCATACATACTATTGCATTAGTAAGTAACGACCTCCCCAAATTTGCGAATGCATTCTACGATCTAATTCACGGGCGTATAATAGTGCCAGGCATGAGGATAACATTTTTTTATATTATGCTGATTACAATAATTGATAGAGGTCTCAATAAGTATACTAATATTAGGGGAGTTAAAACGACTATACAGGGAGGTGCGAAACAATTACATGTTGGAATTAATTAATATTTCTAAATCGGCACTTATAACAATTATAATCTTTAGATTTACTTTATGTGGATAATTCAATGTAACAGAAAAAATCTTTATTTGCGAGATGTTGAACTTTTTGTTAAATTGCTAAAAATAGAGGTATAAGATTTTTCTTTTCAAAAATGAATAATTTAATTGAGTAGCATAACATTTTTGACTGTATTGACAAGTATCCTAAATAGAGAAATATTTTTTCATTTCGTTATGTACATTTAAAAAGCTAAAAATTTAATTCCGCTACTATCGCTTTTCTTGTATTAAACTAATTCATTTCATACTATTAGATTTATACTTCTTTATTGTGAGATATGGAAATTGTCTATAAAAAAAAACATTAACAAACTAATTCAAAATAAGTTTTTTAGTAAATGTCAAAAAGAACTCAGCATATTAATAAAAAAATAATGCCATTCATTTGGGAAAAGTAGAATTCGTTAGAGGGCTCTGTCATCAATCATCAAAGTAGTAAAACAAAATGTCCCTAAATACGATTCTTGTACTTTCATTACAAAATAGTAAAGGCGAAATAAGTACAAACAAATTTACGCAATGAAAACTCGGAAACTACTCCAACATGATAGCACAACTATGATTTATTTTAATGGTTTGAAGGATTCATTTGTTTTTCACCAGAGATCGTATTCCTATTATACTTCGTCCAATATTTACATTAACTGTCTATCTATTTCAGAGGTATAAGTAAATACCGGTTGAGTGCAACAGATTCATGCACGACCTACGTTCGGTAGTAGTAAATAAACACTTGTTGAATCAAATTACATAATATTATTACAAATACGCTTATGTTGTGTAAGTAGATGCGTTCTAGGAGAACTCGCTCTACTCACTATTCAAAATTAAGTTTTAACTTGTATCCTAAATACGAGGGTAATCTCAAAAGTAAGGTGAAAAGAGAGAAGAACTATGTTGTGCGGTTTTTTGCCGTACTTGTGACTATTGTCAGACAAACCATATAGAAACACCAATCAAGGGATAAAGTTATATCAACAGTCGATAAATATAGTGAAATATTCACTAGATGAGCTACATTAAAATTAGGTTATTGTAACAAGTACTCGAGAAATACCAAATTTTTAAATGGTCTCTCTTTCCGTTAGTGTACTTGTCTACTTTTCTTTTTAACTAGACTCACTGGATGCAAAATACTGTTAAAATGTCGACTATAAAGTGGTGGATAAATGATTTTACGGAATTAAAATTTAATGGTGTTAACGTCTTTTGTGTAATTTGTCACAAAGTGGTATCCTGTAAAATGAAGTCACAGATTTTACAACACGTTAAAACATCAAGCATGTTCTAGTGGAAATGTAAGTGTCAGAGAACGACAGCTACGTTTTAATTTTGATTTAATTAAACTGATGGTGACTTGCAACATTCCATGGAATACATTAGAAAATTAGACATTAGACAATTTTTACAAACTTGTATTAATGGAAACTACAGCAGTGCCTGCGGAGTCTACCCTAAGAATAAACTATTTATTGCCAGTGTACAAGCAGGTTAAAGCTGACATCAGTTCAGATTTGCATGGAAAAGACTTATGGGTTTCTGTTTACGAAACCACTAACATTAAAGGGCAAAACATCGCCATTGGGTAGGTTTTCTGCCCGTATCCATTTTATCCTGGTGAAACCTTTACCAGTAAAATTGTGTTTTGGACCCCATCCTACGTGATTTCTCCCCTCACCAAAACTGTGACACTTAGCGGTTTGGTTTACTACGTTAAAGTTTTTAATACGTTTTACAAGACAATGTTAATGTCAAGTTAATTTAAATTTCAGTTAATATTATTTTATTTTATTTAAGTGTCTAATGTTGTTAATAAGTTTAAGTTAAATTTAATTTTTATTTTTTACCGCTACTAAACCTGTGTAAGTTCACTGTCTATTTTATATTATTTTATTGCCTAGTGCTTTTTGTATAGCAAATATTTTGAATTTTATTAGAAGTTCTATAATCCCTTAATACCACATTTGAGAATATGGATAATCTCTTTCAACTTGATAAAAAATTAGTGGAATAAGCACCTAGAAAGCTTATAGTTGTGGTGTGAAAGCTGGACCACAAAGAAAACTTAACTTTGTATAGTCTAAAACAACAGATCCGAAAGGCTAAATGATAATCGTGGAGAAAGTTCCTTAAGAAGTTGTGAACCACGGGTATTTTCAAATTCATAAAGTCTTGACCAAAGATAGTATTGCTAACAAAGCGAACGTTATCAAAAACTAGGAGGGTATCCTAATAATTCACAAGGCTAAAGTGTGTCAGACACTTTCCTGATTCATCAATCCTGCCAGACTTGTCGGTTGCAAGAAGCTTAATAAACAGGTCATCCTGAGATGTCTGGGAACAGCAACCAAAATCAAGTATCAACCATTATTTTTTCTAAGATTTTTTTTGCTTTGGAATCTCGATCACGGAGATTTTCACAAATCTTTGAAACATTTTGTACTTACGTAAATTTTTCTGAGAACTGATTCATTTGGCAAGTACGTCAGGGATTTTGGATTTCTTGGGGGATTCGGTGCCGGTATGTTTGCAATAATCGTCGTTATACAATATTGTGTCGGAAACGGTGAATCTGAAGTCAAACACTCATCGAATTGTCCGAACTGTGCTATGCTGCCCCTCAATATTCCTGTCACTGACTTGGCTGTGGAATCCCTTACTGAAAAAAAATAAAATAAAAAAATAAAAAATGTTTATTCAACAATAAAATAGAAATACATTAAAAATAGAAACACTACAAAACAAAAGAAATACATTAAAGATAGTAACACTACAAAACAAAATATATTGTTGAAATAAACAGTAGAAAAAAAATATATGTTTAATAAAACGAATAAAGTAATTATTTAAACGAAGTTATTAAAATCAGTAAATAATATAGTTTCCAAATTTTGAAATGATGAAGAACAGAATTTTCTGAGTTTTTCAAAAATTGACATCACGGAAGTTTTATAACTAATGATTTATAGAGAAATTGTATATTCGGAGTTACCTCAGTCAATAGTAACTATAACCTTTAATGTATTGCATATTTAATAAAAATATTATAATAATGGTCATAATAATAATAACAGTGTAATAATATTCCCCTTACAATAGAGCTAGGGCGGGAAATGGATGTCTGTTATTATTCTTTCCCTTCGGATTGAAATTTTCTTCAAAACTGTGTATTGCATATTTTGGAAGTTACGTAATTAAATCTTGACCCGGTATTAACCGATATTAAGTATCTCTCATTTCATCTGGTTGTAATAACTAAATATAATTTACACCGTATAATAGCTCTACAATTATATTGTACGATTTTTTTTTATTCTTGAACCGTACTAATGATATATGTAATTATATTTACTAATAATTTATGACTGAATTTTGTGATATCTAAAATCCGCTGTTACCAGTAAAAAGCATGATATTCTGAAAAGATATAGAAGATTTTTCAAGTTAATTTGCAGTAGAGTTTTGTTTTTCTGAAATTTAAATATTAAATTTTTACTTTCCTGCTTTAAAAGATTAGTTTTCTTTCGTGGATGTTAAGATTATCGTTTGCGTAATTCCAAGGAAAGGATACAATTTTTTTTTGGAGCTGGTGAGCAAAGTTTAGGGTATAATCTAACAGACCTTATTTTATGTTTTATTTTATTATTGTGCAGTGAATTCTTTTGTAGCATAATTTAGTGTTAAGTGTCTAAAAGTTAAACAAATATAATTTCCCTCCTTTGGAAGAACTAGCTGTGATTTATTTAAGTGGTGATAGCAGCATAAAAACCTCAATGGTTAAAGGCGGACACCCTAATATTTCGATTTAATTAGAAGTATGTGTACTAATTTAATTTTAAATAGCCAGGTCCGATTTGATTTAATAATTTTTCATTTTTATACACCTTAATAGTACATAATAGTGAGTGTGAGTTCATTTAATTTAGCGAATTCACCAAGGAAAGGACAGTACCGACTTAGTATTGTAATTTCGGGTGAATTAGCGCTTCTTTTCTATTTCATCTACTGTTTTTCTTTGTTAGTTCATTCAATTTTTTATTTCGGTATTTCTAATGTGATCAAACCTTTGACACATGTGTTTATATTAATTAATTTTATTTTTTAAATTTAAATGGAAACTTTATTTGTTGAATGTAAAATATCTCTAATAATAAGCTGCGTAAATTATTCCTGTATATAATCAAATAAATGATTAGCTACCAAGGTACTTATTTAGATTATAAATAAGCATATATATTATTTTATAAGTAAAATATTCATAGATTTAGCAATAACTATTTTTTAAGGATAAATATAGTTTATAACGGTGTTTTTTCCTATTTTTTGTAGTTTATTACATGTCGCAACATGTCATTAATTAGAAAGGTAAGTATTTCAATGAAATTGTTGATTAAAAATTTCAAAGTTATGGTAAATTTATTGGGAAACTCTTGACCATTGGTAATTTATCCGATTTAAATATCAATTATGGTAATTGATATTTTAATTTAAACTTAATCTATTAAGATAGGTCGAATAGTATTGCCAAATATTATATCTTAAATTGGTCAGTGTTAGAATTTTGCATAGTAATTCATGCAATTTAAATTGATTTAGCTAATTTATATTGAAATAAATATAAACTTGATCTACATAGTAATGACCAATGGACAGTGACACATTCTAGATTTTTCAAAAAATTAAGATTAATTTCTATACAAATATTGGTAGTTTTTTTATTTTAATTTTAATTTAATTTAAAAATATTAGTCTATAGTTAAGTGTACAATTTAATAATATATTTTTTGTTCCCGTTCGAAACTGAACGCAAATAGTGGTTTGGTGTTTGGTAAAATTAACTGCTTTAGGTCATGGTTTGTAGTAATTTCAGGCACTTAGGAATAGGAAATAAAATCCAGACTTCAATATTAATTTATTATATCTTTAAAATGTTGAAAGGATCCAAATTCTTACAAATTGGGGATTGGGAAATGTTATTCACTATTGTATTTTAATGATTTTTACTAATTTTATTTGCGTTTAAAATAGAATTTTAAGTCAATTTTCTAAGAAAATTAGCAAGTTATTACTTTGTTGAAAATATTGTGATTAAAAATTAGTTCAAATAACTACAGGTTATGGAGCTTAGTGAATCTATGATTCGATTATGAAAAGCAAAAATAAAATTATGCTCATATTATGACTGTTATGACCTGTAATATTTTAATTTTTTATAATAGGGATATATAACTTTATGATAGAGAAAATTATCGATGAAACTCAAATGTGGTATGTAGGATAAAACAAAAGGAAACTCTAAATCGTTACCACATACACTTTAATAACATTAACAACTAGTTTCGACATTAGTAGTCATCATCAGGTCTAAAATAGAAGTAATAAAAAAACAAATAAAAGCACAATCATAAGACTTACCACAAATTGTTTAAAAGCAGCAAAATTTCAAATTCCAAATAAACATATGAAATTACAGTATATTTTAGATTGCACGT
This sequence comes from Hermaeophaga mercurialis, assembly GCA_951812935.1. Taxonomy (NCBI): domain Eukaryota; kingdom Metazoa; phylum Arthropoda; class Insecta; order Coleoptera; family Chrysomelidae; genus Hermaeophaga; species Hermaeophaga mercurialis. The sequence continues at coordinate 28,492,433 of OX638361.1, read as the reverse complement.
CAAATTAAATTAACAATTCCAAAGAGCCTACAAGTATAGACTTGAAATATTTCTAAACTTATAATATTATCAATTTCTTCATTAAATTAGGCAATATCTGCAGAACCTGTGGATTTCTTTTTAATTCTTTAACATGCTTAATTTTTCTATCAAAATTCACCAGACCACTAATTGTTGTAGCTACTAGTGTACAATTGAAGATAATTATAACATTAGGCTTTTATTCGGTACAATGTCTTTTCTAATAGAAAAATAAGTCAAATTCAATTTAGTTTTATTTTGAAACTGTTGCAAAAAAATAATGTAGAAAAAAGATTTGTGCCAAGGCATTATCACAAGATTTAATGAGACACAAAAATATTTTCTTTCTTTACTTTGTAAATATTACATATTAAGTGTAATTTGAAGCTGTTACCCCATTGGTACGGTTATTGCACGAAACATTTTTTTGAGGAGGGAACATAAAAAATTTGTGCACAAGTTCTGTCCATGTACACAATAATATTATATATGGTTTCTATGAGTTGTAACATTTAAACTACATTAAAACGGTATATTATCATATCATAAAAAAATCTATATCTATATTATACAGAGTTTACGGACCTTTAACTGATTTTTCTTGATTCGAACTATCTAGCCTTTTTAAATCAGAAATTCTATAACGTACAAGATTCAAGAAAACTTCTAAGGAATGAGGAAAGAAAGCTGCCGGAAAAGAATATTGAAAACGATATTACATAGCTAAAGAAGTATATTTGCCTAAAATCGATTTTTAAATCAAACCGTGAAATAAACATTGAATTCATATACTCTTCAGAAAGATACTAATTTAAAAAAATATATTTTCGACTAATAGAAAAAAAAAACGATTTTTAATTTATAACACCGTGTTTCTGTAACATTAAACAATTAAAGCGTTTCTGTTGCTAGTTTATTTTTCATCAATTTGAAAGCGTTGTCGGTCTAATATCACGTATACCATGTAGATAGCAAATTGTACTGCTTCAGTATGGGATCCTTGAGGAATACCACATGAAATTTTAATTCGAGTGAAAATTTACCTTGAAGGTTTAGATATTTGGTATTAGCTGTAGTCTTGAAGGATGAACTGATCTTTTTAACGAAAGTATTATTAGTTGCATAATTATTAAGTTTATGCAATGAAAGTTCCTCACAAACCTTATCAGAAGCAGTATAAATAACGTCTAGTTATAAATCATAAAAATTTTAATTAAAAGTTTTGAAAAATCCCAAGAATAAAAGTTGGGTGATCCAATTAATAAAATTGTTGTATTCGTTTATTAGTAAAAAAAGTTGGGATAAAAAAATATCAAACAAAATCGTATGTTTTTGTTGTTTTAAATTTATAATAGTATTCATTAACCCTCCGGTACACGGGTATCTGAAAATCCCGTGAGTGCACGGTTGGATCTGACAGACCCAAATTTCAAAAATTAATATCTAATAGTAAATGACTTGTATTACATTTTTTGGGAAGTAACTATTGTTATTGCTTATTATAGTTACCGTTTAAAAAGTTGAATATATTAAGTTCTTAAGTAAATAATGACAAAGAAAAAATGTCTTGCAAAAATGTAATGTTTATTTAAAGTCTTAATAAAATATATAAAAATATTTCAAAATAAAGTCTAATTAATCTGACAACACAGAAAAAACTTTAAATTAAATAGTTGTTCTAATATTTGTGACCTCCTTAAGCCGACGCAGAAATTACTGATTGTCTTTTAAAACATTGATATTTTCTTCGCACCCGGAACAACAAAATTTGGCACATATAAAACATTTGGCAAAAATTGCAACAATATTTTGTTTTGCGATCTTTTTTATACATTGATCATCTAGATCTCTTGTTTTGGTCTATCCTTGCTGGTTGTTCTGTTAATTGTACCCCGCTTAGCCGAGCGACAGACTCGCTGATGGTTTTAGGCAAATGCTAGTTCAAAGCTCTTCTTGCCACTAACTCTTGACTCAGTCGCTTAATAAATAGCCTTCTGGATTTGCCAAGTTTATCGTTTCCATCACCGTTGGCTCTATATATGATAAATGCATTTATTGCAGCAATATTGACAAGGTTAAAAAATATAGCCATAGGCCAGCGATGGGTGTTTCTGGCAACATTATAAAAGACAACAACGTCGACGCATGCTTTTTTCGAATTATAAAATGAAATCATTTCAGGTTTAGATAAGTCACCTTTGTCTCTATCAATGCTGTCATTATCATGCATTGATGATGCCAAAAGAACGTTTTTGTTTCTTTTTGGGACGTAAGACACCAATGTCATCTTAGACCCAAAACCAAAAATTGAAGAACTCTTTTATATTTGTGACAATAGAAGGAAGTAATCGTCTATTGGATCGAATAGTCCCTACCAGAGTCAATTTATTTTCTAACAGAGATTCAACCATTTCGCAACCAGTAAACCATCAGTCCATTGTTACATTTCGGTTAGAACCAAATAAATGCGAAGTCATTCTTTCAACTTCTGCTTTGGTATTATTGCCAACACTGTAACGCCCTTCGGGTTGTACGCCGCAATAAATTTCCATTTTGTGTGTATAAAACTTTTAATCCATACTTGCTAGGCTTGTTAGGGAGATACATTTTAAAACCGCATCTCCCCCTAAATGCCAAGAGCATCTCGTCTAACGTTACATATTGTCCTAAACAATAATTGGCTTTACAGTTAGAATTACATTTTTCAAAAATTTCTCTGACAGCAGCTAGTTTATCACAAGCTTTTCTTTGGTCTTTAGTTTCCGTATTGTCAAAGCGAACGCAGCATAATAAAAAACAAATTCTTCTAAAGGCCATTGTAGCTGGAAAAATTTCCAGTCCCATGCCGTCAGTGCTCCAGAACTCCTTGAGGGTTTGTCTGCCTGACCGATAAAGACCTGCTATGTATAACATGCCTAGTAGTGCTCGTATTTCGATGTGGTCTCTTTCTTTTACGTCATATTGACTGCTAAAACGGTTAGCAACTTATCGAATATATAAATTTGTATTCTCAACGATCAAATCAATTATATCCAAATTAAAAAAGTAATTCCAACATTCTAATGGTGTTTTTACATTTCTCGCATTGCCAATCGGCCCGGGCAAAAAACTACAAATATTTTTTGATCTGGTTTTTCCACGCTTTGGAAGAGGAAATTTTCGCCACTTCCTGCATCCATCTTTGCTTATATAACAATAACAGTCTATCTTCATCTAAAACTTCTTCTTGTATTGTATCTTCGATTATATTTTCTTCATCTAATTCTTCTTCAGTGTCTGTATTTATGTTTTCTTCTTCTTCCAAAAATTATTTACGTCACTATCACAGTCTTCGTCAGATGAACTAAAATTGAGCTCCTCGTCTGTAGGAACTTCTTTATAAAGACGGATCAATCGGTTTTGTTCGATTTCATAAGGATCTAAATTGACAGGCTTCCTTTAAATTAACTAGCTTTAGGTCTAAAAACGCAAATATTGATGGAACAAGTGAACAATAAAAAAATAAATAAAAGTGGCCTCAAATAAAAATTGTAACACAAACACACGAGTCGGGTCTCTCAGACCCAAAGCCACTTTATTTCTGGAACGACAATTGGTAACTGGATAATGTTTTACGAGGTAATACAGCACTATTAAAGAAAAGAATAGCTGAATGCGCAAGTGTCTCTCACCAAAGGAATCGAATTTAGCGCGAAATTTGTGAGTTGCTGGGTCTATGAGACCCATCCCGTCTAACGGAGGGTTAAGTAAATACCTAAGCAAGAATTGTGTGATTCATTATCTTTCCATTTTAACATCTTAATATTTGGTTGTAAAAATGATTTTTAAATAAAATTTCGCTTCAGTTACATATTTTTCAATGAATTAACTTAATTTTGAAAATAGGTAATTAAAGATTAATTAATAATTAATAATAATTAATAAAAAAGATGGTTTCCAAAGAAAATTTTATTTTTAGTTTTATTCTAAGGAAAAAAACAATTCTCTAGTTTATTTTTTTTATACTATACAAGATATTTAATATTGAAAAGATTACTTTAAGAAATATTAATAATTAATGGAGTGATTTTCTAAAGCTTAATGACGTCAAAAATATTTTTAATTTTTTGTAATGTTCTTTTGGATATTTTCAACAAAGAAATAATTATGCAATAATAATTCATTAGCAATGGAATATTATTTCAAATAAATCAAAACGTTTTGCGAAAAATTCTTTTGTCTTTTTTATCTTAGTGCCACAAATACCCTACATAAAATTTTATTCCGTTCCCAAAAATATTTTAATATATGTATATTTAACCATAATACCTGTTAACAAATCCAGGTAATTATTATAATACATAAATTTTATAAAAGAAACTTACTTTCGTATGCCCATAAGCTCAAATTTTTGAGATGCTCATAATATATCCAGGAGTGCTCCCGACATAAAACGTTATCCGTGTCCACTATTCCCACAGGCAAACTAGGAAACAGATCAAGCGAAATTCCATGATCGACACTTTCGCTGGCGGCAAAAACCGCGACCGCACACCAAACCGCAGCAGCAAAAAAGTTTATTAACATTTGTCGGACCTTACTCGAAGCGTGAGTGAAATGACTATCACTGAGAGTTACTGAAAGTGTTATACAGAACTGTTCAATGATCTTACGCCAGTACGTCTATGATATGTTGCAATCATCATTTCGGCCTTCAACATTTCAACTGCCTCTTTCGAATTAGACCAGACTGTTTGATTTCTCGTTCTTACCATCTGCAGAGACCATCCTTAACAAGAAAAAATTTGCAAGAATCGGGGTTAAGTGCATCTACGGCAGAGGCGTGTGCCGACACCCATATAAATAAAAAAATTAATAAATTAAATTCATGAACGCAAATTTTAATATTTTAATTACTAAACATAACACTAGAATTGATGTTACAAAGAATATTTAAAGATTTAAACAAGTTAGAAAAAATGTTTTATAAAAATAGATACTGGTGAGCATATTTTATCCTAACCAGAAATTTTTCTAAATAAAAACTAGTATGATATAACCCACTTACCAAAAAAAAAGTAGAAAAATTGATAAAGGACTTTTTTTTATAGTTAGCCCAAAAAAATAACCTCGTATCAAGTAGAAAAACAAGCTAAAGTAAAATGTAGGCTCCATATTGTCGATTTTAGAGGAAAAAATCCTAGATTGTACCGTTTACAGCGATATTCGAAAAGTGACAGAGCATAGAAAAAAAACATTTATTTAGTAAAAGAAAAATTTTGCACTGCCTGCTGTGGACTACTAATTATTAGTTTTCGTTTTTTACATTACAATGTTTATCATTAATATATTTTAGTGGAAACTTTTTAAAATATTTCATAAATAAAAATATAATTCATAAAAACATGACAGACACGTACATAATAGTGCCAATAATATTTTGGTATTTTATTATGTTCATGCATTAAAATCCTCATTTCGGTAACACCATTTTTTAAATGCTAATATCACGAAAAATACTCATTTTATGGAAGTATGACAAGAGCACATAATTTACTCTTTATGGAATATAAAAATAAATAAAATATTATGATTTATTCAGAATTGTCCAAGTTAAGGGCTGAAGCGGTTCTTCAATCCAGCAGTACGCCACTGGCTGCACCAATTAAAAAGGCCTTTTTTGCAAAAAAAGCCCCATAAGTTAAATTTTATAAAAAAATACAGATATTCACTTTAGGATTTCAAACTTTAACTCTTGAAGCAGGGCTAACCTGTTCCTGAAATTCACTCATACCTTGTTTTTCTAGACCATTGGTTTATGTTACAATTTCCAGAAAGGCGTTTTAATTAATAAACGAGAGATAGCTCTTCCAAATTTGTCCCTATTATTAGAGATAATTATTAAGCCCATGAAATTCGTATACTTCGTGTTCAATGATATTGCCTAGCAGCTGACATATTCAATTACATTCTCATTGGAAGATTTACAATATGTACCAATTTTGCGACAAAGTTCAATAATCTCCTTGTATATCGTTCATATCAAAAATTTTGCAAACGATATTTAAAATTATTTTAATTTAAACAGGATGTTCCTTATTAATAAATAACAAATGAATAAATAAATAAATTTATTGCCAAGTTACATTATGTTTTTGGTTGTCATTAAATTAGAATATCACTTAGAGCTTGATATATCAATGAATATATGCTGCTGCATCTACGGTTAAGTTGGCGATTATTTTGATATCAATATCATCATCAGTTTCTTGCAAATATTTCAAAAATCATAATAATATACCAATTTTTCTAATAGATATTTATGTGTTACTCAGTCGAATGCTATTATGAAGTATTGTGAACTTAAGTGAATTAATACATGGGTACTTATTACCACCGATAGCTTCAATAATTTTTTCTTATTGTTTAATTATGGTCTTTAGGGTTGATTTATTTTCTCTGTATCCAAATTGGTATTCTGTAAACATTTTCTGATTCTTAAAATAATCCAACATTCTCCTTTTTAAAATTTTTTCAAAAATTTTCGAAAATATTGGTACGATTGACTTGGTCGTTATTTGTTAATATAATCCTTTTTTTTGTTACGCATTTGTTTTGAAAATTCTCAATAAATGTTTGATTGGAATATCTCTAGGCTTTCTTTATTTTTTTTCTGTCCTATTTTAAGATTTTTATTAGGTAGTTGATATCATCTCAATCCTGTGTTATAGCAGCATCAATTTTATTTCTTTTTTTCTCAAGGCTTCATTAATTTTAATTTTAGGTTTTTATTATTTTTGTTTTTTAATAAAAACATGAAAGAATTTTGAATTTATCAGCATTGTCTATTTCTCATTTCTGAAGTTGATCAATTTTTTACCGGTTATAGATCTCAGATTTTGGTAAGAAATCTTACTTCGTTCACGTGTATCATATTTTATTTTAATTACCTATATGATCAGAAAGTACCTTATATTTTCTGCCACTACATTCGTTATTAAGTCCGTCCCTTTTTAGAGGATTTTATGATTCTGGAACATTTATTTATAGACCACCATGCCAACTGCCGATTCTGTAAAATTGGTCAAAATAAAATAAACTAATTCGTCCTGGTTTACACATGTCTTAACAAAACATACCAAAAATTTTTGTTCAACTCATTAATCACTGCAACCTCACAACTTTATTTATTATGTACTATTATTGTAAGAAAATGTGGCATGGTTTTGTTTTTTAAATCCTCTTGTATCTGCCACGAAAAACCGAGAATTGCTGATGATTTCTGATATGGTGTCTCTTGAATCCCCGAAAAAAACAATCTCCCACCTTAAAAAAAAGGTACGTTTTTCCTCTACGGTAACATCCAATTCGTTTTTGTTAGAGCCAATCTATTTTCGTTTTCTCTTCCGTACTATATTTTTTAAATATTTTATAAATATTTTACTTATTCCTCTGTTTTTCTTCGATTAATAATATTCCTTTTTTTTATCTGGGCTTTTGTTTAATTTTGATTTGCTTTTATTTGGTCCATTTATTTTCGGTACCAATCAAACAATGTTTATTCAACGAGAAACCGGTGTATCATTTCGAATTCATTATCTGACTTTTCGTGATTCTTTTGATATAAGATTTGACATTATACAGGGTATTTCGAGTTTTTTTTAAATTAAAACCGCCTGTATATCAACACGTGAACACACATTATAGAACAAAATAAATTGACTAATTTGGTTATGGAATGCGATTTAGTTTTATTCTCTTTGGTTATTGATTAACTATCTTTTATTTTCTTTCTATATTTACATGGATTTTACATCAAAGATGGAGTTCCCTATTATTTTAGGTTTTGCTTAGATATTATTTGCGTGTCATTTCCATAAATTTAAAAAAAAGGTGAATTATGATCAATTTCCCTTTCGTGAAATGATAGATATGATTTGGATAGTAGGAGAATGTAATAAAAATTGTTTACTTGCTGTACATGAAAAATTTCCAGATCGAAGGGAACCGAATAAAAATAGCTCTAAAAGGTTAATGGACAGTCTTCATCACACCGGTTAAGTAGTTTTTGAAAAAACGAAGTAACGAAACTGGCTTTCAAGGATTATATTAAAGTCGAAGTAACTACATATATAAAGAGCTAGCAACAACTAAAGAAGAGATCAAGAAATGTATAAGATAGGCGTTTCGAAGTGTCAATTGTAACGTGCGCCAAAATGTAAGTCGGTAATTTGAGAGTCGACTACCACATTGTATTAATGGTTGAAGTGATCACTTTTAAAACTTGTTATTATTTATTAATTACTGACGGTTCTCGACTACAAATTGTTGTGGCTCAGTCTGGTTAAATGGAAAAGAAAGAAAAGAGAAAACACACGTTTCTAATATGTTTGAAGTCTCAGTGAAAATGAAATAATTAAATCAAGATGAAAATAAATCGAAATCTATGCAAACTCAATTTAACAATGCAATCAGAAACATTTAAATGGAGTCGTCAAATATTTAGTATAGCGTATGTTGTTTTTCAAAAAAGCATGTATTTATCTATCGTAGGTGTAATATTTATACAGTGTGTACATAAAGTATGGAATAAATTCATTTTAAGCTAAACAAACAATTTTGAGGGAAAATCCTTAGATAACTCGATTTTTGATTTAAATTTAATGTATTTTTACATAACAATTAAATATATAGGGTAATCCATTTGTGAGTAATGATGTCATTGATAATTTTTTTAAATGACACGCCCTTGGTATTTTTTTAGATTGCAAATTTCAGGACGATTCCAAAAATATATCATACTTGTATTCGGTAATTAATAGTTTTGAAGATACAATAATTTTAAAATCTGTATTTTTGAAGATTTAAAATGAATTTATTCCATACTTTATGTACACCCTGTATAATAGGTATATAAAAACACGCAAGCATTCGAACGCATTGTTAATGCAATCAGTGAAGTACTTTCGGAGATTTAAGATTTTAAACAAACAAACATTTACATTTTTATTTTTTGTATAGATTGGTCGTTATTTGGTATTTGTTGTAACAAATAAAATGAGATGTACTAAAATATTTAAAACTGTACTAAATAAACTGATTTTATTTTCTAGAAAGATTTCGTCTGTCAACGTAAATATTGAAAATCCATATTTCATAACGCAGGGAAGATTGTAATAGGCACGGCAAATTAATGTGTGGAGTGGCATAGTAGGACACAAATTGATTGAAACACATTTGGTAATGACCATTTGCCATTTCTTTTAAAAGAGGCTCATTGGCGGTACGTTAATAAATGTGGATTCAGAAAGACAGATGATCTGTACATCTATCACATAAAACTGTGCTTGTATTACAAGATATGTTTTGTGATAAATTAATAAAATATAGAAGTATAGAGTGGCCGACGAGATCTCCTGATTTTAACCCATTAGATTTTTTCCTCTGGGGATATTTAAAAACGTTTATTTATGAAACGGTGCCAAATAATTCCGAATAGAAGGTAGCGAAATTACATGCCGATGTCGCCAATATTGATTAACAAATACTTTTTAGAATGAGATTATCATTGGTATGGAGTATTGCATTATATGTGTATTGAAGAAAACGATATGTATTTTGAACAGTTCTTGCGTTAAAAAAATTAAATCATAATTGCACGTATTTGTATTGATACTTCATCAGAGAAAACAGCAAGTACTAAATATTGGTCTCATAGTATTGTTAGAAATAGATTGTAAATTTTTTTTTGTTATGTTTACTAATAAAAAGTTTAGTTGTTCCAGTCGAATTATTATTTAAATAGTATATGAAAAATGACGATTACTTACTTTGCCTTTATTTTAGCCTTAAAAATATTCAGCAATACAGTGACATTAACCAGCTTAGGTCAATAATCGCTGAATTTTTTAATTTTCAATAAATGATGCATATCGGAAAGTTTAGGAACTATTTAAATTCGACATAAATGACAAATAATACACCATACCATGAAATAAAGAGAATAAAGAGCAAAGCAATTTTTATAGAAATGAATTTAAATACCAATGGCGTACCAATTTTTTTTTCAAAGTGGTTAAGAGTCGAACCAGGTTTTCATTAAATTATTGTCCTTAACAGAGGAGTGTATACTAAATTTAGTTCGATTATGTTAAGTAATTCCAAAGTTAATAAAAAATATTTTTTAGAAACACTTCAACTTAAAAGGGCTTAAATAAAAAAATGGTACGTAAAAAAACCTAATTTCCTAAATAATCTGTTTTGGAAAATTTTTGACGAAGAAACTTTCAACTTTATTTAAATGCTACACAAAAATTAATACATCAAATCATAAAATGCTAAGTTCTTATTAAAAGCGATGTAATATAAAAAACTAGTTTTTCTTAGAGAAATAAAGAGCAAAGCTATTTTTATGGAAATAGTTTTAAAAAGCTAGTGGCGTGCCTATTTTTTCTGTATGTGTGAACTAAACCGTACCTAGGTCACTGCAACTACGTTTTCATCAATTTATTTAACTTACTTAAAAAAAGGTGCACACCAATTTTTTTTTAAAAATGTTAGGCATTTAAAAATTATTGAGTAAAAACGTTTTTTTAGAAGAATATTTAACTCTCTGTAAGGGGCTGTAAGCTCCTTGCTTAAATAAAAAAATAATACCTAGAAAATCGCCACAATTTCTTGTAAGTAAAACCATGTACTGGATGAGACACTAATTTGGGAATACTGTATAAATAAACTAAAACTAATGTAACAACAAAATAAGCACCTTTTAGATTTCTTTTTTAAACAAGGTGTTCAGAAAAGCTGTTCAAAGAAAAAAACTGCAAAATCTAGAGCTACATTTTCAAATTTCTTTAACAATATCTCAAATTTGAAAATTTTAAAAATATAGTATTCTATTCTTAAATATTACAACTGATAATCCAGGGTAAAATCGAAGGCAAGAGAGGAATCGGACGTAAAAAGATGTCCTGGCTTAGAAACATTAGGCAGTGGACAGGGATAAAGGACATACAATCTCTGATACACACGGCCAGAAACAGAGACGTAATGGAAAATGTGATCGCTAACATCCAGTAATGGATCTGCATCAAAAGAAGAAGAAGATTCTTAAATAACCAAAAGTCAACTAGTAGGTAGAACAAAAATAGATTTTAAATAATTATAATAGTGATAATGAAAAGTTAACTAAAATGCTAAAAGAATAGTAAGAACAAACTAAACAAGAAGTGGCTGGAACAAAAAAGGAGGAACATTCAATGAGAAAAATAATACAATAAGATTTCATTAAGAGTTTATAATTTTAATTTGAGAAAAATTGGTTGCTGATGTGACCAGGAACTTATAAAAATATATGTATAAACATTTCCAACCACTGTCCACGGTACCAGGGAAAATGTTTGCTTATAAATATCTTTACAGGAGATTGTTTTTTTTTGTAGATTTAACAGTAAGTAAACCTTGCAGTAATTGTTAAATTAACGATATTTAATGGTTTTGATTTATTAACAAAATTTTTTACATTTTACATAATTGGATTTCAGATTATGTTAAGCTTAAAACTATTCACAATTTTTTTTTAATTAAATCCAGAGCATACTTTCTACAAAAAATGTTTGAAAATAACTGACAATTACTATTAAATTTTATAAAAAAAAATCCTTAGTTTTAAATTGATATATTTCAATTGTGGATTATGTTGTATATTAGAAATTGATTTTATTTTAATCTTCAAAGTTTTCTCCTAAAATTGCATGTGCTAAATGCTCTTCCAATAATGTTATTTTAGAGTTATATTAAAAATTTATAGAATATACTCTACATCATTTGTATTTTCAATTTATTCATAAAATGTATGATCTATGTCTGATCTCAAAATACGACTTCTACTTTTTATATAATTAAATGTATGATCTATGTCTGATCTCAAAATAAGACTTCTACTTTTTATATAATTTATTTCTATCCAAAACTTTTATTTTGTAATCTGTATTCGGGTGAACTTTGCTATATTGTCATTTGATTTTGTTAATAAATACATAATTATTGCACCTTTTTTAGTAAATACATTAAACCTTATAATATTTTTTATAACTAGGTAATCGTTTTATTCAATTTATATAAAAAATGTTAAATTTTATATAAGAAATATAATTTTGAAAAATTATACAATATATTCCTTAATTTCATAAACACAACCTCAATTATTTACAGCTGTAACTAATAATTTATGACACAATAGCTGTCACAAAACTCCAGGAAATACATTTTCAACCTGCAAATTTTGCATGACTTTTTTGCGAGTAAGATCTAACATGTAAGTGAAGTAACCGTTCGTGAATCGCGTGAATAAGTCGTTGTGCAAAAATAAAAAATCCTATACCGTGTCTGTTATGTAAGAATTTCGATTTGATGTCCGCCAATGATTTACAATAAACTTAATTAGTGCCGCCAACATTAATTCCCTTTAACCAAAATGAGCCGATATTTTGGCTTTCGCATAAGCTAATAATTGTTGAATTGTGATTACCGCATAAGCCACATATTTCCGGGATAATTATTTAGATTCATAAAAATGACTTATGTACTTATTGTACCTAGACTTTTCTACAGGTTCGTAATGTGGAACTCAGAGATGGATTGCATTATTTTATGCCGAGCGGTAGCATGTAAGTTCTTGTGATTGACGAATATCAATCATGGAAGATTATTCAGTCGATAGCCGTCATATATTAACACATTATGAGCGGGGCAGGTATTTGTACCCGTTGCGAGGACTGCCACTTATAAGCGGGGCAGGTATTTGTACCCGTTGCGAGTATTGCCACTTATAAGCGGGGCAGGTACTAGAACTCGTTTAAAATAAGTAATTTTAAGTTAATTATTGTGGTTTGTATATTAGCCTTATGATAATAGGTATATAATGTCTCGTCAGAATGTTTATTTTTCATTTACGCAGGTCTTATAATATTTTGTTTCCGACTTTTCATTTAGTTTAAATTCATAAAGCCACAAGAGTTCGTTGAGTTTGCATTCTCAGAACAACTCTTATTTTTGTAATACTTTTTAAAGCGGTATAAATTTATTTAACTTTTGTTATTCAAAGACAATGGATTCTAATAGTGATAGTGATGTATATGCAGATGACTTGTCGCAGATTTCAAGTGACGCGGAATTTCCTGATTTAGATGGTGAAAGTGACGAGGAATTATTTCAACCTAGAAGAAATCGAGTTTTGCCAATACCATCATCTAGCGACTCCGAAGACAGTGATGACGAAGTGCTTGATTGGTCAACAACTGATAATGTACCAATTATTCAACAATTCCTAGGACAAGGTGGAGTTTTTGTAATGCCAGATAATTCAGAAAGTGTAATAGATGTGGTTAAGCTATTTATTGGAGATGACTTATTTGAATATATGGCAACGGAAACCAATCGGTATCGCGAACAAAACCCAGATGCATTTCGAGTCAGAGCAAAATCTGTGAAGTGGAAGGATGTGAATGTGGTAGATTTAAAAAAAATGCTAGGACTACTTCTCCTAATGGGACAAGTTCGTAAAGATACAAGAGACGAATATTGGTCTACAGATAAAACTATCCAAACTCCAATTTTCGCGGAAGTAATGAGCAGGGATAGATTTAGACAGATATGGTATGCTTGGCATTTCTCCAATAATGATGACAGAGATGACAGAGATCGCCTGAAAAAAATCCGACCGATTATATCTTACTTCTCACCTAAATTTCAGGAGGTTTATAAGCCAGAGAGAGAGTTATCACTGGATGAGAGCATCATGCCATGGAGGGGCCGTTTGTCATTTAAAGTTTATAATGCATCAAAAATTATAAAGTATGGTTTACTTATAAGAATGGTGTGTGAAGCTAAAACGGGATACATTTGTAATTTTCGCATGTACTGTGGTGAAGGAAGTCGTTTGCAAGAAACAATTTTAAATCTGCTTGAACCCTATTCCAACTTATGGCATCACATATACATGGACAATTATTACAATAGTGTTGCCACTTGTGAATTACTTTAACAGAATAGTTTTCGGACTTGCGGCACTATTCGGGTAAACAGAGGCCTTCCCAGATGTTTGAAAAATCCTGAACTTGCAAGGGGGGAATCTATATTTCGTCGCCGCCAAAATATTTTATTACAATGTTGGCAATCAAAAAGAACAGTCCGAATGATTTCAACTATACATTCAGCTGACATTGCGGAAAGCCATAATATTGACTGGGCAACAAAACAAAGAATTTGGAAGCCAATATGCGTGATTGATTATAATAAATACATGAAAGGTGTTGATCGCGCTGACCAATACTTATCGTATTACTCGATTGTGCGTCGTACCAAAAAATGGACGAAACGAGCTGTTATGTTTTTTATCAATTGTGCGTTATTTAATGCATTTAGAGTTTTTCAAGTATTAAATCCACATTCAAAAAAAAAGTATAAGGTGTTTTTACATGATGTGGCAAAGGAATGGATTAGCGAAGCTTTTCCTGGCAATACAGATGATCCTGTACCAGGTACATCGGCTACGTCCAGCAGAAGTGATCCTCCAGGGAGGTTATCAAAAGATCCCGAAAGGCATAAATTGGTTAAAATTACCACTGGTGGAACAAAATTGAAACCTCAAAGACAGTGTCGCGTATGTGCCGCACATAAAAAAAAAAGTTTAACGTGTTATATGTGTGAATTTTGTAAAGTTTCGCTGCATCGGGGAGATTGTTTCTTCAAATATCACACTCAAGAAAAATATTAGGAACTAGCCTTGACTACACCAAACTTTATAAACTAGTATATTGTCCTGTATATATATATCCTATAAAATAAAACGTTAACGACGATATATATATATATATATATATATACATATATATATATATATTGTATATATATTTGTTACTATTTTAGGATTTAACTAAACTGTATATTTGGTTTCATACTTTTTTTTACATAAGTGTATATTATCGGACTATTTTATTATGCGCCCGTTGAATTGGGAACAACGGCCTATAAATCTAATGGCTTTATATTTTTGAAATGTTTATTATATTGTTTTTTTGTATAATTTTGTTCATAAGAAATTCGACAGTAATATTGTATTTTTATAAAACAAGTGAGTCCTCCATAATCTCACGAATTTCTGAAATATGCTTATCAAATATAAAAATATAAATTAATGTATATAAAATATAGTTCCACATAAGACCCATTACCAAATTTAGCAAAAATCTAACCATTACTTTTACGTCTATCAAGTTTATTTTCACACGCATATATTTTGCTTAGCTGGCAAATTGGCCCGCTACGCAGCACTGTTCGATATCCTGAGCTAGCCGCTCATAATGTGTTAATAAAGTTACGTGATTGACAAATGAAAATACCGAACTTTTCTCATCTATTAATTTAGGCGAGGAATAATACAAAATTAACAATGAAATATGAAAAAAAGAACAAACAAGGTGAATTATATTAAATTAAGGAAATGATTGACTTACACTGTTCTCAACAATAGTAATAAAACCCAAAGCATCGTCTCCTGTTAAAATATTTGTTGGACTAACCTAAAAATCAATGTTTACATTCACCTTGACAATTTTAATCAGCCTTCAAATTTCAAAAACTACTTCTACTTATTTTTCATTTTTCTTTAATTACATTACCAACCCAACTACTAATTTTATTTCATATCCTTAGATGGTGGCTTTCTGAAGTTACCAAGTTAGACTTTGATACTCTTATATCTAGCCTTCTGTTAGAACCCATAATTTTCTAAATTTTCGAACATATTTCGTATTTTGAAAGCTAAAAATGAGAGAACAATATTATTACGTATTGGGTTGTTTTTCTATCAATAAATATATGAACAAATCTAAATAATATTTTCAGGGGGTTTTATCCACTACGTCACTTGGAACCTGGAAATTAAAAAGGCCGAGTGAAACAATAACAATTTATTTATATATGAATAAAAACAGGGGTAGGCACTATTAACTTCCCGATCCTCTGAGAACTCAAACTTGACTTCCAATTTCTTTTTATTTTCCTAACCAAGCAGACCCCAATGTTTAATAATTTTAACGACACTAATAAAAATGTTTATTTCTTTTCCGATTGTGAACTTGTCCCAAAACTTTCGCTCACGTAATATTAAATAAACAGTGAATGTAATAATTTAGAAAATATTAAATAAAAAATAAGTTATATGTACAGGGCAATATTTAACTAAATCTCTGTTCATGCTATCATAACAATATTAGAAAGCTCGGTCAGTATTGTCAAACCGGTTGATTAACACATATTTGTATTTTGATCTGGATTTAACTGGTTTAAGACCATCCATCACCTCTGGTAAGTAAAACCTCTTACTGCTAATTCTTTTGGTATAGAACTCACCTTCTATCTCCTAATTGTACTTCCTTTGAGCTTTTGTGTATAGAAACACATGATTAACTCGCAACTCACCTGCTAAACTTAATAGAAGTTTGATATGCTTGACATATAAACGTCAAAAGTAAACCACTTTAACTGTCACAGTATTTTGGGATTGATATTTTTCTTTACAGTAAATATAATACAATATAACTAAAATTTGCTACCCACTGTTTAATATTTCGAGACACCTATTGAATTTGTAAATTTAGTACTTTATTGTTATATTCTTAAAAAATAATCTTTTGCCATTTCAGACACACAGACGACATAAGGGTTGATACTTAACTTAACGACTAACAGAAGCTCAAAAATTTGTGAAGAAATCTAACAGAAACAATTTTTCTTAGAAGTTGCTGCGCAATTCTACTATTGGAAAAGAAATTTAACTTCATCCTCAATTGAGAGATAATATGGGACGTGGTGTTGTCCTCACAGTAGGATAAGCAAAATTATCTCCGCGAATACGGCTTTAAATTTTCTTCTATTTGACAAATGTGTCTAGTTTACTCCACTCGTAGATGTTTACTTTTCTATTTTCTAAGGTCAAAACTCAGCCGTTCGTTAGAATTAAAAGGATACCATCTTCACATACTGACTGAGATGTTGACATGAATAAACTAGTCATAAAAAAGATAAGGCTATTCCAAAATATGGACTGTCAATTATGTGGTGCTAAAGACAAATTTGAAAGTACATGCTGGATAACTTGGCAACGCTAGAAAAAACTAGACTACAGAGGTTTGAATTGAATAGAGATCTTTTACCTTTGGGGGTGAGCTGCAACAGACACACTATGGATCACGGTAGAAGGAGCGATGTATTGCCCACTCAATCACAACTAACCTAATCTAAGACTTATTGAAAATCCAATACATCTCACAATATCAAATCTGTTGAAAGGAGTCAATTATAGAGCGGCCCTACGACTCTACTCTCTTCTATAATTAGTACAAGGTTGCTGAATCTCCTAAATAATTTTGTATTATCTGCATAACATATTACTGTTTCCAGTGATACCCAGATGATTCAAGAAGAAATTAAACCAATTATAAATTGTAAAAAGAGAATACTTTATGGAGAAGAAGGAGCTTTAGAATTCAAATTATAGAAGAAGATTAAAGGAGATATAATAGAATATAAAGTACAGCCAAGTCTACCACTATTACGAAAAGAATATATGGGCCGCTCACTTTAGATGAACGTTAATAAACTAGAAGAATAAAAGCTATTACGGCTGCCAGGTACACAAAATGCTCTTTGTTTGGATTTCTTCTTTCAGCTTTTTATTCAACATTTAACCTTAATAAATTTTTGGTTCCACATCCTTTATTATAATTTTACCTAAAAATTATTAGTATTATGAAGAAGCGAACATGTATTGCAATTTCCTATCTAATATCTTGAAATGGGAATTAGCCGCAAATTTTTAAAGATCTTTTGACTAAATAGTTATTGGTTTTAAAAATTTTAATGGTACATTTAGTAATAGACCACTTGAAGAAAAATATAATCTTACTCATGGTAATCAGAAAATAGAACTTACCTCTCCTAAAGAAGTTGTTTCCGAAATAAAAGAAGAATCTGAAGAAAGCTCAAGAGTTTAACCTTATCACTAGAGACATTTTAAAATAATTACTTGAAAAAGCTTTAGTTAATTTAACTCATTTAATGAATGTAATAAATGTAGTATTCAAGTTAAAATTTGTCTCTGGAAAGTCATAATGCTACCTACCAAAGCCAGGTAAGCCTCATACAGACCGATATCCTCATTTGTCGAAGCTTTTTGACAAACTTTTTTTAAAAAGAATACAACCAATAATAGTAGAAAGAGAGTTAATTCCCAATCATCAGTTAGGGTTTAGAAATAAAGAGTCAACCATAAATCAAGTGCATAGAAACACCAATATCACTGAAAAATAGCTAAAAGAAAAAATTGAAAAAAAATTTTTTCTTAATGTTGAAAAAGCCTTTGATAAGATCTACTACGAAGGCCTAAACCACAAGATGAAGCTATTTCTTCCCAGTCAATATTGTGATTTCATTAAATCAAATATTTCAAACAGATACTTTCAGGTCAAACATGAAGAATTTGAATCTGATCTGATTGAGATTAAAGCTGGAGTATCACAAGGAAATGTCTAGTCTTATACCTAATGTACATCTCTGATATTCCTCAATTAGATAATACTATTGCCACATTCGATAACGATACAGCTAACTTAACACACAATGAAGAAGTTGCCAATAATCTTCAAACTTCAGTCAACAGTATCAACGACTGTTATAAATTCTATCCATGTTAACCTTACGATTCAAAGAATATATCCTATACCTGTCAGACTAAATAACAATTTAGTACCATATTCAAATGCAGCTAAATACTAAATTATTCTGGACGCCAAATTTCGCGGGAAAACAAATTAAAATAAAAGCGAGGAACTAATACTTAAATAGAGAAAAATATATTGGCTTATTGGAAGAAACTTCACACTGACACTACATAGGGCTTTAAGCAAATACTTAAACCTGTATGGTCCTACAGCATTCAATTTTGAGAATATACCAAGCAGTGAACAAAGTGCTTAGAAACATCGTAGATTCCCCTTGGTACGTCAGGAACAGAGATCACCCTCGGGACTTGGAAATGGAAACTGTTGACCAGACCATCAGAAGTTACGAAGATCGATTTCATGGACAAGTGCATATTGAGACCATCCAACTCCTTGACAACATAGGATTAGAAAGAATGCTCAAGACGACAAAGCCTTTTGAATTATTTTAGTTAGAAGCAGATCTTGTGAAGTGGACACGCCAAGATTAGTGTATTTAAATATCAAAATAACCTGGGGAATATTAACGAGTATACCTTTGTTTAAGTTGAAACCCTGGTTAGTTTAAATTAGAATCAAATGGCTCATTGGTCAGCGTTAGCCAGATTTTAATAACAGCTAAATACATCGTAAGGAGTATTACTGAACAAAAAATACTTAGTAATAAACTGAAGTAGAATTTTGACTAAATCTGGAATAACAAAAACTAAAATTAATATATCAACACTTTATTTTTAAAACTAAAGTTAGATAATACTGTTACTTAATATTTATCATATTAACTTTTTTTAGGTCAGATATTTTAATTGATAAACTTTTTAAAATATCTACATATATTATTCCAAATCTCTCGAATTTATTTACTGTAATCAAGATTTTCTCCTAAAATATTGTATCAAAATGTGATATATACTTATTACTAAAACCTGGAAGACATTTATTTCATCAATGTATCAATCTAATACTTTTAGTCGTCTAGTAAAATATCTATAGGTGATGTAATAAAAAATTAATAATTTTAGAATGTAATATAAAATGTTTATCTTATTAGAAAAACTATGTAAGTATAAATTTGAGTTTAACATAGTTGAAGCAGGTGTGGGCTATAAAATGGTCCAGGCGCTCTACATAGCTAAAGTTACTCTCCATATCACTTATAACTTATTTTCGTACTAAAGTCTACTATCCTGCTGAATGTTATTGTTATGATTAATCATATTTTCTTCAACCGATGTTCGTCCAGTTGATGGAATTTTGGCTGGAGATTTTTTAGAAGGCGTCATTAGTATCCTGAATATCTTTCTGAACGGAGCTTCTATCATCAGGTAAAGGGCAAGTGCAGTCGAAAATGCTAATACTATATCTGACAGAGCCAGACTTATCTAAAAAAAGTAGAAATATTAAAGGTAAAATTTAAAAAAATATTCTATAAGTTAAATTAACAAAAAAATGTAATAAAATTACCAAAAATAAAAGATTGAGACTATTCCAATTATGAAAATTTCAAAAATTATTATTATTATTAAAACTTGACTAAATGAAAGTATGAATGTTTGAAGGTCTAGTGAATGCGGCGAATGGGGTAGCACTTCCCAGCCAACCTCCAACATTTTACGGTTATTTAAAGAGACATGTGGTCTGGCATTGTCCTGATGGAACACGATGTCCTTTCTATATTATGTTTTTTGGATGTTTTTCCTAAATCCTGTTTTTAATTTATCCCCGTTGTGAATAGTACTTATTTGAACTATTGGTTTGATTGTTTGGTAAGATCTCATAATATAGGACTTTTTCCAATCTCATCAAACAGAGAGAATGAGTTGTTTTGGAAGAAGATCGCCTTGAGCTTGCACAACATTGTTGTAAACGATCCATTTTTCATCTTCTGTCAATAATCGCTTCAAAAATGGTGCATTTTCGTTACGTTTTTATAGATGATCAAAGTTGGAAATGCAATCCATTCAATTTTTTCAATCAAATTGTTCAGAAGCCATACATCGTAGCGATTTGCATAACTAAACTTTCACTAAATGTTCGCAAAAGGTGGTTTTCGAAATTTTTTCAGTATTTCGGCTAATTTACACGTCGTGTAACGAAGGTTACTCTTGATCAATGTCTTGATTTTCTGTAGATATTCCATTATCATATATAGAAAAACGTTACTTACCACATCGAAATATGTTATTTGCTGTGGACTCATAAACCTGGCAGCACCTCTTAGTTGAAAACTCATATGGCACAAATATGCCCCATATACCAATTTGCTAAGGGGTATCCAAGGCGACCAGGACAGCACCACTTTTAGGAAACTGAAGTGGCCAAAACTTGCTGTGTACAAAAGCCCAATTGTACCAACTGACCAAGAAAGTCTGTGAAAAGAAGCATAACTAGCTGCTTCTATTGCATTGTATGCATGGTACGGGTCGTAGAAAACTTTTGCACTAAAAAGGGTTCCCAACATTAGTACTAGCGAGGCCGCTATTATTGAGAACGATTTTACCTATAAATAGAATAAGTTGTTTATATGAGGAGTATTTAACAAAAACACGTTTAGGGACAGTAAAGAAGTGTTTACTCAATGAATTTAAAAGAAGTTCAATTAACTTATGAGGCCGACTGGTGCCTTAGTATGTAGATTCCCTGCTGCTAAAATTCTTGCGGCTCTTTTGAGGAAGTATTCTCTAACAGCAATACGTACCTCAGGTTCCGAATTGAACCGCTATCCTTTCATTGATTGCTTTAATGGGCCATACACATGAAAATTGCATGGGGGCAAATCGGGACTGTAAGCTGCATTTTATAAAACTTCCCATTAAAAGGCTTACATGCCAGAATCAAGAAAAAATGTCCCACAAATGGTGCCATTCTTCTGCATGACAATCCTCGATACCAAGTATCCCAGACGATTCAAGATCTGATTGGTCATAAGAAATAACAAGTTTTACAATATCTAGCTTGTAGACCTGAGATGTTCCCATGCCATTTTCATATCTGGGACCACTGAAATAATCATTGAAAGGACGACCTTTTAATTCGGAAGCTGAGGTAAAGAGTAGTGTTGCAGAAAGGTATCTCAAACAGCTGCAAAAATATTACCTCCAGGGAATCTACACATAAGTTCACGGAATGCATGCCTTAAAGTTAATGGATACTTATTTTAAATTAATTGAATAAACACTACTTTAGAGCCTAAAAATGTGTTTCTCTTGTTCCTTTTATGGTTTTCCACCCAGAATATACTTCATTTGAACATTAAAAAAAAAGAATATTCCCAGAAATGTGTTACGTTAAGCACATGCGTTTCCAAAATAAAGGGAAATTCAAGAACATAGTATTTTACAATTTAATAAAACATAAAAATACCTATATTTTATTTATTTACCGATCACCAACTTTACATAAATAAATATATCAACATTGAAAATATAAAGTAAGTAATCTTCAGAACTAGTAATAAAATTATGGTTCCTCACATTCTATTTCAGAATACTTCATCTGATTCCAGAGAAATTATGAGTTTCTGTACATCAACGCTGTTATCAAACTCCCACATTGTTTTCTTTATTCTTATAATATGATTACCACATTTGTGCCATTTCTCACAGGTTACTTCAGATATTGTTTTAATGAAGACATTTTTAAAAGTTGTGGTATTTCTAGCAACGTAACCTTTAACTTGAGCCCGTATTAATTATATTGCATTAAGATCACAAAGGTAGAATTTCAATTACTCGTTTTTTGGCACTTTCTTCAATAATGTACTTCTCGTAATTTTGCTTATTTTTCTTGACAATGGTTAACAATTCTGCTTTCATTATTGTACCGTCAAAGGCTATATTTTTAGAACTTAACCATGTTGCAATTTCACCTTTCTTCCAATTAGTGGTTTGTAAAGTTTCAAGTAATCTGGGGTGGTAACTTGTATTGTCTATTATAATAATCGAATCTTTCGGTATCAATTCAATCATTTGTTCGAAATAGTTCTCAAACAAGTCTCCATTAATTTCTTCGTGATAATCAACGGCCTTTTTTGAATCAAATAAAAGTAAGCCACCCTCAAGAAAACCGATCATACTGTCTATATAACAATATTCTTGAACATTTACTTGTAGATTTCTTAATACCAGTAATAAATACGTCTTAGTTTCTGAGTGTATATTTTTGTCTTCCCAAATTTTTCCGAAACAATGTCCTTGAATAACCTATGTTTGGTCTAAATAGAAAATGGTTTTATTTTTTGTCCTAATTGGTTTTATCTCTGTAAGGTACCGTCGTTCCCAACATACAAATTCTTTAGAATCAATTTGCATTGAGTATCTTCCGTTTGCAACTTAATAACCGCTTGTTAATGATACGGGCCGTTTTTATCATTATCATTACATGCTGAAAATATTCGGCATCACTATCCATTTTTATTAACTGCAATTTACAAACTAAGAATGAATAACAGCACTCTTCTTTTTGCTAACAGCTAAAAGAAATTTGTTATTACTATTCAGAAACCGAAACAGTCTGTCTAATATGGGTTCAAATATTGAACAAAAAGCAAAATCATTAATTTTGTTTCCTAAATTGTTCTGAGAATTGAACGAGATCTGGTATAAGAAATACCATCTTAAGACTGGTATCCTATTGTCGTACCACAAAAATAAATTTTTTCCATTTTCTTCGTACAGTGCAACTATACGTTCAGATGAAATTAGTTTTTTAACTATACAAAAAGTAAGTCAACTAGATGTAGAGAGAAAACTAAGTTTGAAGAAAGAATTGAACTGTGAATAAAGTATACACACAGATGGTTCACTCTACTAGGAAATATATCCGACCCACTATTAGCATTAAACATTTTCATACCCTCAAGAAAATAAATTCAAAATACTTACCCTGCACACGTGTTTGGTGGATCCCTTCAGTTGATAGTAAATATATCCAGCAAACATTCCAACAAAATAGGGAGTGGCCCTTGTGTGGGATTTATTGTAAGTTAGTTTGAAATCTATGTAAACTTTGGGTCCGGTGAGGAACTCTGGATAGAAGTGCATGAGGCCAGGTCGGTGATAAATCATAGTTATAGCAAATGGAATTGCTAGAGATAGTATGGTGAAAAACAAAAGGGCTCCAAGGCCTATTTTCTTGTGTTTTTTGATCGCCATTACGAGGAAAATAGCTATGATGAAGTAATGGAAATCGCATGGAAGGTACCAAGAATGGGTCATACACTACAAAAAAAAATGTAATTAAACAATTATATAAAAACATTTTAGCAATACGTCATGAAATTTATGTGCTGTAGAGAATATATGATTTGAACAATATTTTATTGTTTTAAATTACATCTTTTCTTCCTGTAAATAAATAAGTAAATAAGTTTGTGACTATATAGTGTTAACTAACGTTTCTTATTTCATAAAATTATCTATGGTTATTACGAAATTTTTATATATTCCGTATATAGTTTGGTTTATGAATCATTAACATTTACATAAAGCCACCAAAAATTTTTGACATGGTCATGTTATATAAGCGATTGACCCCTAGAAAGTATTTGGCAAGACAGTTTATACGCGCAAATAAATACAGGTGAACAAACACATTTTTAAAGATTTAGGGTTGAGTAGTGTTAAATAAATGTTAATTTTGATATAATTAAATTTGTATTAGAATTTTTCATGTATCTAGGATCGTCTGTTAAACAGTATATATTCTTTGGAGCTGAAGAAATTTGTGTATCTTAATTATTTAATCTATAATTTTTTTTAGAGATGAAAAAACTTTCTTGAAATTTATAAATAGGGTCATCTAAATCTTTTTTTTAAACTTTTTTTTGGTCGTTTTATTATAATAATAGCAATAATTTAAAAAAGTGTTCTTCGTTGATGTAATTATATACACTGGACCGCAGAATTAACTGGATACTTGAATTTTTGATTTTTTTTTCTTTTAATACTGAATATAAATAGAAGTAAATGATGTTCATCAATAAAAACAAATCGTCAATACGTGTTTTAGTCGTTATCTTATTTCAGTTGCCAAATTGTCAAATCAGAAGTAATTCAAGGAAGGGTATAGAACTCTCAATTTGATTTTATATATACAGACTTGCCATCAATTAACAATTCTACACTACCGGCATTTGCTGATGATATGGCCGTCATTTACATAAAAAACACCAAATTATAGTATCGAAGCAACTTCAAGCACACCTTAATATCTTGCAACGCTGGTTCCATTAATGGAAAATAAATGAAACCAAATCAGTGTAAGTTACATTCACCACAGTATAATATTTTAAATTTAAATTTTTTATTCCGTTTTTTTTTGAAAATTTAATGTAAATAAAATAAAAACTCTTAATCTATTCGTTAAAAGCTGAAATCTCAATAAGGCTTCGATTTAGGTATAGAGAGTGATTTACAAAACATAAAGAACAGTATTTTTTTTCGAAATCACAATGAAAATGAAGTAAAGTTTAAAATTATCTCACTCTGGATTAGTACTTAAGTTTATTATTTTCCATGCCAGTTTTTAACAAACATAATTCAAACTCATAAACCATACTTAAAAGCTAAAATCTCAATAATGAATGATTTATGTACAGGGACTAGTTAACGAAACTTAAAGAATCTTAAATATTCTTTCTAACAACGTTATAATATATAGAGTGATCTATTTAAGAATGATGAGAAATAATAAACCAATTATTCACAAAATATCCAAGTTTAATCAAAATACAAAATGCTAAAAAAATTAATACGAAAAAAAGGTTAAATTATCATAATTATTAAGATTAAGATTAAGAATTATTAAGATTATTAAGATTGACTTTTTCGTGTTAAAAATGGTCGTATATCGTAAAACACTTAATGTAAGGTAGCAATTTTTTTGTATCTTGAATCTAGTTAAGTTTGTATTGGTTGTGTACCTATGATCTCTAAATGTTTTTTTACTAGGAAAAATTAAAAATGAGTCCATAAGAAGGAGCTGAAACTATTGCTCTATATAATGATGGTCGAAGCATTTGTTAAGAATTTCATTTTAATGCAGGATATTGCTCGAACTCATATAGTCCAAATAAATCGTCAACCCTTTAACGACGTTGGTTTATGGGTAAAGATATCCACCTCGAAAACTTTTCTAAAATTCAATAGAGCATTTGTGGGACATGCTAGGAAAAATACTTATTCAAACGTAGGAAAGCTGTCATTCCAGCTTGAGGAGGAAACACTCGTTATTAGAAAAACTGTTTTTGTACGATTTCATTATTTTTTCGACTAAAACCAGTTAGTGTTATGAACTTTTTGTTTTTCTATATTTAGAAAATGATGGTGGTATAAGCTGTTACATATTCTTTTGTGATACTTAGTTTCATTATTTGTAATTAAGTAATGCAAATTATTAAATACATTTTCAATTTATTTTTTCTCCTGAATAACATTGAGTCCGGTTAAATTTCAGGTCAAGTGTATATGTGCTACCAAAAAATTAAATGGATACTATGATGGAAATTTAAATGAATGCTTATATGTTTACCGATTTCCAATTATTTTGAAAATTCAAATTTTCAAATAAACATTTGTAAAAAATTAACGTATAACATTAAGCATTATATTATTCTAATAGTTATTTCTCTACGTTTTTTGTTTTAATTAACAATTAATTACTTTACGCAAGAAAACCTTATTAGTCACAATGACATAAACTGGTCAAGTTTGCACAAGAATGAGTAAAAAGGGAAGAAATCTATTGTTTTAATAAATAGAAAGTATCCGGTATATTATTACCTATAGGCAGCGATTTATTTTGGATGTTACAAAATCGCTTTGCTCTTATATAATCCGATAATGGGCTGTTAAGTAATTTCTCCGATCTTCATAACAGTTAAGTAGGGGAAAGTGAGGCAGATGCTTTTCAAGGTTAACAGCTCAATTTACAATCACATACGTGCAATCTATATTATGTATTAAAATTATTTAAAATAATTATATAAGGATAGTAGAATTTGGATAATTATAATCTTTTGATAAATACACGATTTTTCCAAACTATTTATGCTTTTTTTTTGCGTTGAAGAATTCAATTTCAATCTAGTTCTAATGGTATAAACCAAAATTAGTAATAATTAATAAAATTTTTTGTTGTCCATTTAAAAATACTTAATATTTTAATAATTAAATACCCACTGCATAATGCATGATATTAAATAAATGCATAATTAGTTATGCGCAAATTTCCGTGTTATATTTTCTAAACTTTTGTTCTACTTTGCTCAATACACGAATGGATAATATTGCAGAGTCATATAATAAATATATGCCAGTGGCGTTATAACATATTTTAAAACGGGAAAGTTAATTAGATTAATAAAATAAATAAAAACTGATCATAGTTAATGTGCGGGGAAATATGTTGTAAAAGGGAATGAATTTTCGAAAAGTTTGACATAATGAATAATTAGTTGTAATTAAATTTTCTGTAGATAAGCAAAATGGGGCTCCATTTTTGATTTTATCACATTTAAGAAAAACATTTTTACTATAAATTAATTATTAAATAAAATTTTCGTTTATTTTTTTGGTTCGATTAGTTAGCTAAGGAAATTAATTAAAATTTAATTGTATTTTTATTTTTTACATCAATTTAAATAGTTAAATAAATCATTATTTGTAAACAAACAATACGTAAACATATAAAACAAACTGCATTATCTATAAAGGAATTAAACGATTTCACTGATTCGGAGAAATATACAAAATGAATAATAACACCACATTCTTAAAAGTGTTACAGGAGCGAAGACAAGTAGAAAAAGAAATAAAAAACTCGCAAGAGATTGATCTAAATCTCAGAAATCGGCTAAAGATTATTAAAAGTAACAGACATATTCTAAGTTCGAAGGATCTAAAGAAAAAGTTATTTATAGAGAAACTGAGACTTAACCTGCTCAGGCTGATCAACTTTAGGACAAATAATTATATATTATTAGCTATTGTAGAGCTTTTAGATTACTATATTTCCAGTTTGCTACGCCAATGATTACATAGCATATACAGCGCATAACACGTGGCCTTGTCTGAGTTTAGAAAAAATACATTATGTCATTTACTCCTTTCCCTCACGTTTAGATTCGTGCATTTGTTTAATGCAATTTGTTCTAATTAATTACAATAATTAGTCAATACAATCAAACGAAATTCAAATGACTATAGTTACGATCCCTAATCATTGTATGTTCGATATTTTTATAATTTATATTTCCAATATTTATAAAACATACAGTCAACCCTAGCACCATAAGAAGGTTGGATCAAATTTAAAAAAATAATAGTAAACAAAAATAATTTCTCGATGGAATGAGGATAATGGATCAACATTTGTCTGTCAAACTTAAACAAACAAATTTCAACTTTGATATCGAGATTTCAATTAATCTTTTAAGAGATACATTTTAATATACTCGGTTTTAAAGCAAAAATGTTATAAGTGGGATGAAAAAAAATTCCAAAAACGAAAAAATTGAGACATGTTAAATTTTTACATGTTTATTCAATTATAATTCTGATTTTTTATTTATTCTCTTTAAAATATTTATTAAATATTTATAAAAGCACTTCAATAGTTTGTACACGTAAAGAAACGAATATTTATTGTATATTATTTAACAAATATTACTTTTCAAAAATTTAAAGCATAGTCATTAAATATCCTATATAAAATAGGAAATATTTAAAAATATATAGTTTGGATAACATATACATATATACAGAGTGGACCAAAAGTCTGGAAACGGCCAATTATCTCGTAAATTGCTAGGCCAAATTCTACAAAATTTGGGATAAGCCTATTTTGGGATACGGAGATTTCAGATTTGACATTTGCAATGTTGCTAGTTACCTAAAACTTAATTATTAACAGGAGCAAAAAATATGATTTATAGGTAGGGTTGTTTTTGTGCAGGATATTTAAGTTTTATTTTTAAAATTATTTTTAATTTTTATTTTATTAGTTAGATTATTTTTTAGTTTTAGAATTTAAAAACCTCTTACAATTTTTTCATGGTACAATAGTTATGTTGGGTGAAGTTTAATTTGATTTAATTTTTATAAATATAAATGAGTATATTTTAGTAATTCAGTTATCTCATTTCTAAACAACGGGTTTCAATGAAAAGTGCTTTACTTGAATAGACTTTTTTTTTCATGCGTAATTTTCATTACTCATTATTGAACTGTATTTAGTTTGTTAGTGAGACAATCTGCAGTTCTGCCCTATCCCTGAACAACTATATATCAAATGCGATTGTATCAGCGAATAATACAGAATTGTTAGTTATTTCTTAAAATGTCATTCCACTTCCATCTCAACAAAAGATTTAATTCTACACATCTTAACGTATTGTTAATTACTGATTTTTAGATTATTATTTAAAATGAAATTACATAGTAATCATAAGCCATCAATCTAAAATGAATGATATTAATAATGGAAAAATGTCCTCTTTAGAATTTGTTAAGTTATAGTTATCCAGGGTGATCAACTTATATTCCGAAGTTTGATATCTCCGTTATCTAGAGAAATAGGAAAGAATGTTTTAAATAAAAGTTATAGATAGAGTCAAGCTCTACATTTTAAAATTATTTTGTAATATACAGGATGCCTCATAAGGTCATAGCATATCAAAGTTATGTTTATTTTAATGGAATAACCCGTACATTTTTACATTTTTATAAACCTCTTGCCGAGCTAATTTCAACGATGTTCACACTTCATGCTATTATGTTTAATAAAGGTCTACAGCCACCTGAAAATCACATTTTTTTTAAATTTAGATGTATGTAGCAGCCAAACCGTTGAAAATCAATAAAAACCGCTTACATGTCCCTATCCAAACTTTTCAAGTTCTATGCTATGATATTAAAAAATATTTGATATAGAGTGATGAAAAATTTGAAATCCCATTTGATTTTTATTTGATATATAACTGCTAGCCAGAAATTGCCAATCTTTAATTGTCGTTGATTTTCGTTAACTTCAATTCAGAAACATTTAAAAGAGGTGCACAAAATAAATATCCTGCAGATGATTGGTTAAGAAAATAACACACGAACACAAATCGAAGTTGCTCGCTTATTTCAAGAAAAAAAATTCAGACTTGAAGTCTATTAGCCAAGGAACAATTAGTGAAATAGGAAAGTAGTTTTTAGAGCTTGTAAATGTAAAGTAGATAAAATACATCTTGTTCTTCAATAAATAGTGATATCAAATTGGATGTAATGCTTCAGTTTCAGGAAAACTCCCATACTTCGGGTAAACAAGCAGCTGCAATATTAGATGTTAGCCATGTATCAAGTCTTCAACTAGTAAAAGAGATTTAAATTTTTTCCCATACAATTATACCAACTCATGGAAGACAGTTTCGATACAACGTATTTTTGTGAACAAATGATGAATAACGCTAGAAGATATTTTTATTTAAGATTAAAATGTTGCCAAGACGTTCGAGGTGCGCATTTTGAACATCTCCTACATTAATATTGACATTTTTTTTTGTTTTTTACCATATCAAGTACTTTAAATAGAGAATAAAGACGGCTTTCAAATGATGTATCACAAGTTTATATTTCCCATTTAAAAATTTGAGGGTTATAATTGTCAATTGAGGGGGTTTAATGTAAGGATGACATTTTTTCGTTACAGGATGTCATTTCATAATCTAAAATTGAGTGTTTCGGGATTTTTTATAAATATGCATAATAACTGAAATAATGAATTTATTCCATTCGGCATTCCACACTGTATAGTAGAAACATAAACAACTGTTAAATATCATTTTTTTTTAAATTGTGTTTTTGCAAGTAAGGAGTTTCTTATTTGGAAATAAATTAATAAAAACGCAGAACATATATCGTTAGGGTAATTCAATTTCTAATAGTTATATTAATGAAAAAATCATTAGGTATATACAATTCATTTATCAGCTATAATAGTTCGTTTCTACGGGAAGTAAATTTCATTAAAAAAATGATAACGTTATTTTCCTCACCGTATGATCCACATTGTAGTAATTATTAATGTAAAGCAAATTAGCCCACCAGTTTTGTCTGCAATCGTTCCAATCTCCACCTGCTACCAGCTTCCATAAAGGTCCTGCCCCTGTGTGATTGAAAATGGTTGCATAGTAGAAAATTACGAACGCGTAGACTGGAGTTAATCTAAAAAATTAATATAGCTCCAATTAATTATTTCTGATGTATCACAGATAACTAACAGTTGCGATGAGGTTAGGGGTTAGAGGTGGAGCTTTAGGTCCCCACTGAGGATGGGGTCCACCCTGGAATGCCAACAGTTCCAAAAGTCAAAATGAAGATTATTAGAACATAGATATTTATTTCATTTCTTTAACTTTTCGTATATCTGATGAATACAGAGTGTCATAAAATAATTGTGTCTCGAAACCGAATCAAATACAAAATATTTTCTCTGAAGTAATAAAATCTTTAGGATAATTTCACGTCAATTATTTTTTTTTCTCTTCTGATGGTATTTCATTTCCAACTTTCGATTCAATATACGATATTGATAATATCAAAAAGAATGATTTGATGTACCTATTAAAAAAACAGCCATTTAAATTTCGTTCACGTTGGTACTAGATTCTAGATTTGCTTACGAGGTGGAAGTCGAGTGTGTTAAATTATCCAAGTAAGCGAAATTGTTTTCTTGATAAGCAGTTAGCGTTTGGTTTGATCTTTACCAAGGAGGTTATTTTAATTGAAATATAGAAGGTGTATATGCATATTAAATATTAAGTAAAAAAAGAAAAAGGGTTAAAGTCAGTGGTT
Organism: Hermaeophaga mercurialis; assembly: GCA_951812935.1. Taxonomy (NCBI): domain Eukaryota; kingdom Metazoa; phylum Arthropoda; class Insecta; order Coleoptera; family Chrysomelidae; genus Hermaeophaga; species Hermaeophaga mercurialis. Next base: position 28,460,812 of record OX638361.1, on the reverse strand, counting down.
TTTATCCAAGTACATCTAGAAGTTAATAGTTTTTAAAATATGTTAAATCTTGGGAAACCCTATATATCTCAAAAAACTAATAATTAAAAAGTGAGTTTCTGCAATATATTAGTCTGCCATTAGATGAAATAACAAACGTCAAACACACAGGGTGTTTCATTGGTACGAGGTGCAACGTAAATTGTAAGTAATGATCACGTAGATTATTTTGCGTATTTCTTTTTAAAGCTATAATTAATAAACCACCAAGTATTATCGGATTAGCAAACAGTTTAAAAAACTTTTACGACTATAAATGCACATTAAATATTTACTTTTTTTTAACATATAACATGACAAAAGCACAAAAATACTAAATTGTGCAAATTACGTATACTTTATTATTGCGCATATATTTTTCAAATTAAATTGTTGTTAAATGATTTAGTAACTAAAATCTAGATACCATAACATATTATGTTTTACATAAACGGGTAAATAGCACCCCACATAGGCAACTTCAAAATGTCAAGTGCAACATATTTTTAATTTACTATTAAAATGAGATTATATGTCAATCTTTGAAATTCTCCTAATAAAATATATTTTGTTTATTCATATATTGCATATATTAAATAATGATATAAATGTAGCATCAATTTTTAAATATGTACCTGTATGCAGGGTATTTGAAAATGTGCATATATTAAAAATTACGAAACCTGTCAATTTACCCTAAAGTAAGCTTTTAATTTACAATTCTAAATACCTTAAATTGTTAATCATTTAGTAATTTTAAAACGATTGTACTTTAAATAATTATGAAAATGTATCATTAAAAAATTAACAATATTTCATTTTTCGTCTAAAGGTAATAAATTTACTTATTCTACAACTAAAAGTGAGTTATTTCTCGTTTTTACAAATTATATCCACTAAACCAAGTATGTACAAATTCAGAATCTGCAAAAATATACAGAGTGACCCATTTAAATTAAAAAAGTTGAAGGTATTTCTGGTTAAACTGGAAATATATTATTAACAAAAAAATATACATCAGCTGTATTTTGCCCCATTGCACTTACTTCTAAAATTTCATAAATATCGTCCGTTTCGTTTTAAAGATATTTACTTGGTTCCATAATTTATCCCAACCCTGTATACAGTAAGGTCCAAAAGAAAGGAATAAATTCATTATTTCGTAAATCGGCAATTTTAGGGGAAAATCCTGAAACCCGTCGATTTTTATTTTTAAACAGGCGCTTCGTCAGGTCACCTTTTTATTGTTAACGTCACCTCTGTGAGCGTAATGACGTCGTCAATAAAAAATTTAAATAGAAAAGTGAGTCTTGCAATACATCAATTGAAAGGTCTTTTAAATATCTATTCACTCATATAATTTTAGATTTTTTGAATTGTTTTTTTGGGCAATTGTTATTCGGACAATTGCCCCTTCCATTAATTGTGTTTCGGATAATTATCCACTTGAGGAACCGAGTTTGGGCACTTTTTTTCGGGAATTTGTTTTCAGGCAATTGTCCGGATATCATTAGTGGCGACACGACACCGATGAAAGACTTTTATTGTTAACTTTTTTTTGTTGATAAAATTCATCATTTAAATTTTAAAAGATTTCTAGCCAACATTTTTCTCTTAGTAGTAGTAGTAGTAGTAGTAGTAGTAGTAGTAGTAGTAGTAGTAGTAGTAGTAGTAGTAGTAGTAGTAGTAGTAGTAGTTGTAGTAGTATTAATGGGCGGGAAGGAATTATTCCTGTACAGGCTTCTTTTGCGATTCCCAATCTACCTCTTTCGTTACTTTTAGCGTTCTGCCCCTCCTCGAAACTTTTTGGCCTTTCTACGAAGGTTAGGATATCGTTTCATGAGAAGGCATTTAGGTCTTTGAATTCCATCAATGCCATAAATGATTTCCTTTCTTAGATGTTGATATATCGATGCCCAAATAATGGAAGGATATCATCTCCTCTTCCTTCTATTTACCACAGTCTGGGTCCTCTCCAACTGTCTTGGAGCTCGCAGTGCCCAGTGAGGACTTCAACAATCAACCATAGATGCTGTCTGGTTTTATTCAGCAGCCAGCTAGTCCTTGTTGGAACCGGTCTGACGATTGCCTACTTGGCTTGTCTGCATCCTAACAATTTTCCCAAGTCCTTCTTAAATCTTTCTGCACTCACTCATTAAGCATAAGCATTGACGAATTTTTTCTATTAATATTATATTTTTATGATTCTCGTTGCTTTTGCCCCAAATATAGGGATCTTTTTCAACAAGTTCAATTAAAATAATAATGCCAATCTTAAAAAATTATAAAAGCACTTAAAGGAACTAGGAAGTTTATTAAGGTTTGTTATTTATATTATTTAAAAACCGGGACGAGTGGAAGATTGATTTTTGACGACAGCTGGCTACGATCCCGACATGTCGTCTAGTGTAAAGTGACGTCATTTATTTGAGTGTAAATTCTATCCCACCGTATCGCTGATTCTGCCTTGTCGAAGTCCTGTCGTGTAATGTGAAAACGCCCTATCTCGTCATTTGACCTCCAATCAAGTCCTATCCCGTTGTGTTTATATTACTTCCCTGAATCTGAATCATATGCAAATGAAATACATTTATTATCTACTCGTCATGCATTATTCAATACTTGATTGACTGGACGGAGGATTCGTGATTATAAAAATAAAAAGTACACCATAAACATAAATTTTCTGTTCATTCAACAATCATCAATACTCAATATCCGTATTGGCTATTTAGAATGCTTTTCTATCTATCAAATGAGCTGTAATTGTGAATTAGTACTATTAGATTTATTTTTACCAAGATCGCCTTTTAAATTAAAGTCACGACGTGATCAATCAGAATAAGTAGAATCATAATTTAATAGCAGCATTATCTGAATTATTTCTTATTTATTTATACCTAATGAATATTTTTAAATTTGTTTTATAATCAAAATCGTGAATAAAAAATCTATCACAGAGTCTCCTATTTATATCACGGTTAAATATTAATAAAGTTATATTAATTAAAATTGAATTAATTTTAATAAATGCAACGATAAATAACATCATTTCAAACAGATGTTTAAATAATTTCTTTCTAGGAACTCCTTAGTTGTTTCTGAAGCAACCGTTCCACTTGTTGCACATAAATTAAAATTGAAGTAAATGTCTCAATTGGGAATAATATTAGCGAATTGATTATCTATGTATCTCATAATACTTTTTTTATGGAAGGTCAATTTCTTATTACTAGGAAGTCTCTAACTAATTGGACGTACTGAAGTGGAGAATACTGCGTATATTTAATATTTTTTCTAAAACACAAATTGGTATGGACTTTCATAGTATACCTGGTATAAACAAGTTACAGACCACCCCTATAACTTTTAAACGCATTAAATTATTTTTAAAAATTGGTTATATTAGAGGCAGATTTAAAAATTCAAAACGGCCTACTTTCGGTTTCACCTGAAATGATGCAAAAGCTTAAAAATTAAGTGCAACACGCTGTATATTTTTACATATTTTGATTCTACAGGTTTGAATACATTCTAATCAACTATCTAATGTCACTTTAAATTTGCCAACCAATTAGGCCTGTAGTTTCTCATATCAATAATCCAAATTCAAAATTAGTAGAGTTTCTTAATAAAACTTTAAATAATTACGGTTACGTATCAAAACACTCAGTAAAAAACACATACATTAAATTAATAAATTAAAATATTGGTAGTTCTTGATTTTGAATATAAAATTTATCATCAAAAACAAAGTAATTTTGATTGATACATGAATTAAATAGGTTTATAATTTCATTGACTGAAATTTGATTAATGTGTTTTCTTTCTAAAAATTTAGTTATTAATGGTATACATTCACATGGAGAAATTTTTGAAAATATATTACTAACGTCAAATGAAACTAATTTTGTATTTTCATTTAATGTAGGTGTATTTTGTTTATGTATCAAATCCAAAGAGTTTTTCACCGGGTATTTTGAGACATAATCGAAATTAGTTAAAGCTTTATTAAAAAACTCTGCTAATTTTGTATTTGATTGATTAACTAGTTCCCTAACCTTATCTGAAAACTTTTTTGTTGGGTCTCTTCTGAGAATTTTTAAATTACTTAATTCAAATATCAAAAGAGTAAACTATAATCTTCAATATTCAATTTATCGTAAACCAACTCATACAAATATGACTATCCCTTATAATTTAAATCACCCTATTGTCACATAAATTAGCAGCTCATAATTCAATGATACATAGAGACTTTTCAATACCAATGAGTAAGGATGATTTTAAAATGGAAATTAATATAATAAAATAAATCGCACTCTCTAATAACTATCCAGTACATCTAATAAATATGTTGATTAATAAAAAGGAAGAGAAGGTTGCCGTCAACCTCATCTTTCCGAAACAACCTAAAGATGACGGGTCATACAGAACATGTACATACTTAGGAGATATTGCAAACAAAATCTTCATCTTGTACAATATCTTTTTTAAGTAAAAAATAATGTAGATTCATTTTTTGTCCAGACATTAAGAAATTTTAACATACGGTACTGTGAACACTTACTAATTTATAGATTAAAACAACCAGATAAGATGCATTACGCAAAATACCTCATTTACACCAAACATATTCCTACACTTAATAACACAATGGAAACAACAGTGGAAGTACTTCACATAAGTGACAAGAAAGTAGAATTTTTTTTTTGAGGAATATGAAATAAAGAAACACCTAAAATATTCTCAATATACAGTATTGAAAGAACGACTAAACCTGGGAAGTTCAATTATCTTAGATCATCTTTTGAACTAAATTATACTAACCAAATATATTTTTAGAAAAAAAAGAATATTGCTTAATAATGATTGGGTGTCAGGTTTATGACATGAAATTAATTTACGTTTTTAAAAAAGATCTTTGTTTCTTGGAAAATGGTATTGTCAGATACCGACACCTAGGAGACTTGAATATTATTAAAACGCTTTGTAAGAGTGTGGAAATTCAAGATAGGTATTATTTTTCTTTCCATATTTATTATTTCGTTAATACCCCATTTTCGCCGTTTCGTTCTTTTCTCGGTTTTTCATTAAGTTTCTATTTTCTTTTAAGTTTTGAAATAATCTAATTTGTTTATTTTAAATAGTTTTGGTAGGATCACCATTTATATTTTCATGTGGTGGTCTGATAAGAGACTTAAACAAACAATTTTATAATAACGACTGTATAAATTGTATCAACATTTTTCATACCAGCTGCCTAGAAAGATTAAAAATGTAAAAAATTCTGATCTGTGTCAGCAAAGCTCTCAAAGAATCAGAATTGCAAAAATAAGACTAATCAAACCCTCCAGTGTTACCCATTCCATTAGAAGAGTGAACAGAAAATAATAATATTTAACTGTAAAATAAAAATCGATGATTTAGAAATCATTAACAAGGAACTGAAAATTAAAATTAAAGACCTTGAAAGCACAGTCTTGAAAATGAAAAAAGAGATGGGAAGATATACTTGAATTGTAACTCAATATATTAGACTAAATAATAATTCTTGAAGAAGACCACCAAACACGTAAAAAGAGAACTAGAAAAAGTGGCCTAGGAAAAAACATGAACAAATTAGACATTTAATATCAAGATGATAATAAGATTAGTACACTTGTGGTCATAGAAAAATACCACAATAAAAAGAATAATTTTATCTGATGAACATGAGCGTAATTTTGATAATTTATTAAGTTTAAGGAAAATGCAAGAATGCAAAACTTTTATAAAATCTTTGGCAAGTTTTAGTAGATTGACCATTATCAAAATTTGATGAAAGATTACAGCCATAATGATTATATAGGTATATTAGAAGATTCAAACAATTTCAAAAATGCTCAACCATTGCTTAGGACCATACAAAATAAACTCAAATTTTTTACTCACACAAACCAAATATTATTTTCTGTACCATACATAAAAATAATATTTACTCAAATAATCATATTTACAATTTTTAATTAAAAGAAAATTTATTTGATTTAAACAATTATTTACCATGTCAAATTATTAGTTATAAGCAATAAAAATGGGAGTATGTCATCTGAAAACCAGCAAGCTAAGGCAATTTTAAATTTAATTTTACATCACAATACAGTAAACCAAAAAACCTTATATTTAGTGCACCCCCAGTTAATTAGCATTCCACCGTGTTTCAAACTCCAGATCTAATATGAACAAAAAAATATTTAAACATTTATTGGCCAACAATATCGAAATCTCTAATTATGTGTTGTTGAAAAACCAAGCCTAATATGTGATTCTGAAACTGAAAGTAATTAATAAGCAATAGACGAAATCTTCATGATATTAATAATACGTTCTCTATTTTCAAAACGCTTTCTTTATCACTCATTTGAATTCGTGTATTATATATTTAGGCCGATTGTGTGTTTTATAATAAATTCTTTAAACGTATTTCATTTTGTAGCGCCAAAGAAACAAGTAAAAATATTTCGTAAATACAAAAAATGGTGGAATGAGAATTCACAATAAAAAACAAAACAAAACTAAAATGATTACCAAATTCAAAGAAATAGGTCCGTTAATGTAATTAGAATTGAAAAAAGGGAACACATGAAGCAAAATATATATGAAAGTAGAAAAAATTAAAGGGAAATGTGAAAATGCCTTGAATGTTTGTTACCTAAAAATAGTAAGTCAAATGATTTGACCCAAAATGGAACTAGAAAATAATGTGATTATGAAAGATATTTTTCACATACCGAATACCCTAAATAAATTTTACGTAGATACTATCCAATCGATTACTAATTTGTTCAACCTCTCGGAACCACCTTTAAATTTGATAAATTAATCTGTAGAAATTTGAAAAATTCCTTATGCTTTAAAAATTACTACAGTAATGCTTCTTCCTCATACAAAAAACTTAAATAAAGCTGCAGATTTATGGTCTATTAGTATGTTAAGGTATATTGAAAAATCATGGAAAAGGTTGTTTTTGAACAAATAATTAATTTTCTAGAATAAAAAACTTATTACTAGAGTGCAATCAGGTTTCAGGAGTAAGCATAACTGTTAGTCAGCTATGTAATGTGTTTTGTATGACTGACAATATAAGCATCCTAGACAGTTGATTAAAACAGTTTAATAAAAAAATTAAAAAGTGTATAGCAACTATTGAAATGGTGTATTGATAATGTAAGTAACAGAAAACAAAATATATTAGGTTCCGTTTTATTCCTAGTTTACTTGAATGATATTGTTGATGTTAAAAGACAATATTAACATGCATCTTTTGCTGACGATGCCTTTATTTATTTTTCTTGAAAGGATTAATTTAATAAGAATTGTTAATGATACACTACAAATAAATTGTGTTATAACAATTTGGTAAAAATCAATGCAAATAAAACATAATATGTGCTGATAAGAAATAACTATAACTTTATGCAGCTTGTATAAAAACAATAAGTGTAACTTAACAGTTGCAGGAAATTTAATAATATTAGAAAAACAATTCAAATATTTAGGGGTGTTAATTGACAAGCAGATGAAATTCTTAGATCATGCTAACATCTAAAAAATATTTGGACATTACTTTGGACACAAGATTACTTTGGAAAACATGTAAGCCAGAAAAAAAATCACTGCTTACGTACAGATAGTTACTTGAAGGGTGGTCTGACCACTCCATTTTCAATAAAAAAATAATCTATGTAATAAGATACAATATTAGTCTATGACGCTAGAAAATTGAAAATTTTACTGCGGTTCCAGTAAGTACCAAGGAATATAATAAATGATTCTTAACACTTTTAGCTTTTTGATAGTACCAACTTGAAGAAGAAAATCTTTGTAAAGAAAAAAATGTTCGCGTTAGTTTAAAGTGCACCAGGGCTACACTGTCATAAGTTGGGTACCCCGATTATAGAAATTTGAAAGGTCGTCAGGTCGTCCTGTTTTTTATGTTTAGTTTTTCAGGGCTTAGCAACATAAATCATTGTACGGGTATCAATAACACAACAAAGGTCAGGACCGCGACTGTTACTAATCATCCCCTTAATGATACCAGATTTGGTAAGGAGTAAGGGCAAGGGCTAAGAACTAGAAGGGCAAAAAGGGAGCAGAGTGGTACATCCAGAGCACGGAGCTTCAAGCTTCCGTGCCAAACCGGCAGGGCACGTCCAGCAGGTAGATATCACGTTCTTTTATGTCCAACAAATAAAATAAAAACATAATAAAGATATTTTAAACGTTAAACGTTAAACGTTATAGAAATTTGAAAATTGATATACTTATCTTGTATTTTAATGTATACATACAGAGGGTTTTAATGAATATGCCAAGTACTGTTTGTGCTAGTTAGTGGGTAAATATTTTTCAAAGTGCTTAAAATTTACTCATTTTAAACAAGTTAAATAGTAGGTACCTAATTCATCATGGTGCACTTTGCACATTCTCCAAATCAGTAGGATGTCATCCCCCATTAATAAGGTTAATAAAAAATACTCGGTTCTCTATGATTTCTTGTATGGCTGAGATTAAATATTTGTCGAAAATGGCCCTAAAGAATTAGACGCCAGTAACATTGAAATACTCTCATTACCGTGTATTCGATAGGCAATAAAATGTTACGCCTTGCATAAAATCTTTGACCATCAATTTTGTTGTGTAGGCTAATATAAATAAAAACTTTACTTTTAATTACATATACAAAATATTAAAAAGTTAATAAAATATAAGACCTATAAACAATTATATTTAAGTACATATCATCTTTCACCACATTTTATGTTATACTATTAATAGTTGTTGATTTATTTTCTGCGTTTCTTTTTTGTGCTCATTTCATATTAATTGTTTAACTATTAAAATATCCATATTTATTGTAATACTAATTTAATTGCAAATTGTAGGTTGATAATTATTGATCTGATAATAAGTTGGTGATTAAATCTTGAAGTCATTTTAGTAATACAATACTGAGTATTATAATTAGACGTTCCTTTGTTTATTTAAATATGATTATTACATTAAATTATGAGCTAATTGTTATATTTTGTCATTAGTGCATTTCTTAAGAATTTAGCATCCGCTTTTTATTTCTTACCTTATGTATCGCATCAGTATTACAAATCCTGGATTCAAGTTGTACCTTTCCGTTTGATTTAAAAGGCTGTATACTACCAAAAGTCCACTGAGAATGAAAAATGAATCCACAAATAGATCCCCATGGAAAAGAAAACATGCTATTTCAGATCTGTATTGCTAAAACAATAAAATCACATTAAAAGGATATCGAAAAAACATGAAAAAATAAGGAAACTATTTCTATTTCTGTTTATTTACCTCCTCTAAATAATTAAAATTGAGTACAGCTGAAGATATAAATGTTCCAAAACGGTGGTCCATGATAATAAAGAAAATACAAACTGTTCTCATGCCATAGAGTATACTCAAAGCAGGATTGGAATTATCGGCTCTATTTAGTTCTAGAAAATTTGCTCTAGCTGAAAAAGCCATTACCATTTTGGAGGGGGGAGACTCTAGAAAAGAAACATGTTAACCAAAAAATAGAAGTCCAAAAATAATGTTCAAATAGATTTATAGATTTTCAAATTGTTTAAATATCAAGTCGTGTAAAATGGGAGCATTTTATATATTTTCATAAAGTCTAAGATATTTCCAAAAAAAAAAACAACAGGAAACTAAATTACGATGGTAATCCCAAAAGTAAGATTTCCATTGTTTTGAGAATATATAAATGTGTTTATTTTCTAATATTTGCATGATTTTAAAGGTTAAACGTTTGTCTATTTTTCTACATAAACGCCTCTTCGGCAGATGCATTTTTATAGAGGCTGTACAGTGTTTTATTCCTAGTCATTACGGCTCCTCACAATTTCGTTGGAGTTAAATCGTCTTTTGGCCATTCTTTCAACTGAGGGAACAGGTAGCAGTAAGTGAGTACCAAGTCTGGATTATCGGATGTGTTTCTGATAAATGTAATGATGTTCTATTTAAACTGTTGTAGAAAAGCAACAGTTTGGCGGGTGAGCTTGTTGTGAAGCATGCTTAAGCCCTTGTTCAATATTTCTCTTCTTCGGTTACCATTTGCCCACTTTTATTAAATGCAGAGGTTTTCTAGAGTCATTCGGTGAAAATGAATAACTGCACCAATTTTGCATTTGGAGGTATCAACTAAAAGAAGCTGTTTTCTCATCCCCTGCAGAATAGGTCCTAGGGAGACATGTACATGCTTGTATGGTAGCAACAATCCCAACAACAGTGGTGTCACAACCTGCACGAATAGATTGTCTCCATCCCCGACGCTTTGGAGACCATAATTTTAGGATTATCATTGTAATATAATTGATTTAAATATAAAATCTATTGGGGCATCACTAATGTGTTTCTAGAGAAAAATCTTGAAATTAGATTTTTATAAATATTATGCGAAAAATCTTTGTAATTGTGTGATGAATTAATAACACTATTTATGAAATGTAGAATTTTGACATACAACTGACAAAGAAAACATTTAGTTGTTGAGTTTTACACTCATTCAATAAGATTTAGGGAATATTATAGTTGCGCCATGAATTTTACAAACAAGGAATATTAGACAGCTAATTTTTTTACTCGATTTCTCCGGCACCGCCTCGAATTTGGTGTAGGCTTTTTCATAATATCAACGTTTCAGTTTAGGAAAAAGACTTTTGAACCTTGAATGAGTAAATGGTCGAGAAGCAGTCGCCTGACACATATTTGAGTAACTTACTTTTAAGTGGTTTCTCTTCTAACATTTTATCTTTAGAACTTTTAGTGTAATCATAGATTGTTGCCAATATTACACAAACGATTAATAGAATTGCCAGGAAACTAAAATTAAAACAATTAGTTAGTACCAATATTTTGCAAATATCATCAATTTAATCAGACACTGTTAAAACAATGGATACAGGATGATTAAACCATAAAATTAGAATTGAAAATATATATTGTGGAAAATTCAAGACATACCAAAAGCAAATATCTGCAACATCAAAATAGTTGCTTTCCTCTGCTGTTTGGCAAAGAGTATCAGAAAATTTTGCTTCATAAGTGACATTCTTTTGCTTGAATTTACTGTCAAAGTTTGATAAGTAATCATTCAAATTTTCTTCAAGATCTAAAACGGAACAAGAAGAAGGGACACACCATCCTGTATTAATAACATTTCTAGATTGTTGAGACTTATCTCCATATTTCTAGAATCGAAAATTTAAATGTAATACTGTTCCCCTGCCGAATTTGACAGTTGTGACATTCACTTATAAATACTTACGTACAATCTGCTTAATACTGAGCTATATGGATCGTAATAGAGAGAAAGAGGATCTCTCTTTTCTTTTGGTTTTTGAATCTTAGCTGTAAGAGTGGCCAGACAATACTGGGTTGGAAACGGTGCTTTAGCTGACAAACATTGCTCAAAATGGCCCATTTGGAACACACTTCCGCGTAAAATACCAGCAGATGATTTCGATGTTGCATCCCACACTACGATAAAAAAAATCAGTTTATGATAAAGACGACACATAACATTGATCAACAAAAGTTTTGTTACCCTTGATATTTCGGTGGTTTTAAAAAAAATCGATCTCAATAACTCTAATTATTTTTCAAAATTTATATTTTAGTGATTTTTTTTATATGACTCAAAAAAACAATATTTAGAAACAAAATATGAAAATTTTGTCAAAAAATGACCACCAATGGCTTTAGATATACCTACTTAATTAGTAAAAAAAAAATATAGAATATATAATATTTTTCAAAAACTTATTTTCTTTATTAAGATTCTTGCGAACCATGTCCTTGTAGAGTTCAGCAATAATCTGCCATTATATCAGTATTTCGTCGACCTTGATATTATCCCATTACTCTAAAACTTAGAGAAAGTATTCCCATTTTTTTTGTTATAAACCTCTAGGTAGTCGAGGAAATTGTCAAGACGACTATGGAGAAAGTGCATTTTAATGGCCATATTTTTTACAGTTTTTCAGCATCTTTTGAATGAATTATCTATCGTTTATCACTTCATTATCAAGAAAATTTTCTATTACCGATTCTAAGCTAATTCCAGCTTATACTTTCATAAAACAGTGTTAACTACTGGTTCGGATTGGCAGTATTTCCAGTAATCGGCATCCATTTTCTGCAAGATAGCGACAAAATATTTTATTGAGGAAAGGAAACTGGTTGAATGAAATTTTTCTATATAATAAGAACAATTATATTTTAGAACTGTAAGTAAAAGGACTAAGGAGTAAAAAATTAAATGGTAACTGAGACGAAAATAAATCAATTGTTTAAAAAAACAACCAGGTAACACCGCCACAAGGGAAGAAGAATAGAAATATAAATTTATTGATGATGTTGACAAATAGAATTCAATTTCCCATATTGTTAGCACATAACAATTAATATTTCTAAGTTAATAGTCTACAACAGGTATCTACTGTTATTGGTTCTGTGGTTTTATTTTATTACGGGCACTAGAAATGGATATATGAATGTTTTATTGCTGTGAGAATTCGTGAACTGTAACGCGATTCTAGCATGAGCATAACTAGCAACTGCAACTTAAAACAACATAAATGATTGACTTCTTATATTGCAATTATGAAGAGCTAAGAGATTTTTGTGAGGCGCAAGAAAATCGTCTGTGTCAAGAGCGAGATTGGTTTATGTGTGGAGCGTGACGGGACTAGGACTAGGACTAGGACTAGGAAAGTAATACTAAAACAAATTTAACTGGAATCAAGAAGACAAATAATAAGCTGTTGAAAAAGAAGAAGAGGAGACGACAACCGGTAGACTATAAACAGAGAAGAAATGGAAGTAGCAATTAATAAAATACATGCTGGAAAATTCAGGGGGGCAAATAGCTTACATCCAGAAATGGTTAAATGGGTAAGAAAAAGCGACACAGAATAGTTTTCGTTACTGTACATAGAAACACAAAAAAATACCTAAAAACTGGGAAAGGAATATTATATTGCCGATTTATAAAAAAGGAAATAAACCAGATTAAGATACCGATAGAGCCATACATCACTCATCAGAATTATATAAAATTTTACCTGGAAAATAGAAATAGAAGGAAAAAAAGTGGTGAACAGTAGGAAGTATTCAAGATTAAAAAAGAATTCAAATAGGGACGAGCTTAAGCCCCCTACTATTCGTTATCACCATGGATAAGGTATAAAAAATGATAAGGAAAAATTGCAGGGATTGGAAACACTTGCCGGATATATAAATATAAAAGCGAATCTTAATAGATTCGTTACTACATTCAAATGACCTAGTTGGAATTAATGAAACGAAGATAAAAATAATAAATATTTGGGCAGAGGAAATAAAAAAATTTGTTACAAAAATACACAATTTAAAGAAGTTTCAACTTTTGAATATCTAGGCAGCATTTTTACACATGACGGAAACATAGATACCAAGATAGCATATAGAGCCAGGAAAAATATTACACAAATATATACCTCATGCTGAACCATATAATCCTGAATAAAAGATAAATCAACTTAAAAACGAAAAAATGAATATATAATACCTTAACAGTATCAATATTATCATATACCAGTGAGATATTGCAGAAAAAAAACATTACCAAAATACGGTAAAAAAGAATAACACTCCAAAGAAAGAACATACAGGGTGCGGTGTTAGGGCGTCGAAGTACGATTAGTGGGTTATTATTGGGTTATTATTGTTACGAAGTTACGAAAAAAAAGTTTTTACAAAAAGTGTAGGCAGTGCTGAGATTCACATTTTAAAAGTAGTCCCAAATATACAGTGTGTTCAGGACCGCAGTGCCAGACAATTTTTTTTATTTTTAAATGGAACACCCCGTAATTTTACATTTTTATAAACCTCTTGCCGAGCTAATTTAAAACGATGTATCGTACTTGATATCTATTATGTTTAATAAAGGATCTACAGCCACCTGAAAATCACATTTTTTTGAATTTAGATGTCTGTAGCAGCCAAACCGTTGAAAATAAATAAAAACGGCTTACATGTCCCTATCTTAACTTTTCAATTTCTATGCCACGGCATTAAAAAATATTTGATACACTGTGATTAAAAATCCGATGGGATTTCAAATTTTTGATCACTTTGTATCAAATATTTTTTAATACTATAGCATAGAACTTCCTAAATCATAAGATCGTGCACTAACCTGAGGATAATTTTCTACGCGTACCATTATTTCTACCTCTACATCAGGCGTAATTATTCTCGGTCGGCCTAAGTTATCATGTTTAAGACGAAATGAACCACTTAAATAGGAATCATGCAGCTGATCACTTAAATGACATTATCTCTAAAACCGTAATGTTTTGGGATTATGAACAACTATATTTTTTTTGTTAAAAGGATATGGTTTTAATAATTTTTTACAAAAGGAGCGCTAACTTAAACAGCAACAAATATTTATGTATACATGTCAAAAAACGTTAAAGTTTGTGAAAAATAAAAATAAAAATTTCACTTTTAACACCCTGTATCTCTCTTATTCTCAACATTTTATTAAAGCAAGTTAGTTCAAATTGTAATATTTTAAAGTGAGGATTCTACTGTACTTCTATGTATAATTACTTAAGGACCACCCTGTATGTATATCGGATTAAATAAGTAAACAAACCCAGAATCACATGGATAGCTTCAAAATATTTAGATGTGCAAAGAAAATGCGCATTATATCGTTTTTCATGTGTAAAACGAATTGGAATGTAAATTATACAGGGTGGTCCAAAATTAATGGATGTATATATTGCTAAAAAAACAAAATGAGGTAAGTACATGATTTTTGTCTATTTGAAAAGTCGTTTTAGATCACTGATATCGGGATCTGGAGTTGCAATAACATACCCTCAGAACAAGTCTTTGTTGGCCTTGTTGATCTTGTTGGGCATGGTATGGACCGCCCACGACCGATCCAAAGATCAGAAAATATTTTGTTAAGCTCCGTGCCAACTATTAAAACTTGCTCTGGAGAAGCAGTCAAGGAAAATTATAGCACTCTAACATGCGCAAATATATAACGCTTGTCACCCTCTGTTCGATGAAGAAAAATAGTCCAAAGATTTAGTCTCCAGCCAGTTAAGACGATTAATAAAACTAGAAATTTGGAAAGTTGGTTCATCAGAGACGTTGACGTTTTCTAAGTAAGAATTGTCTACTTCGATTTTGTTAAGAATATGAATATGAACATGAAAAACGGATTTGCTTTTATGGAACTATAAGAGAATATTGCTTTTTCGTATACAATAACCTTACATACCTCATTTTGTTTTTTTTAAACCTGAAATACGTTCAATAATTATGGAAAACTCTGTATATAACAATAACATAAAAACTATGTTGTCCATTAACAAAAATACAGCGTAAAACAACACAACAAAATTTTGTTTTTTGTTGATCTAGGTATCTAATTCTAATAAACTTCAATGTAATTTTTATTTATAGAGTGATAATAAAAAATATTCGGAAAGCTACGAAGTTTCAGTTTTTGAAGATTTTTTTAGAATAATTTTTCATACATTTATTCACTATTATGTTTACAGGGTGTTCTATTAATTCAAAATATGATGATTTAACCTGGAACACTTCGATATATTCCTTCTAATCGAGATACAAAGTAATTTAACTAAAAATATAAAAATGCATTTTTGTTTATACTTGGTAAAAATTTTAGACTTGTTAGAACTCTTTAAATTATCTCTGTGGGTTAGCGTCCTTTTCATTCATCAATAGAATATAATATATAAAATGTGGTACACCATCTTACTGAAAACCATAATTTTAATTTTATAAAACCAATAATTTTAGATAAAGAATCAACATTCAAAAAAATGTATTAGCGAAATGATCCTTATTAATTTAAATAACACAATAAATTTTAAAATAGACGTCAATGGGTTCTTTTTATAGTAATATTTTAGATATCTACAAAAATCGTAAAAAGTAAGGTCTAATTTATACTTGCAATTATGATAACAAATTGAACTGACCGATATTTTATTTATTAGTATTATGGTAAATGGTCTATTTAATTATAAAATATTTAAGTTTTTAGTATTTAAGTATTTTGCCACGAAACTGGTAGTTCTCCTTTTTTATATGAAAAATAAAATCTTATAGACTGTGAGACTAAAGAACTTATTTCCTCCATTTTTTTTTTTAATATTTAAGTATATTACATGTTGGATAGTTTGTCTAATTTTTGTAAACTGACGTGAAGTATTCTTTGTTTTATGTACAGGGTGGCGAAACGAAAACGAAACAGACCCATTATCAGGAACTGCGTCAACGTTTTAAAAAAACGCAGAGACCCGTCGATTCTTGATCAAAGGGGGATACTTTTTTCCGGTATTTTCGACTTTTCGCTGCTTACACCTCCAAGCGAGGGTAACAATCACCCCAAAATATTTAAATGGCATTAGTGGTCAAGTAAGGCATTATTTTCCCTTTCAATTCTCTTTATAACAGTCTTTTAAAATTCAGCCTGATACGTTTTCGTTTGGCCACCATGTATGTATATCAATACAGTTAGGCAGTTTAAATTGTTAGATTTTTAGAAGTGGAAATGTTTTGTTTGGTTTTTTTTAAATTGTTTGTTTTTATATTATTTAATTTATACATCCTTTTTTACGTTCACATTTTTTTTAGTCATGAGTATTAACTAAAAAAAAAATATCTGTCTATTTATATATAAATCCATTTCCATAAGCACAATGTCGTAATGGAGAGATTGATTATCAAGGATCAAGGTGTAAGAAAATTTCATTTATGAATAATTAAATATAGTAATATAGAGTAGATTTCCTTTCTAAGAAATGTGAACATTATTTTCCTGACGCGAGGATAGACCACAGCGCTTTCTATCCTGCTGAGCTACATGATAGGGGATGCTAGCATCAAAGCACAACACTCCTAGTCTTAGTCGTTTTGAGATTACGTAACTTGGCGCAATAGATTGTTTTGTGAAACAAAGATACGATATCAAATTTTGCGTTTAACTTGGGATATCCGCTATTGAAACGTTTCCATTAACTGAGTTGGTATTTGGGAGTGATTGCTTGTCCAAATTCTAAGTTCTGTGGTGGCACAAGTCTTTTAAGGTCATCGACGAACCTCGCAGTGGACGTCTTTAAACTTTCAGAAGTGAGAAAACAACCGAAGATTTGAACGCTAAAGATGCATGAAAACTTCATCACAACAATGTGCCAAGCCTTCATTGTCAAATATTTCTAGGCCGGAATCACAGTATATTACTGTCCTGACTCCTGAAGACTTTTTTGTTTACTCGGTTAAAAAAGACCTGAAAGGGAAGCACTGGGATACGATTGAAAACATCAAAGCTCCTGTTACATCGGCTCTGAAGGAAATCTCTAGAATGCCTTCCAAGTCTAGAAACAATGCGTCCAGCAAGAAGTGTATTGATATAATAGGGTGCTATTTTAAAAAGTTTTGTATAATAATAAGAGAGATACGCAGAGAAATATATGTAAAGGAGCAAGTCGGAGAATACTAAAAAAGATTCAAAAAAGACATATCCACCAGAGCCCATATTTTTGTAATAATCAAAAAAATCCAATATTATATCTATTAACAAGACCTGCGCCTACAATTATCTTTTATCGGCTTCAAGCAAGCGCAATTTCGATGTGACGAATAAAATTACTAACAAAAGAATCTGTGTAAGAAAACCTTTCTAATGTCATTGAAGTCAAAAAGATACTTAAATATTAAGACTTATTGTCAGCACTCTATAAATAGGACAGAAGCAACAATCTACGATTGCAAAAACCTTTGCACACTCATGAAGTGAAATGGCTATTAAGATTATTTAGAAAATTTAAGAAAGCAGCAACTACTTAAAAAATTCATGCGAAAAAAATAATTGAAAATGGAAAACAACAGAAATAATGATACAAAACATATTAAAATTAGCGCCAATCAAAACAATTATTTTTGTTTTCAAAGAGTATATGAATGTGAGTAAATGGGAGGAAGAGGTAACATTAACAAGTAAAGCAGATCAGAAAACGAAAGAAAAAACAATAAAAGATATTCAACAATAATTAATCAGATCTAACAGAGTAAATGTAGGCAATATAAATGTTTATTGCTTTTTTTAACTATACAGATTTTCGCTCAAAACGATCAGATTTTTTTTATTTAAAATTTGATTTAATTCAATAAATATTTTATTTATACTAGTTTTTGAGATTTTTTTTCTAATAATTTTTACTCTTATTTTAATATCTTGATTTTATACTTACTTTCATGGGCCCATAGTGTGAAATTTTTTAAATTATCCTCATACTGATCACTATGTTCTTTGCACACGGGATTCGAACTTTTCGACACTGTAATTGGAAGCGGTGGAAAAATTTCTAAAGCATCATTATCACCAAAAGCCCGCACAAAGCACCCAAAAAAGAAAACACCTTCTATAAAAATTGTAAATTTAAACATAAACATAGCGCCAGCATTTGGTATTGGAGAAGAAACTACCGGAACAATATAAATGAAGAAAAATCGCAGGTGGAAAAAGCTTTATATAATAAGCGAAGGTGTTATGTCCTTCATATCCTTGACCAAGCATTTCAGTTCAAGTTGATTGTCATTCACTTATATTTAACCTATTTGTCTGCGTTGACTAGCACAATTACGTGGTTATTAAAAAATAAAATGCAAATTACTGCATTACGATTTGTTCTATAAAAGCAAACAATTAAATATAATTAAACACATTTTTATTATAAAATACAATAATAAATTGATATCAGGAAAAGGTCCGCTCTTTATCTGAAATAAAAGTATACAGACAATGTGAAAAATTAAATTTTATGAAAGTTTTTCGTATGATTTAGGAACTTTTAATAGACCGGTAGTTGGTGACACCGAAAGCATTCTGTTCGCTGAATTTAAACATTTTTATGCATATCGACATTAAGAAGTCATATATAAACAAAATAAGCTAAGTTTGACCAGGTTTAAAAAGTCGACAATATTTAAATTATTTTTTATTAAAAAGGAATAATGTTCTCCGTTATCACAGAAATTAATTACTCTTAGAGCATTTTTTGGCAGATTTTATACTCTTTCAGAAAAACTTGGTAAAACAAATCCTATTTTGCCCGAAGGTCTTGTTGTACTTAAAGAAGACACAAGTAATAGAATGTTTCTATTACAGCTGAGAAAGCTTCTAATATTGTTCGTTTTGATGTGCTTCTTTTTGACATCATAAACTTTCAAGTCATAATCGAGAAATTTTATTACCTGTCTAATCCCCTAACAAGGTTTGAGATATTTTTCTAGCAAAATAGTACTTTTTTATTCATAGTCATACCTAGCTGACTTTTTTACTGTCGATATCCATAAAAAAAATTTAATTTCGCGATCGGGTTCCTTTGGAAGCCACCTGCTGCTCATCTATAACACTTATTTCAAAAATGAATGACATAAATAAAAATGATGTTTTAAATGGACTTTTCAGATAAAATCTAGATGCCTTTTGTCACATTTTTGAACAGTCAAAAGTACTTTTAAAGATAATCCAACTATATTTTAGACTGTAAAAGTAAATAGGTAATCTGTAAAATATGATTTCGAACTATGACATCCAGGGGCCTGAAGAGCCCGGGGTGAGTGGTCCGGGTGTCCAAATACCAGCGTATGAGTCTGAATTTATGAATGCTAAGATGTTTTTGCAATTAGCAAGTACAAATACTGGAGACAATTTGTAAGTAATCCTAAACTAACATATGAATATAATTATTTCAAAATTTGCAATATTGATTAATAGCAAAAATAGATGAACTTTAGTTCCGTTTATAAATATAACTTTTTATTTTTCAGGTACGATCATCTATGCGAAACCCTTAATAAAATATTAGCTGAAAGACCACAAAATGTAGTGGATTTTTTTGAGCAATACAGCAGAAAAATAAAGGAAAAAAGGTTTAGGCCAATGACTGATCATCTAGAAGATATTTTCATACCACCGTCAAGTTTCACTTTAGCAAATAAAATGATGCCTTTATTGAAAGTAAGTTGTAAACTTTATACAGTTAATGTAGCCGGCATTAAAAGTTTTATTGTGTATTCTATTTTTCTCTATTGGCTTTATAATTCCAAAGAGTTTCGTTTTTACCTTTTAAAGCCCTTGCCACCAGGAGAGCCTTCGACTATGGATCCTGCCGAACTGGATATGGCTGATATGTCTCAAAATAATATGCTTGAGCTGCTTTACTATTTTGAACACTGTGGTCTAGGAATACCCAGGACAGAAATGTTCTACATCATGCTTTCCATAAGAAAATTGATTCACACTCAACCAATTGCATCGATTAGGTGAGTATCTTATTGTTGACGAATATTGTTTAGAGAAATTGACGTCTCCGCAAAGAAGTGAATACAACTCTTATATTTACTAATCTCAAGCATTCATGTTTATTTAAATTGTTGAAATAAATAAGTCTTTATTTATTATTCACACTACATAAATTGAAAGTTATATGTATATTAACATCTAGGAATAGATTATGTAAACTGTATGCCATAAAAATGAGGAAATGTAACAATAAATGCTTTGCTGATGATAGTGATGATATAAATTGAAATATGTTTTTAATAGCTTTTATTTTACAACGAAACTAGTAAAAACAGTTTCCGATGAAGAGGAAAAATTAACGGTAACAAATTTTTTCACAAAACTTTTTAAGATTTTTCTTTGTAGATTTGATTTAGGAAAAGTGTTATATTTTACCCTTTAAAAATAACACCGTGAAAATGAAATGCGGTCTATCAGTATACACTCTGTTGTCTAGAAAACCTCAAAGAAAAAAGGCGCATGTGGAGAAATCTTGGGATGTTGCAGGCCATTTATGGATAAGTCCCTGGAGTGTTCCTTCAAAGCAGCCATGCACAAAGAAGCAACACTTGTGGCACCATCTTGTTGGAAAAAATTGATTTCCGAAAATTTAGGGAGCTGTCGTATCAAACTGTTCTGGCGACGTATGTGGAACAGTCTGCAGTTGTAGTATTTCCTCTTTAAAAAATAAGACCCAATAATGCGAGATGATAAGTGCACATCATACCTTAACTTTTGGACTATGTAATGTCTTTTCATGCAACTCACCTGGGTTTACAAAAGTCAAATAGTCACCACCTAGTTTTTATAAAATGAGTTTACGTATAAAATACAAGAAATTTAGAATAGATTAGACTTGGATCTTTCGTTATATTGCCTCTTTTATGACGACCTAGGTAGATCTATTGTAGCTATACTCTTAGGTCAGAGTATTTTGTCCAGGTATTTTGTCAGCTTTGCTAGGCCTTCGCAAGAGCACAATATTTGTACTGCGGTTTGTTCTTCGTCCTGGCAGAACTTGCGTGTGGTTTCTTCTGCCAGCTCTATTATGAGTAAGTCTTAATTTAGTTTACCAGTAATTATTCTAACCATTCTCCTGTCGCGCACTAGCAGATTCTTTCTTAGTTTTGGCGAAGGTCCCTTAATAAATTTTTTTGACTCTCTTTACCCTGATGAATTGACCCACAATTCTTGCGATTTTCTTTGCACCGATTAATTGAGTTGTACAGTTACAGTTGTTTAAAATTATACAGAAAGGTTCCGGCCACATTATAATCTTAACGGCTCCATCCTGGGCAAGCGCATCCACTTCTTCGTTGCTCTTGTCCCTTGTATCCTGGCACCCAAACTTATGTTTTGACTGCCCAGATTTTTCATAGTGTTAAGACAGTCCCACAGAAGTCTTCATTTGACTTGTATAGCGGTTAATGTTTTTAGCATTTCTTGGCTGTCTGAGTAGTTGACAATGTTCTATTGCCTTGATAACTCTTCTGAGCAGTGTTGTATTGATATAAATTCAGCTTAAAACACTGTTGCGTAACCTCAGTGAGATTCTCTTCTTTTAGTTTATTACCATATACCCCGCTTACCCCATCCCCCAAACCTTAAAAAGGGTTTTAGAGTCGTCTGTATACCAAGCTATTTCCGTTTCATGTACCTTTGTCTGGAACGATTACCTCGAATTTCTTATCTAAGCTTTGTAGTTTTGCGTGTATTGCCGTGTTAGGACTATTTATAGGTCTTCGAAGCTGACTGTTATAGCTATATATGTAGTGTTGAAGCTTTAGCAAAACCTCTATGGCTCCTTCCTTTTGGAGTTTTTCTGGATATGCAACAGGTTTTGTGGCATACAGGCCTTTTGCACAAATATATATTTTCTTGAATTCACATCTAGAAGAGAGATATTTCTGAGATAAATGTAAGAACTAACTTTAGATTATCATGGAACTAGATCAGACATACCTCAAGGTAGTGTGTTGGGACCATTTTTATATTTAATATTTTCAACCGACATTCCATTTACTCCTATAACCTTAATTGTATCACTTGCTGATAATACAGTAGTCATATTATAGGCCACTAATCCAATGAGAGCTTCTAATAACTTTCAAAATATCTTAACTCTTTTAGAGTTTTAACTTAAAAAAATAAAAAATTTAAGTTAACACCAATAAATCAAGTCAAATCATATTCACTACAAAGAGAAGTGTCTGTCCCCAAGTCACAATCAATTAAATCCTTAGTACGATAAAAAATGAATATCACTGCCTTGATCTAGACTAAAATTTAAGTTGGTTGTAGCATATCAAACATAAAAGGAAAAAACTTGGAATTAAATTTAAAAACGTCAGTATAAATAGAACGTCACAGCTAACCATAAAAAATAAAGTACTAATTTATAAGACTACAATAACATCTTAAATATACGGTATAAAATTATGGGAATGTAGCAAGTCGTGGCATATGAAAATCTTATAGTCGTTTCCGTCTAAAACTTTACGGATGTTGGTTAATAAATGCTTCATCGTATGTCTTAAATCTTACCAAACATAAAGCTTTAAAGTACCTTATAACAATGACGTTTTCCCAACTTCACAATTTCAAACAAATATACAGACCGTTGTGTAAATCACAGTAGCTGATTAAGAATCTATTTTGGTGGATTACAGCATTAATTTTGGCATTTGAGATTGTGTATTTGCAATTGTTTATTTGTTGAATATTTGCGATTTTTGACTACCTATTTTAATACGTTAATTTGTTTATAACTACTGCATGGTTACACTACTTCATGTTTAACAAATGGCATTAAATCTCAAACATAAATTAAAACCTACAGGCCCCCCCCCCGCACAAAATGATCTATTGGATTTTCAAAATTTCCTACCTTTCGTGCGGACCTTGTGTAATAATATTTTTCTAAATTCCGCATTGTCTATTGAAATAACTAAAAAATGTGTGTGATAGAACATTAAATATCTTAAATACTTATAATTACTTCCTTACTTATAAAAATCATAAACCAATAAAACTCCACTTTTTATCAATCTAATTGACACGGATCACAAAATATTTTCAAGGAATACGTATTTTATCAAATGTTAGAAAATATGTAGTTCCTAAACTTTAAGAAAAACCTGAGCATAAAAATTTCCCCTTGAATATATTTATTGAACTGTGACATATATATATAAGTTTAAATTACTCAACGTTATTTATTACGAATATAAAAGTTATAAAACCGTGCTTATAAAATAATAATTGAACACGTTTTCCTAATGAAGGAAACTTTTTATATTTATTTATTTATATTATATATAGTAAAATATATTTTTTACTTAATTGTATCTGATTAAAGGATATTTCATGGGAATTGTATTGTTTAAAAGCAAACATGTAGTTAATAAATAGTCTTAAAAATATAATATAGTATTTTTTTTTCAGATTCTGGGGAAAAATATTTGGTACTCTCAAAAACTACATAATAGTAGAATGTGAGCTTAAAAGTGAAGAATACATTAAAAGAAATGAGGTAAACATTTAAAAAATTTAAATGAACCTGAATAAGAATACATTTTGTTTATATTTCTCATGTATGTTTCTTGGTGTAGACTTATGAACAAGAGAAGATAGAAGACGAACAGCCACCCAGCGAGGCAAACGCAGAGTTATTGGAAGAAAATAGAATAAGAAAAGCTTTGAACGAAATCGCAAGACAGCAACAATTTGGCGGAGAAGGTTCTAAATATCCAAGACCTCTTCCACCAGAACCCAAAAATTTATATCAGGAACCTCCCGAGCCTCCTTCTGAACCCGCAGGAGTTGGAGTAAACAAAACGGTAAAATTAAATAATGGTACTATACAGATTCTATTGGAACTATGTAAGCATATATATTTTATTATCATTAATTGATTAATTTTTGTAAGGTCTATTATGCTTGTAATGGAATTGGAGATCCGTGGATTCAACTTCCAGATATAACTCCAAAGCTTATTCGAATTTCGCGCCAAATTTATAAAGCATTTACCGGAAATTTAGAAGAAGACATTCTGACGTATCCCGAATTTCCCGGAAAAGAAAAAGATTATTTAAGGGCACAAATTGCAAGAATATCTGCCGGTAACTTATTTTGTTTTGATTTTAGTATATTTTCATATACTTTTAATTTTTATTCACTTTTTTATGGCCTTGTTCTATATTTTCTAATTTGTTTCTATCTTAGGGACACAGATTTCTCCTCTTGGATATTATATTTTTGGGGCTGGTATGATGGGAGAGGGAGCAGATGATGACATAGAACCCGAGGAAGGAGCTGGTGGCGAATCAAAAACGAGTTATAGAATGAATCCCAGATACGAAGCGCCTCCTCTTAAAGATTTGTTAGATCCCTCAATGTCCTTTTGGGTACATCATGTACAATTTGTCCTACCTCAAGGTGGGTAAATGAAGAATTAAAAATATGATTAAATAATTTAGTTTAAAGACTTTTTATTATCGCCAATTTATATTTTATTTTTTGAAGGTCGAACATCTTGGTGGAGTCCTGCTCCAACTCAAGAAATACTCGGTGAAGATATGGAAGAGGAACTTCCAGAGGAAGAAGAGGAAGAGATTGGTCCGAAGCCTAAAAATGAACGGCAAGAACCAGAAACTGGTCCACCGCTTCTTACTCCACTTTCAGAAGACGCAGCTGTTGAAGCAGTACCAGCGTGGAGCGTGAGATGTTCCTCGAGCATTATGGAGGAATTTGCTATTGCTGTGGTTAGATCGAACTTGTGGCCAGGAGCGTTTTGCTTCTCCACACAAGGAAAATTATTTCAAAATGTATATTTGGGTTAGTATTATAAATATATAAATTTAATGCCGTAGCTTCTTGTTATCACTGACTTTTTTAGGATTTGGTTTGAAGTATATGGAGCACAATTTTTCACCAGTACCGCTCCCACCAATAGAGCAGGAATATCCCGTAGGGGCGGAAATTATGGAAATAATGGATCCAACCGGAGCTGAAGAGGAGCAATGGCGGATTGACCACCTACCGAAACCGAAAGAGGATTTACCATTACTTGGAGAAGAAATGGCAGGGGAAGGAGAAGAGGAAGAAGAGGAGGAGGAAGATGAAGATGAAGAATAAAAATAAAATCATGGAAATTTTTCATGTTCCGAACGTGTACAAGATTATTAAAAGTGTGATGATATAATTTATAGTATATTAAATAGATTTAAATTAAAAATATTTAGGTTTTTACTATTAATACGTACAATTACTTAGAAAATATAAAAATGCGTTTATTATTAATCGATTAAATTCAGGTACACATAATTTAATATTTTTTAATAGTAATTATTAATACAATTAGTCTTGCCAAGGAGGATGTAGTACACTACAACCGAATTTACTTTTAAAACATTTCGGATGTTAATTCTGATCTAATATTAAATAATAACCTTTATTTGCTTACAAGACGAATCTGTTTACAATTTTACAAACAATAGAAATTTATGTTGTATTTGAGTTGTTAATACGTTGATATTATGCAATTTGTACCATAGGAGTTTTATACATTATTGCACCCTCTTAGCGTCTGGAGTACAAACTAAATAAAGCGTGGGAAATTTTGAATATAGTTCTTCGAAAAATATAGATTTGCAATGTTGAAATGTGGATAAATCTACCAGCTATTAAAATTTCAATTTAACAATGAATTAAAATTGAAACAAATACATGATTTCATGATTACTGTTAACTAAATAAAAGAATAAGTTGAAATGTATATACTATTTATTTGGTTGATAAAAAAATTAAAAAAATCTAGTTTCTTCATTTTTCTCAATTTTATTTGTTGTTTGGAATGCTTATACTTTTTATGAGCAAGAAGACTAATCATTCTGTAGTTTGTTATATTGGCATTATCTTTGCCTTTTAAGGTTTTATTAATGTCCCTTAATCATATTTTTTAATAATACTTCCTTGTAAATTTTACCAATATGCTACTCAATTTGTGTTCTATTTTATACATTCATATGGAGGAATTTTTTAAAATATTTTACTAACGTCAAATGAAACTAATCTTCTATTTTCATTTAATTTGGGTGTATTTAGTTTATGTATCAAATCCAAAGACTTTACTGAATATTTTGATATGTAACCATGATTAATTAAAGTGTTATTAAGAAACTCTGCTAATTTTGTATTTGGGGTATTGATATAAGAAAATACAGGCCTAATTGGTTTTGTATCTTATGTAATTTAATTGTACTATATAATTTTGGTGCTTGAGAATTTTTTAAATTGTGTTTTTTATTATAATCATTAACAAGGAAATTTGAATGATTAACTAGTTCTCTAACTTTATCTGAAATTTTTTTTGTTGGATCTCTAGTGAGCATTTTTAAATTAATTAATTCAATGATATCATTTCCTTTAGATTTGTTCTGGCTGTATAGTCACATCAAGATAATCTGAACATTCCAAAGTAAATGTCTACGTACAATGGTTAATTCCCTATGGTATATAAGAAACAGATACCTGGAGACTTTGGCATTCCAATAATCGAAGTAGATATTACAAAGTTTGCTAAGGCTTCATCTGCACGAGTAGGTAGAAATACTTCAGGCTGCTGGACAAATACAAACTGTTCTGAAGACTAAAGAGGACAAAACCATTTAAATTCGTTAGTTTAATAGGAGAGGAACAAACTAAGGGACATCATTGGACAAATTTAATTAATAAATTATTTAAATCTTTATTTAGGCACTAAACTTATTTTGGTCTTTTTTTATTAATTTCCAACGAAATTGCGTGAAACTTGACATGCTTTGCTACTTTTATATGAGCAGGATTGATTGTGAGTTGTTTGACATACATTTTGATATCGGCGTATGCTGGAAATATTTCTTACAAAAATATTTTTTTGCGGCCGCACTTTGTTAATAACGTCAACGGTTAAGCACACTTGACTTAATATTTTATTGTAACTGACTTGAATACCTCCAAACTATTACGACTTAATGAAAACAAAGTGACTAAGGTTTCGAAATTTTTGAAATAATTTTATTTTGCTACCAATTCGACCCATTTTTATTAAAAAGTGTTGATAAATTCTATGCTCAATAACGTTGAAAGAATAAATAATGTAACTATACTCTCGAAAATTATATTAAGAATATTAAGGGGATATCAAACTTTTAAACAATTTTATTTAAAAATTTTTTTTACAATTATTTTAAACATGGCCTATACATATTATTTTTAATCTAATTTTTATAGATTTACATTCGACTCCTATAAGAATTACTTGAAAAGTTCAGGCATTGATGATAATAGTTTTTACAGATTTTAATATGTTTATTAATTTAACCCAAAATTAACTTAAAATTGATTGTAGTATAAGTTATACTAAAGTTACAACATTAAATACATTGTGGTTGTAAATTATCTTCTTTAGGGTTAAATCCTAATAAAGCATTTTTACAATAAACTGACCATGACATAGATAAAGAAATTGAGCGGCCACGTCGCTGTTTTTTCCTTCACTTAAAAGTAATGCGGTGAAAACTCTGTTTCCTTTTAATAAATGTTTTTTATTGCTTCGTGGTAGTTTATTTTACAACGACTATTTTGTATAGACTTTAAAGAAAGGTAAAACCAACGAATACCACTAAAAACATACCCAAGCGAATATCGATTACTGACGAGTTCATTTGGTAAAACCGTAAAACATTGCCAATTTTTAAAACATAATTTGTCCTGTCTGTTAAGTATCGATCGCATTTATTTATATTTTTTTATAGACTATAAAAATAACGTCATCGTCAGTTTATCATAAGGGAGCAATAGGAATAAATTAATGCAACAAGATACCATTTGAATTGGATTTTTTAATTCATTGGTAGTAGTTTGTTATTTCATTTTTCATTTCAAATCCCACAGCGAGACGAATGAATATAGATAAATATGAATGACGTTTCGATTTAATATATTTGACCATTGGCAAAATATTTTATTTAAAATCAACGCAGCAATTCTGTAATAATAGTTATTTATGGATATGGCAGCCTGATAATTTGTAGCAAACATGGTCAAATATTTTTTTAATTTCTAGAAACCGCGTTAATATGAGTGAGTCTGAATCTGAAAGGTTTGTATTAAATATAGAAGAGTGTGCAACGAAAGCAATTTCGTTACTAATTCCACAAAACTCACGAATAAAATACGAACAAGCTTTTGGACATTTTAGTAAATAGTGTGAGGGAAAGAAAGTCAAAAATAAAACGAATGAGAAGGTGTTGTTAGAATATTTCGAGAAGCTATCTAAAAATTAAAAATCTTTAAGATTTTGGGGCATAATATTCGATGACAGGTGCGATGATATCCATTAAAAAAAATGAGGATATTGGCAAATAAATTAAGTTAAACGGTTTAATGAAGCAGGATGTAACTTAAGTTTTTAGAAGAAGCTAACAATGAGCAAAGGTTTTTGTATAGAGTAGTACTAAACTCAATAATTTACATGCATAAATAGCAATTAAAAGGTAGTTTTGATTTTTGGTTTTCGAGCCTGAAGGAAGGAGGAACTCACTAGCATGTAAGTAGAGATGAAGGATGAAGGACAAGTGTTTTTCGTTGTAATACCAAACACAATGACTAAAGTGTCCCATGAATTTGTTATACCATGTGGACGAAATAATGGAATTAATTTAGTAGAAATAGTACGTAAATACTTAGTAGTGCGCCCCTCTGGTACCGATTACGAAAGGTTCTTTGTTGGTTACACTAATAGCAAAGGCATAAAATTGTCAGTTAGTATTAACACAATTGGTAGCATGCAAAAAAATTACTTCTTTTTCGAGATTACCAAATGTAAAAGACTATATCGGTCACTGCTTCAGAAGGTTATCAACTTTACTACTTTCATTTTCAAGATCTATTAATAGTGTAAAGACAGGTATGCTAGAAAATTATGGGCTCTTCAACATCTTCGTCTGGAGTGAACTTGTTTAAATGCAAAAATGTTGTTATCAGTATTCAGAAATGATTGTTTTCACGTTTTATTAATAAATAATAAAATTTTAGTTTTGATTTCATTACACAACTGAGTTAGATAATGGGTTCATTATCATTATTTAATTCAGTGAGATAATGGCGTTTAATACCTAACTCAAATGAATTCAGTAATAGATTTTTATCCAAGTAAACGTAGATAAAACATATTATGTCATTGCCAGATAACATATTTGGTTTTAATTCAATTTAAATTTCGTTTCATCTATTTTATTCTCTCTAGAATTTACAACCACATTGTATATTATAACTAATTTATGAAACGTCAGTGTTTTATTTCTGTTCATACTTTGCTATTTTCTACTTTTAAATTTGTTTTTTTAGGTAATTCTTGTGTAGATTCTGACTTCCTTTTGCTACTTAATATTTTCAGGATTTTCCTGAATGGTTCTTCTACCAATATATATAATATAAAAGCCAACGTAAATGAAAGGACGCTATCTGATGCCCAATTCATGCTCTAAAAACATAGAAATAAAATGTTAGATTTCAAAATTAAAAATAAACATTCTAAATATGATATTGGTTTATATATAGAGATAAATTGTTTCACATTTAACAAGAGTTAACATACATATATTTCGATCTATCCATTTTTCAATGGATACCCGACATGTAAGAAAATAAATACTCATAAGAAATAAAAAAAAATAGAGTTTCGCTAATAGGTTTTCACACAAATAGTAACATAGAATTCAGGCAAACTGAATCCACTCCTTTTAGATAAACCGTTTTACGATCCTTGCAGATCACACTCTATAAATTGGCCATTAAACAATTAGCCCAATTCTAACACAATTTATGTAAACGAGAATGTACAATGTCGCAGTTGATCGCCAACAACTCAAAAGCATAGAACTCTTTCTTAGAAATTGTTCTTACATTGTTGTTGGTAGGAATTTGTAGTTAATTAAAGACATTGTCCAAATATCATTATTTCTCATTTTAATATGTTAATAAACTTAACTTAATTAGTGAAAATACAATAATATTTGTTAAACTTAATTTATTTCCTTCTGGAAACGTATCTCGTTCTTTCCAAATACTTTCATATTTAAAGAATAGTACATGTTGTTTGCTTTCTTTCTTTTATTGGCTATTTCTAAACTTTTTCTTCCATTATTCTCTATTAAACTTGCTAAATATTCTATTGTAGATAGTTTTGCTTAATACTCGCGTCATAGTATCTTCGTCTGTTCCTTCTATTGGTGCATATATTTGAATTTTACTTATTACTTCTTCTAGGTCTAATGTTCATCTTTCTGTCAACTTGTTGGTTTTATCTCATAGTACTATAGACGTCATTTTTGTCAAGGTGGAATTTCTGTATGTTTTGGCTTCGTAATACTTTAAGTAACACTGGAGTATTTACTTTTATTATATAATTGTTATCTTTTATTTCGGATATGTTTTTCCCGTAGCCCTTTAATAGTACTCCAGAATTTTTTGTTATTATTTATATATCCTTCACTCAATTTCTTCCCAAACTCCTCCCATGATTTTTGTTTAGTTTTCTTCACAAGTTCTTTAACTATCCTGTATTTACTGTCCTGGCTTGTTTCTTAACTGGTATTTTGACTTGGATTTCCTCTCTCCACTATTGTTTGTTTTTATTTTCTTATATCCACCACTTCTTTTATTCAGTTAATTAGTACATCTTTTAATATTGGCCATCTTCTCTTGTCCATTGTCTATTTAATTTTTTGTTTCCATTATTTTCTTATACGTATTCTTCTGTTCTTAATTTATTTAAATTTATTCGATTGTATATTTTTATTACTTTTTTTAGTTAATTTTGGCTTTCTTAATTTACTTATTACCAGTCTGTATGCTATACCCTTTTCTACTTCTGATTCCAATAATTTCTTTCATGTCTTCTGTATATACTATGTAGTCTATAATGCTTTTTGCTTGTTTCTCTTTAATTATATTTTTATATCTGTCTTATTCTTTTTGTGACTAGAAAGAATTTCCAATTCTTTATTTTCTATATCTATTTATTTCTTTTTCTCCATCTGGTCCTCGAAATCCGAGTCCTTTTTGTCTACCTGTCCTGGCATTCCAGTCCCCATTATTATTATTATTTTACTTTGTTTCTCTTTTAGTTCGTCTATAGTGTTTTGCATAATACTCCGTCATAGTGTCTTCGTCTTTTCCTTCTATGGGAGCATACATTTGTATTAAACTTATTGTTTTTTAAGTTTAGTTTAGTCCTAATATTTATATGTCATATTTTTTCATTTCTTCTATTAGTTCTATTTCTTAATTATTTACAAAGGTTATATTTCATATTGTTATTTGTATATCTTCATTTAAGTTTATGCTTCCTGACGTATTTTCTGTTTGCTTCCTATTTTTTTATATGTCTCATTATCATTATCTATTGCCAATTTCGTTTTCCTTTTGCGTTTCTTATTTTTTACATTCTGTAATAGTTTTTTGGCCTCCAGTGTTTCTGTTTATCTGAGTAATGTTACAAATATCAATAAAAGTCACTAAAACTCAGTCTTATTTTTTACACATATCAATTTTTGAAGCCAAATAGTCCATTTTACCGATAATGTTACGCCGCGTTCTTATATTTCAATTTTTTAAATTATGAAAACTAAGCAACTTGTCAATCTACCAATTTTTATTTAAATATCAGCTTAAGTGTCGAGTGTTGACGCTTTGTTACTGTTTTCCGCGCGACTTTAGGAACAGTACTGTTAATTTGAAATCAAAAGTCAATACAACTAAAAACTTAACTTTGTAATAAATACTGTTCCAAAGGTTACGATTTCAATATAATATTTTTTGATAACTTACAACATCAAACAAAATATAATTTCGGGGACTAGCAGTAGATGCCATATCTCGAAGTTGGAATCCCATATGGCACAAAAAGGCTCCATAGGACAATCTGCTTAATACAAGAAATCCGTACCATGAAAGCAAATTGTATGACATTCCATGGGGTCCATAACTTATAGCAAAGAGAACACCTAAGCTTCCTACACCCCAAAGAAGCCTCAGAAGTGATCCATAGAATGCAGACTCTAAAGCATTGTATGGGTGATAAGGATTATAAAATATTTCCCCGCTGAACAATAGAATGCCTAACAGAAGGTATGAAAAGAATGACATCGCTTTGGCGTGGAACTAAAAAAAGTAAAGTTAATTGTTTCATCCATTACTTTGTGGAATTTATCCATAATAAATATAAAGAGATAAATGATATTTATCTGAATTTCCACACTATAACAAAGCTATGTTATATAAATATATTTTCAACGACCAAGGTTTCGCTTAAACTGCATTATTAAAGAGTGACATAAGATTGACAGATTTCCTATAAATATGTTTAACTTCATACCATAAACATTTTAGTCAATCATTATCAAGCAATATGTACGGTAATATTCTTCTTTTCCTAAAAAAAATGTTGCTAATATTGTATAGGTATTTAGTCCAACAGCTAATCTAAAATAATTGAACTTCATAGGTATAATTCGAAATTAGTTGTTTGAAATTTGAATAAATCTTGTAGTTTGATGTTGAGTTTCTTTTGATTAATCCAATTTACCACATTCGAGCCCAATGGATACCCTTCTTTATGTTTTATATTACCTTTTGAACAAAATACCTATATAACCAATTATTTTTTAGTAAAAAAATATTACCGTACATATTACTTAATAATGATTGGTTGAAAGGTTTACGATAAGAAGTTAAAAACGCGTATAAGAAATGATAATGCAATGCGAAACCTTGGTCAGAGAAAAGATATTTTAAAATAGCTTTGTAATACTGTGGAAATTCAGGTAAGTATAATGTTTCTTTTTATATTTTAAAGAAAGTCATTATATTTGAAAATATTGCAATTAATTCACTACTTTTGTCTTTGACAATACTTCAGAAGTTAGTATTAAAATACTTACCTTGGTTAGTGTGTAATCAGTTCCTTTTAATCTGTAATAAATGTATCCACCAATCATTCCTATAAAATATGGACTGGCTCTTGTATAAGATTTAATGTATATCATGTAATAGTCAAGGAATTGTTTTGGACCAGAAAGGAAATTTTGCAAAAATCTTAGAAAGGCTGGTCGTTTATAAGCGTATATAAGATAAAAAGTAACGCTTATTGTCCCTAAAATACATAACCCCAAGACTATGGATCCAATCTTTTTATTCTTGTGATATAAATATATTATCAATAGAGCCAATAGGAAGAAATGGAAGTCACATGGTAAGTACCAAGATTGAGTCATACACTAAAATTAAAAATGTATTCGCATATTTTTGAAATGCCTAATATCTCGCAAAGATGTTGAATATGATTAGAAAAAGTTTAAATTTATAATTTACCATGTGGTCGGAGTTTACTAGATTCGATATGTACAGTATACCAGTCCACCAATTATCTCTGCAGTCCTTCTTTTCTCCTCCTATCATTGCTTCCCACAATGCTCCTTCACCCGTATGATATAATAGAGTAGCATGGAAAAATAATACATAGGCGTAAGCTGGAGTTAATCTAAAAAAAACAAAAATTTTTCAAATCTCAATTCCAGATTTTAGATTTATGTACAAAAAATGGTAAATGTAATTCCATATCTAGTTCTCATAAAATAGAAGACCAACTATAAACATACTTACCTCAAATATCTATTAATTATCACCATGATAGGGTTAAAATTATTCTTATCGAGAAGTCCCATAATAATGTAGGTCACAAGTAATCCACCGATGAAGAAAAATGAATCCACAAAGAGATCGGCGTGATATACTCCGGATGCGAAGCTATTTCGCATTTGCTAAAATTATATTATGTATTTTATAAATCTAATTTAGCTATATTAAAATTCATAATAGACAGTGACTACTACTTGCTTACAAATAAATGTCGATAGTAATAAGGTAAGAGGAAAAGTGGAGAAAAGGAAGAAAATGTCCAAAGAAAAAATAAGAACTTATGCATTAAAATCAAAAGAAAATGTCAATAAATATTTAGACGAACGATTCACGACACACATTAATAGTAAATATACAGCAATAGAAAGTAGATGGCAATATTCTAAACAGACAATCCTTACTAGAGCACGGGAATCATATGGAACATCCAGAAAAATAAAAAATAATAATAATTAAAATTCATTATATAGAAAATTATAAAAATTAGATTAATGTAAAATAGAAATCATTATTATCAATCTTGAAAAGAAAAAATTGTAAAAAAGGATTTTAGAAAGATATAAAAAATAATTATTGTATAATATGGGATGAGAATGATTATAAAAAGAGAATTAGTATTATCATATTAATATAAGATTGTAAAAGAAATTATTATTTGAAACCTTAAAACATATAAGAATAGAGACTTATTGATTGATGGAAAATTGATTTACTAATATGGTCAATTTTGTTTAAAAATGTCATACAGAGATAATCGCACATATAAACCCAGAAGTTGTATTAAGAAATTAGTTGTAAAAAGGAAACGGTGAGAGTGTTTGATAGTGCAATAGCCTGAAGAAAAAAAAATAGTGACATTTTATATAAGGTATAAGCTCATAAAATCAGCTGGTTATGAAAATCTTCTGAATAGAGAAAGTAAAAATGAAGGAAGAATTCAAAATCGTCTACAACTTTTACATATTTGGCTTGAACGTTGAAAAAACATAGTCAGTGCAGATAAATTAAAACAAGTTACATTTACTACAAAACTCCAACTCTGTCCTCAAGTTTATATAAACAATACACTAATTCACAAAAATCTGAAATCAAATACTTAGGACTAGATTTAGACCAAGAAGTAACCTATATATTAATGCATTGGTTCCTTGGTAGAAAAGTCCTGTTACCATTAAGTAATAAAATACTAATTTACAAAATAATCTTGAAACCCATACGGACATAGATGATCGAGCTTTGGGGTTGTAGTAAACTTTCTAATACCAAAAATGATAGCACATACTCCACGGTATGTTTCAACCCTAACAAGCACACCGATCAAGGAATTCCATTTGGCAGAGATGTCATTGACCTCCACGTTAACAAAACAAAAGAAAGAATCTCCACACATGATAGTCAAATCATAAAATAACTGTACCAACCGCCACTAGCTGCAAGTTACCTTAACAGGATTTGGCATGAAGACCTAGGTGGCTATAAGAGAAGATATGGAGAACTGACAGTGGATGGTACCCATTAGACACCATAATTCATTCAACAAATTTACTCTTCTATAGTCAAGTAGATTGTAAACACACTATTTTTTTTTAACAACAGTTATCCCGGAAACTCGGAAGATTATAGAAAGACGATTAATTATTCCGGAGAATGCAGAGATCAGCACACGCCCATAGGCTGGACCCTGTCTTGAACGACACGTGTAGATTAATAACGGGATGCCTAAAACCCACCAACCTTGACTTACTTTACATGCTAGCCGGAATCGCACCCCCACAAATACGGAGGGAAACCCTAGCCATGGCCGAACGACAAAGACAATGCGACGACACCAGACATCCTCTGTATCAACATATACCAGTAGCGGCCAGATTAAAATCTAGGCGAAACTTTATACAATCTACACAGCCCCTCACTGCCTCTAAAATTGCCACCAAGGAGGTAAGATGGGAACAGTGCCTAATAGACCACGACACTCCAACCTGGAATCCAAAAGAAAAGCTTCTTGCAGGTTCGGACCTAGACTGGGATACCTGGAAGACCCTCAACCGACTCCGATGTCAAATGGGGAGATGCAAGACCAACCTCGTGAAGTGGGGATATGTGGATGAGGCAGCCTGTGAATGCGGAGAAGCCCAGTCAATGGAACACCTCCTATCGTGCCAATCCCTACAAGCCCCACGTACCCTCCGGGACCTATGGATGTGCAATGAAAATGCTGTGATATGCGCCAGACACTGGAGTGATATTTGATCATTTATAGTTATATATATTTGTAGTTCAGACACGATTAAATAAATAAATAAATTCCGGAGAATTAAAGATCACAGTCAACAAGGTCCACTTCATCTTTTATGAAGAAGACGTTTTTAAGGAGAATACCCAGCAGGTCTCCATCAACGATATAAAACAGAATCTTGAAGAATAAGGGTTAACACTCTTGGAAATTCAGGATAAGCTGTGGAAGCGGCCATAGTATAGTCGATTACAAGCGTCCTAGAGATCACACATTTGTGCGAAGAACTAACTTCTGCAGCCCCAGAGTACGAGCTCTCAAACCAGTTCCTTGAGTCGTTCCTTCAAAGCACTACAAATTTTCAATACAAAGGAAGAGCAACCGTATTAAGACGTGATCATAAACAAACAAGAAGAGAAGATAGACTATATAACGAATTTCATCTCACAGGTATTCAAGTACTGAAGCAGAAAATGATGTTATGCATTGTGCATTCCAGCAAAAGAACCACCGTGAGTAACACGCTCTTAAAGCCCGGATTGCGGATAATATTTTGTAATCCCGGAGGAATACGACAATGCATAAATGAATGTAAATTTGCGGAGCGCAAAGAGATATATATTATTGGGTTGCAAGAAAGTAGAATTACAGCCAATAAAAAGCGGCAATCATGTATTGCTGAAAAAGATTCGAAGTTTCCGCAAAATTACAGACCAATTAACTTACTGTCAGCAAGGACCAAAATAAATGAAGGGTAATTTTACGGAGACGCAGTTTCTGAGAATGGTTGATACACCAATCAAAGGGTTCGATCAGTTTTTTGGATGTAAGAAAGAAGTATGATAGAGTTTGAGACGAAGGCCTAATATACAAAATGAGAACCTTCAAAATCACTAATCTTTTAAGACCCTATTTTAGCCAAAGGATCAAAAAACTAACATACACAGCATAACCTGCACCATGGTAAGAGAGCAACCAGTGCATCTGCCGGTACCTATAATAGACACCAGTCCTAGAGACTATAAAAACAGAATTATTCAATATTTTGACTTAACTTAAGGAATTGTTCGACTATCTGTAGTACTCGCATTTCAAAAAGCAAACGACGCTCTAATACCGGGTTTGATAAAAATACTTATTACAGGAACGCAGAATTCGGTGTCTGGAAATATTATTAAATTACTTTTCCCGTCGGAAGCCTGCTGTCATCAAGGAGTTCCTAATATCACAGATATGACGGGCAAGATAATAGATAGTAGATTACAAAACACAGACAACTCACACAAGACATATACTAAATAAGATTTGAGGACTGTCTAGAGGATGACGGGCAGGTTGGCTAGTCTAAGCCGGTTATTACCAATTATACAAGGGAGGTAATCATTCAAGGTGGTTATTAAACCAATGTGTGTGTTATCATGTCAATTATCTTACTGTTTACGACATTTAAATAAATCACCAACATGTAGCTGACTGTGTTGCGGTAAAAGAGTTAGAAACGCGGTTGTAGTCAGTATGAGTTTGTATTTATTTTTAAAGTTTTAAGGATAATTTAATGTATAGGTTTAAAAGTATTTTTTGTGTTATGAAAAATTATTGGGAAGATTTTAATATTTTATGACTCCAATTACCATTTCAACGTAATCAAAAGTTAACAAAGGAGAACCTGCAAACAATCCAAAACGGTGGCCTGCGATGACCATAAATATAGAAAAAAATTTTACTCCATGAAAAACTTTCATTGGTTTTTCAACGTTGTCAGGTTTTTTTAATTCGTTGAAGCTTTTTTTTATTGAAAATACCAACAGCATCGTCATTCCGTCGTTGACTATAAAAGAAATACAAATTACATTCGAGATAATTTTCACTTATCCAAATTGCAATTGAATAAAATGTACTCACGTTTTCCTGAATCATACCCTTTAGAATCTATAAATGTGCCTGCTACCACAAGAAGTACTAGAATTGCAGTTACAACGCTAAAAAAATGTAAATTAAATAATTTTAAATAACATTTTATATATTCTTACTAAAATGATATATCTACTTCATCCAGCATTCTATTCTGGCTGTCAGAAGACTGACACAGAACTGGTGGAATTGCTGCAGAAAAAGTGACGTTTTCTGTTTTTAATGGGTGGTCGTAATTTTTCAAATATTCATTTAGTTCATTTTGAGCATCTGTTGGAGAACAAGATGCTGGAATACACCAACCCATTTTCACTACATTTCTGGTAGCTTTTGTTTCATCTTTGTAAGCCTTAAAATATTAAATGAATTAGTATAACATAAGAAAATTACTGAATATGACTAATAATATAACAAAAATTTATTTCTATCCACAAAATTTCGCAACTGTTGCCAACTGAATTTCCGTTACTAGTATTCAATAAAGACCTTGATTTAAAGAGACTGAAAGTGTTTTAGTCTTTTTCGATATATAAAGGTCAAAATAGATAATAAAACCAAAAAATAGATGAAAGAAAAATCTATAAGGAAATAACATTATTAAACAATAACAAAGCACCAGGAGAAGACCTTATTACTGCAAAAATGCTAAGGGAAATCCCTAAAAAAGGATTGTTAGTGTTAACGTAAATATTCAATTCATAATCCTTAGAACGCAATACTGACCGAAAAACCTAAAAGTGTCTGATATAATTCTTGTGTCAAAACCAGGTAAAAACTTAAATATAGTAAATTCATACAGACCGATCCAAACTATTAGAAAAACTACTTCTACCAAAAATTATTGAACAACAGAATGTAATCACTAAATCATCAATTTGGATTCCACCGTGAGCATTCTAGTATACAACAATGCCACTGCATCTCCAATGCTATAAACGTAGCCCTAGATGAGAAGAAATATTGTATAGCCTCATTCCTAGATGTCAGCCAGGCTTTTGATAAGGTGTGACAGAATGGCCTATTGTATAAATTCAAACAAGTATTACCCATTCACATATACCAGTTGTTGAAGTTCTATCTCATAGACAGACACTTTAGGACAAAAGTTAATGGTGAAACTTCTGACTACTACCCAATCAAATCTGATGTACCACAAGTTGGCGTTCTTGGACCATACCTATATCTAATCTACACATCTGGCCCCCCTATAATGAATAATACACTGACGGGCAACTTCGCAGATCATATACAGTCATAATGGCTACAAATGAAAATCCAGACACGGCATCCACTTACCTACATTACCATCTTCATTTTCTTGAAAACTGGATGGAAAAATGGAAAATCAAAGTTAATGAAGCAAAATCACAATATACAGATTCAGTTTAAGTTTTTCTTATGGATTGCCGATTAACAGGAGGAAATGCGAAAGCATTATAAAAAGGGAGAGAGCGTTAAATCCCGATTGTTAAGTGTTAGTTCAGTAATATACAATGTAGGTAGGGTTGTACACTTAACTGTCGCAGTTACAGGAATAAGTTACGATAATTTATTTCAAACGAAAGATATTATTTTATCATTTAAAATAATATCTTATCTCCAAACTTATTTATTTGATTCCTTTTCTGCTATAGCAGACATGAAAATAAAACAATTATTCTGGTAAAAAACAAAATAAAAAATAATTTTGCAATTATTAACACAGCCAAATTTATCAAATTTTGTTATAATTGCGCGAACTGTGTTTTCTGTAGGAATTGGCCTATTTTCAAAGGCAACAACAAATAAATTTATAATTTCTTGAACTGAATTACCCCCATAGTACCATTTAATTATCTGTATTTTTTCACGAGAAGTATAAACAGTCGGCATATTAATAGAGTTATTTTAAAACTAGAATCTATTGTTTTATCTTCACCGTTTACCTATGGACTCAGTCTGATCTAATCCGAATTTGTTTCGTTTTGCAGATTACCTCTCGAAAACAAAATTTTACTTCACAAAGCCAATATGGACGTACGGCATTGAACTTTGGGGATGTGCTAGTAAGTCCGGTATAGCCGTGATTCAAAGATCACAGTCCACAATTCTTCGATCCTTTACTGATGCTCCTTGGTATGGCAGCAATCAAATATTGCATAACGACTTGGGAATACCCTTTGTTCAAGATGTTATCCGAGACAGAAGTACCAAATACCACAACAGACTAGAATACAATCCAAATACACTAAACCGACCACTTCTAAACAACAAGAGACTAAAAAGGAATTGGCCAAGTGACCTTTGTGAGGTGTAAGAGGTCTCTTGTTGGAGAAACCTCTATCAGATTATTTGTGAATCTATTTTTATTCTGATTGCTGTTAAAATACCAAATAAAAAATTTTATACTTACGTAAAGTTTATTAATGACATGTTCGTTACGATCAAATTCTAGTGAGAAAGGATCTCGGGGTGTTTTGGTTTTTGGTACATTAGCTACAACGACTGCAAGACAGTATTGAGTCGGGAAGGGAGCATCTGCCGTCATACATTGTTTAATGCTTCCCAGGTTGTATCCACCTCCTCGTAAAACACTGGTTGATGACTGTGCTGAAGAATCTCGCACTAAAATTAAAGAGGATTGAAAGCCATTATTTTTCATTTGATAATCTACCAATAATTCTTTTATAAAGTATATTATTGTTTGCAAAAAATCCGGCTAATAAGGAAATGACTTCTCACACAATACATGCACTAGTATATACTAGGAATTTTTTATCAGTTTTCTAGTCTTTAATAAAGGAATATCATATTAGAACTATTTTTTTTGGAAAATGGTATAATCCATATATTTTTTATCCGTTTTTTCTAGTTCTTGAACGGAGAATTTTAAAGACACGTCGCATTTGAACTACCTTTTTAAAAAGTTTAGAAAATGGTATATTCTTAATAAATTTTATTAGTTTTTCTAGTTAAAAAAAAAGAAGAATTTAACTACTTTATTAAAATGGAAAATCCTGAGCAGTGTTTGCCATCTTTTTAGTTTTAAAAAGGAAAATGATAAAAAATGTCACATCTGAACTGCATTTTTGAAAAATTGCGAAAATAGTACATTTAGGAATTTGTATCAATTTTTTCTAATTTTTAAAAGGAGAATTATAAAGAGAAAAGTTCCATCTTTTCCACCTTTTATCGGCTAAAGTTAGGTCAAACTAATCCTAGATAATTAATTTAGATTAGCTTAATTTAGGTGAAGTGAAGTTAAGTTTAGTTGAAGGTTGAAAATGCTAAAACTAAATATAACCTTAACCTAAACTTACCAACTAAGATTGGTTATACTCAGTTTTAGTTGATTAAAGACTAAAAAGTTCCAACGTTTCTAATTTTAATCGCTAAAGTTGGGTCTAACCAATTCTATTTTGTTAGTTTAGGTTAGGACAGGTTTTACATAGTTTTAGCCGGTTAAAGGTGGAAACATTGGGTACGCTAAAACTAACTAATATTTAACCTAATCTGACCTAACCAACTAGGATTGGTTAGATACAGTTTTAGTCGGTTAAAACTTTAAATATTAAAATTATGCGGGCTGTAACCGACTAGGATAGGTTACACCTACCTTTAACCGGTTAAACCTAGGTTTAACCTTTATTATAGCTATCACCGTAACATATATTAATCGAAGTTTAAAAAAAACTCCACTGTATTAGTATAGAAATCTTAAATTGTTTCACAAATTGTATTTGCACTGTCACTATTGAGAAATTTATTTGCTTAATTTTTTATCTTTTGTTTATTTATAATGGACAGATTCCATAATACAAAAGTTGAAACTACCATTATAGTTCATTTTTTAATTGTTAGCTATTAGTGTTAATCTATCAATTTTCTTTACTTACTCTGAGTAATGTCAAGAATAATATATGCTTATTCTTATTCATAACAACAGATTGTACTATCAATTGTCAAATTCGCTGATGCAATCATTAAAAATGTTAATTTATTATTTCTCTTACTCCTTCCTATATTTAAAAACTAAAAAAAACGAATGTAAATATTAAATATGAGTTATACTCATACTTTTTAATATCACCTCGTAGAGCAACCAAAAGTGTTATAAGGAAAAGTGATTACTTGTGTTACAAGTAATAACATATTTAAATATTTTAAAAATCTACCGATCCGTATAAATCCTAAAAATATTTGTTGGAATATAAAATACTTTTCTTAATTGTAACTATCATACAGACTAATAGCATTTATTTATTTAAAAAAGTTTACCATTTTACTGTTTTCTAAATTAATGTTTATAAAATATACAGGATACGGCAGATACACATTCGCTTAGACGGATCTCGTAGATGAAAACAAAAATTTTTGAGACCACCCTCTATAATAAAAATAACAATTTCAAACTTGTAAACGATACAGTGTTATGTTGTGTACGTGTAAAAAATGTAAGCTATTACCCAAATTACATTATAAGATATTCAATTTTTTCAACATGGTGAAAAAGTGATATGGTATCTCAAAAACGCTTAAAGATAGGTTTAGGGAAATATTACAAAAATTGTTCAGAATAATATGAATATTCCTAAAATTGAAAAATATATAGGGAATCCCTTTAAAGAAAAACGAAGGAAGTGACAGAAGAATGACAATATTTTCATTAAATAGTTCACCATTCAAAATCCCTTCTCATGCAAATTTTCAATTTTAATCTACTTGTAGTTTTCGAGATCCGTCTAACTGACGATTTATCTGCCGCACCTTGTATAGATTATATAATATATTGTTAAACCCAATTTTTAGTACATTAAATAATTAATTAAAAAACATATTTCTGGAAACATAAAATATTTAAGTTTTTACTAATTTTTTTTTTGCTTTAAGTCTAAATTTATTACATTTTTTCTATAAAATTTATTGTGATATTATTCATGTAATTTTGATTAATTATCTATTTTAAATATTGTTGTGTTCCATTAAAAATATTATTTTATGTTCATTTTATTTTCTTCCGGTACAACTAAAATAAATATTTATATTAAATTATTTGAATAATTCTTAATATACTTTAGTACCGAATAAAAAAATATATAATATGTTTATTATTTCAAAATTATTCTTACCTACTTTCATATCATAAAATAAATTTGTTTTAAATATGTTAATGAAAAATTGTTATAATATTAACAAGAAAAAAAAATCATAAATATCACCGAAAATCAAGAAAATGGTTAGAGCCTGAATTTAATTTTCAAATTTGGTTCACTTTTATTTTCAGGAAAACTTACACTCACCGATACGAAAAATCGGAGCACTTACATTTTTTCAAAAAAAAAACTTAAATGTGCCTCTCACAAAAATATTAAAGTTAGAAAATGTCTTTTGAAGGAACATTCGCATAAGTATTAAAATCTAAAAAATAATAAAAAAACTAGGAGCTAATAATAGATACCTTAACTTATAATAATAATCCATAAATATAGGAAATATTTTAAATAAAAATAGAGACGTAGATAAACAAATATTTGCAGGGTAAGAAAAGTCAGCACAAATAATAGGCAGCGTTTTGATTCAAGTAAGAGAATTGCTTAAATTACATTTATGATCTGGTTTTTATCAGCTTCTTTCGCCAAAAACGGAAAGAAAATAGGAACATTTTTATAAAAATTAGAAGAAATTAATAAAAGAAATAATTACTCAAGCAAAAACAGGATAAAATGCAAAATGAGATGAGAGAAATAACAAACGAAAACAACAGACTCAAACCAGAAAACGATGAAATGAAAAGAAATAAACTACCGGGACAGATCTTAGAAGGGAAAGAAGACGAAAAAGTTCATAACTTACAGAGTACAGGAGAAGAAAAAACATCAGACATAAAAAAATAAAGTTAAGGAGATAACCAATAAACTTGTAGTATCAATAAATGAAGCAGAATATACTAGAGATATTAAAAGTATCGGAAAACAGACAAGCAACAA
The DNA here is from genome assembly GCA_951812935.1 of Hermaeophaga mercurialis. Lineage (NCBI taxonomy): Eukaryota > Metazoa > Arthropoda > Insecta > Coleoptera > Chrysomelidae > Hermaeophaga > Hermaeophaga mercurialis. Next base: position 28,416,486 of record OX638361.1, on the reverse strand, counting down.
GGAAAAGCCAATTATAGTTGCAACGAGAAGAGCAAGAATAGGAAACAACCAGAAAATATGTCGAGAAGCATAAACTTAAATAAAGATATTCGAATAGCAACATAGAATATAACCTCTATAAACAATAAAGAAATATAACTAACAACAGAAATAATGAAAAAATATAACATATAAATATTAGAGCTAATCGAAACATGAATAATGGAAAAAGGACACAAAATAATTAATAATAATTATAATCTATACTGTCATAGGTATCACAGCAACTGGAAAAAAAACAAAAAAACGTTATGACCCGATATTCTCAAAGATAATAGTAAAAACAATAGACCTAGAAGAAACAATAAATTTAACACAAATGTATGCTCCCATAGAGATGATAGAATTCTATATAGGAAATGAATTCAGAATTAGAAATATACATATATAACTGAAGAGAGACAAGCCAAAAACATTATAGACTACATAGTATATACAAAAGACATGGAAGGAGACGTAAAAGAAATTATTGGAATCAGAAGTAGAACTAGGTATAGAATACAGACTGGTAATAAGTAAATTAAGAAAGCCCAAACCAGCTAAAAAAAGTAATAAAAATATCAATTAAAAACAAAAGAACACAAGAGTATTTACAAGAAAATAATGGAAACAAAAAATTAAATAGACAATGGACAAGAGAAAGTAGATGGCCAACATTAAAAGATGCACTAATTAACTCAATAAAAGAAGTGGTGGATATAAGAAAATAAAAATAAACAAGAAAAGAACACAATAGTGGAGAGAGGAACTCCAAGTCCCACTACCAGCTAAGAAACAAGCCAGGACAGTAAATACAGGATAGTTAAAGAACTTGTGAAGAAACCTAACCAAAAATCATGGGATGAGTTTGGGAAGAAACTGAGTGAAAGATATAGAAATAATAACAACAAATTCAGGAGTACTATTAAAGGGCTACGGGTAACACAGAGTTGAAATAAAATATAACAAATATATAAAGGTAAATACTCCAGAGGTATTTAAAGTATGACGAAGCCATTACATAAAAAAATTCGACCTGTACAAAATGACGAAATAAAACGAATAGGCAGAATTCCAATAATGCCGAAAGAAGAATTAGCAGGTATAAAACAACAATAAAAAGAGAAGAATTAGAAGAGGCAATGGCAAATATTAAAATAGGAAAAACAAATGGATAGGGTTATATAGACCCAGAAATACTAAAATATATGAGAGACAAGGAAATAGAATGGATTTATAAAATAATGAGGGAAGTGTGGGAAAAAATTCTATTGCAAACGAGTGGAAGAAGAATATCATCATATATCTATATAAAAAACAAAAAAGACAATCTGTAAAAACTTTAATATCATAAGGCATTATAAAAAAATAATATAAAATAACCTACATAGATAATAAATTAGATATCGTACAAAGATCATTTAATTATAAAACAGTTGCTTGAGAAAAAAAATAGAGATATGACATGAACTCATTCTAGCATTTATAAACTTAAAAGCAGGATTCGGCTCTGTAAAAAGACAACTAATAGAAAACTGCCTAGTATAAATAGAAAAATTGGAATAATTAATAGAATTTATAAATACTATACCAGAAGACACACAAGCAAAGGTTAGAGTACGGAAGCAGATCATAAGCATTAACTGTAAAGAAAAATAAAAAAAAATAAAACGAGAAGTTAGCCTGAACTTTCGCACATTAATAGAGACTATTAAAAAATTCAAAGTTCAATTTAATAGGAACAACCAGTGAAAGAATTTTCCAGAGAGGGAAAATTTAAGATTTGATAAGAATTATTAAGAGAATATCTAAAAATGAGTGTATACTATACGTATAAATAATAGCGTAAAGTTAGAGATAAACATTTTTGAAACCCAACAATATATAAATATAGAAGATCAGTGACAAGAATCCTTGATAAATTGCCATAAGAAGATAATAGTACATCCAGAAAAGGTAGTTAAAATGTAATTTAATAATTTGGATTCGTAACAAAAGAAGAAAGTAATACGGAAAGAAGAAACATAGATATGTATAACAGCCGATACAATTACAAGGGGTAAATTTTGGTAACCAAGCAGAGCAGTAACAGATTCAGGATATTGAGTTACCAAGTAATATCAAAATTATTCAGAAGAATAGAAGCAAGAAAACAGGGGAATTATAAAAATTTGTATGGGTATTGTAAATTTAGAATACTGTAAGTAAATCTTGAAATTTTGGACAAAAGTTAATAGAAAAGGGATTAAGAAAATGTTTGTGCAGAATTTTGAAGAAATTAACAAAATTGGTGTGTAGATTTAAATTATTGTAATAAATTATTATTATTTCATTAACTTATTTAAATATTTTACTAGAAAAAGTCAAAAGAAAACACAACAAAAATTGGCGCCCGAGTAGGGTCTCGACAAATTAGGACACAAAGTAGTCATCTTTGATTTGGAAAATAGGTAAGAATTCGTATACATAATTTTAAAATAAAATTTGATAATATACTAAAATATGGAAATGACAAAAACGGGAAAGAAGGGGTGCAGAAAGAATGAAAGAAACATCGAGAGGAGATGGACAAGAAATATGAAAGGAATTTGAATCTACAGAAGATGCAGATAGAATTGATGATACAAGAATGTTCAAGTAAGGAAAAAGCAGCCAGTAAAGAAGGAAATAATAGAATAGAAGAATTATTATTTAAAATGATTTACAGAATAGATGAGAAATTTGAAAAAACTGTAAAAAAAATTCTGAAGAACAGGGAAAGAATTTAAAAGAATTCAGAAAAATGTTGAAGTAAAATATGCCAATTAGACATCGTTGACAATAAAAATAATCCTAAATATATAGTAATTTGTTAAAAAACTAATCGTTGATATATATTTATATGACATTTTCTTTTCTCAAAATCCAATAGATTTTGTTTTTCTCATTCCCAATGTTTATTAGTGAAGTTTTGTAAGAAATTTATTGGAACACATTGAAAAAAAAGGCATGCGTACATTATTATTGTTAATTACCACATACCGTAATTGGTTCTCTATTTTTTTTTCATGACTTACTTTCATAAGCCCACAAGGTAAAATTTTCCAAATTTTCTAGGTATTGTCGACTTTGTATTTTGCACAAATCATTTTTACCATTTTCGACTGCGATGGGAAGGCGTGGAAAAATAGTAACTTCCGAAGCCCTAATAATTGTCAATAAAAGGGAAATAAAAATCAAATTCAAATACATATTCGAACAATATTAATTTGAAGCACTAATCTTTTCAACTTTTAAACAAATTATTTTTATTCAACTTTTCGTATAATTTATTATTTCACTAGTTTTGTAAATTCACTAACTCGCTAAACTCGATCTTGTCTTTGGTGTTAACTGTTTTTACGGAAAGCAAAGTCATCATCCTCCCCTCCCTAAATTCGAATTTGTTATGATCTAACTAAATTGTCCGGTCAAAAAATATCCACTATATTAATGTTTAGTTATTGTTTACATCTATTCTTTTATTGTGACTGTTACAATATTAAAAATTTTGACAAGGTAACGCAAAATACCAATAACGGATAAAAATAACAAGAGTGCACTTTGTAATTAATTTCGTGTAGAAACAAAATTAAAAAACCTTTCAAAATTTGGTGTATAAATAAAAATCTTATTGATTTGAATGCACTAGACAGTTAAAACCGATTAATATAAAATATTTCTACACTTTTTGATTATCGAAATTCTTGCTTGTATTTCTGGGGTTTCTCTGCAATCAGTATTAAGTAACTGTTTTCTTGGATTTTTTTCTGATTACTTCTAGTTCTTCCTTGTTTTTTACTATTATTACTAAGTCATCAGAAAACGTCAAATACTAATCCTTCTCTATTTGTATTTGCATACCTTAGCTTTCTTTAACGCTATGTTAAATAGAATAGCCATAGTGGATCTTCTTGTCTAACCCTCACTGTATTTTCAAATTTTTCCTATGTTCTATTATTAATTTTCACTTCACTTCCCGTTCTTGTTAAGGTAAGTTTTATCATTATTATTAGCTTATTGTCAACCTTAATTTGTTCCAATGCTATAGATAGTTGTCTTCTTCACATCATATCGTATGTTTGTTTAAAATCCATAAAGAGGATCGTCGTTAATTTCCCGTATTCGTAGCGTTCTGCATGTATTTCTCTTAATGCGAATATTTGGCCTATTATACTCATATTTCTTCTTCTTAAGCCACACGGATATTTAGTATTTCATTTTCTGTTTTCTCTATTAAACTATTCTTGATGTGTATTTCAACGTTAAGTAGCGATATACCTCTATATTTCTATATTCTATATATATTCTATATTCTTTTTTTATCTTCTCTTTTGTAGAGTCGGTATATTATTGCTGGTCCCCATTCCTTTGGTAAATCGTTTTCTTTCCATTTTCTTCTGTCAATATCTGTATATGATGAACACTGCACTTCACATTTTATCAGCACCGCAGTTTTTTCGTCTGCGCCAAACCTCTTATTTTTTAGTTTTTTATAATTCTACGAATTTGTTCTTTCGTCGGAGGCGGTATACTACCTATATTTTGCACTTGTAAGTTAGGTTCTTCCTGTTTTTCGTTATTATATTTTTCTAAATTGATAAGCAGTGGAAGTACCCTCTCCGTCTATCTAGAATATCGTTTCCTTCGGATATGATTTTCCCATTTTTATTTTTGACGAACACAATATTTGCCTGAAAACCTTTTCTCCTATTTTTAACTCTTTGCTGCAGATTCCATATTTAATAATTTATAAATGCTCTTTGTGTCTCTTGCAGTATTTTTCATTTTTTCATTAAACTTCCTTATTTTGTTTCTTTGTAGTCGTTTTATCTTTATCGTCGTTTATATTCAGCTGTTTTTATTAGATTTTTCTCTTAGCATAACAAGCGGGTTGTTCTGTTGTTTTCTTATTTGACAAGTAATAAAATAAGGTACAAATAGATTTTTATTACCGATTCTGAGACATACATATTTTTCGGAATTCAAGAGAAGCAACCACTCCGAACTCCACTTAAAAATTGAATCCAAGTATTCTTGAAGGATGATTTGATGTGTTAATGGATTGGCATATACTTTTGTGTCGGCAGCGAAAAAATGAAATTTTATTATTTACCTGGAATTGAAGGTCACTAGTATATACCGTAAATAGTAAAGGACCCAAAAGCAGCTTTGTGGAACTCTACTTTTGACTGGTATTTCCTTTGAAAAAGCTCTATTTACCCTAACTTTGAAAATTCAATCAGTATTAGGAAGTTTTAAATCCAAGAATTTATTTTTCCACGAATGTCAAGGTGTTCTAACTTATGTAAGAGTCTACGCCGAGAGACTCTCGATCAAACGCTTTGGAGAAATCTAATTAGACTATGTTCAATATTATTTCGTGAAAATAGAAAGTGGTAAGAACGATAAGATACAACAATGATATTTGATTATTTTTTAATACATAAGCAGCTTTCTAAAGCAATTGTATATGAAAAAGATTGTCAAAATTAAAAAAAATACTGAAATTTGTTTTTTCTGTACTTAATTATTTGTGCATTCAAGAAAAAAACATTCAAAACGTGAATTATTTTGGTTTATTTTCTATAAGATTACAAGTTATATTTTTTCAATTTTTTTCAACGAAGAAGCTTCTTAATTGTCTCGATTTTGTCATTTTTGGAACAAAATTCATCTAAAAATATTTTTTGTTTACTTTTTATTATTTTTGTCTAGTGATTCAACCTCCTTAAGACATTTCTATATTACTACATTTTTTACCCCGAATGTGACACAATATTAAAAAATTTTCATTGAGGATAATTTAAATTTAGTAATGAATTGGTAAATAATCTATATAATATAGTAAGATATTTTCCATAAATTCTAATGTACGCATAGTTAAGAGAAAAATATTTTAATTGCAAAAAACTATACTAATTTACTGGATTTTATTATTAAAAGTTTCCTTTTTTGTTATTATTAATAGGTTTTGTGAATATAAATCGGTTAAACGAAACCTTGGTATAAAAACTTTTAGTTTTAATTATTCAATAATCATGTAAGTAATTTTGTTGAAATCATCTTTAATTTCACGGTTTTTTTAATTTTTACTACAAAAAGTTTAAGAATCCGTGAAAAATCCGTGCATTAATTCTAATTATTTAAAATCATAAGTTATTTTTGTTAGGTAGTCGTTAATAAAAAAAAAATGAAGGTTATATTAGTTTAAGAAAAGGTATATTTTTGAAACCACATAATTACAAATTAAATTCAGACCATAATTATTATTTATTGAAATAAATTAAAATGTGTTTTATTCTTTCAGTATAAATAAGGATGTTCTGTATTTGAATCAATTTCAATTTTACAAATTTTGTATCAAACATACAATTTAGATAATTAGATTTAATACAAAGATTTAACAATTATCGATAAGAAATGTAATTTTGAAATACGCAATAATAATAACCGGATATCATATTGTAAAGTTGATTAATTGGTTTTTTTAAAACATGGAAACCTTAATCTTTTCAACAGAATATCAATAGACTTATTAAATGAGATTTAACTTCATTTGCGATATACATACTTAATTGCAATTAACACAATTGAGAACTAGGCCTAAAATAGGTGTGAAAATATAAAGTTTGAAAATAAACTTTAAGTTTAAATATAAACTGTAACTATAAAAAAATAATATATAATTTAAACTGCATCTATGTATATTTAATAAATAAAAATAAAACAATTTTAGTACTTCAATAAAATGATAATAAAATTTTGGCTTGCTATGATGGTGGTAATAAAACATTAGAAAAAAAAATTCTAATAGATACAAAAATAAGAGACAAAAAAATTATCATAGAAATGATATCACTAATAAGGGAGAATGATAGAATCTCTTCTTTTAAAAGTTATCAGTCTATTACATTTACTTTTTATTTTATATTTTTTAATAAAGAATATAAATGGATTTTTATAAACTTATTTTTTCAATATCAGAGTCTTTAGAGAAAATTAACATTTACTTGTAATATTGCAAATTAAATTTTAGATATATATTTTTGTTTTCTAAGAAGAAATCCTTGGTTGTGCTTATTCGTACGAAGATATAATTATATCGTAAAATTGCTTTTTTTAGTTAGGCAGTATTTGTGCCTTTTAATATTATCTCATTTTTATCTTTTATATACTGCTTTTTTATAATTATGAATTATGTATGTAAATACAGTAATTAAAATTTAATTCAATTTAAAATTTAATAAGGCATTTTAATTGTTCTAATGTTACCACATTATTTATAATTACAATTATTTTGTTTAAGATTCTAGATTTCTGATAACGTCAAAAGCTTTTGACTCTATTAAAAAGTGCGAACGTAAAGTGTTACTCCCCCCTTACTAACTTCCGTAGAACGACACATTTGAAGAAATATTCAAACAGCTCGATTTTTATTTCTAAAGAATTATATTGTGATGATAAAAATAACATTCCACGAATCGACCACAGCGCAGGATAACTGTTTAAAGGTCAATGGGGGTCCTGTTATATCGCATTTGAATGGGTTTTTAATTCTCGATTCAACAGTATAATTATGAATCTGCTCTAACGATTTTTGTAAGCAAAATGATAGGTATTGGTGGATTGAATATCCGCGATTAATACCTTAATGTTGGGGGAGCAATATTGTAATATTATAAGTCCAGTATTTATTTATCCGAATCTAGAATTATTAGACTCGATAATAAACCAAACCTACTAATTAAAATTAGAGAAAACCATCCAGTATAATTATATTATCATATTAGTGTATTCTTATTCTTATTGCTATTTTATATTTTTAAGGGAATAGCGGATGTTGATATTTGTACTGTTATTTTTATAATAAAAATATACTTCATTTGAAATATAAGCACTTTCCTTGATTAATAATGATATCATTCTAAAGTATTTCTTAGTGACATATCGCTTGTCGGTTTCCTCAGCGATTAGTATCCTACGATTTATCAAGTTGTGAATATGACGGGAAGAAGAGAAGACAATTCTGTAATTCCTTTCATTAATTTGGTAAAAGCCCATCTGTGCATCTGGAACTATGCCATTGCTGTCTACAGTAAGACAGATATGCCGCATGGAGGTAAATTGCATCAGAAATAAAAGAAACAGGTAAATGCATTGTTTATTTATTTATTAGGTAAGATTAGTAAGTAATCAAATTTTCATTAACGTGATAAAATTAAGAATTTAATATTTTTTTAAGTTAACTAATGGTATTCTATAATTAAATTCATCCTACAGTTTTATTTTCAATGTGTTCGTATTTTTTTGGCATTTTAGTTTCAAGATATATACAGATATATAAATATTTTATTGTACTAAATAGCTGCGTTTTGTAAACCGACACATCTCCATTGTGTAGGGATTGTAACAGTTGGTTTCAGAAAGTGTTCAATTGGTGTATTTCGTAAGCAGTTTGGTGCGTTCAAATTGTTATTGTCACTGAACGCATTGTAGGCTGATAATGCTGGTATCACAGAACACTTATTAAATTGTTGTGGAACATAAGGTTGTCCTTCTCGTCTGCGTATAAAATTATGAAGCACATATGCTGTCTTAATAGTCTGCACAACATTACTACTTTTTTGTTATAAATTGGTCAGCCAAATAGACGAAATTCCAAAAGTGCATTCCACAAACTTTTCTACCTCTTGAAATTCGAAAATTGAATATTCTTCTGACATCATTTAACACTCTTTTTGGAAAGGGTCGCTTTATATTATGCTGGAGAGCGAATGCTTCATCTGTCACAAAGTAGAACGGAAAAGGATTATCATTTGCCTCGCCTGGCAAGAGAGTTGGTTCTGGTACTTTTAATTTATTATCCTGCATTAATTTGCCGATTTGACGTCTATTACGGTAAACATTCCATCTGCGTCAGATAAAGCCTGTGTTTTTCTAAAATGTTAACGCAGTTCCTGATAATGACTCTGTTTTGTTTTCGTTTGGCCACGCTGTATATTCAAGTCTACCTAGGTTTTGGTATTTAACATACTATTTTCCAGATAGACTTTCCAGGTTTAGTTGTTCATTCAATACTGTATATTGAGAATATTTTTGGTATATCTTTATTTCATATTCCTCCAAAAAATCAAGTTCTTCTTTCTTGTCACTTATATGAAGTACTTCCACTGTTGCTTCCATTGTGTTGTTACGTGTAGTTTTCTGTTTGGTGTCAATGAGGTGTTTTTACATAATATGACTTATCAGGTTGTTTTAATCTATAAGCTCGTAAGTGTTCACAGTAGTATATGTTCAAATTTCTTAATATCGGGCCAAGATGGCGTTACAATTCGGACAATTTACTTTGTAAGTTCCCGATGTTGAAAATTTATTAATTTTAGGTTTTACATTTAATAAAGATGAATCTACATTATTTCTTACTTTAAAATAAATTGTAGAAGATGTTGTACGAGATATAATTTTTGATATTTTGTTTGAAATATTTTCAAAATATGTAATTGTTCCGTATGACCCGTCATCTTTAGTTTGTTTCGGAAAGATCAGGTTAGCGGCAACCTTTTTTTCCATTTTATTAATCAACCTATTTATTATGTATCAAATATTTTTAATACCATTGCACAGAACTTGAAAAGTTACGATAGGGCAACCTATTTTATTGATTTTCAACGTTTTGGCTGTTACATACATCTAAATTCAAAAAATGTGATTTTCAGCTGGCTGTCGATCCTTTATTAAACTTAATAGACATAAAGTGTTGTACATCGTTGAAGTTAGCTCGGCAATAGGTTTATAAAAATGTAAAAATATACGGGGTGTTCTATTTAAAAAAACAAAATGTGAATCTCAAGACTGCCTTCACTTTTTAAAAAAAAATTTTTTTCCTAACTTCAATAATAGCAGACTAATCGAGCCAAGCCACACTAATGCCTCACCCAGTAAATGTATTCCAAACAAAATATCTCGTACAACATGTTTTACAATCTCTTTTAAAGTAAGAAATAATGTAGGTTGATCTTTATTAAATCTAAAACCTAAAATTAATAAATTTTCAAATCGGGTGTTTACAAACTAAATTGTCCGGATTGTAACTCCATCTATCTTGGCCAGACATTATGAAATTTTAACATACACTACTGTGAACACTTATGAGCTGATAGATTAAAACAACTAGATATCACATTACGCAATACTTCTCATTGACACCAAAATATCCTCAATATACACTATTGAATGAACAACAACCTAACCAAATATATTTTTAGAAAAAGGAGAATATTGCTTAATAATGATTGCTTGTCAGGTTCATGACATGAAATTATTTAGGTTTTAAAAAGATCTGTCAAACTTCTTCCTGTCTGGAAAATGGTATGCCAAATACCGAAACCTAGGTAGACTTGAATATATATTAAATACTTTGGAAGACTGTGGAAATTCAGATAAGTATTATTTATCTTTCCATAATTATCTTGTAATTTAGCTATGTTTGATGTTACTTGAAAAATAAATTGACAGAATAAATTTTTGTTTCTATGGTTTACATATTTCTTAGGTTTTAGTTTGATGAATCACAAAGAAATGGGGCCTTGAAGGGATGAAACTTAGGTAAATTTGTAATAAAATTACTGAAAATGATATTTGGGGCGAAATAATTTTAAAAAGCCGATTATTACCTATTTGTTTGTTAAGAATGGGTTTACAAATCTAGTAAATTCTAAGCATTGTGACTAAATAATAAGGAAGTATATATAAAACCCCAAGAGTCGTATCTTTAGTTATAGCTGTTAGTATGGGGGATAAATAATACGCATTATTAATTATTACTTTATGTATTGATATACAGCAATCTCGGTTAGTACAAAATGTACGCTTGATATGGGAGGCAAATATGAAATTATGATATGATACATCCAACCATCTAACTTAATTATTAAATACTAAATGAAACTGACTATTAATGTTTATATATAATAAATACATAAAAAAGTTTGTAAATATACCAAAATATTTTTATAAAAACGTTACTGGTAACTAATTACAGAATTGTTTAATATTCAGTGCCCTATTAATTTCTGTAACAAACTGGAAACTTTTTACATTTTAAAAATTATTTCATAAATAATAGATATTTAAAAGATATAAAAATCGAAATTGAAAACATAGTTTCATAAAATTAATCAAATACTTAAATTTGCGAACAAAAATAATATTAATTTCTATAAATAAGATGCATTTTCATAAGAAAAACGTAAACAAAAATATTGATATAATTAAAATCCATAATTGAGTTTTTTAATTAATCTGCGTTGTCAAAATGTTAATGACAAATTAGAGTTGTGGCTCATCAATGAAATTTTCTCAATGAGGAAAACTTAAATTTAATAATAAACTGAGTATCCTCCATGTTATCAGATATTTTCAAAATGTAGCTTAAATTCTGGTATACCCATAGTTTACAGAAAACTATTTCTTTTTATTAATAAAATAAAATATTAAATTAAATATTAAAATAAAATGAATGTGCTTTAAAAGTTCTATATACTTACGGCAAATAGAACTTAGTAAAATTAGTAAAAAATTATAAAAATAATTTTGAAATTTCTGGACTTACTTTTATAAAGGTTTTTCTAATTCTGTTTTAATTTATTTTTATTTAGATATCACTAATTTAAAAAGTTTTCTTTGTTACAAAATTTTTGTTGGTCACTTTTAAAATTAATTGTTTATACAGTATGCGTTACAGTATCGATTAATTCATGATCATTTCGAGCAATTCAAAATTAAAACAATACACAATTAATATACGTTGTGCCATAAGTACCTACTTTTTCCATGATCAAGAAGTAATCCTTTATATGCAAAAACAGCCTTATTTATTTCTAAATCTATGTTATTCATTTCATTTACTGCCCTACTTTTGCAACCAGCAGGTGGTCTTAACTATTCAAATTGTCTTACATTTTATTTACAATAATTTAGATTCGTCCTCACTTACGGAGTAATCACATTGAATCTAAGCACTTACATTAATTAAAATATGTAAAGAACTTTAATATTTGGATATTTTGAAAGGAACTAAGTTTATTAATGATATGTTAATAATATTTTGTTTTTTTTATAAAATCAAAGATTTATAAAAGAGAAACTGTCAAGTATTATACAAACTGGTATATCAGTATTTGACATTTTTTATATATATTTAATATGAGATATGTCCAAAAATTTATAAATTGATTAATGGTAATTTTTTGAGAAGAGTAATATTTTGATATACTTATTTTTTTTCTTTGAAATTTCACAATTTTAATTGAATTTAAAACCATTTTTTAATAATAATAATAATAAGTGTTACATCTTCTAAGTACTCTGTAGCTCAATTTTTTCTTGTTTATTTTCGAACAACCTGTATAAAAAATATAAACTTGAGCAATAGAAATTATAGACGTGTAAAAATAGTTCGAATGAAACATAAACTATTCAAATTTAATTTCGTTCAAAATATTTTTTCACTTTTCTTTTCTATGATAATTTCAAGTGCTACTGTTTGCAGAACCTTCGGCTTTTTTACAAATACCGATATATTCAAAATAAAATATAACACTTTCCTTCGTGTAAGTTCGACTTTTGTATCACTACCCTTTCTCCTGTGTTTTATCCAATAGTGTACAATGAAAACGGCTTAATCAGCAATTAAAATTATAATAAACATTTAAAAAAGCATTGTAACATTTATGAATCGTCCTGTAATAAATAATTATTAAGCATTCTCTAGCTGAGTCTTGTTCTTGAAACTTCTTTTTTCAAATCAAAATTTCTGTCTCTTCAAACAGTAAGCTAACTTAGAACTACTGGTATATTATAAATCTTGCAATCCTGCAGGGTTTTCCAATATTTGTGTTATAACTATTGGGTTTTCCCATTAGCTTCATGTCACAGTTGCTCAAAACAACAAAAAATAGATACTACTGAATTTAACCAACTAGCTATTTTCATTTTATCTCTTGAGTCGAAAGAAACGAATTAGTTACAGAATTTGTTGTTGTTGTTGTTTTTAGTATAATTGATTGTTATAAGATTGAAGTTATTTTCTTATAAGACGCATTATCGTTTATATTGTAAAATATAGCAACTTGCTACCCTTAACGTAGTTCACAATAACAAGAATCAAATAAGTTAACTACCTATTCAATGTTTTTAAAACTGATTTTACTATTTCTTCAGTCGATTGCCGCCTTCATTTGGCACACAGCATTGCTGTTTCGTAGTTCATGACCAAATCCATCTACTCTAGGTATATAAAACCAATAAAATTATATAGTCTACTTTCAAATCTATCTCTCACATCTGTGACTACCTCTGGTATACAGGTTTAGTAAGCGTTTAATAATGCGTAGGCGAAATTGTAATGATCGGGCAAATGATATGGCCCCTTTTCATTCGCATGGATTCATATATATCCTTATATGTTCAGGCCGAATATGGACAGTAATCGGTATCCATATGCATATTTTGGAGAGCATCATCGCTGATTGCCAATTACTTAAAACCGACATATTCGCAAATGTTGAAAGTAGTCGGTATCATTGTGAAAATTTAGATAGAGGCCATTTTGATCCATATACGCATTGATTTTTCATACATTTTAAAAAAATACGAAGAAAATAAAAATGTTTTCTAAATAATATGTCACTTGTTGACCCTCTGGATATAAAAAAAATGTTCGGAGTATGGATTTCTGGATGTATTGTTATTAAATCAATAGATTAAGTTCAAGTACTTCATTATCTTCAAATACCATGTATAAGTTTTGTATTCTTAATAGGTATTTATATGAAGAAGAGTTTATATTTTTGTAAATACCAGTTTAATAAATACTTGAAAATTTCTGCTATATTTTAAATTTATTTACTATTATTATATATTCGGATGACGTAAGAATTATGTAAAAAAACTTATTGATATGTAAATAGGTTGTATCTAATTATAAATTTTAAAAATCGTAGTTGGGTTCTGACTCTTAATTAATGTTATTCTAGATATTAAATAAATCAGTTTTTTCTTCATCAATATTTTAGAGCTTATTTAATAAATTTAATTAACGCCCTGATATGACTTTCTTAATTACTATTTTTAATTTTTAAAGAAATATAGGTTTATTTGAAACAAATATAATCTTTGCACCACTAATAATAATCTCGTTTAACACATTCATGATTAAATTAGACAAATAGTATTAGTTTTAATTTTTAAAAGTAACCAAATTGATTTTATAGTAGTCTATAGTTTAAGCAATTTTTCGACTACCTAAATATACTGTCATTAATTATTTACACAAATTGGTTATTTTATGTACATATCGGATACTTCAAGACCACCTTGGTGTTTAATTCTTAATACAGGTGTCATCCTAAATATATTTCTCACAGTTGATTTCAACAACACATTTTTAGTCAAATCAAATGTGAAGATAGAAGTCACTGTTTCCTTACTAACTAAGAAGCCGACCGACAGCCAGAAGATTCACAAAATAAAAATATCAGATCTTTGAAGTGGCTGCTGACGTGACTAAATAAATGAAAACTTTAAGCTATACTGTTGAAAACTGTAAAAAAACCTTTTGTCGTGTTATATCTCAAATTTTAATCCGTACCTTAAATAATAATCTCACCCACAAGAAATAGAATTTTATAAGAAATTAGAATACCCTTAAAATCCAGTACTAGAAAATAATGTTCTTTATTTACCAAAAATTAAACGAGAGATAACAGATAATAGATGCGATTTACTTTAACATTAAATGTACCTCTATGTCATCTGTCATGTTATAAATATGCAATTAACGTTACTGACAGCTGATTCTGTCAATTAAAGTCGCTGTACTATGCTTTTTTCTCACGTTTTATTAGTGGAGACACTGGAATTGAAGGAAGTTTTCCATATAAAAATTAACATATTTATTTAGTAAGAGTAAAAAAAGGACAAGCCTAATTAATGTGATTATCACAGAGAAACCGTAATTAACATTTAAGAATTGCATAAAAATTCATTTTTTGTCACTACAATATTAAGCATGAAGAAACTAATGACTAGTTTTATTGTGATAAACAAATGTAAAATCTTGGTTGCAGAAGAAAAAACGATTCTTTAGTAAACATTTCCTACTCGTACAATTTTTTTTTTATTTTTAAGTTATTTTAATTTTACCAGATTATGAACTTTACATAAATGAATAATTATTGTAAAAAAACTTGTATATAATGTTTCCGTTATCTTAATTGATTAATTAAATACTTGTCATTTTCGAAACAAGATTTTCTCAAAGCATAATATAAAACAGCACTAACCATATATTCTTTAAATCAACCATATTTTGTATGTATCAGCAAATGAACCTTTTATTTAATATTAACGGCTATTAGCGGGATTGGCCGGCTGAGACGGTAAAACTAATCTTCCTTAATTAGCGTAAGCAATTGTCAATAATTATAACAATTAATATTAAGAGTTAGGAACATTAACAAGTATACACATATGATTCAAAATTCGGATACTAAACGTATACCACTGATTGTTTTCCCTGAATAATAAATATTTTGCTGCTAATACATTTGATTGAAAAATCGTTTTCCATACTTATATGTACAAGACATCATCCAAAAATGAACTGTTTTTAAGTTATTTTACAAAAAGTAAAAATGTATATATGGAATTTTTAGATGTTTTCACTGTTTGTTTTTTTTGTACATATATTTTCAGTTCATTTTTGTATAGTTAAATTTTTTATGCAATATTTAATCAAAATTAAAAAAATAAAAACATTAAAATTATGAACTTTTGGCCATGGCATCGAAAATACGGGAGTTAAAGCTACTTTGACTTCCATCATTAGGCCTCTGTAAAATTTAGTATTTTTTATGGAAATTTCAGTTCTTTAGACACCTTCCAATAAAAAATATATGTCTGTTTTTCATTTATAGTTAAAAATATTTTTATGTTTCAAATTTAACGATTTGTACAAATTGTGGATTTTTTAAATAAGAGTATATTAACTGGCACCCGAATTCTAAATAAGTAAGTCGTTGCTATCCATAATCCTTAAGACTAGATAAAAATATTTGGTCTCTTCTGGAGAAATTTTTTGATCAAACGAATACATTTAAATACAAGTATTTTTACTAGTTCATCAGTTACATATATGTTAATCTTGATATGTATAAGGATATCTTTGTATTTGAAAACGGAAACATACTAACTTCAAATGTGTTTATTCCTTCAGCTAAGATCGGTTCCTTATGCAACTAAGATCATATATGAGACATGTAGTACAAAATCTATGATTATTAAAAAGGAATCCTGTGGGTGTAATAATTTGGCATCAAAATGGCGACCCAAAATGTTGTAATAGTTGCCGGGTCATAAATAATTGTATTCGAATAAAATGTTTTTTAACCAATTCTAAATATTGGCAGTCCGATAAAAATTATTGCTGGAAAAAGGTGAAATGTAATTGTTAAGGTGGCACATAAGGTGGCGGTTTTCTATATGTGGGCGTGGGTTTTGGTCGCGATTGTCTACCATTGTCCTGTGAGCGGGTGAACGGTGGAGGAGGCTGATAAGGCTCAGAATCATCAGTAAGCTTCACCGAACCACTTTTGCTATATTCTGGGGGAGCTAGTGGAGGTTTCTCATCTTTTAGGATCAATGGAGCTTTCGTACCGGGCTCAGGCTTCTCTTCAAGCTCTTCCTGGAAGATCACAGGAATACCTGTAAAATAAATGAATCAACAATGAAATATGAGAATCGAGTAATCTGTATTTTTAGTTAGATTTACCCTTATTTCCATAACTTTGTCTGCCATCTTCCTCGACATTCATTTTTCCCATGCGTTTTCTTCTGTATAAAATGACGGCTGCTATGGCAGCCAGAAGTAGCATAATAGAGACGATCACAGCAGGAATAATGAAAGTAATAAGATAATCATCGTTGCTAGATTGAGGCGTTGTTTCTTCTATTGGAATGCCAATATCAGGGCTTTGAACCCTTATTTCTGGAATATTACTAATCTCTGGTCGAGGTTCTTGTGTGACTTTTGGTTTACAGTTGCCGATTAAATGTACTTTGATGGTGGATACTTTGAATTCCGGTTCCATTATAGTGTGCACCTGCAATTTTTTTTATTTACTAATTTAGAAAAATCATTATTACTTTATAAATATATTCCTAGAATAGGTCTATTTTTCAAGAAAGTAATTTTAAGTTAAAAATATACCTTGTGTGCAATCGATCTCTCTTCCATATTGTGTAGAATAGATTCTAATCGTCTAATATCGTCATGAGGGCATTGATGTGTTGCTAAAGATTTATTAAACCAAG
The DNA here is from genome assembly GCA_951812935.1 of Hermaeophaga mercurialis. Taxonomy (NCBI): domain Eukaryota; kingdom Metazoa; phylum Arthropoda; class Insecta; order Coleoptera; family Chrysomelidae; genus Hermaeophaga; species Hermaeophaga mercurialis. The sequence goes on along the minus strand of OX638361.1, from coordinate 28,399,074 downwards.
AAACTATTGTTGACTCGTATGATCGTTTAAACGGAAGAAAATGGAAATTACTAGGTGACTGTTCTTCGAATAATAGCTAAAATAGAAACAATTAAAATATCACCATTCCAAATTTCTTGTTTTACTTAATTGACTTACCATCAACTTTTCAACAAATTTTTTCTGCAAAGACGCACTGTTTATAAATACTTCGTGAGTAATTTCGGTGATATTCATACTAAATTCGACATTATAAGCTTTTTTGAGCGCTGGATAGACCATGAGTTCTAAACTGTCAGTAGCAGGAAGTCCACCACTGTCAACGCAAACGAGTTGATATTCGCTCCTTCCCGCTCTCCTTGGAATTCCGAAGAACTCTCGATTTTTATTGTCGAACTGCAACCAGTTGTCTGGAGGTATGTTACTCCGATCTCCCATGACTAAGGAGATATTCAACATTTGGGGGTCTGTGTCTTCTGGATCATAGAAAGTATCCTATACATATAAGAGACCGTCAATAGTTTTCTTTAAATTTAAAGCTAAGAAAAAGAATTCACGATTATAATAACTAACTCATTCTTTAGAATTGCCAATAGCATAAAAACAAAATGTCTGCTTTTTATAGAATGCAGTACACATGATCTTGGTATACTAATGGGTGTGAATCAAAATGTGGATTATGGAAGATGAATCTACAGATTATGTTCTTTGTGCATACGTTGCGTTGAAGTGTTATGGGTGCATGTTACTGAAAGTATATAACTTGAATATATCCTTGAGAGAGGACAAAGGGTTTAGAAGAATAATTAATCTTAATAATAACCAGCTAGGAGTAATTGTGAAAGGAGGGCTGATACATCTACTCATGATGTAACTTAACAAAATTCTACAAGGAAGTGTATTGGATGCACCCTTATATTAATTATACACTAGTGATGCCCCACTAGTAGAACACCATAGATACTTTTGAAAACATCATAAAGAAAGGCGTAATAAAAAGATCAACTGATATTATACGACAAACAGTACACAAGATCAACAAATGGAGAGTAGCAGAAGATGCATCTTCATTAAAGGAAGTTAATAAAGATAAGTAGGACTGAGAAAAAAACAGTATTTTTTATTATATATCATGTTAACGGAAAACTTAAAAGAACGTACCTCTCTAACTTTATAAATAAGCAGTGATCCGACTGTTGCGTTGACTTTGTTGACAGGGTTTCTCAGAATTGGAGAGAAGTTCATCGGAGGTGTAAGAGGAGTCATTGGCTGCTCGCAAAGACCCAATTCTCGATAAATGACTTTCTTTACTCGCAGTTCTGGAGATAATGCTAAGCTCAGTTCTCTTGAAGGATCTCCCCTATCGTTCGCAGTTAAAACCTACAAATTTTTTATTTTAATTTATACTTCCAACACTAAAAAAAAATGTTTTTACCTGGAATAAATTTATTATTTCATTTCTGGGACAGTAATTGGTGGGAATAGAATCATTTGACCAAGTAAATATAACAGGTTCGGAGGTATAATTAATCCTTCGAACAGTTATTTCCGCCATATTGGTATTGTATATTTTGCCGAGAGCCCTTAGCACTTTCAAAGACCAATCTACGTAGTGCTTATACTCTTGTTGTTTCTCGATCCTTATTACTAAACTAAATTCGTGGTTCATTACAAGATCGAGATTATGCTGTTGGACCTTAATGAATAATTTTTCTTGAACGGATCCACCATCTTTGTCAAAGGCTTTTACCCAGAATACCCATTTAAAAACTTCTTCTTCCAGAGGTCTAGAATAGAAAACATTTTATAACATAACATATTAAGAGAATTAATAAAAACATTATTGAATATATAGAAACTGCTTACAATCCGTAGACTTCTCTTCTTGAAGGATTGAAATTCAGCCAGCTGTTATTGGTAATAGTCCTGTTGTTAGAATCTAACAACTGGTATGTCAGATCGTACTCATCTTCAAAATCTTTAAAAGTATTTATAGGTATAACAAATCTAAATATCTTCCCTGCAATAACAGAGACAGGCTGTAGCCTATTCTCTATAAATGGATCAAAGTTTTCGTGATACTCTATTTCCGTCACTTCTCTAGCTGTGGTTAATTTCTGTGTAGTAAATTGTCCACGTATTGTCGTTGTTAAATCCTCAAAAGTTGTTGGAGACTCAGATGTAGTAGAAGTCGTAGTTGAAGTGACTCCAATAGTTGTAGGTATGTCGGAAGTAACATTCCTAGGCAGGAAGGAATAAATCGAAGGGAAATTTGAAGCTACCGGTGTTGTTTCTTCGTATGGTGGTTGCTCAGTAGTTGTTAAGGTAGTCTTTTCAGTTTCTGTAGTATACTCAGGCTGTGAACATCAAGTTCAATTTATTCTAAAGAATTTTTACAATAAAAAAAGCAAAGATAACTTAGTTGAATTTCAAGTCGCCTAAAGTTGAAAATAATTTGGTTACAACATTAAATTGAACAAATAATTAGACGATTTGAGGCTATTAAAATCTTACTTAATAACAATGAATGATTCGGTTTTACAAATTTTTGGTCGACTCAAGTTAGCAACAAACAATTACCTCAGATTCGTCTTCTTCATCCACTCTAAATGTTGTTGGAGATTCCGTAGCTTTGTTTGTTGTAGATATTGTAGTAGTATTAATCGCTGTGGCTTTAGTTGTTTCAACAATAACTGGGGTGGTGCTAGTAGTAGAAGTAGTGGTGCTAGTCGTACTAGTAGTAGTAGTAGCACTAGAAATCACGATTGGTTCAGTCTCTGCTTCAATTCCAGTAGTAGTTTTCGTACTAGACTGCTCAGTCGTAAAACTTTCGGTATCTTCGAAGGTAGGTACAAAAGTCTGCTTTTTCTTATCTAAGTCTGGGATAATAGTTTCGCTTTCCACAGGGTCTTCTATTTCGTCGTCTTCATCATCATCGTAATCATAATCATATTTGTCGTAGGTGAGGATGTCGTCAGGATTAGTAGGTTTAGTTTGCCCTGGGTTGATCCGATTTGTACTAGTTGGCGTAGATGGAGATGGAGATGGTTGAGGAACAGTCGGTGGGATCGTAACAGAAAAAGATTCTTCGACGACGAAGTTTTTATGCGTTGTTTGATGATGGACGTTCTAATAAATATTAGAAAATTACAGAAGGATTTTCATTGAAATCAAAAATATACTTACAGGTATACTAGGATTTAGTTCTCCATGGTGATGTCTGTGCAGATGAGTGGTGGTCTCAGCGGAAATTGTTGAAGCTGTAGAACTAGGTGTAGTCTTTTTGGGAGTAGGTAAAGTAATTGGCGCCGCTGAATGTGGGGGAGATTTTTCAACATCACCGAGACTCTCTCCATCATATGAATCTTCGTAATCATCATAATACTCTTCTTCGTCTGTATAGTCGCCACTACCTAAAATAAGTTGTATAGATTTAGAAAAAAAAACATAGGACTACTTTATTAATATAATTTACCATAATCGCCGTCCAGTACATCCGAAGCATCCCTTTTGGTACGTGTAATTGATTTCGTTTCAGTCTTAACTCTCCAGCCGATTAAGGGTAAGCGTAATACTTCTGCAATTGTCCCGTCTCTTGCCTGTTGCTTTAACTGGTGAATTATCGAGGTAGTGGATATCCACAATCTTCCATCACAGCCTACGGCAACTTGAAGAATAGACGTCACTTTGGAAGTTCTTGTTTGTAAATTTCCCGGACCGGCCAGAACTACGGAACTATCAGTAATGTCGTCTTTTTCTATTTGAGGTTTCAACGTAAAGGCACTCTAAAAAACGAAAGAGATTTTTTTTTAAAAGTTTGGAAATATTTTAAGGGTAAGTTGCCTGAAGGATCAATCATTCTATATGAAAGTAGTTTATGAAAATTACTTACATACGGCAATCCGAAAAATTTTCCAATATTGTTAATAGCAATAACCCTTTGCTTTGGCTTAATAGCTTTTATGTTCTTATCCAACAATAAATTTAACACAGTGCTTTGTTCAGTTGCTTGACATTTCTCTACCTCGTTCGCATCTTCGCAGGGTTCTACAACTTTTATGATGATCTCTTTTGGACTGGATTTTCCTCCGACAGCGTTTATAGTTAAGTGAAGAATTCCCTCGTCTTGGGTAAGTGGCACACCCCAGAAGATACCCCCTTTTTTGTCAAAGAGAAGCCATGACGGCAGACCTTTTCCTCCATCTTTCTTCACCTAAAAAATAATTCAGTTTGAATAATATATAGCATTATGTAATAAATTATAATATTATCGCGCATACAATTCTATTTTCTAGATATTCTTGCTAGTTGTTTTCTAGTTTATATGTATTTAAAGATATAGGTAGCAGTGGAATTTTGACACTACTCAAATCTTATGACCAACTGAGCTTACCCCAAAACACTCAAGTGGTACGAGTAAATGCGATTAGTGATTCTACAGAAATCTCTCTTAATATCTCGTACGTCTAAAATTATTGAATCTTGGTATCCCAGTGTTTTTGCCTCGTAATTTGGTAATCTCCTAATAATCATCGGAACTTAACCAATCTCAATCTAACCTTGCTAATTCATTTCTGGATTAATGAGATCTACTTCCTAAAGCAACTTGTTACATAGTTTTCATTGACAATAAGAACATTTGGCTTAGATTACCATACTTACTTCTCAGTATCTTTATTTTAAATGATCTGGTGATATACAATTGCTCCTAGCCACCTATTATAAAGCAGTGTTCTAAATCCCTGGTAGAATAAACTATAATTATAAACGGACAAATTATAATTAAAGACTTTTCACAATAAAGTTGAAATGACGTCATAAGGAAAATAATTGCCGCCGTTGTTATGTCTCAGTCTTTTTCCTTCACTTAAAGATAATACTCTGACAGTGCTTCCTTTTAATGAATATTGTATTGTGCTTTGTGTTAGTTTATTTTATGTTTAAAATGTAAAACTAGGTTTGAAATTTCAAGATATGTAAGTAATTTTGAATTGAAACTCTAAAAATTTATACATTGTAATCAAAGAAGGAATGCCAAAATATCGATAAATTTTAGCAATATCCATTTGGCAACTTTAAAAATTTAATTTTCTCTGTCAGTTAAGTGTAAATCGCTTTTATTTTTTGCTATTCTGTTGACTATAAAAATCACTAAAAATGACGTCATTTCAAGTTTATAGTGAAATACCTATATCTTAAATTTCCGCAGTTTCCCGAAGCTATTAAATATTCTTATATGACATTTATAACCTTTTGGCATCAATTAAATTTAAGAACTTCAATTATTTTATCTTTTAGACTAAATATATAATAAACAAATTTTTTAGAAAATGAATAATTTTGTTGGCTAGAAAACTTATAATATAAAATCATAGTGTTTATGATATGTCAATTCTTATGTCCTATCCGATGAAGACGAAAGAAAATGAAGAACGTTAGTGGTTCGAACATTTATAATAAATGTAAAGTTCATTTCAAGATATTTCGTTGACTTCCCATCTGCTTGGAGAGTACTATCAGTTAGTTTTGTAAATTCTTCATTTTAAAGAACAACAGGGTCGGAATTAAGTGACTAGTGATGCTCAAGCGCTAATATTTAATTTTTCAAAAAATTGTTGCAAAATAAAACATAATAAATACTAATAAATTACAATCAAATGTTTACAATAAACTAAAATTCAGTTTCAAAATAATCCTCCAGTAACCCCAACTTTCTCTTCGAACAATACAATTTTTAAGTGTTTAAATACCATCCTGTACTAATTTGCTTGGATTAACGACCACCTACCGAGGGATTTACTAATTGTACTTCTCTGAATGCAAGTGGCAGGTCAACGAAATATCTTGAAATGAACTTTACATGAAATGTCTGTTAATTTCTTAAGTTATATCTGATGATGCCGATAGGTGGCACATGTCTTATAAGAATAATTAGAAGGTTTGGAAAACTGTGAAAGTTTAAGATGAGTATAATTCATTTTTATATTTATAGTTTAGTTCTTGTTGAGACCAAGCTTAATGCAGGCCGTTACCTCCCTCATTTTTCTAAAAAAATTCCATACATAATTGTTTAAAACATTTCTAATTTAAGATACAGAATCTTATAAAATAATGGAGTCTTCAGGAAGTCAATAAACTAAAAATAACTCCGAGTTGTTTGAATTTTAATAAGGAGCGTTTTAATAAAATATTGTCAATTTTTACATTTTAAATGTGATACTAAAATATATTCAGAGTGTGTACTCGATCTACTTTAACTAGGAGATCGTTTTTCTTTCGGTTGTCTTATATTCGAGTTTATACCACGATGTACGTCTTATTTATAGACTATGAAAATGTATCTTTTGCGGCGAAACATATAAAATCCGATGTAGGAAAACTGTTATTACTGCCATTACTGTTCAAAACTATCGGCATCCTTATTTGTGGCCGCCGCAGAATACTGTGAAATTTCCTTGTCGGGAATTGGAAACTACTATTCGGAATTTGTGGTATTTTGAGTTTGAAAACCGCTAATAGGTAGACAACAGCATAACTGAGATTACTACGATTACTACGAGTACCATATTTTGGACCATTTTGTGAATTTATGAGATGCGAAAGTACAAAACTTTTTGAAACAAACCAACGTTAAATTAATGGTCAGAAAGATGGTATTAAAAAAAGCCCTCGTAATACGGTTAATTCTCAGATAAGTAGAAATATCTTTTCATATTTATTATGAATAATTTTCACAAAGTAAGGGTTGAAACAATTAATTCAAGTTGATTAATGACATAACATATTCCAACAACATGACAGATATTTATAATCTTTGAAAAATATCATACATCCACAGGTATTCAATTAAAAATCCCCAATATTTCAATAAACATGATGACACATGTCAGATCAACTCCTTCTCCTTTGAAGCCATTTTTGGAACATTTCAGGTCTTATATTCCTACAAGTTTGGACAATACATTGTCGAAACTTACTGGTTGTAATTTATACACTACAGACTATATGAAATTATAAAATATTATAAATCCAACTATATAACATACAAATTCGAATCATTTTACCTGAGAAAGGACTCATTCCTTTGCTTTTACCTCCTTACTTTCCTGATCTAAACCAAATTGAACTTATTTGGGCTATGGTCAAAAATAATGTTAGTCAATATTATATTTACTTTAGCTGACGTACAACAACTGGCTGAAGAAGAATTTAGTAAAATTCAAGTAAATGAATGGAGAAAACGATATGACCAGGTCATCAAGAAGGAAAATAAATACATGCAACGCAAGATTGTCGTCGATAATGAGATGGAAGTAACACCACTTATTATCAATTTAAATAGCGACTCAAGTGAAGATAATTCTTCCGGTGATGAAGAAAATTGTACCGTCTTCAGAAAATTAAGGGATTTATAATTTTTTGTTTATAAATTAGAACTTTTCCAATTACCCAATGTGCTATTCTAATAATTTTTTAGTGTTAAAATAAAAGCGAAACGTAAATATTATGAATAGTGTGTTACGTTTAGTTATATAATAATAGACTATTTATTAAATTTAAGAAATTGTAATTTATATTTTCCTGTAGTTGAAGAATGTTCTATCTAAATGTAAGCGCCACTGGCGATGTTTATTAAATTTAGCAGACCGGTAGAACAAAGTAGAGCCTGAAAATTGGTACCTTCTCTGTGACAATATGAGCATCTCTTCGCCAAGATAAATGGCGTTTGCAGTATCTTCATGTACAAATCAATAAGTAGAGTCAGATAAAACTTCACGACTATCTACTTGTTGTTTTTACTGCAAAAAATAGAAGACTATAAAAAATCCTAAAGAAAAATGATTATTTACAGTATACTACAACAATACTATAACACTAAAACGTGAGAGCAAACACACTCTCAACGCTTTTTCTACACGACTAAGGCAGACGTTTATAGCAGCTCAGACACCTTTTATACTTTCACGATAATTTCGGCTGTATGGAACGGACTCAATTTTGTCACGATACTAATAATCTATTAAGAATTTATGATAAGTTATAATATGACACTAAACTTTATCTTTACTGGATCGAAATAGAGAACTCGATGGTGGCAATCAATTCGTTTTAATAAAGGTAAAAAATTCATGGTGACGAAGATTAGAATCGAAATGTCCTACAATGTGCTAACATGGCAGAAACACATAAAAAAAGATTAGTTCAAAGCTCCAGAAATTATACATGATTACCAGAACAAAATCACAATTAATACTAAAAAACAGATCCATTATAGAATTTGCCTAAATTTCAAAATTAAAATTTAAGAATAGTAGTCAATACACCAATTTTATCAATATGAAGGGCGAATAAAAAGTATATTAATAAAAAAAAAATTAAGTTTTTAATTATACATACTTCAAAACTTTTCACATCTCCTTTGAAACCATCCTTGGGCACGACCATATGAAACGCTCTTCCCACGTATGCAATCAAGTCTCTCTCGTTCCATTTCACAAGTTTGTCCCCCTCGAATTCGACTTCCAAATCTTCGACAACGTCAAAAGCGAAGTCCTCTTCGGTGTCCGCCACAGCAAATGGTGCCAGATTAGTTGTAGCTGCCAGAAGCAGTATAAAGATAGTTTTTGGGAACATAGTCGATGTTAGATGAGTGAAATGGATAAGTTACGCTACCATTTCTCTGAAAAAAAAAAGATATTTGTTACATCACCAACGTTACAGAGATTTTTCAAAAGTTTGTTTACATAGATTAGTAAACATTAGTAGCTTTCTTTTGAATGCTTTAATATTATAACAAAAGTTAGTTAAAATATTTGAATTTCAGATTGCACTTCCTAAATCTAATTGAAAACTAATCATTAATGCTTATATGTATACACTGTTTGTTATAAAAACTGATACAGTTCATAGAGCACGTGATAAAATTTTGTATGTCCCAACCGTATAGCTTTATTTAACTGACATAAAAGTAGACAAAATTGCGAGAATAATAGAATAATGTAAGGTTAATTTAATTGTTATAGTTTAAACGTTTGTAAATAAAAAATCATTGTTAATTTAAAGTTCAAATGTCTACACTTTCCATACTGTTCCAATAATTTCCTTCATGGATCGTTTTTTTTTCATATAAAACTACCATTTTTTCATCATTTCCACAATAAAGTACTAGAGCCATTCAATAATTGCTTTTTGGTTAATGTATGTCGTAAAGGTACGAAAGCAACATGCTCTGTTACAAGTAAATATTAATATACATTAAAAGGTAATTACACAAATAACTTAAGTCAGCTTACTACTTTCGTATAGTAGAACCACCAAGAAGTGGGCCCTCAAAATTGGATGCGCGGTAGCAAAATTAGAAGTAGAGGGGAGTAGCTTAGTCTGGACTGACCGTCGAGCTGATCGTTTCGTTGTATCATTCACAAGATACTGTATATGATATAAATCATACTACGAATAGTACTGGTATTCAGTGTTTGTGTATCACTAATTGTATTTTTTATAAACTCTTTTTTTGGAGGTGATATCAAAACTTCTACTGCTTGCAAAACAACAACAGTTGAAATATTATACTTAATCTAACTAAATTAATGACAATAGAAATTTCGATGTGACAATGGCAACATCGTAAACAATTTATCCAATAGTACAATTTTAGTTTAATACGGTATTTATAAGCCTACATATTTTAAGAGTTATTTAATGTAATTTATCGATCAATACCAAATTTAAAATATTTACAAGTAACTATCGCTGATATTGTAAGGTAAGTATTATTTTATCTTTAACATTTATAATTGATAGATTTTACAAAGTATGGGTAGAAACATACGGTACCGTGAACACTTACGAACTTATAGATTAAAACAACCAGAATAAGTCATATTACGCAAAACACCTCATTGACAACTAACACAAACCTACACTTAATAAACAATGGAAACAATAATGGAAGTGCTTCACATAAGTGACAAGAAAGAAGAACTTGAATGTTTGGAGGAATAAGAAATAAAGAAATACCTAAAATATCCCCAATAATATACAGTATTGAACGAACAATTAAACCTGGGAAGTCAAATTATCTTAGATTACCTTTTGGACTAAATACTAACCAAAAATATTTTTAAGAAAAAAAAAAGAATTTTGTGTACATAGATTGTATAAATTGGTTAAAATGTTTATGACATGAAATTATTTACGTTTGTCAAAAATATTTTGACATCTAAACCTTGGTAGATTTGAATATATTTTAAAACGCTTTGGAAGACTGTGGAAATTCAGGTAAGTATTATTTATCTATCCATATTTATTAGAATCATTATAACTTAATATTTTTGTAAGTTTAATCGTATGTTCCAAAAGTTGACTGTAAAAATTCTAACATTATAGTTTTCACAGTTCATTTTAATAATTTCCAACGGTTCCTGTGTTGATTTATCAGTTTGCCTTCAGGTCAGGTACAAAACATGTTTAACGCCAATTCAAGACCGGAAATTAACTTGATCATGTTTAGAATATAAATATCACTGCAGAAGATATTAAAATGTGAAAAGAGATTTGTATGCTTAGGAAAGTAACGACTAATGCCTCTGAAGAAGAAGACAATTTATTTATTTGATTTCATTAATATAACGTGATATGTATATCCCACCTGGGTATCATTTACTTTTACATTTTTTGTTAACTTCACTTTTTCAAATTATTAATAATATTGATTTTACATGTTTTTAAAGATTCAGTGTTTCCTATTCTAAACGCAAATATTGTAACCATTATAATTTAGTATATTTTTAGCAAATAAGTGTAAGTATTTGACGTCTAGATATTAAACTTGGCTAGGAAAGTAAGAAAAATAGATGTACATTAATTTATGCCTTTATCTTATTCTGTGGGAATGTTATAAAATCAATACAGGAGAAAAATTCAGTTTTACCATGTAGTTTCAAGAAGTTAAATTTTTATTAATTTAGATCTCGTCTGCTTTCTTTCCACCCATGATGTCAAGACTCTACTTTTCGTAGCACTATTTCTACAAGGTTTTCCGACAGACAAGTAACATTTCTCTGAATTAAACTCAATCTCTGTGAAAAACTGGCCCAGTTAACAATCTAAGATTAAATTAATATCTGTTATTTTGTGTGTCTTACTTACAACAAAGTCTACATTGAACGGAAACAACGTAGGTCCTGTATCTAACTAAATTCACGAGCTAACAAACTTCCAATCTTAAAAGGAAATCAAGGTTTGTGTTTTTTCAGTTTTAACGTAATAAGTAGAAACTGTCTCATTGAGATGTAATTATGAATTAATAATGAATTTCATCATTACAAATTTAATAATATAATTTGTTATTATAATGATTGTTGTATAGATCAAAGACACAGTTTCAATTTTCTGATGTTCCAAATAAGTACCATTTTATTCTTCGACATCGGAGATTTTTCGTGTTTTTTTTTACAGAAAATAGTCAAAGAAAATACTTTATCACTATATGAATGAACAACCCTGAAAACATACAATATCAAAAATTGAAATTGAACATTTTACAATAAAATAATTAGAGGTATTCTAAGAAAGTACATAACGGTGCATCGGTAAGTAGCGACATTCTCAAATTTGTCGATGCACTAAAATTTTCCAGGCATTGGATTCCCTGCGATCTACAATACAGTTCAAAGGCGTACAATACTGGCAAGCCAGAGGATAAACACCTTTTGGGTTAGGTTAGGTTTTAATTTCATAATTATTTTTACAACGGTATAAACATTTTTCACTATTTGGTCAGGTTTTAAGAAACAAACTAATGTTATGGGGATTGAAATGACCATACAGGGAGATGCAAAAAAACGTAAAAGATTACATGTCATAACTAATTTTTCTAAAACGACTCGTAGAAAAATTATTTTATTTGGTAGAAGTCTTAACAGGGTCATGATAAATACTAATACAGGCATTAGAACGACTTCTAACCACAGAAAAATGTAAAAAAGTCTCCTATCAGAATTAATTACTCTCTAGAACTGCACATATAACAATTATAATATTTAGTGTATAATTCAGTGTAACAGAAAAAGTATTTATTTGCGAGATGGTGTTATGTACCCAAAAACATAGGAACATGATTTTTTTTCCAAAAATGATTTATTTTATTGACTTCATTGGCAAGTATCTTCTCGAATAGAGCAATTTTTTCATTATAAACATATATTTACAAAGTTAAAAATTTCGTTTTTTTTATCCTAAACTAATTAATTTCATACCCATCAGTTTTATGCTTAAAATGTATTGTGAGGTATGGAAATTTTCAAAAAAAACCATTCTCATAAAAACCAATAGCCTAAACGACTGTTTTTTATATTCTGAAAAAGTAGTTATTTACCAAAATATAAGAACCCTGTAAATCAAACCTATCCTGGGTTTCCTAAATTTTAATTGTCACTTTCATTTTTTAAAATTAATACACAAGTAATGAAGTAATAAGATAGATAAGAGTAAATTAATTCTGTTAGACATAAACTTTTAAATATTAGCCGCTTTTCTAGATGCACTCATATTTGCATTCGGGTAAGAATTTAAAATTACGTTTTAATTTCGAATTCTAAAAGTATGCTTATTTTTAGTATCCAGGAGAAGAAGAAATTGAACTTTTATTTTTTTTATTTTATTTTTCTTATAATGTACCAAGCCATTTGTGACACAAAATTAATAATAAGGAACATAATATGTAGATGGCAGGGCTGTTGCAGACGAAAATATTTTTAATAGTTCAATAGTAAAAATAAATATGGAAAGAGGAAAGAGTTGCAGATAGTAAGCAGTTTTTTAATGGCTCGATTAAAGCATCATAAAGTTGAAGCTATATTGATTGCACCTACTATTCTTGCTTCATAACATAACAATATTACAAAAAGACCTATTGCCACCAGTTGAAAATGAGATTGAAGTGGAATCAGGAATTGTTTTAGGAAATAAAAATATCCCATCTCAGGGTTTAAGAATTTCTGAATATGAACATATAAGTTTTGTATTAATCAATCAATATTTTCAAAATTTATTGTAAAGAAAATAAAAAATTATATTTCGTTGTTATGATAAAAATTTCCTATTTCAGAAAAAATGAACTGATTTGAATTATGAGTATTTTTAATTTTTATATTGTAATTTTGTTATGAGCAATAAATACTTTTAATCAGTTTCCATATATAATTATTTTGTAAAAAACACCTAGAAGGAGTAATGGTTTGAGATATGAATATTATGAATATAGGTATAATGTTTTTCTAACAAAAACGTAAGGATAATAAACACATTTTATTTTAATATTTTACAAGCAAGGTTTTAAAATGGCCATTCTTACATATATTTTTTACGTTACAACAAGAAAAATAATTATGAAAAACGAAACATTTTATATATTTTGATAAGAAGCATAATATAAGTAGTTATTATAATTATAATTATTGCTGACCACTTATTTTAAATATAGTTAGCTGGTTTTAATATTTACTCCAAATATATTAACAGTTTTTCAAAATTCGTTAAACATTGATATTTTTAACCAATAAATAAAAAGGTAATATCATAACTGTTTCTACCCTTACTTACATTCCAAAACTTTTTAAATATTCTTATGACAATTGTTTCACCAATTTTCTATGGCATCGTCGGATAACATTTTAATAAAGATCCAACTAAAAAGTTTTCAGATAATGTTAGGGAAAAAAATTAATGTTAGTGGTGTTCAAAAATCCCTTCATTCCCATTCGGAAGTATCAAAAATGATATCTTGAGCAATCACGCAATGCACCATATTGACACTTAATAGAAATATACACTTAATAAAATAATGAAAACAACAATGGAAATCCTTGATTTTTTTTTGAAGAATTACCTTCTGGACTAAATATAGAATATTAATCAAATAAAATGAAGAATATTATATGTTAGAACATTTATAATACAAAATTACGTCTGTATCAGAAATGCCTGTTCTTATAATCTTATCCTACGATGCCAAAGGGTGAAACAATTGTCATACATTTATTTAAAAACGGTCATAACTAAGCTGTGATATTCATTTCTATGTTAATGATAAATTGGGCATTCTCATGCTTAATCTGTTTACCTAATCTGAATTCAATTTTACTAGTAATTATAAAATACAGAGCTTTTCTGTAAAAAAATTAACGTCAGTTAATATTAATGACTAATGTAGAGATTGTTTTTGAAAATATGAAATTATCTATCATGCAGTGGCTGGACTATTTTTTTGGAAAAATGGTGAATGCAAGTTTTTAAATTTAGGTGGTAACGCAATATTAAAATACATTAATCGAAATAACAGTCACTTAATTAAGTTACCATCTATACCTACTAAAGTTGCTTATAAATTCATTATAAAGTAAAATTTGTACAGGGTGTTCTGCTAATGCTTTATTTTCTCATAATTTGGACTCTGATGCACAAAACTATGACGGTTTTTTTCTTCTTTTTATTATCACCCCCAGCGTGATTTTAGAAATAGTACTGTTAGTTGAATTCACGACAAGTTAATTTTTTTACGAGGACAATGTATTTCAAATTGATGTTTTTTATTTAGTAGTTGGATTTTTTAATTTGGGTCCCGATATTAACACTTTTTAAATTATGTTTTATAAAATATTGCCTTAGTGAAAAAATATATATATTTCATGATTAACAAATTTTTTCATGAAAAATTTATAACAAATTAGGTAATTGTTTTAAGTATCAATTTGAAAAATAATGAAAAATTAAATAATACAAACTACGTTTCTTATCTTAAATTTACCTAGATAATTAGTTTATTAAATCCTCGGTTTAACAAATCGTCTTCAAATCACTGGCACAATTTTTTTGTCACACACCGTCCGAGGTTCTGCGGTTTACTGAATTTTTTTCAGTGCGATGCACTTAGCAGCTGTTCTAATCAAAGCTTAAATTTGCATAAACGAGCCGCAGACTGTAAATACGTGCCCGTCAGTTATTGTGATAAGATGTAATGTTTTTATTTGGAGACGAGAAATAATATACTACTGTCAATAAACCACAATCTAATCTGGGAAGAGATGATTAAGGAATTGACGGGAGTGGCTGATCAAACGACCTAGATTGGTGGTAGTGTCATTAAATTTTCATTAATCTTGCTATAGCTAATCATTACTTAAAGAATATGTTACTGAAATAAATATTTTTTAATATTAATAAAAGAGTGGGTATTTATGTAAATAGATAAGGGCATTTATGGAAAAGAGGTTTATAATGTAAACCACTTACCAAAAAAAGATAATACATAACTTCCAACCCAAAAAAGAAACGTAGAATATAATAAGGCTAAATAAGCATAGAAATCAAACATATTTACATGGGTTACATATTTCAGCAAGGCGTGAAAATTTTCAGCATAATATAAGAATTGGAAAAAAACTACTAGACATTTGCATGGAAATTGAATTGATTATTAAAAACACAAAGTTTCAACCAGAAGAGTTTCATCGGTTTACCGAGTGGGAATGAATGGGTAATAAATGTTATTCAAAAGAATAAGCGACAAAATAGTCAAGTGAGGATACGAAATAGGAACCGATCACTACCTAGTAGAATCAAATATTTCAGAAAAAGAGAATAATGACACAAAGGAAAAATAAAGAGCAAAGATGAAAATAAAAACTAATGAAAAAAGAGATATAATCAAAATTAGACGAAGAGTAGAACAAAAATTACAAAGGTATGCGAGTAATAAAGATGATAAAGAAAACATGTGAGAAATAATCAAGAATAATATTTTGCAGACAGCAAAAGTGATTTATGGAATGATTTGAAACAAACAAAGTGATAGTCACAACAAGTAAACCAAGCGATAAAATAAAAAAACAACAATTGTTTAATTAAGGAAAAGAAAATAAAGCATATGATGATTTTAAGAAAAATGAAATAATAGTAAAAAGTACAGTTATAAAAGCAAAACAAGAACCTTGGTCATAGAAGAAAATTTTACAGGAAGTAAATTACTATTTAAGAGGCAACAATACCACATGAAATCGTAAATTCCAAATATTTAGAAAACGAATTGAGATAAGGAAATGACTCAAAACCTGAGAGATGCAGATTTTTACATCAAAAAGGGGGACGTATTCTTCGCATATTTTTAAAAAGCGGAGAAAAAAAAATACGTCACCCCCTTCATGCAGATTTTTTGAATTTAAAGTTTTAATGCAACTTTTATTTTAATTTTAGTAGTTAAACGAAATTTCGGAAAAAAATAGTCAGTAGATTACGCCTATACTCTAGAAATATACAAATATGTAATCTGGCAACAATGTCCATACATTTTGACAGATTATCCTTTCACATTTGACGTTGACTGCGGCCTAGTACAGGGTATCGGGAAAACTTGATATATTATTTGTACAGTACCGTTTGCGAAAATTGTAAACGACTTGAGTTAGACTTAAGTAATCACAAAGCATACTTTCATCAATGATAAAAGTCACAAAAGACCTTTGTTGCACAAACGAATGGTTTTTCGGAAAAGAGCGCTAAATTGCCATTAACATTAGGTAAGATCTTTTTATGTAATAGTAGTTTAATTAATACCGTTCCAAATTTTTAATGTTCATTTGGTTATGTCTAGTTCCAATTTAAGGTTGTTAAGGATATAGATTTTTAGGTTGCTGTATATTATTGAAATTTTTATTTTGATAAATTCAATTTTTATTTGTTATTTTTAAATAAGTCCTAAAAAAGTGCATCAATAAAAATATTGAAATTGCTATATATAGTTACGTTCTACGAGGATATTTAAAGGAAAAGTTTTGTAAAGAACAATATTTTTTTCATTTTTAGTGCACCACTTCTTCATAAATTTAACCCATCGCAAACATATACCCCATCCATTCGTATGTGCGCCAAAAAAAATAAATGTATTTTCTATTAGAACCGGCCCTGTGCAGTATTCTAGAGGAAAAGCAATGTTGCCAAAGCAGCTTTTTGAAATCGAATTCGTTTCTCTCTTTGTTTCATGAAATCAAATCGGAAGAAAGGGAACGTGTTTATAGTTAGAATATTTGTAGGTCTTTATGATCTAGAAGGAGGCAAATGTTTTTAGTCAGAAAAAGTCACGTGATGATGTTGGCTCTTAATACAGTATTAAAATGGAGCAAGAAAAATAATACAATTCTTTTCTTTTAAGTTAATATTTTTTTTCTTTTAAATATTTTCGTCAGTCTAATTATGAATAAATTCATTTTTCTAGTATAATGACTAAGCAAATGTATTTATAGCCACACCGCAACGGAAAAATATTTTTGATAATAATAAAATTCATCTAAATGGATCTATTTACACACAATTATCAACAAAGATAAATATTCCTCTTTTCGGATATTAAATGGTTTATTTTATTTAACCGCTATTGAAACTCATTGAATGCAGTGATACTAATAAAAGATAAACAAACTTAAAAATAGTCATTAAAAATATTTCTGCAAAAGATGAATAACTAATGAGTATTGTAAATATAAATATACATAAGTACAGGGTGATCAACTTATATTCCGAAGTTTGATATCTCCGTTATCTTGAGAAATAGTAAAGGATGTTTTAAATAAAAGTTATAGAGTCAAGCTTCATATTTTAAAATTATTACGTAATATACAGGGTGTGTCATAAGGTGACCTTATGAGGCATCCAGTATATTACGAAATAATTTTAAAATATCTATAATTTTTATTTAAAAATATTCTTTCTAATTTCTCAAGATAACGGAGATATCAAACTTCGGAATATAAGTTGATCACCCTGTAGAATTAATATATACATAAAACTAGATATATTAGCATTCTTATTAATTTATACAAATTTAAATATATTTTTTTTACTTTTAACCTCTATTATTTCACATTAGATTTATTCTTACATATTTTATAAAACAACTGAGTAAATAAAAATTAATTGAATGCATTTTGCTTTTTTTGTTGCAGTTGTCGTATATACACATAGCATAATTTTTCACGCAAAGTTAATTTGCGGTGAGTATAAAATTATTTCGTGCCAGTCAAGATTAATAAAACAAATCCTTACGAAGTCTACCTTATCTAAAATATAACATCATTAGTTCTATCGATTTTTGTATTACCACAAATCCACGAAGAATAAGAGGAAAAGAGGGATATAATCATAAACTTGCACGTTATACCACCAATCACTTCCTTTACTATCACTTTGAGCTCATTAAATTCTCTGACCTTATAACTTTCATAATTAAGCTAAAAGTAAACTCAAGCTTAATGGCAATGCTATGAATTCTAAAGTTTTGCACTTTTACTTGATTTAATGTTGAGGACTTACAAGAGAGCATAATCGTTTTTCTAAATAAGTATATGTAAATAATATATACAAAGTGAGCCACTCAAAACAGTCCACCCTGACATTTGGCAGTATTCATTAGATTTTAAGAAAATGCTGAGACACGTCGATTTATATTCCAAACGGGTCTCATTTTCACAATACAGGCATCTGTGATATGTCAACCCCTCCTTTCCATGTCTCCAACCCCTTAATCATCCATGACTTTTCTCTCGATATTAACTCTATGTTTGTAAAAAAATTCTTAATTTAACGCCTATGTTTGGCTAATTTCAACTCGTTCTGCAATAAAATAGACCATTTTGGACTTAATAAAAAAAAACATCTATTTATAGATATTTATGTTTCAAATGTGTATTACCTATCTTCTTACTAAAGCAGTTTCGCAAAAATGTGTATTAGATAAGTTCATAAAGTTTAATAGTACAAAACTAAAACAGCTAATTTTGAAAATTTGCAACTCATAAATATTTCGTTCATTTAAAATTGATCAAAACCCTTTGACAGTTCAAGTGTTCATTAAATGAAATATAAAATATTCATGAGATGTAGCTAATATTATTGTTCGCATTTAGATTTAGTTTTTAATTAATTAATTTAGTATTTTTTACTAATTAACGATAGCAGGTCATGTTAAAACAGATTGTTCGAACGTTTCATTTAGTTTTAATTAATTGGTCATGAATTGCGTAACTCATTTTACTTGCATGATATACTGATACTTTGATTCTGTTATATTAATACTAATAATAGAACTTTATAATAAACAGAGTGCGGCATTAGTGCGTCGAAGTACGATTAGTCCGCTATTATTGAAGTTAGGAAAAAAAAGGTTTTTACAAAAAGTATAGGCAGTCCTGAGATTCACATTTTAAAATTAGTCCCAAATATACAGTGTGTTCAAAAACGCAGTGCCAGACAAAACATTTGTTTTTTTTAAATAGTATTTTGCAAAAACAATAAATATGAATCTCCATTTAAATTAGGAGGAAGAACATATGACCGTAGTAGTTTGTCACCTATAATGCCACACGAAATATTCAATTTAAACTCATGCTGAAAATGTCTTTCTTTAACAGCAGACGGGTTTTCTTCTTCTCAGTAAGGGTTGTTTCGCCAATTAAAAACCCCTCGTCAGGTAAAAGTCGCTTCATCGGTGAACATAATATTCTTAATAAAATTTCGGTCGTCATTATACTTGTTGAGAATATGTTGGCAGAACTGTAATCATCGTGGGAGATCTCTTTGAAGCAAACTTTGAACAGAAGTAAAGTGATAAGGGTGGAACTTTTCTATTTTTACAATTCTAATAATAGACGACTTACTTTCTCCTGTTGTTCCTATCAGTTGACGTGAACTTACTTCAGGATTTTTACTATGAAATGACCTGGTTTTACCCAAACGACGAAATAGATTTGCAAAAGTTTTGTCATTTGGTTGTCTTCTGTCTGTATATAACAATTCATACCTTCTGGCTACAATGCGACCGCAAACATTTTCGTGAGCCTATACACAAATCCCGCATGTCTTCATTCGAAAAATGATTGTGACGAAGCATTTCAATCGAAAAAGCTTTAAAAATTGCAACAATAGACTCTAATCTTACAAAAAAAATAATAATTCTCTGACAAGAAATGACATTTACCAGAAACAATTATCTAACATTCCAAAGCACATGTTTCATAATTGAAATAATATTTGAAATCCCCTTCTGTGACTCTGAACTGTTCAATTGCATTTTCCTCGAAAAAATGATGCTTATATCATATTTTCTAATCAAAATCACTAAAAAGTATCTTCAAAAAAAGCTACTACTTAATTTCATCAAAAGAAATCATTCACGTGGCGCTCCCTGTAACAAAATGTGAAATAATATATAAAAAAATATTCCTTGTCCAAAGCTATGCCTCTTTGCCGATTTCGATAACAATTGATAAATATACTGTGTCATTATCAGAAAAAAACGAAAAAAAAATTTTAACCTCCTATATCTTATTCCACAGCAATATTTTGTCTTATCGCCATATTTAGGTCTAAATAACCTGCCCTTAGCTTATGACCCAATAGTTATGAATCACCCTGTATATTCAAGTCTACCTAGGTTTCGATATCTGACAATACCATTCTTAAGACAGAAACCTAGGTAGATATTTGAATATACTAAAACGCTTTGGAAGACTGTGGAAATTCAAGATCAGTATTATTTATCTTTCCATATTTATTATGAATCATTTCCATAAAGTAAGAGTTAAAGAAACAATTAATTTACATAAATTATAGTTGATATCTTATACGGTAAATCTCTAAAAGAAAAAAATATGTAGAGTAGCTAGAAATAAAATCATAAGGTATATCGAACTAAAATCCAGAAAACCACTGTGTTTTCTAACAATTCAATATATATTCTCTAGGCGTATGTAAAGCAAGTCCATCTGAAAACTTCAGCAACAAAGAGAGATTACTTTAGTGTCGAAGTTTGGACGGCGCTTATCCTCACAAAGAAACAACTTCTGTTTCCTTATAAAACTATTTTATGCCGATTCTAAATAGGCTTACCGAGTTTACGTCTTTGCAAAATATTTAGATAATTTTTTCAAGGGTAAAATTATAGTCAACAAAATTAAAAATAAAAGCGTCTCATATTTTGTAAAATGATTATATTGTTATTGTTTTTCTTCAGCCTCTTCAATTTGCAATATCTAATTTACGAAGTGAGTTGAACCCCCCTCAAAATAATATTTAGATTTTTTCATACATTTATTAGAAAAAATGATCCGCTACGTAATAATCGCCCTTGTTACTTAAATTAAAATCGATTTTATCTACGACTGCCAAGAATTAATAATAACTGCAAATATTGAAAAATATGAATGACATTTCGATTTAATTTATTTGACAATTGACAATTGGAAAATATTTCATTTTAATTCAAAGCAGTGATTCTGTAAGAGCAGTTATTTATTGATATGACAACCTGACAGTTACAAAAAACGTCTAATACTTTAATTTCTCTTAGTTTCAAGAAAACTAGTTAATATGAGGAAGTTTGAATCTGAAAGTCTTGCATCAGATATTGAGAATAGTGTACCGAAAGTAATTTTGGTATTGTCCTACAAAAATCATGAATAAAATAGAGAAAGCTTGTGATCATTTTAACAGATGGAATGAAGGAAAGAAACACAAATATGAAACGAGTGACGAGGTGTTACTAGCTTATGTCGAATATCTATCCAAAAGTAATAAAACTTCAAGCCTTTGGGCATATTATTCAATGATATGCGCGATGATATTGAATAAGAAAAATGAAGATATTGGCAAATATCCAACTTATTACGTTCCTTAAGCAAAAATCCGAAGGGTATAAAACTAAAAAAAACCAACATTTTTATGAAGCAGGACTCAATTAAGTTTTTACAAGAAGCTAACAATGAGAATAAGTTATTATCACAGATATATAAATAGAGTAATCCAAAAATTATTAATTTACATGCATAAATTAATTAAGGTAACTTTGATTTTAGGACTGTATGGAAAACGTAAAGGATGAAGGACAAGTTTTTTTCGTTATAATACAAAACATAAAAACTAAGATGAATTATTTTATTCGAAATACATAAATAAATAGTACAGTGCGCCCCTCTAAAACCGCTCACAAAAGGTTTATTTTTAGTTAAAGGAATAGTAACTGCATAAAGTTGCTTGTTGGTATTAGCAGAATTATTAGCATGCAAAAAAAAATTGTTTTTGAGATTACCAAATGTAAAAGACTATTGGTACACTGCTTCAGAAGGTCATCAACTTCATTACTAGCAAATTTAGTAGCTGATCTATTAACAATGAAAAGACACGGAGGGAGAAAAGCAATATGGTAGCTGAGAGATACATTGAAACATCTGCAGAAAATAAAAAACAAGAGAAGAATTTGCAAATGGATCATCAAACAGTAATCAAAGTAGTAATTTGGAAATTATTGGCTATTAAATAGAACTTATTTAAATGCAAAAATGTTGTTATCAATATTTATAAATAATTGTTTACAAATAAATCAATTACAATTAAATTTTGGGTGTGAATTTATTAATTAACTGTATTAGATAATGGCTTCATTATCTAATTTAGATAATAGCATTCATTGAATTTGATTTTTATTCAGGGAGTCGTAGATCCTATATCATATCATAACAATGAGGTGCCGACTAATTATTTGATTTTAGTTTCTAAATGCACTGATTTTCTTTTTTAATGTGTTTTTGTATGTAAATTAATAATTAAAATTTTAAAGGAAGCAAGCTTGTTATTTGTAGTATACTTATATCGACTTATTTCAAATGTTTATAAATTGCAAAGAAATATGTAGAACAGATCGCATAAAATATACTGCCACACACGACACTCTCGATTTGATAGATTTTTAAAAGATATACCGAAATGAAAAGAAAAAATACATATCATTTCTCAAACTCACTCCAGAGTTGAGTATTTCCGCACGAACGGGCAGCTTTTCGTATAAGCATCATAAACAGACGAATTGAAGTGTCTACCAGGCGTATTTGGCGATACTTTATTGATGATAGAAAGATGGTGGGCTTCATTTTATACATTCTTAATGGCAAACCGTTGCCATTTGTCTACATCCTCGCGACGGAGGACGACACTACTAACATTTCCGGTCTTGCGAATCGATATTCCTTTCACAATTATTTTCCAAATGACACAATTTAGTTGATTACAGAAATTCCAAAAAGGTATTAATACGAATAAAGTTTTTTAAGAGGTGTAAATATATCTATTTAACCAATTTCAATATGTTTAACCTGTAACTAGTAAACTTATTATATTTATAAAGTACATATTCTATTTACCTGCAACTGAGAAAATATTGCATTACTTAATGGAATATTCAAAAATTTATAGGTAATATTCCTAAGTTTCATCTTTATTAACTTCCAAACTATTTCAACCATACATTTAATCAATCTTTGAATTTATTGCCCAATATTGGGCACCAATTAAAATAAACGTAATTAATCATGTACTTTTTTTCAATGAATAAAGCAAAAAATTCTTTAAACTTTCAAAAATGACAAACTTATCTTATTTGATCTGACAATAATTGCTTAAACAAAAGAACAACTAATAAGAGCCAAAGAATGTCTAAACAAGGAAGCATAAAAACTACGGTTAATGATAAATGAGACTCAAACGAAATATATGAGAGAAACCAAAGATATTTAAACTCCAGAGGACCATTTAAGTACAAAACATGCAATTTGAAAAAATGACTACTTACAACTATTTAGAAGTTGCAGTAGGACAAACATAAAAAGGAAGAGTAATAAAAGTACTTCAAAAAGGAAATAAATCTTTGGAACATACGGTAAATAAAAAATAAACACTATAAAAATACTTATTCATCTATAAAGTTGATTTAGGTGGTTCTATTAACCGAACAAAAAAAGAATATTATAAAAATTCTTTTTCTTTTTATTCATACCTTAGGTCCATGATCTATGTTTACTGGGTAATATTTAATCTTATTTGCGATTTTGATGACCAGCTGTCCCGCCGTTTCTTTGGTGGTCGTCCTAATAATCTTTTCCCTTCCCGTTTTCCATCTCTTGCAATCTTTACTCGTCCATGTTCTTCCATTCTAGATACATATTGATTCCAGTTGCTTTTTCTTTTCTCTCCCATCTTACGTTATCTTGGGCACCGCATTTTTGCCTGATATCTTCGTTTCTTACTCAGTCCTGTCTAGTCTTTCTTACTATGGATTTTAATGTTTTCATCTCAGCTGTTTTTAGTGCTTGTTTTGTTCTCTTGGTATCGAGTCTGGTTTCGATCCAATATGAAATAACAACTTTTAAATTTGGTATGATTTATCTTTCAATATTTTATTTACAGTATATAATTAACAACATTTTCATCGGTTGAACTTTTTAAATTTAATCCAAAACTTTTAAAGTTGCAACACTATTCTACCTGATACACCCTATGGGCAGAATTTTACAACGTATTTGAATTTTTCCGTTAGCAAATACTTTTAAACTATGTCGATGACACTCCAGTTTATTGAATAAAAAAAGTAATTGTTCTCAGTGACAGTGCCAACTTCAAGACAACTTGGTAGATTTGTTCGACTCTTTTACTTATTGCTTCACAAAACACAATTCACTAAAGCTTTTACGGGAACAACTGACCGTAAATTTTGCTTTTTCTATTGTTGGGGACGTATATAATTCCAGCACCTATTACCAGTATATTGTAGGAAAGTGGAATGATTTGTGCACCGGAGCACACAACCAGAAAACTAAACTCACTTAAATGTCGAAGAGAGGAAAAAGAACAGTTTGTCGATTTTTTATTGTCACTTGGAACGTGAGACATGTATGTGAATATCATGCAGGAAAAAGTAATTGCAAGTAAATATAAAACTAAAATAAAGCACAAGTTTTTACAATAATGATAACAAAAGGTATACCGGTATTAATTTTAAAATTATCGTATCTTCAAAACTATTAATTACCGAACACAAGTATGATATATTTTTGGAATCATCTTGAAATTTGCAATCTAAAAAAGTAAAATATACAGAGTGTGCGATTTAAAAAAATTGTCGATGACATCGTTACTCACAAATGGTTTACTCTGTATATTTTATTGTTGTGTAAAAATACATTAAATTAAAATAATTTCAGGATTTTTCCTCAAAATTATTTGTTTAGCTTAAAATGAATTTATTCCATACTTTATGTAGACACTGTATATTTAGTCGACCAGGTAATCTAAAATAGGAGAACTTCCTAGATATACTTGCATGTTTAGTACTGAGGATACCGTAGATGTCTCTTTATTTTAAATTTTTCTAAAAAATCAAAGTTCTTGCTTCTTATCACATAAACAAGATGTCCCATGAAGTTTTAACTGTCCAATATCTCGAAAACTATTCACATGACAAATTTGGTAGCTATAAACAACTGGTATAGTTCTCGCCGTTTACTTAGATGTACCAAATCGAATCTAGTGTTATTTTAACTCCGCCCGAGCGACAACCATTGGTCAAACAAATAAGGTTCCATTGGCAGTGGCGTCGGTACTTATCGTACATTTATTTATTAAGTAAATTTGCAAAATAAGATAAGTTTTGCTAACGTTTTTCTCTACTACAATAATTGCTTGTCAAATTGTAGTTGTAAACAATTGCATTATTTAGCTATTAATAATTCTTATGAATTGACCGAAATTAAATAGTGCTTAATATCCACTTTTATTTCATTACGTATGATGCATTTCGAAATACTAAAGCTTTTTCAAATACAATAAATAAGAAAATGTGTTGATAACCATATATTTATAGTTGTTAAACGCTACGTAAACAAAGAATTAAAACTTAGAAAGCAGGTAAAATTTAAAAACCGGAAATCCATTAGGAACCATTACATACAAATTAAGTGAACATAATTTTTTTTAAAAACTTTATTTTATACCACATTATACCTATTTACTTCGTCGAAACGTCGTATTTCAAATAAAAAATATGTGGTTTTTGATTCCAAATAATTATGCAAAAAGTAAAAATGTGATGTTAATAAAATCTAAATTTTATCTTACCTATCACTTCTGATGTTTTTATCTTTACATCTGTTAGAGTGTCTTGTTCACTTTTAACCGTTTTAAAATAATTGTATACACTTTAAATATAACTTCACGAGTTTGTCCGTGTAGACGAAGCTTACGCTTGTTTTCACTTTGATGAGACATTATCAAAAGACTAAACCTAGCCCGCTACTGAGTACTTCTTGTGATTGGGTGTTCGTTCGAGCGCACTTAACCAACTGCTGTCTTACGTGAAATAATAGATATTGCTGTCTCGCTTGTCTAGTACATCTAAGTAAACGGCGACAACTATACTTATATTAATTTTTTGTTATATCGTACAAAAATAAATTCAAGAATACCACACTTGTTAAGATTCTATTGTGCAGTAATTATAATATGGGTACTTCATTTTTAAATTTTTTAAAGCAAGATTTTGCACTCCAATATTGATTTCCACCGCGTTTCCGGTTACGTGACGCCTACTTTACATTTTTGAATTGGACAATCCTTACACATGATGTCCCTCGACGTTTTGACAGTCCAACATCTCGAAAACTGTTCAAATTTAATAAAAATAAATGGTGTAGGTTGATGGATTCTTCGAAATAATATTTATCGCAAATTAACACCGAAACTTTATTAAAACAAACATCGAACACATATAATCATCGAACTATTTTTAAAAGAGGTTACTGTTCTATTATGGGCAAATGACTACTATTGTGTTAAAATGATCCCGAGAGGTGACGGGATGGTGTCGATCACCATAGTCGTAGCTAGAAAGTGATCGTTGGGGATGTTACAATGGCCCATATTGTCATTATTGCAGAATAGAATCACGACAAGTATGGAATCGTTGAATTTGTTTTTGAAAGATATAACCAAAAATGTAATATTATACTGGTTTTCTTTTTATAATAAGTATAAGTACCACTTTCGACTCTAGCTGCCAAATTTCATAATTGTGACGTGAAAGGTTTTCGAGATAGTGGTACTGTTAAAATGTCGTGGGGCATCCTGTATAAAGGATGTCTATTCTTATTTTTATTGTTTTGTTAAGTGAAATTCTGTGTTTATAATTGTATCTAACGCTGCCAAAGAACACTGGTGAAACAATTGTCATAACAATATTTAAAATATTTTGAATTTTATGGAAATTTAAGATAAATATATTTTATCTTTTACATATGTAATAGATAGATTCCACAAAGTAAAGCCAATAACAATTACAATGATTATGTAGGATTTTTTTGCTTTTTAGACAAGGTGAAAACTAAGAATATTTTATTAGGAGAAAAACTATTGACTAATAATTAAGGTCTATTAGTTTGTATAAGATTATAAAGGGAAGGAAATAAAACTAAGAAAAGAAAGCCCAAAAAATAGACTAAATAAATTCATATAAGAAACGGCCACTATTTCCAAGAGAAGTTGGAATAATTGGGATTATTTTATCTGATTTCTAGATTAGGTGCAGCTAATGTGCATTTAAATGAACATCAGGTCTCTATAAAGTTGTTAGTGTTTTTATTTTAAGTCTATATATTGTAGAAGAAATTATCACATAAATTTTAGAAAATATAAAAATATTTATCAGTATTAAATCAACAAATGTGATAAACTTCTGAATTATAAAACAATTTATTACTACATTTTTGTTTAGTAAAGTATAACAAATTTAGAATCTTTCAGTAGCCGAGTATTTACGACGGTACTTCAAGTTTATAAGTCCAGAGTTATGAAATTAAAAACAATTTCTTTATAAACCCTAATTAGCAAGTTCAAATGATATGTTAACTTTTGGCATATGGTCTAACTTCAGTAATTACTGTTTAATTAAATTTAAAATTTAGGTTAAAATTAGCATTATATGAGGATTTTAATGTCAAATTAAACAGAAACTTTTATTGTATATAAAGTTTTAATAACAAATTTAATATTAAAAAAGGGCAACTAAAGGTATTCACTAGTGACTTCACGAAATTTAAGAATTTTTAATAAATTTTAAATACGAATGGTTGTATTTCTGGTTGAAGAAAATATAGAGATTATTTAATATACTTAAAATTTAATTTAATTTAATTGCGGTAAATTTAAATTCAGAATTAGTTTGTTTTTAGTTCTGAAATCAGTCATTTGTAAGTAGAAATAATAAATAATTGGTAAAAAATAATAATGACCTAATTTAATACATGAACTGGGACTTATCTACAATTTATTTATATTTATATTTATATTGTTTTTGTTTTATATTTATATTTATTTTGGAGCTCAACTTAAATTTTAGTTAGTTTTAATAAATGTTAATAATTATTTTATTCTAATTTTAATTAAAAAAGCTCTAAATATTTTCTCAATTAAATCTAGAATCTCACCAATATATTTATAATATTCAAATAGTTAACTTTGTACTGTTTGTAGGTATTCCAAAATTAGTCACTTCTAAATACCAAATTGAAGATTATGTTAAAAATAAATATTTCTTCTGTATTCCTTTCAACCTCAACATCACCTGTATACAGTTCTATTTCTGTACCATTCCCCTTGATGTTTCATAAACCAAAACCGCTTACTTACCACCGCTTTACATGGATATATTTGTGATTGATTTAATTTCTCTAAAATACCTCCATGTGTTTGACATTTGAGTGATCGCAACGTCAGCGATCACTTCCATTCATGCCACTCCTCATTTATAAACCCGTGTAGGTTTAATTATCTGACCGGGCTGTTAAAATCAAACGGCGGTTTGTTTTCACTGTCATTTGAAAAGGCAGTTTTAGGACAAATATAGTATAACATTAAACATAGAGATTTTGGGAAAAAAATTAATGTTATTTTAGGATTTCAGGGGGAATAAACAAAGAGGTAGCAATCGAAACAGTGATTGATTGTAAACACGATAATATAAATGACATCATCAATTGGAAATTTACAGAGAAGGAGTTTGGTCTTGTTTAGAATATAATTAGCTTTATATTCTCAATTAGGGACGTTAAAAGGGAACATTTAGAAAATAGTTTTTTTGAAATTGTAACCTTATAAACCGAGATAAAACTTATAAAAAAATCCAGGATGGCAAAAAATTTGCCTCTAAATAAAATGTTGATATCGATAAAACATTTGTTTAGTTGGAAAGGGGAGTTCTTGCAAGGGTAGCTGGCTCATTTATGAATAACTCTTTAGAAGTTTTACAACGTTTATATTTTAAAAACTATGCACATTTTCCTATAAAAAAGGCACTCCTGTTGCAAGTCGCTTCGAGAAAACGAAATGCAAGCAGTTTGCAAAACCCGTATTTAAAAAACAAAAGAGTTAATTATTTATTTTTTGATGGGTTGGTCACAGCTTAACCAACATAAATTTATGAAGATTGTGGCGAGGAGCAAGCTAACCTAATCAAGTTTATTTGTTATTGATATAATTAAAGAATCAAAATTTTACTAATTTATTAAATACATTTTATTGCTTCAAAAAATGAAATAAATCAGTTACCAAAAGTATTAATTTGTTCAGTGAATACGTTTTGGTAATACGAGTAGAATGAACAAATTAATTAGGACAGTACCTTTGGAAGTATGCGGTCTTATCAATTTATTTAGCATTTTTTCTGAAAATACACAGAACTGAACAGACATTTATTTCAGTTACTACAAATGTACTGTCCTAATTTGTTCATACTCTTACCAAAAAGTATTTATTGAACAAATGAATACTTTTTGGTAACTGGTCAATTTGATGATTTTTTGAATGAGGATAGAGAAAAACAAATATTGGTAACTTGTAATATAATCACTCAATATTAAGGACGAAATAATGTTTTAACTAGAAATCAAAAATAAAACAATTTACATAATAAATTATAACAGGAAGTTATTTGGTTAATTCACATCAAAGTATTATTTTAAAATACATCTATGTAAATTTTTAATAAGATTAAAATATTACTCATATTATTATTGTTGAATTGAGTTTATGATGGAGTAGCAACAAATTGTAAATAAAATTGAAAATATTTATGTGTTGAAATATAAAAAAACCTAATTATTAAGAAATTTTAACCAAGAATATATTGTATAAAAACAATTACTAGTATTGCAAAAAAAAAAAGAATGAGCTTTGTTAATTTATAATTATTTCTTTGTCAATTATTAGGTATGTAAAGATATCGTAAGTTGGAAATATTATAAAATTCTTCAAATTATCAGAAAAATTGTTAATATTAGTTTTGTGCTGTGATCTCAAAAACCTATAAATAGACTGTCAAAATTTGACAGGAGACCTTAATTTTTTGATCTGCTAAGGCTGAATATCCTCAAAATTGTTTAAAATTAAAGCACCCTTTGTTAATAATTGTGTAATAAAAATAGAATGCTTGTATATAACCAAAAAAGGAAAAATTCTAATAAGATTGAATCAAGTGTTAATTTCATCACAAGAGATGAACGAGTAATTACTTGCATTCTTGATTTTCGTTGAAAATTATTTTGTTTATTATTGTGACAGATTTATGTATATTTCTATTAAAATGAGTATAAACATTTAGTAATATTTATCTAGTAAACACTTTTTCAAAAGTTAATAGTGCTACTGCTCCCAATTACAAGTTATTTGTAATATTTTTATTTCCATTTGCGTTCGAAGAAGAACTATTGTGAGTTTTACATGACAACTGACACATAAACCTACTTAAGGAATTCAAGACAGTACCGTATTTCTAAGGACCTATGGAAGTGTAATGTGTAAATAGATATTTTAATGTCAAATCTGTACAATGCTACAGGTTGTTCATGTTGCTAGTAAATTAATAAAAAAAAGTTCAAATCTTTTAAACGTTGCAAAACTCTATATTGCAGAAACAAAAAAATCAAGAATCTAAAAATGTAAAATTATACAGAGTGTTCCATAAAAAAGATGTTTAGTTCACCCTATTAATATCGGTAGCCCTGTATATTTGAAAATATTTTCAAAATATGTTCCTCAAGTTTTATCTAAACTTTTTTCGTATATCTTACGTTAAATCAGTAATTGTACGTCCTCGTACTAATGCCCGTACCCTGTATATATAATGCGCTAAGCCGACATATGGTACAATCTCCTCTGTAGGTTTAATCCAGACAATTCGTGACAGTTCATTTGCTCAACTTGATCTAAAACGAATGAATGCAGACTTTTAAATAGAAATATAATCCGGTATCATGACCCGCTCAAGTTCTGTTAGCGTTGAAACGGATATTTTTATATGTCGTATCTGTTTTGAATCAACATATTATTTTTTAGGCGAAGGGTTTAAGTTCAACGACTTTAAACGAAAATTTTATAGCGTATGCAGAAGAAATTGCAACACTGTTTATATATTTTACATCTGTACGCGGGGTGTTTTAATTAAAGGTATGATACATTACAGAATAATAATTCATACAAGTAAAATACAATAGAAACAATATTTTTCTAAATTTCCTCTTTTCATTATTATACATTGTAAGTATAAGATTTTTTTTATTTTTGATAAATGTATAAATTTTTATAATTACTGTCTATATAAACTTCTTCCTGGCTTGTATTTGAAATATACAATATTGGCTCTTATATTCAATCTCTTCGGTTCGGATGTTACTTTTAATAATGTTCTAATAATTTTTTTTCATTTTTAAAATTTTATTTGACGATATAGAAAAATTATGATATTCTCCCCTTTTCAAACAATCCAATCCATCTAATAGTAACCAAAAAAAAAAACAAGAAATTATCTTTGCTATTCATTATGGATTTCACTTAGACCACTTGTCTCCTTTTATATCACCTCAATATATAAAATAACATTGCAGGCTTTAAAGATTAATTACTTAAAGTGGATTTTCTTATTGTTTTTCTATCAGTATAACTATCCCTCTCCATCTCATCGGATTTTGTGCTCTACCAATTCCCTTCAAACTTTCTGATATATTCCAGAACTGCCTCCAACCATGTTTTCCTAAGACATTTTCATTTATATTTTGTTCCCAATCCCTTCCACAAATGCTCTTTCTATATATTGGAGTTGGACGAATAACTGTTCGATATATTCTTACCTTTACTGCTCTAAACAGATCTTTTGATTTTTGTGTCTTATCTAAGGTTCCTACAGCTTTACTCTCCTTCATTATTCTTCTATTTAATACAACTTCTTCACTTTTTTTATTATTATTAGTGTTCCTAAATATTGGAATTCATTACCTTTTTAATTTTTGTATTCTACACTCACTTCTGCCTTAATTTCTATATATTCTTTTTCTGTACCTTCTCTCTGTTCTAGTTCCATATATTTAGATTTATTGTGATTTATTTTTAGTCTATAACTTCTCTCGGCTTCTCTCTAACTTCTTGAATGTTCCTTCCCTCTCTACATTTAATCTAGTTAGTAGGTAAACCTAGCTCATCTTCGTCTGCAAGATCTGTCTCTGGTGATATGTAAGCCCTCCTGAGTGTACTTTACTTTTCCCTATGATTCTTTTAAATTCTGTATTGAATAGTACAGCTCCTAGAGGATGACCTAGTTTTAGGCTCTAAGTTGTTACAAAACTGCAAATATTTTATCTTCGTCTTTATCAGTTTAACAACCTTTTGGGGAATCCCCAGATTAAGCAGAGCATTATACACTTTATTTATATAGAAGGAACCGTATGCTTGTTAAATTTTATGAAATTAGATGTAATACTTGATTTTGTTCGCATCTTTTATTCATTAACGTTTTAAGGATAAATATTTTTTCTTTAGTTCCTAGTCCTTCTTTAAATTTCCTTTGGTATTCCCTAAGAATTTGATTTTGATAATAGTTTAGTTTTTTTATTTTGTCCTTACTAGTATCTTATCCGCTACACCTAACAGTGTAATTAATTCCTCTATTATTCGTAGATTTTATACACTGGGAATATTATTGCAGTTTTTCTTCCTTGCATATAATTTTTATTAATTTCGTTATCCCTTTTTATAGGACTTTACTTCGATATTTAAATATTTCTTAGAGAAGGTTCTCCATTGGGCTCAAATGTGGTATAGAGGATTAAATATTTCTGCTGGAATCCCGTTTTCACCTGCACTTCTAGAATTTTTTGAGTTATAAATTTATTCTAATTTTTTTTTCTCCACTTGTCCATTTTATTCCCAATCTATTATTTCCTCATAGATTTCATTTTCACTCCTTAATAGTTCTTCCAAATATTGTGCTTTTTTCTAAGGATCACCTGACATTTTTATCTTTAATGTAAGGTATCGATTGATTATTTCGTTTATTAAGAGTAGAGAACAGAAGAAAGCAAAAAAATCTAGAAGTAAGAATTGAAAAAAAAAAAAGAAAAGACAGAAATAAGAAAATAGAAAAAATGTAAAAAATCGAATATCATTTTGTAAACAAAAAACAAAGAAACATTTCAATTTTATTAAAAAAGTACATTTTATTAGTTTGTTAAAATTCCTTTTAACGAAGCAAATCGTTGGGCACACAGAAATGCTACTTCACTAGATATGTATTATAAAGCAGAAAACCCAATCAACAATTCAATTTAGGAACAGAAAGCCGCGTTTATTGTTCTTAACCCGAGCCTTTAATATATCTAAAATTATTCTATGTGGGTCTCAACTCAAGTCTTCTAGAACTGTCGTTTCCGGCCATTTATATAGAGCAACAATATCACTAGAGACCTTGGTAAGGACGTCGCTCCGGGTGCTTACTTAGGCACCGTCTGTGGAGATATGCTATTTATCTCGACTTGATCAGATTATCATGAATTATAATGTGTTCTTTAAATTTATCACATTACATTAACATGTAAGTCCTCTCAGCAGATATAGAACAAATAAAACGAAAATCTTTTGTTTTGTTCTGGTCCTCTCAATAAAAATGCACGGTATAAACAGATAAAAGGGAGCTCAAACGATGATAAAATCGATGAAAGTTTAATGGTATGGCCATTTAAGAGCAATATCAGAAAATTGAATATTGAGATAATATAAATCCATACCTATTAAAAAAAAAGCAAAAGGAACGCCATGGAAAGCATTTTTATAGAGAGTAATAAGCCGTAGTAAGAATAGGAATGATTAAAATTTTTTTAAATAATTCCAACACAGCGATCGACTGAAGGGTACAAAAGTTCACGATTAAATAAGTAAGTAAGATAGGTATACTATGTTCATTTAGATTGGCTTTCCTTTTATTAGACTTAACTTATTAAAACCGTACTCTAAAAAATGTGTTTCAGGATTTCAGATATCTTTGGACTAATCCAGCCATAATGGGAGTTTTTATTATCCCCAAAACCCGGAGACAATTTTGAAAGGTGTTATTTGCAAAAGCTTACCAGAAGAAAATAGTAACAAAACTTTCAGCTCAAATGAAGCAACTTCCTTCGATATAACAACCAAACTTCTGGAACTAGTCCCCGTTAAATTGCCACCTTTCAACTTATGAATCCGAAGTGGTGTAACAAGTTGTGTGAAATGCGGCAGTTCAGACATTTCTACCAGTTTTAGATGGCTTTTCCCAAATCGAAAGAGTAGACGGTTAACCGCTTCCTAACTCTGAATGTTACCAGAGGCATCCTAAAGGGATTTTCCTTAATAAAAATTTTACAACAGCATAACATTTTTCAACAAATATGGAATGTGTAAAGTAATAAGTAAAAACTGCATTGCGTTTACAAAAAACTGGAATCAATCGAAATAAAAAGAAACATGGAAAAGATAAAACGATATTTTTAGCAAAAGAAAATTTTATTTGAATATCCACACAAACCTTATTTGAAAACAATTAAGATGATAAGTTTGCAAACTACTATTTAATATATTTAAGAGCACCGAAACAACTACCTATTTCTTATAAAGAAATATTTGGTTGTATCAAATAAATATTAACAGATTTCTAGTCGCTTTAACTAATTTACCTAATTTTACTTATTTTGTATATTTAGGTGAATATTCTGATTAAACTAGTAAACCATCAACTGTGTATGTAATAAATTGACTAAAAATAAATAACAATGCAAACACTTAATTTTTTTGGAGTAGCTAATTATGAAAAAAGTTTTCAAGGTCATTTATTTACAAAAAGAAAATATTTAAAATTAGAATCTAGTGAATTCCTATAAAAAGACATCAAACTCAACTTGATTGGATTCATTAGCGAAGTGCACATTTTACTTGTTAACAGTTAGTCGAGATCGTAACTAAAATAACGTTAATTGGATATACATATAAAACAAATTGTTTCTACTACTGTAAATGGAACGAAAGCCATTAGAAGTACCTAATACCATTGAAGCAATCAATTGAACATTTAATTGAAGTGATGGATAATTTACAAATAAAAAGTTTCAGAGTTCGATGAGCTTTTAGATGCTTTATGTCATTAGATATTTAATCGTATATCCGGTAAAAGAATATATTAAAAATTACAAATTTTAGATTTAAACATTTTTACTTTTGTTATTATTAAGTACTATTTTTATTATAGACAGCGTTCAAAATAAAATCAGGGCCAATTATAAATCTTCGCATAAGTATTAAATAGGAATATTTACATTCGGCTAGTACAAAATATCTCAATTTTTTTATAGCACTTCGCCTATTTTCGTTTAGTATATTTTTTAACTACTAACCAAACATCTTTGAAGAAATTTACTTACGAAAAACTTTATAAATATTCTGATATTTTTTTGTATCATTTGTTCATTTATACGAAAGTGTTCGTAATCGGAGAAAGTGGTTTTGTTCTGACAAAATCTGTCACTTTTAATGTAGAATGAATTAGAGAAAAAATACATGTTAAATTTAAAAAAAATCATTAAAAGGATTTACAAAACTTATTAAGAATATTATTATTAATATTATATAAATCATTCATTTATAATTGTACTAACCTTATGTGGGTTTATATAGAAAGGGAATGGAAGGTGATTCATAGTATGTAAAGAAACTGCAACAATATATTATTTGTATTTGCATATTTATACACTCTTTATTATTTATATTGAATATCCTGTAATGATTCTGGTTGTCTTTTTTTTGGAATACGGGAATTACATCAACAGTTTCTGTTTTTAAAAAACAAATATATCCTTTGAGAGCATATGTTTACATATCGCATTTCTTTCCCAGATTTATTTAGATACTATCGATACATTTTATTTTGTTATTCCGACTAACGAACCTTCAAAATTACATACTGTAAGTATTTGTAAACATTGATCCAGGTAAATTTTTTTGATAAATAATCATTGCTAATGACAGATTTTGTCTCATTAAGTTTGATCGTCTAGTCGTTGATACAGTTGACTGTTGTTTGTGGTTTATTGGCAACTTCTTCATTATTGTTCCCAACTGTTAATATAGCAGGATAGTTAGAGAGGGTTTTAATAGTATCATTATCCAATTGAGGAATATAAAATGCTTACAGTGGATAAGAACTGGTCCTAGGACACTTCTTTGTGATACTCTTGCTTTAATCTCTCTCAGATCAGAGAAAGATTATTCTTGTTTAATCCGAAAATATCTGTTGGAAATATACGACTGAAAGATATCTAAATATTGTTTGGAGAGAAATAGCTTCATGTTGCTATTTAGGCCTTCGTGTAGCACTGTTAGAAAGAATCCTAAAAATAAAATAATTCCTATTTTTTTGCAAAGTTTATTGTTACTAGTAATTGGCGACTAGATTCTAAAATTTTGTTGTGTTTTAGCACTCTCCATGTGCGTGGCCAAATCAAACTTAGCAAATGTTTAAGGCACTACAGACAGAGTAGCCAGAATTCTATGAAGACACAGCATTAAAACCACATTTACAATAGACTTAAAATCAGCTAAATCCCTTGTCTGGATTGTATTCTAAAAGCAGGAGATGATTCCCAGAGGTGATCTAGAACATGGAAACCAGTTCCCAGTAAGAAACAAGGAAGCAAAATAAAGACAATAAACATGTTCAAATCAATTAATATATACCACCGTCATTTCATGAATAGCAAAAAGCAAAAGCAAACTTTTATTGCATAACTGAAGATTGTAAGTTCGATCTTGCCTAAAAATCGTCAAACAATCAATAAAAGCCTTTCATAAGATCAAATAATGAAAACATGGAAGAAAATAGGGAAACCAGAAGTAACAAATTTCACCCGCGGAAATCTGAACACTATTTATAAAAGTAAGGTAGAGCACGCTACCTTAGAGTACACCGGCATACTTATTGTGGTACCTAGTGGAATTACTACTGTTAATATTTTAATTTTAGTTAGTTTCCCTCGTAATATTTCCGAATTAGGGTATTCAAAGAATTAGCTTGTATCTAGGAATTTAATTCCCCGTCGCTGGTAAAGGTGAAATGCAGATATTAAGGGAATCGATAGGATGACGTGCCGGTGGGCCATTAGACGAAAAGCGAACGACGGATTTTGGCATAGTCACTCTGTGCGTTCAGCAAAGGATATTCAGCAGGAAAATTGATGGTGGTTGTTACTTCCCTGGTGTAAAGAAAAATGCGAGCCGGTTCACCTTTTCATGTTCATCCGGGAGAGAAAGAGAGAAATAACGCTCGGTTTAGGGTTCACACAAATTTTAGGCTCAGAAGGGGAAAATATAAAAGAGAAAACGATATTTATTGTGTATGATGCTTTTAGTTAGAGAGCGGATTTCATATGACAGTGGATATCATGAAAAAAAAATGCAACACTAATTATTGATAGCTTATATTTTTGTTGTACATTTTGTCTTTAAGTGTCATTATTCGAACAAATACCTATTAGATAATGTTGTATGGATTCTTAAATATCGTATTTTCTTTAAGTAATCCTATGTTACCAAGATATAACATAACATTATAATCATAGTTTTAGGTTTCAAAGTAGCTTAAATCAGTTAAAAAGATATATGTGCTCCCATCCAAAACTAAAATACTCCTCAATTTGCATGAATAGCTGGACTATTTTAAATCTAAAGCACACAATTTATTTTATGATCAAAAGTTTCTAAAAACAGCACCCCTTATATCAAGAAATATTGAACAAAATGTATTTGGCAAAGTCATAAATGAATATAATAAACAATATCAACAATTTATCAGCGTTGCCTAAGTATCTATACAATATAACTTTGACCTCCTGTGATATTGAACCGTTAATAAAAAGTTAAAAACTAAGCTTATATAAAAAACTGAGAGGGTTATCAATAGATGACATTAATTATAGTACAATGTGGTTTTGTAATAAACTTCGATAATTCAGATTAATTTACTCAAGTTGTTGCTGGGTTTCAAGTGACAAATTCAACCAATATAATATAAATCAGGGACAGCCAAAAATTAATTTTAATCATCTTATTGACCATAGTATTTCAATGACACCAGATAAGGTTATTATTATTTGGTTATCGATATGTGAAGAAATGCAATTGGATGAGAGGCAATTAAAACAGTTTATTTACAAAATTGATTACGCCGAGGTTGAAACAAGTTAACATATTTATAAAAGTAGATTAAGAAGGGGAATCTTGTTAACTTAAAAATAATTTGTGTAACCAACGTTACACTTTTTTATCTATATTTTATGATAGGTATTAAAATTGAGTTATACATACTTTTTATATGTTCGTGTGTCCCAGAATATACAGAGTGC
Source organism: Hermaeophaga mercurialis (assembly GCA_951812935.1). Lineage (NCBI taxonomy): Eukaryota > Metazoa > Arthropoda > Insecta > Coleoptera > Chrysomelidae > Hermaeophaga > Hermaeophaga mercurialis. The sequence continues at coordinate 28,360,474 of OX638361.1, read as the reverse complement.
GGCATTAGTGCATCGAAGTACGATATATCCGTTATAAAAGGAGATATTAAAAAAGTTATTTACAAAAAATGTAGGCAGTCTTGAGATTCACATTTTAAAATTAGTCCCAAATATACAGTTTGTTCAGGAACGCAGGGCCAGACCAAAATTTTGTTTTTCTAAGTTATATTTTTAGATTTATATGTTATGTTTAATAAAGGATCTACAGCCACCTGAAAATCATATTTTTTTGAATTTAGATGTCTGAAGAAGCCAAATCGTTGAAAATCAATAAAAACGGCTTACATGTCCCTATCATCACTTTTCAAGTTCTATGCTACGGCATTAAAAAATATTTGATGCAGAGTGATTAAAAATCAGACTATAAAACCTAGGTTGAACGGAGTATTTTTCCCGTTAAAAATTTTCCACTTTATATAATAAATATGAAAAAGATAAATTATAGTTATCTTTGTTTTCACAGGATTCCAACGCTTTTTCAGTTGTATTAAAACGACCACGGTTTCGCTATTTTCACATATAGCATTTTCAAGTTTTAACTGTAAGATTGACAGACCTTTGACAAGCATAAATTATTTCATATCATAAATATATCAATCAACCACCACTAAGTAATCTATGTATATAATATATTATTAAATGGGTATTTAGTCCAAAAGGTAATATAAGATAATTGAACTTCCCAGGTTTAATTGTTCATTCAATATTGTATATTGAATACATTTTAGGTGTTTCTTAATTTTATGTTCCTCCAAAAAATCAAGTTCTTCTTTCTTGTCACTTATATGAATTATTTCCACTGTTGTTTCCATTATGTTATTAAGTGTAGGTAAAGTTTGAAAGGTTGTTTAGAATATAGGGGCAGCATGAACAATGTCTAATACCGCTCCATCGGGTCACACTCCACCCCCAGTTACCCCCACTCCAACATTTTATGACATTCTGTATTTTGTTTGGTTTATTTTGAAAGAACGCAATTTTCTTGATAGCTCTATGTGAAAAACCTAGTTACTAACATCATAAAATATATGAGATATTGAAAGTTAAAAGTTTCAGGTATAAAAAATTATTCAAAATCCATAAAAAAAATACAGGGTGTCATTTAAAATCTTGGAATGAGGGTGGCTGGGTGCGACGTGTGACCCGATGTAGTATAAGATACACTGTTCATTGCCATCCTATATTCTGAGCAACTAATCAAAAATTCAAGTTTTTATCTTCGAAAACTCATGAAATATTCAAATTTAATTTTTCGTGTGTACACCTGGTATATTACTTTAGTTCTTGGTGTTTGGTGGTTGTCACTGGTTTCCCGTTTCAGTTTTTGGTTTTTCTAATCTGTAGTTGAATTAAGCAAAGCTTCTTCCGAACGTTAATCCTTAAGAAGAAAGAGTACAGTACTAGTTCAGATGATTTGAGTATCTCTTTCTACTCTCTCTAAAAGTATAAAGCTTATTAATAAAAATAATGTGTTTCATGTTCTAGTATTTATGTTTATACAGAATTTATCTCAACATAATAATAGTACCTATAACAGTTGACTTTTTCCTTATAAAATAAAAAGAATTAATGGTCAGAGAGGCTGGTAAACATTAACCTCAGATTTGTATTTAATATCTCGTTACGAATAGTAAATATTTATTGTGTGAGTCAAAGTGTTAATTAGTAATTTGTTCATCAATATATAGTCGGAATGTTAATACATTGATCTGGGCTAATGGAATGTCCAATGCATTTTGCATGCCGTGAAATCAATATCCCATATCATACTTATTTGGTTCACTCCGGGAATTGTTGATTTAGTACGAATGTTGTGTTGACATTTGATGGGCGGCAATTCCATTAAATGCAAATATAGGTCAGAAGAAATTTTAGTGAATCGAAGAGGGATATTTAAGTAATTTCTGTTAAAATATTTAATTAAGTTGCCAGTTTAGAAGAAGAATTTATTGTTGACTTTATTTTCTTGAAATTACAATTTTTATCTCGAATTGCCTCCATCCACTCATTTATTCACGCTTTTTGAGGAGCATTCTTTGTAGAACTTGAAGTGGCTCATTAAAATAATGAAACACCAGTCTTTACATATTTTTCCATTATATAAAGTATTTCACTTTCTATTTAGTATAATTTATCCAGAGAGTTTTTTACTTAGAGTAAATTATATTTTTTGCGGATCTTTTGCAATGCGAGATTATTCTGAAATTTTTGTTTAATTTAGGTACTAATATATTTTAAAATAGTTATTTCTTCACCTATTATTTATAAAAGGCTATAATAAAAAAGTAAATTAAAGTATACGCTAACGATAGTGACGGAAATAAAAGTCCTTTTAATAGGCAAAGTCATCACTTTACGCCCAATAAATTTTTTATCACTTTGGGCAGCCCTTTATAGAGGTGCCTTTCATTAAAATGTAATCTAAGAAAATTCAGAGAATCTTGTCTTGTTCGTAAAATAAAATGTATAGTCTTTATGATGGTCAGATACTTCTGCTGCATTGTGTCTTAAATTGTTTAATGTATTAAATATACAAAGATAGTGGTTATCGCTTGGTATTCTACGAATATATCTGATTCATTTTAAAGGTACTTATCAGAAAAAAAATATATTTAGAAAAAGTGACATTCATATTTTACAATTAGTCCCAAATATACAGGGTGTTCAGAGATGTAGTGCCAGACCAAGATTATGTTTTTTTAAATGGACTGTGACATTAAAAAATATTTAATACAGGGTGATCAAAAATCAGATGGGATTTCACATTTTTGACCACACTATATCAAATATTTTTTAATGCCATAGCAAAGAACTTGAAAAGTTCAACGGCTTGGCTGCTACAGGCATCTAAATTCAAAAAAATGTGCTTTTCAGGTGGCTGTACACCCATTATTTAACATTCTATTTAAAAAAAAACATAACTTTGGTTTGGCATTAAGTTCTTGAACTTCCTGTATATTTGGAACTAATTTTAAAATGTGAATATCAAGACTGCTTACGTTTTTCGTAACTTCATTAATAACGGACTACTCCAGCTTTGCCACACTTATGCTTCACCCTGTATATATAGAGGTTTTTTTTTCATGTTTTCAACAGATATCTTCGAAACTAGCAGACTTTTAAAGATGGGTAAATAAGGAAACATTTGATTTTTCTGCGAGCCCAATTGAACGCCATTTTTACTTTTTCAAAAATTTGCCTGGCAAGCTAGATATTTACGAAAAAAGATTTTTTTATGATTTTATTTAAATGCGTTTAGCTATCTTAGTGCTGTAGTGCTGATTTCAAAAAAACTGTAAACACATAATTTGTAGTTTAACAAAATTTACAATTGATGGTTTATTCAATTTCTCAAATCGACCTGTCATTTTTAACTTTTGATATAGATTTACAATTTTTTAAATGGAAACCACAGTTGACTGTGGTCTTATTAAAAAGGTATTTTTATGTACTTTTCAACGATCCAAATCTGTTGCACTGAGCTGATATTTATCACAAGAAAATAATCTTAAAAACTTATTTATTTTAGAGAAAAATAAAATAAATTTATATACTTGCTTGATTAAGTATAATTTATGTGAATTCTTTAAAGAATCATTATTAAGATTTTATTATATTTATTATTTTGAAAAAGTAAATATTTATAAATATTGTACAGGTTATCTCTGGATGACGACTTACTTATACCGCTGTGAGATATAGACAGTTAAAGTAAATATTGAATGGCATTATTTTTTTATTAATAACCTAATCCCTAAAATTAAAGTGACAATTAAAATTTAGAAAACCCAGGATAGGCTTAAAATAATTTTATTTGCAGGGTTCCTATCGACTCTAGCTTTTTCGTCACACTTATATTTTGATAAATAATTATTTTTCTTTAAAGTGAAAAGGTTTTCTTTTTGACAATTTCCATATCTCCCAATGAATCAATTAGTTCAGTACTACAAAGAAAAGCGAACATTTTTAGCATTATAAATATACATATACAGGGTTCTGCGTTAGAGCGTCGAAGTATAATTAGTCCGCGATTATTGAAGTTACGAAAAAAACATTTTTACAAAAAATGTTGTTTTTCTAAAAAGAAGACCCTGTATATTTTTACATTTTTATAAACCCCTTGCCTAGCTAATTTCAACGATGTATGATATGTCTATTATGTTTAATAAAGGATCAACAGCCACCTGAAAATCACATTTTTTGAATTTAGATGTCTGTAGCAGCCAAACCGTTGAAAAATAATAAAAAGGGCTTATATGTCCCTATCCTAACTTTTTAAGTTCTACGCTATAGTATTAAAAAATATTTGATACAGAGTGATCAAAAATTTGAAATCCCATCTAATTTTTAATCACTCTGAACACTGTATATTTGGGACTAATTTTAAAATGTGAATCTCAAGACTGCCTAAACTTTTTGTAAAAACTTTTTATTTCGTAACTTCAATAATAGCGGACTAATCGTAATTCGGCACACTAATGCCGTACCCTGTATGTAACGAAATACAAAAATATTTTTCTAGCCGAGAAGATACGTGTCAACACAGTCAAATATTTTATTATACTCAAATTAATTATTTTTGAAAAGAAAATCTTGTCGTTCTGTTTTTGACTATTTAACAAAAATTCCACTATCTTGCAAATAAAGAATTTTTTATTATCACATTAACTATTTCTAAATTTTATAATTTATATATATGCATTTTTTAGAGATATTAATTAATTCTGATAAATGACTTTCTCGCGTTTCCCTGTACTTGGGAGTCGTTGTAACCCCTATACCATTATTTAGCATGATTGTGGTAAGACCCTTATTAAATATGAGAAAGGTTTTATGTATTGTTTTAGAAAAATGAATTCTGACTGAATGTTTTTTATGCTCTTTTGGATCTCCCTGAATAATCGTTCTAATCAATCCCCCTACGTTAGTATACCTGTTCAGACCGCTACCAGATATTGTAATTTTCTATTTGCAGCTTTACAAATAATAATCAAATTAAAATCAGCATAACCCAAAAAATATTTAGCTTCTTGCTTACCACTATTATACGGGCGAGAAAGTATCGTATACCGCAGGAAATCCAGTACTCCACACCGTTAAGTGCATCCTCAAATTTGGGAACATCCTTCTTACCGAAGCATATTTATGCACCTTCTTTTTACTGTTGTTTTTATGTAAAATACGAAAAATATTTTATGTCTTCAGAGTATTAATTTAAATCGTTAAAAAATATTTTCTTTGAATTTTTCGTAAAAAAAAACAAAATACGAAAAATGAAAGATATAGATATTCTTATGTCAGGATTGCTGTACAATGTTCTTAACCGTAGATCGTTTTTTTATAATTTTGTAAATAACAAAAAATTTTCGTGCGTAAAGCTGTATTTACATATGCATGGATTCGCTCGCGCCAGAATATACTGGCGTGCCAGTAAACTAAAAATGCGTGTCTAAACACCGGCTGGCGCGCCAGTTGAAAACATTCATGCACGAATTGAAAAAGTTAAAAAGTTGGTTGCCTTCCGATGTTTGCTGGTGCCACTGAATACTTACACGCCCCACTCCGCTATTTGCATACCCCTTCAGACCGCGCAAATTAGATTTAGTCTAAACTCTGGCTGGCGTGTAGCTTTTTACTTTTCACGATTATGTAAATAGGTTATGCCTAGTTCTAATCTCTACGAGATCGCATACAAATTGACACTGGCGATTCCAAATACAGTTATGAATGTAAACGTATACTGGCGTGAAAGTTCAACTGGCGTACTTACTGGCGTCAGCGAATCCATGCATATGTAAACCCGGCTTCATATTCGTAATAAGTATTAAAATTGTTTGGTTATCCTTATTTGTGGGGTAGCTTATTACATATTTCATAATGTTGCACTATTGATATCAACTTTCTTTCGCTTTAGATTCGCTTAGTTCTATTAGTATCTACAAATGGCTGCAGATGCAGCTCTCATCTAAATAATCTATTAACCCAATGGAAAATGTATTATTTCTCCAAGAATTTTTATAATGGACTAAATAACTGGAAGGCAGATAGGTGTTTTTTACGCTTCGCCTTTCCCGTGTATCCTTATGGAAGGTTGGTTACTAATAGAATTTTATAAATTTCATTCATGCAGATGATTTTAATTTTTACGAGAAAACTGCTTCTAGGAATGAATTTACTTTAAATCATTTAATTTTCCGAAGTATCCTCGCTAGATTAAAAAATAGCTCTGAAATTATTATTCTCTTGAATAATATTTGCATTTAGTTTGTAGTCCCGAAGCGTTGCCGATTGAGCTTGTTTTTTGCTAAAACAAGAAAATTGTATCAACGTTCGCAACGCCGAAACAAAGCACGAGGGAAAATATATTAAATTAGGATTCTATTTCCCGGAGAGGCATTAAGAATACTTTTTTATCAACTTTCCGATAATTGGAAGCGAAAATACTGTCTTTCCGTATCGGGTAACGTCATTATGTTATTTATTTATTTCCTGTTCAACAAGGAGAAAGAAATAAAGGATAAACATCATTTGAAAGAGTATCTTTCTAAACCAAAGATAAATGTATGTGGATATAAGTTGCTACTTTAGAATATATCTAGTCTATGATTCTGATATATCAATCTGTGATAAATTGTTATTTTGCGAGATTACTAGAATTACTGCCAATAAATCAAGCTCCAAGATATTTAGTAATTACCTATATTTAGAAATCTATAAAAAAGAAAGAAATAACTTTTAAGGTATGATAGATTAAAATACTTTTAATAGTCCGGAAATACTAAATCTATATAATAATTAACAGACGAATAAAAATATCCTGCGGGAAATAAATGAGAATTGTCGATATTTTTTCAGGTATATTGTAAAAGAACTTAACGGTAATGGCTTGGGAATATTGCCTAATGGCGAATAGCCAGATTTGATGAAAATAAACGATTTTCGGCTCTAAGCAACTATAAATTATTTTGAGTATCGTTGAAAAAGCGTACTATCGGCAGTTTTCTGCATTATTACCTTTTTAGCCCGATAAGACCACGCTGAAACTGAAAATTAAGCGGACATTTATCAAAAAGTCGAATTGCAAATTTCGTTCTACATTTTTCCTAAAAAAAAAACGATATATCGTACATTCTATCACATCGTAAAAGCTAATGTATTTTTTTATGAAAAAAAGAAAACAAGTTTAAAACTTTTATCCACATTCCAAAAAAATACGTAAAAATAATTGAATAAAAATATTTTAACTATGGAGAGCTAAAAATGATTAAAAAATCCAGGAAATGTAGCGATGTTTTCTGCATAATGATTAAAAAAAATCACACTACCTCAGCAGACCCATTTTACATTAAACTAAAGGAAAATCTCCATCTCAGCTCGTCAATAATCAGTCGTCGTTAGATGTTTACCGTATGTAAGCAATAGCAGGGCTTAGATACCTAAGCATAGATTGGTTATTAATGGACAATCAGACAATGTATGCAACAGTCTCTTTGTTTCAAATTCCTTCAATTCATCTCAGTACACCCTGTACATTATCCAAACCATTTCATATATACAAGACGCTGGTCACATATTCAAAATGGAGGTATTTTAACTTCAACCAATCAACAACTCGCTAACATACGCCATACAATTTGATCAATAAAAAAAATATAATTGACCGCATAATTGATCGATAAGACGTAATCACTCTCACCTCTTCTTAGGCAACTTCCAAAACGTTATTACTAATTACCAAATTTAAGACACATAATCACTATTCTCTCAGAAAAAGTCATTGTGTATTTCAAGCGCTAAAGTACACAACAACTCTTTGGTAATCTTAAATTGTGAAAACGTGAAATTTTGTTCAAGTGAAACTAAAATCAATGATGTGGAAATGTTTGTAATTTAGCCATTTTCAGTTCACCATGTGGCATTTTGTGGTACCAATCTTCAGACGATATGGGTCAAAATGTCATGAAAATTTAGGGTAGTGACACTAGTTTTATTAGTTCCAAAAGAAGGGAAAAAATAAAAGGGATTTTGTGTGTTGATTAAACAATGTTCAAGCTAAGTAATGACTTGATAAGTGTTATCGAAAATAATCGTCGAACGTTGGTTTACTAAGATTAAACTTGGATGGTACAAACCCAGACAACGCCGAACGCTCTGGCCACTGGAATTCAATAGTTAATCAACAAAACAAAAAAAAGTGCACAAAATGGTTGTGGAAGAATATAATGTGAAGTTGTGAGACATTTTTTTTTGAAGGCTAAAGCTAGATAATTAGTTTTAAGTACACGTAAGACCATACTAGATCTGCAACAGTTGCGGTGGCGTAATATTGAAAATGAATCTAATCTAATTATTTTCATGTCATAATCTCATTATTCATAATTATTAAATAGAGGAAACGTTTTGCAAAATAATATTTGGTATGGGTGCAATTCCAAATTTGTTACTTTATGTTGCATCCCATATATCGATGATAATATTTTTTCTGATTTGGTCCGAAACTTCTAATAAAAATGATGATGATATGGAAGGAACGGGAACCAATATCTTTAGTTTAGTTGCATTTTTGGACAGACAATTAGCAATGCAGTTTCTTATCGACTATTTTTATGAATATTAAAAATATGAAGCGTGAAAAATTTGAAACCCTCGAAATGATATTATAACAAATAAACAAACAGATTATTAAAATGCGCAAATACACAGTACAAATACCGTTCGCTGCAACCTTAACTTCAAAAATTCTATTTATGATTTCATTTTATTATCTACGACATGTTTATCAACAACATTTTCCTATCGCAATCATACCTCGATTGTTTGCAGTCATTCGCTTAAAAAATTGGATCGATTAAAATGTAACGAGGCATAGTACTATTCTATTCTGTTACTGAAAGCAATTTAAAGTTGAACAACCTTACACAGCTGATTTAATTGAGATTATTTTGCTAAGAAAAGCTCTTTATTTTTAGAACTGCACACTATTCGAAAGATATTTTAATCGTCAAAGCGAATATAGTATTTAACGAGTTTCTGCTTAAGTTCTGGTAATTTTCAAGATAGATGTTATTTGTGAAACTAGTAAGGAAATGAAGGTCATTATCTGAACGCTATACATTTTACTGAATGATCGCGATAGTAAAACGTATTTGGATAATTTTAGAAATTTGTTTTCTGAAAATAAATGTTTTGTTGTAAACATATTTTGTTAACTATAGTTTAATATTATAAACTCCCACTTAATTAACTCATATTCAGGAATTTTAATGGAAATTATTCGAAAATAATAAACATGATTTTGTTTTCCGTCCAGTTATGCACAAATCAAATGGAATTACATTCGCCTGGATGTACACGTCATAGCGCTTTACTTCAAACAGGCCACAGTATTTACACCCAACAAAATAAACTCCATTGAGGGAGATATCAGCCCCTAAAAACATCCATATTTGCATTTCAAACTCTGAAATGCTTTTGCTCTTTTTGTTTTTAAAAACATATCAAAAAAATATCTTACTGTCAAACTATGTACATCAAATAGGCAGGGTTATACTGAAAATGTATAATATCAATTGCTCTAGAATTTTCAGCTGTTTTTCTATACCCTGCTACAGCTTTTGTTCGGTATTCCTCTCTAGAAATATTGAATATTTCTGTTGTCCCAAGGTATGAGTGTTCTTTTCAATTTAGTAATATCATTATTATAATTCATAAATCGAACGAGAGACACCACGAGTATCGAATTTTGTTATTCTGACCGAGTAATAGACTATATTTTCTCCACGACCAGAAATTTAATCGATATTATCTAGAACAATTACGAAATATTCATTCTATCACTTATTATAGAATGAAAATACATGCAAAACACATAAGAAGCAAATGTTTCAGAATAAATAATCTCGCTTAAGAGTGAGAATGTTTACATTCTATTATTTAAAATGATATTGGAATTCATACATTCCATTAATGGTCGTGGAGAAAATCCTTTACTTTCTTATAGGTTTTTCCTCTTTTATGTTCTCAGATTTTTATATCTTTTATTTTTCTATCACTCCTATTAAAACCTATTGACCTACACTCATTTATCAGTAACTTCATCAGTTCAAAAGCTTTGAAGTGTACAGGGAAATAATCAAGTGAAGGACACGGTGAAGAGTTTTGAATCGACCCTTTTAATTTAAATACAAAAGTACCTAACCGGAAATTACCGCCGGAGTTTTCGCCACTTAAAAAAGGCGCTCGATAATAAGGTGAACCGGGTTATAAGACGATCATTTCTTTCTTTCATTAAAATGCGATAACAAATAAATTCCTTGAATTTTTCCTTTTTCTTTTGCATAGAAAGTGGATCATTATGTCCTAAGTTCTGATCGCATAGAGCATAAACAAAACTGTTAAATTTGACGCGAATGTTTAAGAAGTCAGTACATTTTTCACTTGTGACCAAATCTTTCAAAAGATTTTTGCAATTCAATATATCGAGCTTTCGAGAAAAATCGTATTTGGAGTAGGCATTGAAATTTAAATTTAGTCGTCATATTTGTAAGGATAATCTTTGTCAACATAAATAAAAAAAGTTGGTTGTGGTTGAAATCTGACCGAGCTATTACTACTTATTTTAAGCTTGTGAAAAGGAACGTGAGGAAACTTTAAATTAAATTAAACTTTCCAAAAACCATTAAAAATAGAAGACATTTCATGGGTTTTGAAACAAATTAAATTAGAGGTGCAAGGAGTATTATTTGCACTGAATTTGATTTGAAGAACCCACAGAAATAGCTCTCAGATGATCTCTAACGTAACAACGTTTTTACTTGATTATTGTTTACATTTATATTTTGAAATAATATTTTGTTTATTATGTATTTTTGAGATCATACGTATATTTTTAAATAAAAGTAAATGTTTTACAATTAGCTGTTTTAATTAAATGTTTTATTTTTAGACCTCCAAGAAAAATGTTACGCAAAAATTTACACTATAATATTCCTAAAAGCACCTATTATTTGATATTTGCAATTTACTTAATTGCTTTAATGAAAAAAATGATTTTTCTTTATTTATAAAATTGATAACATTTTATCTTTTTTGTGACAATTTCTTTATTTTTCAACATATTGATTTAAATTCATTTTTTTTAAATTACTGGTTGGCCTCACCTTTACAATTATTATGTCTTTGAAGTACTATATTGATTAAATAAATGTGTTCATAAAAGAGGTCATAAAAAATTACTAACATTAATTATTCAAAGAGATCTAACCAATTTGGTGAATTTTGAAATTAAAATTTATTACTTGAAATGTATCGAGTAAACAGAAAAAAATATATGGCATCTCAATCATTCATTCGAAATTACTAAATTAGTTTCTAAATTTTCTAAATTAATCAAAAAATATCTCCAATGTAGTTTTTTTAAATAGGGTTAAAAAGGTTATCTAAAGTAGTAAACAAATTAAAAAAAGTAACAAAACTACATAAACTATAAATAAATAAAAAAAGGTAAATTATACTTATTTAATTTACATCTTATTTTTATAGAAGAAAAATATGCCTCTATTTTTATTAAATAAATATAAAATATATTAGGTTTATAAGAAGGGATAATGATTTTAGGTAACCAAATTAACTACAGCACATAAACAGTATAACAGCTGCAAAACACAATAGACTATAGTAAAACCGTTTACTTGCAATAGAAACACAGATTCTGAAAAATTAGTTTAATTAGAATAGTAATGTAAGTTACTTGAGTCCTACTTAGGTAAACTTTTAAACTAGAAGAATGAAATATTTACGTTTTCTAGTTAAACTTCTCCCTCATTGCAAGTTCCTATAATTTTATCAGGTGACAAATTTAGCCAATTAGTCTGCAGACTCATTGGTTTATTCAAACAGGTGCTTTGATCCAAACAAAAAAGATTTGACTTTTTTTGTTACTTAATTATAATAAATTTTTTCTGATTCTGAATATGAAGAAGCTCAGTTGGTTAGTAATCACTTTAATCTTTACTAAAGATTTCAGAACAGATAAGAATTCAGGAAAAATTACAGATGATTAGATATTGGAATTTAATACAAAGGGTAAAGTTTCTAAAACGGCTATAGTTTCTGCAGTAAATATAGTAATATTTTTTTACCAACGTAAATTTCTTCTCTACTTTTAATGTTGGAATCTAAATGGTACAGCCGAAACACTGTGTGGTCTTAGATCTCTAAAGATTGTTACATGTTGGTGAAACTTATCTAGAGTGGAAATCAAAATATTGTCATAAATAGCAAAATTTTTTAATATTGCGAAGGATAACAAAAAAGGAGTCGAAATTAGATAGTTTTAGATAATTTTTTATTCATCTATTGAGTGGAGATTCGTTTTAAATTTTTGTATTCAATACAAATGGGCGGTGAATTTTTTCACTTCCAGTATTTACTAGTTAAATTCTAGACGTTCAGTTGACAAATTACTTACTCGCAGTTCTAGGTCTCTCAGAATTATTTAACATGTTTCACATACAGATACTCATCTACCTGTTCTAATGTGAAGGAGTGTCAGCAGAGATAAATCCCTACTTAACTGTAATGGGTTTATAAACGTCTCAGAGTTAATACTAGTTGGGGCAACCTACATCCATAGTAAGTAAATAAACAACAGTGAATTAATTAAATTCCAAACTTTGATCACTCATAACCAATAATTTCCCCCACAAAATAAATTTTCAAAGTAAAAACTATGATTTATGATGTTGGAACTAAGCAGGTATTTTAAGTTTTCTCCTGATTTCTGAGTAACTGGCAGGACCATTGGGAAATTGGGAAATGGAACCCATCTGGCCACGAACAAAACTTTATTATTATTTACATAACAAAAAAAATACATGATATGGCTGGCGTAGTATTATACACACTAATTTCATACTTAACATTCAGTGCCCTAATCAACAAAAAAAGAATTCAAACGTAGTAGAACCAATACAGAGGAAAACACGTGGATACTCATTTCACGCTAAGGTGCCCTTCATAGCTACTTTAATTTACGACACACAAGACAGGCAACGGTAAGGTAGTAAACACATACCTATACGAAAAACAGTAGGAATACCAAGACTCTGCACTCTTTCATACTAAAAGAAACATACGTATAATCGTTCCGAATAAAAAATAAAAAATAAAGTTAGGATACAAGGCTCTTTTATATATTTCTTTTGGTGCGTTTCAGAAATTCCCATAATATGGTTCTGACATTGGTATTTCTACGACTAAGAAATAGTAAAGAAATGTGACTTTGTGGTGAAGGAATATTTTGTTCGGATAATGATTTTAATAAATAGGCTGTAGCTTGAGTGTTGTGTTGACAGCCGAACATCCGATGATTAATATCGTCATAACTTTCATCGCAATCATGTACTTCTGAGTCGCTCATTTTAACATTTTAATTTTGTGAAGGTAAGAGCGGACTGTAGCGTGACCTACGAGGCATCTGAAGAACATGACGTTAATCTTCCTTACTTGATGGATGTGTTGGTGATGTACCATGCCTCTAGATCACATGCTTCATAAACAACTTTTTAGCAATTAAGAACATTAAGCTAAAATCACAGATCTTGCCATTTTTACCCCAACTTTTCTTCAGGAGGTACTAATGGACAACTTAGAAGTATATTAAAAAGATTGATTTTCTGTCTTCACTGAGTAATGGTATGAAAAGTTTGATGATGTATATTGAGCAAATAGCACAAACTCTAGTTGAATTATAATTTTAAATCATTAAATCAATTTAATGAAAATTTCATTTTGTTGACCACTTGGAAACTCCTGAAAAATACATGTTGTGGTGGTAATGTAACAGATACGTCACTGTTAAACAACATAAAAATTAGAAATTTAGTAATGCTTATACATTCTAAGAAATCTCAAATCTCAAGTTTGCAAGTTAATAGTTGTCCCAAAAACATAAATTCTTTGAAATACAATAAATCCGTCGAAACAAATTTACAGTTTTGAAAATTAAATAACAGATATTGTAATTCAACTGAAAACGAGAATTTATTATTGTTATGTAGGATTGTAGCTTAAAATGAATGCATTAATCAGTTTTATGATTGTAATTTTCGTATAAGACATAGGACACGTCTGAAGGAATGGATAGGAAAGATAATTTTTGGGGTTTTCTCTGTAAAGACCTTTCCTACCCGGTATTGTAACACCATAAATCTTTTAGAACAGAGGGATATTCCTCAGATTTGTATAAAGCCAAAGTTTATTAATAATCCGAGAAAAAAGTTAGCGACATGCGACATGGCTAATGAAAGCTTTGCGTCTTACAAAAGCGAATTTAGCAGTATATGTCTACATCAAAGCAAAATACGTTTTTTGAAAACAATTGATGTTTGGTTTCGTAAATTATAGTTGTCAGTATTTTTTTGAATTAGTTAATAGAATTAAATCGTTTTATTAATGAATTCAGCGGGGGTTAATAATTGTTCAAATCTATTAATTTAATTCAACTTTTCATTGTCAATTTACTCGTTGGATATCTTACATTTTAAAGTTAATAAAATAAATAATGCGGTTTATTTTAATTTATAAATGGAGTGACCTATGAGTAATAAGTATATTTAAATACTGAGAGTTCCCCAGAAACAGAGCTACAGTCCTGAGAATACATGAAAGTGTTAACTTTCTTCATTAATACAGCTATCGACTAAATGTCAATTAATTCTATCGTAAGACCTACATGTTCCCCTCGACATAGAACAATATAATATTACATGTAGTGCCATACATATAACGCACCTACCTATATTATATTATCAAACCTCAAAACATATTTGACTATTTGATACTTTGGTTACCAAATATCAGATTGTCATGAGTCGGGATATTCTGCCAAAGTCAAGTGGTTAATTTAATGTACTTTATTTTTTTTATTTAATGATATGGGCTCTTATGAAAATAATTACGGAAGTATTACAAAAATAAACTATATTTCAGTTATAAGAAAACAGTTTTGCTATTCACTAAAGTTGGCTATTTTATTTATTCTATCATTTAAGTAATGGTTGATAGACAAGGTTGGTTAGCTCTGATTTTTTATCACCTTATACTGATAATCGCAATATGCACGGAATTTATATTCAAATCACAAAAACGATGTATGTAATGCAGTATAGATTTATCTAAACTATAAATATATCAACCTTTTTAGTCGAGATGATGGGTATTAATTACGGTTATTTGTTGTGTCTTTTAACTTTTTCTGTTTCGACCAATTGAACTTATATAAGAAGTGAATTAAGAAACAACAATGTCTTCATGGAAACGGTAAGAACTATTTTCCAAATATAGCTTGTAATACGCTCTGTTTAAAATTTTGGTAATTTGTCGTAAATTACATGATTTTTTTGAGAAAATGTTAAATCTCTCATTAAATAAATATATACTTACGAGTATTTGTAAGAAACAAGTCGACTCTGAAGACAGAAAGATAACATAATATACTCGTATATAATAACCTTACAAAATTATCGAAACATTTAAATATATTTTATCTAATATTATACAATTATTATATTACTCTTGTATATTTGCTAGCGTTCTTTGAAATAATATTCATATAGAAACAGTTATACCAGTTAAATTAGTAAAATCTTTGAAACATAAAAAATGAATCTTTATTATAGGGGTAATTTGTATTCTTTCTCTAACACAGTGTTTTTCAACCTCCTTGAAATCGAGACTCCTTTTCAAATAAAAAGATTATTGCTACCCCCAGGAGCGTAATAAAACTTTGTTGGTGATTTCAAAAACGATGTATTTATTTTTATTTTTAACGAGACTATATTGATCGAAAAATGCTTTCTTTTTACTTTTACTTTGCTTGCAACCGCAACCCCATGAGAATTACAACCTACAGGTATAAAACACCTCTCTAGCATATTTATGATTATTTGTATGTCGCCGAATACTTGGCTTAGCTTTTTATAGTTTGTAATTGTATATTTTTGGATAGATTGTATTATAAACGCATTTTCAATCCACAATTATTTAATGGGGAACTACAGTGAAAAATTATATTTTTAAATTTCGGGCCGTCTATTTCTAGTTAGGGATAGCCTTTTTAATTTTTTATTAATATTTTTTTCATTGGACTTTCTTGGTCTTACCAGTGGATACCCTGTAGGGAAACTGGTCTTGAACTAATGCTTGCGCAGAACTGGACAGAAGTAGATGCGCAACTCGTTTGTCATGCTACTGTTTACCGTTTGCGATTTAGCGTGTTACATAAAGTTTCCCCACTAAATATATATTCCTGGCTAATTATATTTAAGAAAATTATCCTGGGATTATATTTCCCCATAGTGTTCTTTAGTAGACTATGTATTGAATGAAAGGCAAAAAACAATTTTTATATAATGGTAAATTATAGGCTACATACATGGTTTTTGTTATGGTTTCAGCCACATTACGGCTACAGCGGTAGTACCATCTTCTGAAAGTTCCTTCCTTGCGAAGCTAATCATCAATATTAATCACGGATTTTTGGCGTTTGGTTCTGGAACCCTTTTTTCGCTAAGGAATCGCTTGATTTTGGCATATCCTCTTTCTGCTTTAAACATTTGTTCTGCTAGAGGCAATAAGAACGAATGGAGAGGTATCCTTTTAAGATTAATTTTTTCAGAAATTATCCAAGAGTTGATCACCGCTGACATCAAAAGTTAATAAAATAGTACGCGCCACAATTTTGTTGACTTGCGATCAAGATTGTCAATATTGTTTGTGGTTAGTTTTAGAAGTTCTTTTTGTAGTACCAATTGTATTGGAATAACAGTTTCACATAAGTAATACTTCCTCCGTATCCTTTCATTTACCGAAAATAACTTCTTGATTAATCACTAAAAAATCTGTGTCACCTCCAGACATATCCTATGGTCTAAATAAAGTTGAATGTTTGATATAAGTTTCAACGCATGCAAAAGATAACTTATTTGAAATCCCATCTAATTTTTAATCACTCTCTATCAAATATTTTTTAATGTCGTAGAACTTGAAAAGTTAGGATAGGGACTGTTTTTATTGATTTTCAACGGTTTGGCTGCTTCAGACATCTAAATTCAAAAAATGTGATTTTTAGGTGGCTGTAGATCCTTTATTAAATATAATAGACATTAAGTGTGATATATCGTTTTAATTAGCTAGGCAAGGGGTTTATAAAAATGTAAAAATATACGGGGTCTTCTTTTTAGAAAAACAACATTTTAGTCTGGTACTGCGTTCCTCACCACACTGTATATTTGGGGCTAATTTTAAAATGTGAATCTTAAGACTGCCTGCACTTTTTGTAAAAACTTTTATTTCGTAACTTCAATAATAGCGGACTAATCGTACTTCGACGCACTAATGCCGCACCCTGTATATCTATCACATAATCGATTCTTGATTTTCCAGTTCACTTCAAGGACCTAATACAGTAATATTTTATTAGGGAGTATTCAGTCTAAATGAGTCACACTGTCGACTTACAGTATTTAGTTAAATCGAAAACTTTTTCAATTCCACGAGTATAGAAATAACAACAATGGATTGGTTAATAAACTTATCTTAATGTGGCGTATCATTCAAGATAGGATCAAGGAGAATCTCCCAGATAAAAAAAATACTAAAGATATAGAAATATTCATTTGGAAGGATTAAACTAATGAAAATATGTAACAATTTAACTATAAACATATATATACATATACATAATAAAATTGTTTGATACTACGTATTACGAATTAAGATTTTTAGGTTCATAGAAATACACAAATCGTTTTATTTACTACTTTGTAAAAAAAATTCTATTTTACAAGTAAATGATTAATTTTCTTTGTAATTTATTTTTGTGGACTTTTATATTATTTGGCAAAATTCTACAGATTCACTTATCACAAAACCACAATGATTTAATCATGATCTCAGTTTACGTTCTTTGTTAAATGCACTGTTGTAATAAATTCTTCAAATAAAACGAATTTCCTCTTGTGAATCATGATCTGTCTTGTAACATATCTAGAGTTCGTTCACCTCCTCTGCATTACAGTCAACTTATTTTGATACATTTCAATAATGCACGAAATTGGTCAATCGAAAAGTCGAAACTGGGTGTCTTATATGTTTTTTATTGGGTTTTCGGGTCCCTGTTGATATTTTTTATCCGCTAACTATAATATTTCCAAGTTATATTGTAGTCCTCTCCATTTTCTGTTAATAAGGTCATATTATCGGTAGAAATATTATTAGCGTTCTTGGCTCTTTCATTGTTTGATCTAAAGTCAGTAAAAACAATAATTAGCTTGAAATGTTTACTGTGTCCTAAATTGTTTTGATTGATCATTGTACTTGTTTCTCAGTATATTTTGTCTTGATCGTGGCAAACTACAATTCTTCTGTACGGTATGGTCAACAATTTTATCTTGAAAGTAGAATTGGTTCTTCTCGGATTTGATTAACTAAAGTGGCATTTAGTAACATTTTATGTATGTGTTATTTTTATTTTAACACTATAGCTGCTCTAACAGATGTTAGTTTAGACAGCACAGTATCGATGCTATAATATATAACGGTACATATTACAATTTACATCTCTAATGTATAATCATGACGTTAATCGTCACAAATTACAAGTTACAATTATGCTCGATTATTTGAATATGAACATTGTTACCTTGTAAATCATAGAAATTGCCATATAATGAGCCATTTAATATGTGACTAATCACAATTTGGTACCGATTATATGTATAAGAATTTATAACCTGCATTAGTATTCACAAATTTTAGAATTTTGTAACGGCTTAATTAATCATTATACGAACAATTTGTGGCTGGTCATCAACCGACATTACAATTAAAAAAATATACTCTAATTGATTTAAAATTTTATACATATTAGAAAAATTTATCAATTCAGTTAAAATATTCAGCTAGTCCCTGAGAATATATTGTAATGGGATTTTCGATATGAATGTTTCAATTTTGAAAAGATTAATTTAGTATATTATAATTATTACAACTAATATCATGAATGGTTACCAAATTATAAAGGGTCACTTATTTGTAAAATACAATCAAAATTTGACAAATTTACATTCTGAATCGAGGGCCGAATGAAGATTGAGTTCATCAGATTATATTTATTAAATCAATAGTAATAGTAAAAATCTCAGATGACATCTTAATATTTGGCATATCATTGAAATTTTTGGATTAATGCTGTAATAAATATGGAGTTTAAGGATTTAATATGGTATACGGAATACGATACTTTATATTGAAATTATTTAGTGACTAATGTTTCAATAACCAATATAATCTATAAAATTACTGAATTAATTGATTTGTTACATGTTTAAGCTCTTTTTGATTAGGCAGAATAAGTTTCTTTTAAATTAGCAATATTTTATATAATATAAATTATTAGTATATACTACATTGTTAGGGCATAATATAAAATTTATTTTTGTAACTATATAATCAAAAACAGTTACGATAAATATATAGTGTTTTTATTACTAATAAGTAACATTTTTTAACATTATATGTATGTATGTGTGTATAAAGTTTGATCCGTAACCAAGTCTATGGTGAAATTAGAGTGCAACTGGAAATTAAATTGCAGTCATCAACCTCTTGTTTTCCACTTTCTCCAGTCAGAAAATTTGTAGTACCATCTAATCAGTTTCTTTACCTTATACCTTTTGTAGCTCCTGCTTGTTTCGTCATCTGTTTACACTATATATTCTAGGTTCATACTCCAATTTCATTAAAATACTATTATGTAATTAATTTACCATACCAATATCTCTTCTGACAATCATTTTCTACTGCCATCAATCAATTATTATTATTAACTCATCTAAAATACTAATCAACTCTTACATCTTTTAACTTTTAAAATCCTTTCTTTTACAATTCTTTTTCAAATCTGACAATGATATATTTCTACTTGAGATTCATTCCAAAAAAACTGTCTTCTCATATTTGATTAACAATTTTTCCTAGTTACTAAAAAAACTTATTTCAATATTCATTATGAAATTTAATTAATAAAAAAATAGGTTGATCTTTCAATTTTTAATTTCATTTAAATGTATTTATTTTGGGTAAAAATATATTTTATTATTGAATTTAATATTATTAAAGTTTGATATTATAGAAAATATTAGGAGTCAAATTGTAAAAATTATTATATCTTAGCGGTGGAATCAAAACGTTATAAAAATATCGATAAATTTGACCGCTCTCTCCGAAATGTAATTTAATTAATTAAATTGTCCATGTGTTTGTCGGTAGAACATAATTTCACTTCTCATATATAAATAAACAATAGTGATTTGAATATATTATTACATTATTTCAATATTCAATTTCCTAAAATTGACAATTGTTTTGAATTTACCGATTAAGTAGTCACTAAAATTGTAGTGAACGGAAAAAATTTTGTTTATATTTAATGACACTTCTATTTCTATTTAAGATACAATAGAAGAAATATTTTTTTTTACTTTTTTACTCTATTAATTTATTCATTTGGTCAACTTCTGTTCAATCCAGTATTCTAATATTCTCACTGAGTCTATTAACTTTTTGAGTATATTTGGAATGAGAACCAACCCACGATTTTTTCTTTTCTATTTTAACATTTTTTTAATTTACTGATTAATGTCTTCTTCTTGGTCTCATTTATCTTGATTAGTATTTTTACTTTTACTACTTTTTCATCCGTTTCTCTAATTGTCATACATGCGTAGCTAAAAGTCGATAACTTTCTGTTATCAAGTAGTCATTTGTATCTATCAAACCCAACTTGTTTCTGCTGATTTGTCTATAAAGATTAGTGGTAAGGATCTACACAGTCAACAAATGTCACAATTAAATCAGTCCATTAAACGGAATCCTTGTTGGAGCTAATCCAATCCAATTCCCAGGTGTTAAAAGGAATTACGAAGTGCTAATTTATTTGCTCATAACTATCAGACCGTTCTATTCGATCACAAACGTTCAAATGGATTGTTCTAACAGGATAAAAGGATTTTCAAAATAGTTTGCGTTTATAATGTTATATCTACATCATATTTTGCTTAAATGGAGAGATTAATTATAATGGAGGAATTTGGAGTTAAGTACCTTTCAGAATGTAAAATTAATAGTTGAAGAGAAATCGTAAATGGTATGCTTAAGATTTATTCAATATAATTATTTTACAGTCTTTCATTTTGACTCTTCAGTTTCTGTCTAGACATCGAATTATTTATTCTCATCTTGTTCTTCAACTTAAGCTAGTTTTCTTTTCATGTTTATTCATATTTACTCTTGTGGTCTTACCTTTCTCACTTTCTTTATTATGTGTTTTGATTGACGTGTTTTATTTCTTCCATCAGCTTATCGATTCTTTATTTTTTATATTTGTTCCAACAAAGGATTCCTACGAATTATGTGATTAATTGTTTATTTATTTCTGTTTGTCCTCTTTGTTTATATGCGATTTATTTTGTTTCAGGATATGTCCCATTTAATAATATTTTTAAATGATCTCTGCACTGTTATCCTTTTCACTTCCATTCTTGTTGTTTTAATCAACACAGGACTCTTTTTACCTTTTTTGGGAATGATCCATCTATTGCTTAAATTGAGTGCTTACTTTTTACAGTATTGTATTTTTATGTACAATTAATTTGAGAGTTTTTGCTAAAAAAGTTACTAAAACCCTGTTTACTAAGTATTTTAAGAGCACCATTTTAGTTCTTTTACTCATCCACAAATAAATAAACCTGGCCCCACCTATGTCATTCCGGGTTACAGATCTTTTCCTAACTGGCCACTTAATTGGGTTTTTTCGGCACGTACACGCCAAATTCTCGTAAGTGGCTTCTACAATTATTTCTAGATCCCTTCCGTTTCAGTGTTTCAATCTCGTTGTTGGTATTGTGTTTTTTATTTCAAAATGTCACGCACGTGACAAAAATAAATCCCAGAGACTGGATTAGAATACTTATCCATTGTTTTGGCTCGTAAAGATTCTTTAAGAAATAGGTGTACATTTCTAAAAAAGTGCAGTTTTTAGTTTGTCTATTAAAGTTTCTAGCTATTTCTGCTTTAATAACCCTGCGAACTGTTGCATTATTAGAATTTGCACATACTCCGGAACCATAATTCTCTGATGCAGGTGTGTATATGAAGATTTAATCTCCTTAAGACGAGATTATTGTCAACACGTTCTGGTCTATAACAGTCGGCAACGCTGCGATAATGAAAGCATCTACGGAGCCGAAAATTTATAACTGGAAAATGAAATTCCTGCAACGTCGAGGTAACAAGCGTCGCGTCGCGTGTAATTAATTTGCAGTTATTCCCTTTTAGACTTCTGTCCTGATTTAAAATATATTCACGTGTGGACAATACATATGAAATTCACTGAAAGCAATTTAAACACTTTTTGAAAATCTCAATATGATTTATTAATTGTAGAGTACGTTTTGTAGGAATAGGTACAGAAATTTTTGAATTTTATTAATTATTTGCAAATTTAGTTACTATCCCATTGTTCTATAAATAAATTGTAAGTGTTCTTCTGGCATTAAATCTAGTTATAAAATAAGACTTCCAACGGCCACATGAATATCTTATGTAACAGGCGTACACCTTTAAACAAGCTCTAGAAAATCCCTATGTCATAGTCGAGAGCGTTTTGCCATTGTCAGTTTTCCAGCCAGATTAATGTATTTCCTGGGAGAGGATATCGATAACCCACAGGAGCGATGCACGAGTCTGGAATATCATTGGCTTGCTCGACCATTTTGTAAATTATCGATATACGAGTAGTACCATACATTTTCCGATCCGATGACATTAGTTTTTACACATGTAACACAGCCGCCTCTTTAAAGCTAGTAGTTTTTATTTTTCTAAGAATGTTTTAATAAATATACTTAAAGTTATTTAAAATTTATAAATTCAATAGTTAAACAACATACTGGCCGGAATATTATAGATCTTAAATACAAGGGTTCGGGGTAATATACAAACGATTTCAGAATGAACTAACAGACGTTAAGTTTTATTTTTAAAGGCATAATACTAAAAATATGAGTTGACGCTTCAAATGACAATCACAGATGAGTTAATGATTGTAATTTGAAATAAGGGCATAGTTCGTAGAACCTGAATTACATCTGAGGGGTTTTTCGGGTTTTTCCCTTCATAAAGAAAGTTGTATTTTATAATTGTTACTCAATACATTCTCCGAACTGAGGTATATGGCTAGTTTGTAGAAGACAAATTCTTTAATAATTAATAATAATTAAGTCATAAGAAATGGGTAAGAATAAAAAAAAAGTAAAGTTCAATTTAAAAATCTAGACAAATTCAGGAATCAGTTGTAGGGTCTTCAGTCTTGTTAAATTTTAATTTACCGGTGCTTTTTTAATTAGTTACAGAGTCAACGATCTATTAAAGAAGTCAGCAAGGTTTCATAATTATTCACAGCATTAATCTAATCCGTTGTATTGTAAAGGCACTCGTTGTTTTTCGTCTAATTTTTATTTGTAATTTTCACCATTTCCTCGCCCAGTTAGAAAGTTAGAAAAATTTGAGTTTGTTTCATTGTGATTAAGTGACCTATAAGTAAACCTATATACAGATGGAAAATATTCCATCTCAAATTGGGGGTGTATGTATATTTAACCATCATATTATCAAATGTATTATATGTATCTTAATCAAAAAAAGTAATTGTTATATAATGGACAAAGGACATAAAATGGCAACATTTAATAGCGCCATCTATATTATATACCTTTAATTACAAAGGAACACCAATGGCGAAAATTGACTTTTAATATGAACCAATTAATCATGAGTTACTGAAATATCTCCATTTCTTAAACTAATGTAATTGTAAAAAAAATCTTGTATGTAATTCGAACGTAAAGTACGACAAAGTATCACTTTCTGCTCTTAATACGCAAATAGCTATTGTATTTGCCAAAAGAATCTTCTGATATCCATCATTAAAAGCAAAAGCAATTAAATATGTTTTTCGGAGCCCTTGTATACATGTCACTAATAAAGGAACAGAAGACAATGATTATCTTAAACTTTCCTTTGGAAACACACTGGTCGTATGAGCAACCTAGTAAGGAGCTCTTGACGATGTGATCCCTCTGGCCTTAAAGGAATGCGAAGCGTATACCGGCAGCCATTGTCGAACCAAATAACGGACAGGGAACAGGGTTTGGGAAAATTATGTTGACAGATGCCTGCTCCCGCAGGAAGGATAATATTCTCCTGCTATTGTTGAAATTTAGACGCGGAGGATCTTGCTGCGGGATATTTACCGAGAACCGTTATATTAGTTACAAAATTACGTAGTTTTGATTGAAAATCATCGAATGCCCTTAACTAAGTGAGGCTTAGAACTATTTTTATACAAAATAAATAGGAAACTAAATAGATAATGTATTAATTAAGAGAAAAGAAAAAACATGATTAAAGGCGTTAGAGCCTACATATGTACGAGTGTTCATACCGGTGTAGGGGGTGAACGAAATAGGCTGAAAGATGTAATAATTAATGCATCAGAAAAAGTGCTACCGAGAAAATAAGTAAAGCAAGGAAATCAATGGTTTCATACCGAATGCGAGATACTGATAAAAGAAAAGAAGGAACTAGAGTAAAATGGATGAGAACTAACGAAAAATAAAAAAATTAAATGAATATGTACGGGAAAAATATAATAAGAATAATAATTAGTTATACTATTTAGAAAATGAATCAAAGACTGAAAATGATGAATATGAAGACGAAGAGACTGAAAACATTATAGAAGAAAAAGAAATAGAAGAACCTTCAACGAAATAATTTAATGATATTGTAAAGAGACACAATGAAACTTAAAATCGTAACCACAAAAATTGTTTAATTCCAAAAAAATATGACAACAAATTTCGGCTATATAGCCATCATCAGGCTTGTAATCAACAATGAATGACAATAAATAAATGAACTTACCAATATCTTAATTAATTAAAGATTAAGACTTTTGATATAAGTACACGTAAAAATGAATTGTGGTAAAAAAATAGTAATATTAAATGTTGTCCATTAGAATGGAAAATATTCGATGAGCGATTCTAATTCCTATAGAATATACAGTCTTGAATTATATTATTATATTTGCTTTATCACGTAGAAAAGAACCACCATATAGAGATCAATATTTATTTCAGGTAAAAAGCTAATCGTTGCCTAACATTTCTGGAAATAACCTTATAGAATATACTATATAATAACTGAGTTATTGACCATTGCCATACTAAAAACTTACCCTGTATATCTAACATATATCTAAATAGTAAAATCAATCTAATCTAAAATATATCATACCCATATACATATTGAACGTATATAAAATACAATATTTCATATATTATACATATGTTACCAACTAAGAAATAATAAATATTTAAAATACTTTTAATCGATCGTTCCAGAAACTTAAATCTCAAATTCTTTAGGTCAATATAAATATTCATCGAGCCCAAATATCTTGCACAAAGTTTCCAACTGGCTGGAATAGTTGTGTCCTAAATTTGAATACAAGAAATACCAAGTTCTGACACAGCTCCGCTGTGAAGCCCAAAAATACGACTGATTTTTAAGCTTCCACGAGATTGGGATTGCATTCTATATAAATATTTTACTTTGCCTGAATAGTTAAACCGAAAAATGCATGTTTTGTATGAATAGAATCTAAATGAGTATTTTAAAATTTAAATATAAAACTTACGAATACATTTTGTTAAAAGTACAATTTCTTCTTCATGTTTATTGGAATACATTGAATCCAACAACCCGACTAAATCTAAAAATCAATGATATATGTTTAAATCACTTTCCTATTACATTTCGCGGTGGCTTTCCATTTTGAAAAGAACAAAGATTGGTTAAAGCAAACTAGAACAGAAAGCTCAAAGCTCGCTTTTCATATAACTCTTTTGAAAACATCGAGCTCAGCCGCCAAAAGCTCCTTATTCCTTTCGTGTGCTCTTAATTCCAACCACAAGGTGTGCGACTGCGAAAACAAACAAAAACAAATATAAATCAGTAGCACCAAGAGAAACAGGGCTACCTTTGTGCATTCTAACACAAAAGATCTTTAGTGAGAAGAGAAACTTCGCAGATGCGAACTCGAAATCGGATTTCCACTTTCAGAAATATTTAGATAGCGTTTATGCTGATGTGGGTAATTATATAATACGAAACTTTCTGAAAACATCTTCAAAATAGATTATCGAGTATTTTAAAGTAGGTCGGGGATCAAAATTATCTAAATTGAAAGGAAAGAACAACGAATAGAACGAAAACTTTTTCGTATTTTTTCATCAATAGTTGATTATTGGCTATCGAAAAATAGATTTTTCAAGAAGTTTTTGAGAAAATAAATAAATAGACCGGAGGCAACAAATTGCTAGTTAAATCACCTTTGGCTTTGCTTCGGCAAATATAACAATAAATATATGAGTGTCTTTTAAAAACATTGTATTATTGAATTTCATATTATTAAAGTTTGATATTATAGGCAAAATTCAGAAAATTACTTGTCAAATTATAAAAATTATGTTGTTGGGTATGGAATCAAAAGTTTATAAAAGATACGGAAAATTTGACAGCTCTCTTTCCGAAATTTAACTGCTAAGGGTCCGCTTTGTCAAAATATTTAAATTCATAACTTAATTAATTTGTCTATGTATTTTTCAATAGAACATAGCCTGATGTAAATTAAACAATATTATGCAAAAGTGTTAATCAAAATTAAAACTATTATTTTCACTAAACAAGCTCTAGATTTAAACATTAAAAAATTGCTATGTGAGAGTTTGATAATGTCTGTTATAGGTTATTATGATTAATTTAATACCCTTGTCTGAATTCGATTAATAAAAATCGTCTTAAAAAATTCAAAATATATTCTGTCGGTTTAGTTTTTCAATAAGAAAATATAATGATGTGAATCAAAAAATACTTGAACTCAAATGGATGAAACTGCATTATTTATTTAGATTTCGTTGCGTAACATCGCTTCACAAAATATTATACATGTCTGTGCCTACTTATTTGCTAAAGAAACTTATCACTAAGGACACTGTTCATTGGCGTAACATTCGGTATGAAAACACACTGACGATGCCAATCCATTAAATGTACATCATATTTCAGGCAAAGCTTTTCATAAAATGCAGTAGTCTTATATAATGAAATTGAAAATAAATTTAAAGATCTCATTTCCAGACTATTTAAATATAGAATGAGAATATTTATTATACATGGCTAAATGCACTTTTTTTTTAATTAATATTATTTGTTACATTGTTTACAGGGTAGTAGAGTTATTATTATTATTAATATTGAAATATAAACTTAAATCACACTCATGAAATTTGTGCGTTGAAATGTTTTTCTTTACTTTGGTACAAGATCAATCACCATTTTTTCACTATGGTTTTAAACATCCACCTGTTTAATATTTCTTAATTTCCGAAATTGTGGCTGCTTGAACTAATTAAACCAACTAATTTCGTAACTAATTGTTTAATTATTGGGGGCGATTGGCACAGATAAAACTTCTTTGTATAAAAAGATAAAATACTATTGCAATATTCAAGTTCCTAGGATTGACAATTATTTTGAATGTACCCATTAAATAGTAAAGTAAACATATCAGGTGTTTCAAAAATATATCTAAGAGAGCTAACAAATGACAACAATACTGACTTTATGGAAAGGTACCAAGAAACTAGGCAGACCTATAAAGAAAATTTCGGTAATAAGATTGGAAGATGGTAAATGGACAAGAATAAATGATGATATTTGCAAACAATCTAGAAAAGATATTCCGACCACAAGAATAAGATAAAGAACTGCATTTAATAGTTATTTTTAAGTTAATCAGGAAATAGAACTTATCTATCTCAAAGAATTTGCTTCCAAAAACATATCAATCCGAAGAAAGCTCTAGGGTTTGAACTAATCACTGGAGTAATTTTGAGACAATTACCTAAAAAGCTTTAGTTAAATTAACTAATCTAATAAATGTAGCATTCAGGTTAAAATATATCTCTAGACTCTGAAAAGTTGCAGAAGTCGTAATGGCCAAAACCTCCCTATAAATGCAAGCCGAAGCTTTTTGAGACTATTTCATTTAAAAGAATAAAACCGAAAATAGAAAAGTGTAAATCCTAGATCATCAGTTTGCAGCTAAAAATAAACACTCAACCACAATCCAAGTACGTAGAATCACCAATATAATTGAAAAAATGGTTAAAAGGAAAAAATATATGTGCTAACATTTTCCTTGATAACGCAGAAGCCTTCGATAAGGTCTGGCACGAAAACCTAATCTTCAAGAAGAAACTAACTACTAAATGCTTAGATATTATCCTGAACCCCAAGTTTTGCTGGTAAAAGAAGCGGGAAGAACTCATAAAAACTGGGATGGCTTCCGGATTTTAAACCGCGTCGATGATTGTTTGTTGAATCTGACGTTTCGTCATTCATGTTGCTGTCTACTTCAGACAACTGAAACTGGAGTACTCGTGTAATTTTTAGTGTTTTATATAATGGGTGTGTGTATTCATGCATGAAGAGAAGCAGTGTTGCGGATCATTTCCTTCCACAGTGGAAAAAAAAATCAATTCAGGTGGTAAAGAAAAAAGTGCTAAAGAACATTGTAGATACCCCTTGGCACATCAGAAACAGAGGCTTTCATCGTAACTTGAAGATGAAAACTGTTGATCAGACCATCAAAATATTCGCTAGGAGTCACGAAGATCGATTTCATCTTCAAGTGAATATTGATGCCATCCAGCTCTTTGACAACACTGGATTAGAAAAAAGGCTCAAGTGGACGAAGCCTTTTGAGTTAGTTTAGCAATAAGGTAAAAACAAGTTAAAAGCAAGCTTGTGAAGTGAGATGCCAAGATTAGTGTCTTTAAGTATAAAAACAATCTGGGGAAGAAACAAGCATCGTATAAACTTTTCTTAAATAATATTTTAATTTTTCATTTATTTCAGCAGGAATCAAACTCTTCATAAAAATTCTGATGCTCGTTCCATGCGAAACCAAATTTAAATTCCGCAATCGGTTTTCTTTCATGGTAATAGAATACGTGAAAATAATTTGATCCCATCGATTTCCTGCAAAGATTTAGTATTTCTGTCTGAATAATTCTTATGGCAGACCTAACGCAATACTTATTCGGGTTGTCGTCGAGAAAGGTAAATGTGGAAAAGAGCGCTATGAAATAAGATAAAATAGAAAATTTTGTGTCGGCATATATTTACTTTCCGGTTTCGGATTTCTAATTCATGTATATTAGATGTCAGTGCGGTTTTCGATTTGAAAAGCAATAAAATTCGGATCCAGGGCAGCTGGAATTATGCCCATAAACTGAAATATCAAATCGATGTGGTGTCGGAATCTTCTCTCTGTAGTTTGCAATGGATGTTTTCCAAGAATACATATGGAGGAAATTTGCATCACTTCACAATTTGCAACAATTTACAGAAATACCTCACACAGCTCAAATGGTTAATACTATAATATATTTTCCACTTATTTCAATCAATCTGATAATTAAATAAATGAAACAAACTCTTAAGAATGTATTCTATCGGGTACTTTTAAAGAAGAGTCGATATTGTGCTTTGAGTTATACGAGGATACTTCAATAGAAACATGTCTGATCAGCGTAGCAATGGCAACTATGACAGAAAACCCCGCCAACGATAATCTACATGCCGTTATTCAGCTAAAAGATATCAACAAATGAAAACTGAATGGTGAAATAAAATTGAACAAGGAAGAAAATCTATTAAAGATTTGGATCATACTGGAACTGAACATGTTGCAGATAGAACGAAAATGTGAGATAGCCAAAAACTACATTACATACACCCAGCTGCCCCTCAGAGGATCACACCAGTACTTACTGATAAGAAGAAGAATTTTCGGTCGGCTTTATCATTACAGGATCCACAATTTCCGAAGTTCTATATCTGCTTGGCTATATGAAACCGGAAGTTTTACAACATCCTACTTATGGTCCCGTCTTATACCCATGATTTTCTTTTGTTTGGCCATTAAACAATCATTGATAAGAGGTGGTTTAATTTTGACGTTGAGGTAGAGATTGTTATTAGAATATAGCTCCGCAAGCAGTCGTAAGAATTTTACCAGCAACAAATCTGTAGACTAGTTATATTAACAAAACAAAATGCCAAACAAATGGAGAAGTCCTTTGCTATGTCAATTTTTTGAAAAAGATGATATAATGGTGTAGTTCTCGACGATATAATATCCGAAATTTTTAAAGTAAGTCAGAGGTTAAAATAAGGAAATGCGGAGTTCCCAGTTCACTTTAATCTAGTCCTGGAAAGGATCTGAGAGAATCCACAATACAGACTATTGGCACTATATATGATCATAGTCACTAATAAGCAGCATATGCTGATAACCTGCTAATAAATACAAAAGGGATACAGGAATTGAAGAAATGAATCAAAAACGAAAATAATGAAAATAAAACAGCAGGAATTATCAGAAGAAATAAATTTGTAAATAAAATGCTAAAATCAGGTGTACAGTTTTGAGAGATTTAATACCTTCAGTTTTCTAGGAGTACAGTTAAACAAGCGTGGTACAGAAAAGGAAGAAATACAAAATAGACGTATGAAGGCAATGAGAAGTGCAGCATGTTTCTTACATAAAAGACTAATAAGATTACATAATACAATTGTTCAACATACTGTACTATATGGGTGGACATTTAATAAATCAGACGTATAAATATTAGTGATCTGAAAATACTGCGATAGATTTTTGAAGAAAAAAAAACATATAGAGAAATCATGGTGCAGTTAGAAAAAGTATCAATAAAAACGAAAACTAAAGAGAGAAAGATCCAATGGGTATAGTGACAAAAGCGATGGAAAGAGGAACGGGTACAAGACGAAGAAAAGTATTTCCCAGGAAAATGGATATTTAAGGATGAAAAGGACCTTAAACAACTAAGGCATACGAAATGAGAAGTGATCAACAATAAATAAAAGTAGACGGAGGTAAATTGTTGAAGCCATATATATAAAGAAAACTTTACAGCCGTTAAACGTGCTTCCATTGAACTACCCTGAGGTAATTTTTATTAATTTATTATTTAGTTTTATTTTAACGGTAAGAAATATCAGAATACTGGTAAAGTCTGTTTTATAGTAATAATTACCAAGAATATTATTTTTAATTAAATATTTCATTTCATTTTTTTGTGTTTAAAACTGAAAAAGCTAACTCTGTATAATTAAGTCAAAATTAATAACAGCCCAGTAGAGTTTTCCAGTTAATTAAAATGCACGTATGCAGCAGTTTATAATATTGTTAATCATTTTTCTTAAATGCGAGGTTATTTAAAACCCTAGACCGTTTTTATCAAAACATACCTGGTACTAAAATTACATACCTTCGTATTATGGAAATTTTCTGAGCACACTGTGACCTGAAAATGAAAATAGTAAATTAAGTAAATATTCATTCATATTCGAAACAAAAATAAGAAAAGCAAATATGATTATTTAAAATACTGATATTTTTAAGTTATATAAATCCTCGACAATTCAATATTATTCCTTTAATGAACGAGCTTTTCTGTGTACCAGAAATTTACAGGAAACTTAACAGGGAAACTTCTGTATTTGTTTATGGAAAACATAGCCCGAGGTGTCAGACAAAATTTGCAAACTGAACAAACGAAAGTGCTGAGGGATATTGAGAGTAATTCCCAGAACTTTCTTCCAAACAAACAAAGTTAAAAATTATCCTGGGGCTAGAATGTAATTTTGAGTTTTTTTTTTGTTTTTTAAAGCAACGACTTTAGGAATTCGAAATTGATGAGTTCGTTTTTCTCGGTTAAAATTTTCGTACCGTTGGAATCATCTGTTTTTTTTTGGAAATAGAGTTAATACTGGTTGTTAAAAAGTGCATTAATTATTCATGAGTATTCTAGTTAAATGTCACAGAGTTTACGTAGAGAGAGCAGTTTAAGTCTTTTTATTTTCAGAATTTTAATGACCGCTGTTTATTTGCGACTATATAACTCTCAATAACGACATTTTATTTCTCGTGGTAATTTTTTATTTCACATGGTAATTTTTTATTTCACATGATGATTTTTATCAAAAGCGAATTTCTATTTCATATTTCGATTTATTACCTTCAAATTGCGGTTTCTTATTTTCAATATGGCGATAATTTATTATTTCTTAGTAGCAACCTTTTATTTGATCGGATGCTCAATTTTAGCATAAAAGCGAAATTTAATAATGTCTTGATATTTCGAATTTTATCGCAATAACGACAACAAAAGTAGCATTTCTTTGTATTTCCACAAGTTTTTGAGCAAAGAACTCAGTAGTTTTTTTCCCTTAGTTAATTAAATTACGAATTACATTTTATATAAGTGTGACTTTTTATATTTCTATTCCTCATAAATACAATTTTACTCTCTTATACCTGAATCAATATTGACGGTAAAAATTAGGTAATATTTTACTAGTACAATTTTCATTATCACAATTCCAAGCAATATATTTCTTTAAGACACGAAACGGAATATCGTGAATGATAAATCTCTTCTATTTTCTGTTTGCCTGACATTTACTGGCGCTGCTGCTTAAAATTGTCGGAAAATGTGTTGGAAATGGTTTGTCGTTTTATCTAACCCAACTCTTGTTATTACAGTTTTCCACTGTCAACTATAGTGCTGTTTATATTGAATACCCTAAAGGGTTGCAACATTTATCGAAAAATCCTGAAATCTCTTTGACAAACCGTCTACCCAATTCCAGTTATTTGATCAGTTTCAGCGACGATAAATCAAATGTAAGGAAAAACAAATCAAATGTCAGGTTGTTGTGGACGTGCAGAGTGTATGTGAGGGAATAGATATTTCGTATCGTGTTTTATTTTCATATACATTAAAAATTGGAGTTAATGGATATATTATATGACTTATTATCAAAAATTTAGTAAAAATATCTTATAATAAAAGTAAATATTCAAAATTAATTCATTTTAAACAAGTTAAAAAATAGCAAACATACTTTTCGATGCTCTCGGTATAATCGTTCCAGAACTTTCTTCCAGAATCTAACGTCTGTTTTATTTTCAACCAATTAAAACATTAACTAAGATCGCTTCATATAATTGACCAATAAAAAAATTGATCTCACTTACGACTCTTCAGGCAGGCAAAAAAGCAAGAGTCGATTACACCCATTAATAAGTCTCACATTCTCCACTCTCAAATAAAATTGTTGCTTACGGTGAATTAAAAAAGGCGGATTAAGGCTGTATTATAATTAATAACATTGCTGGATTTGTTATTATTGTTTCACAGTCCGAAGTTTATATAATTAATGATTCATTAATAAAAATATGATCATTTGTAACCCTAAATTTCTTGTAATTAGAGCAATGTGAAAGTTTTGTGTGAAAAAGAACGACTCGCACAGTAACACTGGAAGCTTTACATTGTAATTTTGTAAATATTTGTAGTGTCGGATGTTTTTCCGTTTATTTTTGGCCTAAAGTAAGTGTTTTTGGAAAATGAAGTTCAAAAGATTTACGCGCAGGTAATTTAGACCTAATAATGAATATTTTATGTAATCTATTTAAAAGTACAAATGGTTAATTATTCGCACTTTTCTTTTTCGGATTTGGTCCACTGCGATTTTTTCACTGCACCTAAAGAAAAATGAACAAGATATTCCTATGCCAAGGAAAGAACATAGAGCGGAAATTGCTTTTTTAACCACCAAGATTCTGCAAACCAATCTTATAAATGCTACTCAAGATGTCTCAACTTGCAATCACTTATGTCTGATAGTCTGACAAGATATAGGTAGAGACGAACAAGAATACTACTATAGTAAGCGGTACTGTAAAATTTTAAAGGCTTTATTAATCGTTAACGTCTAAGAAACTAAAATGCCGAGTTCTGTACAAAGACTTTTACAAATATGTCGATATTTCACCTACAATCAAAGCATTATTAATAGAACCTTCAATCATCTTATCAGTTTATGATTGTAATTTATGTAGAAATTATGAGCAATGCTTGTTGAAGACTGGACAAGAGATCTGGTGTCAAACAATTCAGGTTTATTACAATATCAAGAAAATATTTGCCATAGTGAACGTACTATACTCAAGGCCACATTGGCATTATAAGTACAGAAAATAACGTTTTCTAGTTTAGGCATTCATGTAAATATCAACATTAGAACTGTGAAGGAATGGAATAGAGAAAAATGGTCTAAATAAGCTTAATTGTCTCTAGTTACCCTTCTCATTATAGCTACTAAGCTCGGACCACGGGTTTTTCATTGACAAATACAATGATCAAATTAGAGAATTTTCCCGTCTGGTTAGGTACTGGATCGATGGAGTGAGTAAATTGAAATTTTTTTATTAGAGCCAAATTAGCAAGTTTAAAACCTTTTTTTAGGCTTAGCGTTATATTTAACAAGCTTTTCAAATTAATTTCTACTTTATCTAACATGAATATTGAAAGGCTCTGTATAAAAGAAATATTTTTTTAAGCCGATATGTTTTCGAACCAATAACTGATTGAAATAGGACTGAACCTCAACCGATTTTGATTGGATTAGATTAAAGCTGAAACGTGCTTTCCGAACGCTGTTCGATTAAGTTTCATTCTATAATTGTAACCTATTTGTAGAAAGAATCTGTGATTCTAGAAGATGTCTGGAGTTTATTGATTTTAGCAAACAATTATTACATTTGTATCAAAATTTGATTTTTAGAACAAAAGTGTAAAAAGAATTTAATTTTGTTTACAAACGATGAATCTAAGATGACTCACAATATAATTTTTTGCCAAAAATAAGTAAATAATTTTAGCTCATGTATCTAAAATGAATGAATGAATCTAAATCAGTCCAAGTCACTTTTACCCTAAGAAGAGACCAGTGTCCTCCAGTTTCTCTCAACAACATACAAATTCCAAAAACCTCCAGCACTAAATATCTCGGAATACATCTTGACTCAAGACTTACATGGAACGAACATATACGTAAGAAGCGTAAGCAGATCGACCTAAGAATAAAAGACTTATATTGGTTAATTGGTAAAAAATCGAAACTAACTCTGGAAAACAAATTACTCATATACAAAACAATTATAAAACCAATCTGGATGTATGGCATTCAACTCTGGGGATGTGCGAGCAAATCGAATACAAATATTATTCAAAGAAGTCAATCTAAAATTCTACGAATGATAACAAATGCACCCTGGTATGTGACGAATCAAACCCTTCATGAAGACTTAAAAATCCCCTATATACGAGATGAAATTGCAAAACAAAGTACAAAACACTGCAGTAGACTAGAACTGCATGTTAATGCAATACTCCATCCACTCCTAGAACCCCAACTTGACCGAAGACTCAAAAGGAACTGGACAACTGACCTGAAAGATGGTTGAAGAGACCCCATCACTGGAGAAGGTCTCACCACGCCAGTAGGAGCTAACCGCTCTCAAGCCAACCAGTTAGCTTATAGAACTTCTTAAGTTTTGATTGCTAATATATCTACATAATAATAAAAAAAAAAGAAATGTATCTGAAATGTTTTTAATCCTTTCTGAATTAAAATGCTGTTGCTTTGGTAAATCAACTTTGCAGTGGGGATTAAATATGTTAATTATTCGACTTTATTATCGAAGACGTTATTAAGAAAAAGTCTTTCGATACTATTTTACATACAAGATTTATTAATATTTAACCTAAATATAAAGGGAAAGAGAAACGGGCGGTAAAGTCTTTTTTGATCAATATTTAATCGGTGTATCTAAGTTAATTTAGAAATTACAGGCTATAGGTGCCTATTTTAAAATATAATGGATTGTGGAAGTGATAAATTTAGAAGTAGATGTACTTCATTTTATTAGCCATTTCCATTACAAAAATTAAGTTCGTTTAAATAGTTACACCTTTAATTCTATTTTTTTTATTAAATTACGAAACTCCTTAACCATAGTTATCAATTAATAAAATACTTTTTACTAAAAAAAGCCGTCACTGGTTTTTGGTTACGCTAATGAAAGTAATGAGTCATACCGTAGCATAAATCGGGATGCAAAACAGCGTGTCACTATTAAAATCGCGTCCGGGATAACATCAGTAAATAAATTGTGTGCACAGATAACGTCATGCCTCTCTCGGAAGGATTTATCCTGTAAGTTATACAGCCAGGTCCAAACGGCGTGTGTTTCCAATAAAAATAAATAACTTTATTATGTAATTAAAGTAAGATATGACAAAATAGTAATAAAGATAATATCTGTTTAATAGCGAGAATAAGGATAACTGAGTGGAATTTAAAAAAAAATCGGTTATCTTTATTAACTGTTGAAATATATTAGCTTGAAATTTTATTTTGGAATAAAGCAGTAGTTACTCCATTTTTATGTTTATTAAACTTATGGTAAAACTAATGCAACGTCTAGAAAACTTTCAGCTTAATTTTAAAGAACACATTTCGAGAGTCATGAAATTATGCAATAGTAGACTAAATTTAATGAAAATGTTAAGTAACACAACAAGGTGTTTAAAAATCTACAACGCTTTTAAGATTATACATTTCAACTATTAGATCTAAGATCAACTATGGATCAATTGCATATAATTCAGCCTCCATATCTACATTTAGATGTCTAGACATAATTCACAATACTGGTGTTCGTCTAGTTATAGGAGCCTTTTGTTCAACTCCCATTCCCAGTCTTTTCTGTGAAGCAAGTTAAATGCCTTTACGTGTAAGAAGATAGTTTCTTAGCCTCTAATATTTCATCCAACCCTAATCATCCAGCATATAATGATACATTCTAATAGAAAATAGATTTAATTTTTTTGGGCACTTGCGAATGGATTAGCTATAATACATATATGTTTGCGGTGGGTTAAATTTATCGAGAAGTGGTGCACTGAAAATGATATATAAAGAGAAAGTTTCCAAAAATGGATCAATAATCACAACGTTACTGGTATTAAAAATGTAAAAGATACAACAAATATTTGCCGGCCTTTGCATTTAAATTTTAATTAACAATGAAAACATGGTTTCATAAAAATGCATGAATGAATTTTTTTGACAAAATCACAAGTGCATAGGACGAGTGATTTCGTCTGAAAATTGTTTCCTACATTATCATGAAAACAAAGTTTCATTGTTTGAAATTTTATCGAAAAAAATTTACCTCTCAGGTATATACTTCCGAAAAAATTATATTAAGTTTATAAATTCGATAATATATTGTTGTTTTTTTAGAC
Source organism: Hermaeophaga mercurialis (assembly GCA_951812935.1). Classification (NCBI taxonomy): domain Eukaryota; kingdom Metazoa; phylum Arthropoda; class Insecta; order Coleoptera; family Chrysomelidae; genus Hermaeophaga; species Hermaeophaga mercurialis. The sequence goes on along the minus strand of OX638361.1, from coordinate 28,323,032 downwards.
AAATTTTGAATAATTGATTATACAGTAAAATATTCTCCAAGTCATTTTTGGTGTCAGTATGCTCGATGAGTCTGAGTCAAGTCGTTTACCATTTCCGCAAACGGTACGTACAAATAATAATTCAAATTTTCCCGAAAAGTAGTACTATGAATGACTTCTAGTGTTTGAAATATTGTTTTGCTGCTAAGCACTTGAAATTAAAAAAAGTTGTATTAGAACTTTAAAATTACAAAATCTGCATGAAGGGGTGACGTATATCGTTTTTTGTTTTGATAGTTTTTTATCATTTCTTCCAGTAGTTAAAAATGTTTTTAAAAAAAGGAATACGTCCCCCACTTTGTTTTAAAAATCTGCATTATCTCCATCCGTTTGAGAAATATTTTGAATTTACGATTTCATGCGATACGGTTGGCTCTTAAGTCACTAACTAAATGTTTATTTAATTAAATTTAATTAAATTACAGATAATTGTAGCATTTTATTTTTATTATTTTGTTAACATGCATATTATGCTAGCAGAGTAATAATCATTTTAGGCAAATTTTTTACCCATATAAAAAAAATCACTTTGCTCGCATGATCTCGGGAATTTCATTAATATTTTGAAAATTTTATACTATTATTCTTCTATTCTAGAAGTTTATTCTCATGTTAAGTTTCAGTTATTGTACAATTTTTAGCATTTGGCCTTATAGGAAAAATCTTTATCAACTTAATATTTTTTTTTACTTTTACCATTGATGATACACCGTGGTTTTTTTTCTTTGTTGCTGTCTTTAAAAACCTAAAAATAGTTGTTTATAAATTTGTGACGATTTTAATTTTGTCACAATGCTTTAAATAATCACCTCATACTCTTTATTCACCAGATTTTTATCTGTTATCTATATACAAAGAAGACATTCCCCAAACATCTAATTCATTAACTAACTAAAGAGTATCCTTTCCAGAACCGATTATGTAATCTTTCTTTTTAATAATCCCTAGTGTCTATTCCATTTACTCCTATTATTATCAGTTTGAAGTTCTCAACTTTTAATTAAAACCAGTTAAACGCGCATCATGCAGGGGAAAGGACGGTAATTGCCTTACCAAATACTATTAGTAATATCATAACTGGTTTCAGTTAGCCTTAGTTAAAACTCACCTGTACCAACTTGATTCAATGTAGCTCAAAATTTGTAATTTAATTATGCTAATAAATGGCATTCTAATGGCAAATAGTCATTTACTCGAACCACTGAACTTTGTCAACATTATGCGATGGGAAAATATAGTATTAGGGTTTTCAATGATGCAATCATACCTTTTAGCAGACGAAAAATAATGATTTAGATTTAAACAAAAGTGTGTATTAAGAGATCGTTAATAAATTGATTTACATGTTTTTATCAAACAAGTATAACTAGGTGGAAGAGAAAACTGTTACGAAATGACAAGAAATGTGATAATAATAGTATTATCTAATAGAGGACAGTGTCAGGGTGAGAAAAATATAGGGGAAAAGGAGTTAATCAATAATAAGAACAATATCTAATTATCTAAATAGATGAAGAAATATAGAAAAAATATAAAATAAAGAAGCACAGTTATACATTTTAATATGCTATTCAAAGCCAAACAAAATATAAAGATCTTTACATCCCAAATTAAAAAAAAAGAAATGTTATCAAATAGGCTAAGCAGAATATTAAAATATAATATTCTTAATACATTAAATATTATGATTTTTTAAGACCACAGACTAAATATCCTTGGTAACCTTCCAACACGAACTCGGTCGAATTTTGAAATATTAATTTGACTGACAGGCAAAACACTATTTGATGAAATCTCTAATTCCAATAATAATTTTCTATTCGAGTACTTCGCAGGAGTTTAAAATTTATAATTAATTTTTGGTACTATGATTCGAATGTTTGAGTTTAAAATTGGTTTTTCACTCTTTCATTTGCTTCTGTCTTTCACGAGTTCTTTGGTCTTTCTCCAGTTTAGTTTTTTTTCCTTAAAGTACCTGCCAATCATTTCATTTGTCGTCTACTCTATATGGTGTTTTTAGTTTTCCCAATTTTCAATACCAATTTGGTTAGTCTCGTATTAAGCATTCTGAAAATATGTCCAAATCACCTCAATACGTTTACAATTGTTCTTTTTTCTATTTTCACTCTTAATTTTTTCTTATTTTTTTGTTTTCTATGTTGTTAGAGTTACATAAGTCTTGAATTTAATATTATCTTCGATGTAGCGCCTTAATGCTGCGTAAAGTGACATTTTCTCTGTATGGAGCGTATCCTCATCTTCTCCTCATAACCTGTCTTCCTCTTCTTTCTCAAAGCCAAGTTTACCCGTTTATTAATCCTGATAATTTGTGGTTGATTTTCCAAAAGATTGCCTAGGCTCGTGAATATTTTTTAAGACGTCTGATAATTGTCTACCACTTTCCTTTTTAATTAATTTTTTACAGTATATTAATGCTATTAAGGGCTCTGGGTATATAGAAAGTGCTTAAGGTTCTCTTTTATTTAGTTAGTCTCAACTTCGGTGAGTGCCCCAAAACCCAGTAGAAATGTTCTTTCTCCACATATAAAGAATTCAAAGCCTTAAATATTCATTTTGTTGTCACATAATACGTCACGATATATTTAGTTCGTACTTATCGTATATATCGACACTTAAATATGAAAACTTCATATATCAAAAATAGTCAGTTTTTAGATTTACTGGCGAAACCCTAAAAATATTATCATTATTTTAAAACCTACTAGCGCATTCTGTTGAACCTCATAAAAGAACCTCACAAATGTAACTTATGTAACTTTTTTAGTTGTTTTAGTTACAATTTAAAAAGTTTTAAAATTTTTGAAAAATAAAATAATATTTTTTTAAATTAATTGAGTACTTAAATAATGGTAGATACTTATTTAAAATATTCTTTTTTATGTTTTGTAATAATTTTATTATATTTTATATTTTAAAAATGAAGTGAGTGTTTATAAACATAATTTATATTTTTTCCAAATTTAAACTGAAAATGCACAATTTTTTTTTATTAGTGTATATTTATTAATTTATTACCGAACTACGTGCATACCCAAAAAATAATAAAAGATTGTCATCATTTGTTAATGTTAAAACACGTAAGCTGATTCTATTTTGAAAAGAAGGTTTAAAACCTCGTTAAGGCCAATTTTGACAAAAGCTTAAAATGCCTTTTTTGGCATGTTTTTCCAAAATTCTAAACAAACAAATTTTGACTTATGAAGTTTTGACGTTTAAACGCTGATATGGACTTATTTCTACTTTAAATTATAATGAAGATGGACACTAAAATTGCCCTTCCTCATCTTCTTTTTTATAAAAAAATTAGCATGTTCAACTGAAAGGTAGTATTTGTTTCATGTTTTATGTATTTGTCTTCCTCACTTCTTTTTATTCCTTGTCATTTTTTTGATCCCTTCCCATGCTTTATCTTTTTTCTGCTCATCCTTTAACGTTTTCGTTTTATACCTTTCTCGGCCCCTCTCTCTACTATTCCAATATATTCTCAATTATGCTTTCTAATCTTTTTTTATTTTGTTTTTGATTTTGCCCAGGAATCTCATGTTCATTGCGTTTTGTCTGGGTTAATTGTTTTTCATTTAATGTCCATGTTTCACAGCTATAAAGCATTGTAGATCTTACTGCTGTTTTTACTATTACGATTTTTATATGTTTTATAAGTTTTATATGTACTTTTATCGTTTATATATGGTTTACTGATACCAAATTTTTAGTTTTTAAATTTTTCCTTTAAGAATTTATTTTTAGGGAAAACAATATTTCTTTATCCATAAGATTAGATATTAACACATTCTCGTATAATTAAAGCTAATATGAATTTTAGCATTTAGTTTCTGATTACAAATGGAACTTGGAATTATACTGCCTTTCCGACTTCTTACGTGAGAGTACTTTATCCAGATGTGTCTTTATGCCTAGACTCTACAGTCTGAACATACAGGGTTGGAATAAAGTATGGAACCAAGTAAATATCTTTAAAACGAAAGGTAATTGCAATGGGGCAAAATGCATCTGATGTACATTTTTTGTTAATAATAAACTTCCGGTTTAACCGGAAATACCCTGAACATTTTTAATTTAAATGGGACACGCTGTATATTTTTTACTCTAATATATATATATATAAAAACTTAAAAGTCGTTTATTAAAGTTTATTAAAGTGCTAAAGTTTTCCTCGTTTTCCTAGATTTTTTACACTACACACAGTATGTACGAATTCGAAATAACAAGATCTTTCAAAATCTGCAAAAATATACAGGGTGTCCCATTTAAATTAAAAAAAACCGGAAGTATATTATTAACAAAAAAATGTACATCAGTTGAATTTTGCCGCATTGCACTTACTTGTAAAATTTCATAAATATTGTCCGTTTCATTTTAAAGATATTTACTTGGTTCTTACTTCTTCTGCCTTTAGCATTTAATAATTTCACATCGCAATAACAATTCAGCTGCTGTACCAATATCTATGTCGATCAATTCTAAAGATGGCTTTACATTTAGCTACAATGTAATTGTTTGAAGCAAATAAAGATTAGATCTTACATAATCCTAATATTAAAGCAAATTCTTATCAATAATGCGCCGCTTACGTTTTTGTTTCCATCTTCAGAATTGTTTCATTTTGTCGCCGTTACAGGCGTGCTCCAGTCATTCAATTCTAACTCAATTTTCATGTTATCAATTCATCATCACTATTCTCAAGATTCAATAGTCTTGCCCTCATTTTGCTTCAGCCCCGTTCTCATAAAGCGCCTAGGGAAAATTATTAAATGAGGGCTGTGTACGCGATAAAGGCCGTTTCCGACTATACGGCCCTACTTTCTCATAATGCACGTTCTTTTGTGTATTCCACTTTCTATTATCTGCCTTTGGAATTGTCGCATGTAAATGCATCAATAGCATCAATAGCAGAGTAATTACAATATATGAAGTCACAAAGTAATCATTTATTAATTAAAGTATGTTGAAAATAAAATAATGAATGAAAACTATAATCAAACCATAATTAAAACAAATAATTTTACTCATCGATAAGAGATGAGATAAGAGAAAATGAGACGTCACATTGACGTATGCAAAACTTGCTCAGCAATATATTTAATTTAACGATTTTTATAACATCTAAATTATATTAGATATATTTTATAAAAACTATGGAGTCTATTTGTCATGTTATATTGAATAAATTTGAAACATTAGTCAAAAACAATAATAAAATTTATCAAGCAAGTTTAAAATTAATAAATATCTTAGAAACAGTTAAAAAGTATTAACAATGAAAGAAATTAGGGAATAATTTTAATAAATAAGTTAGAAAATAGTGGAAGTAAAAAAGTTCTGAGTAAAAAAGGGTAATCAATTTTGAAGATTGGAAGACATAATATATTTAAATAGCCACGGCAATTAACTTTTATGCTCTAGTCAGTTTGAAAATGCAAAATTTGAAGGTTTCAACTACTAGTGGATAATATGCGTAACTCTAAAAATTGTTTTTCCTGACTTTGGGGTGAGAATATTCAATAATTTCTTTATTTTGGACTGTTGTGAATATACTAGGCTAGGAAATCGCAACTGTCTTAGAAACCCAAGAAAGCTGAAAGTTTCGTAAGTGACAATTGGGATAAAGTATGGATCAAGTAAATATCTTTAAAACGAAACGGACGATCTTTATGAAATTTTGTAGGTAAGTGCAATGGGACAAAATGCATCTGATGTACATTTTTTTTGTATATTTTTGAAGATTTTTGAAAGAGCTTGTTATTTCTCGAATTTGTACATACTGAGTTTCGTTTTTTTCTCAATTTTAATAAATTTAATACAATTTAATCCTAAATTTTATTTATCATGTATCCATAAATTTACTAATTTTAAAATTATTATAAAAATTGCCTTATTACAATACATAATATTTATAGGGCTACAGGGTGTCCCCGAAAATACTGTGTTCCTTAAAGGTACGTAAAAAACATTTTCTGTAGATAATAATGAATGTAAAACAGTCAGATATAAATATTATTGATTTGGTTATTTTTTTCTCTCTGTACAATTTATTATACTTCATCGATTAAGGAACTTATTTAGGATTCTTATTACCAAACTTTCTGTTCGCAAACCTTAAGTACTGGTTACGACAATAACTATTTATTAACTTCACTTTTTGTTAACACATATCTGTCTATCAATGTATATAATGTACGTAAACGGCCAAAGCCATATCTGCCAGACTTTTATGAGATTTACGACTTGGATAAAGTCAATGACTTTGTATTGTAAACAAGATTCCTTAAATAAAGCGGAACAATATTCAGGCTATAGAGCGAAAAGCTATTATGTTCATGATAAAAATTAGGTCTAACATAATTGAAAAAAATGGCATTTGAAATTGTCAAACTAATGTACTATAAGAAAAAAGAAAAAAATTTAAATGTGTTTCAATACCTAAGACATACAGGGTTTTACAAAATTAGAGTACCAAAATTTTACGAGTGATTGTTCTAATGAATAATAATTAATAAATATTTAATATATTGCATATTTTATATGTATAAACTGTAGGTAAATATTGTTAATATTAAAATAAAGAAATTTAGTATTTATCATATTTTTAACGATGTTGGCTTTGCTTTTTGCCTGTATCAAAATTCCATTCTAAAAGTTTTAACATTAAAAAACAATTTACGAATATAAAATGACTGTACTCACTGCGTGATATTCTTAGAACATCATGTATGTACATTGTCAACTTATAAAATTTTACTAACAGTACATAAACACATTTTCCAATACCTACATCATTAAGGTATACTTTTTTTTTAAATCGTCTCTGCATACTAACATTATAAAATAATATGTATCAATGCCGACATTCTTACAGAATGGTCATGAATATTTTACTCAAGTTATTTACATTTTTTTTATCAGTAATGGCATTTTAGTTTTTTTAGATATACCATTTCTAAAAACTTTCTTTTTTTCGTTTTTAATTAATTTTGGCGATACATAAAATAATCTTTCTTTTTCTGATTATCTCTAGGATTATTAATATATTATTTGTATAAGTGATTTTTAATATTTAATAAATGTGCGAATAGAACAGATCAGCTATTTAATGAAAAACATCAAGATAAACATGTCCAGGAAGTACGTTATAGAGTTAGTAAAAAAAAAATAAAGAAACTGGGATTATCGGTAATAAAAAACCAGAAAGTGAAAACCTTATAGTTAATAAAGCTAGTGAAGTTGCAGTTTTGGAACATGTTCTATATCCTACGATAAGTACGAGGCAACTGGCATCTGTGTCTTGGATCAATCCAATTAGTGTCCAAACAATTTTGAAAATAAACAAATTCCATCCGTATAAAATAACATTTAGTGTAGGAACTTAATGAGGATGATTATGATCGCCGATTACAATTTTGCGAGATAATGAGTAAACGAGCAGGGAACGATCCACAATTCCTTTTCAATATCTGTTTCTTCGATGAATGCAGCTTTTTCATAAACGGGACTGTAAAATGTCACAATTGTCGCTGTTAGTCTGATTCAAACCAAAGATTTTTCCACGAGAGGTGCATACATAGCAAATGCAAATGTTAAATGTATGGGCGGGCATTTTCGGTGATCGACTTGTGGGTCATTTTTTTCTACCTGCTAATTTGATTGGCGAAATGTATTTGCAATTACTGGAAAACGCTATTGATCCTGCCCTGACCGATATTATTGAAAATTATCAACAGTATGATGAAGATCATTTGATGTTTCAACAGGACCGTGCTCCTCCTTATTATGCTTTAATTGTTTTTCACTTTTAAGACCAAATTTTCCACGGCAATGAATTGGAAGAAGAGGCAGCATTGAATGGCCCCCATGATCACCAGATTTGTCGCCCTTTGATTTCTTTTTATGGGGATACCTAAAAAGTAAAATCTATAGAACACAACCAGCTAAGTGGTAAGTAAGCACTTAAACATGCTGTAAATTTTAAGATGTAATTCTAAGCTTTCAAGACTGCAAGAGCTTTAAAACGACACCTTAGTCGACCCCCAATGCCATTGAAATATTTTGAAGTGATTCTTACACTCCCTTGTGGAAATACCGGAGAACAGTATCGCAATTTAATCAAAAATCGACGAGTCTATGCATTTTCTAAATTATTGACGCAGTTTCTGATATCGCCACTGTTTCATTTTCGATTGGCCACCCTGTATAATATATATAAATAAAACCTAACCCTAACCCTAACCTAAACTAACCGACTAGAATTGGTTCGACCCAGCTTTAACCGGTTAAACCTAGGATTATCCTTAATTCTAACTTTAATTGTAATAAAAAAAAAATTATTCCTGTCCTTCCCAATGCTTGGAATGTTAACGCGTTTTTAATAGTAAGAACGCGAAATTATGGATGCTCCTTACTTTGCATTTTTGCAGTAAATACACGTAATAACGAATTTCGGCTATTTTTGGTAATATGTACATTATAAATTAATGTTACTCCAATTATTAACAGGATAATTTATTTGTAAAATTCTAAAAATTGACCCGCATTAATAAAATTTAGCACCTCTAATAAATTGCCAAATCTAAATAATAATAGTAATAATAAGAGAATTTTTGTATCCTACTTCCGGAAAAAATGTATTCTGCGTTTCCATCCCAAAAGCACAGAAGCGTGCCGACGAGAGGATATACAGAAATTTTTATCTATCAGCATTGATGCACAAGACATTCCATTGAGTGGTGTAGTCCTGTATGGGAAATGCTGAATGATTAAATCACAATATTAAATTATTGAAAAAAAAGCCTTTTTCATTTTCAGTCTGGTGAATTCGAACTTGTTGCGATAAGCCAAAGCGACGAAAGTTCAAACCACTCAACCAACGCGGCTATCGAGACTCTCTATTTCTGGTGCAGTTAGTCGACTATAAAAGAGTCGGTGTATTGTGTGTTGCATATGCCGCAGTGGATTAACTAAAGGAATCTGAAATCTAAGGCTCAACAATGTATAAGAGGGAAAGGATGAGTACGAAAAACGTCAAATCTCAATATAAGAGCTGAATTCCGTTTCTTTATAAATGACTAGATTTATATTTGTTAGGAACTTCACTAGAAACTGATTGTGATCAAATAAACTTAAGGAAATTACACGTGATGTACTCAGAAATTCAAAATGAGGAATATCCGTCACATTCTATTAAATACTGTCGGTAGTGTCGGTAATGGTAATCTGGTATCGATGCAAATGTTTATGGGTTTTAATTTATAATAATATGCTATGCTATGCTATGTTGTTTATACAGGGTCTTCATAGGAAAAGGAAAATATTTTAGAAGCAGATAGAGGTTAGATAGTTAGTTCTAAATAACCGTCCTATAATGGGTTTCTTGGCTTCCGTAATCGAGTTACAAGGTGTTTTTTTATCAATTATGTCCAATTTTCCATTCCAAACAATTTTTGAGGCACAATTTGTCTATTATTTTTAACTCTTTCTTTGGGGAGAGGATTTATATACTCGTACAACCGTTTGGTTTTAAAAATTTTAGTCAACCTTCCTGGGACTTATGTCTTTTAACGCTGTCATTTATCAATCCATTGCTCAAATCGTCTAGAAACTGTTGCACATTTTTTTATATACATATAATAAAAAATTAACATATGGCTCAAAAAAAGTAAATAAAACATTATTTTGATTTATAGAGGATGTGAAAATAAAGGAAAAGAGATATGAATGACATTTTTCTGGTTTACTCTAGTGTTGGGTCATTTAATAAAATTTTGCAAAACTAGATTATCTTATTTGTATAGTTGTATCTATTTGAAGGATTATAAAAACAAACATGATTTTATCAATTTTTTTCTACTACATTTTAATTGAAAACAGTAAAAAAGTTCAATAACCCACCAATTAATTAGTCATTAAAAATATATTTTTTGTAAAGTTAAGAATATATTCGCTTAGGAAGTCTTATTTCAATTACACTATATATTTACGCCACTTCTAAGAATAAAAAGATTCGTAAAATTTAAAAACATAAAATAAAATTGACTATAGAACTATGCCAGGATAGATTCACCAAACTATTAACTACTATCTCTTATTTCAACGTGCTGAGTTTGTTATCAGGAATCAGAATAACACACTTTTTTACTTAAAAGACGGATAATAATTAGTAGTGTCATACTCTTCTTTTTTGGTAGAAAATGAAGCTACATAAAGAACATGTTTTTATATTATGGGACTTTTGTAATCCATGGAGTCACTGGACCAACTGTATAAAGATATTTATTTCACTGAAGTTGTTCTAAGCGGCTACATGAAAGATGAGTTTAACTTTTTATTTTTATTATATACAAAATAAATTCATTCAAAATTGACAACTAACTCAAATCAAAGAAACCATAAAAACATAATAATATATTCTGTAACAAGGTTAGAATGAAAAAAATTCAATACGAGTAGAACACTCCGAAGGCAAAAGTAGCGAGCGTGACGATTCAAGAGTATCGAGTTTTGTTATTCTAACAGAGTAACAGACTATATTTTCTCCACGACTACAAATTTACTCGATTTTACACTCATTTTGTTATTAAAATTAAATTTGTTAATACGACGAGGCCGTATATTCTATCTCAATAGTGAGAATGTTTACATATTATTAAAAATGATTTTGGAATTAATACATTCCACTAATGGTCGTGGAGAAAAAAATCTATACCTACTCTTAACAGCTATCATTTTGTTTAATTATACGATTAAAATGGGAAATACTATAATGTAATGGGTATTGTGAAAGCTTTAACAGGTAATTAAGCAACACCTTTTATTACAAATGCAAATCTGTGTCTGCCAAATACTGCACTGGGACATGGAAAATAACCGTATACAAGTTAACGTAATTGATATATTCCCAAATATCTAAATAAAGTCGTTTATACAAACTGTAACTAAGGAGTGAAAAATGGAAAAAAACTGAATAAAACCGGACTTGTTTTATGGTGTACGTTTCCCTTTCACTTCGACCCTAGAAAAATAAATCACTTAAAAGAAAGAGAAGTAATCGAATTTTCTGAAGCTAACACCAAGTCCTCTATCAGTCGAGAATCAATTTCGTTGACAGTGGAAATATATTTTTCGGGACGTTGAGCCTTTCCCGATTAACTTCCAAAGTAGCCGTTCAACTATTTTCCAGAAAATTCTCTAGAAGGTACTTGTTATTCTAGACCTACCGGCTAATTTATTACTTTCCTTCTCTTGCAGACTTTATGGTTTTCAAAATTGCCGCTCTTACTGCTTCCCAAGTTGAACTGTGAAATTTCTAGCTAACTTGACACAATGGTGATTATATTTCAGGAAAATTGGCTTTCGGAAACCCATTATGACCACGACTGAAAAGAGACCTTTTTTGCATATTCTAAAGAGTAAAAGGAGTTCTAAGATTCTTACAAAACTCTTTTAAATCCACATTTAGGTTAGGTAGATAATATAGATTTTATCGCAAAGAATGTTAAATCATTTTGAAACAAATTAAATGAACTTTTTAGTGAATTTTTAATTACACATTCGAAAATATTTTTTAGGTTATAATAAATTATGAGAATTAATATAAATATAATTTGTAATCTGTTTTAAATAAAAGTCATGTACAACATTACATTAGTCTATTACTAACTTTTTTGGCTTGAAATCATATTATGTTTATTTCATAATAGTACAAATATTATATTTATTGCTCTTATAGTAATACCCATATATAAAATAATTATCTAGTCTGGACATTTTCAGCTAGCACGCAATCTTTACATTCAGTATAATAAAAAGTTCCATAAACCATAAGATTAATGTGAGATTGGCTGTAAATTGCATATACGGATTTTTGCATAGTAAACTGCAATGCAGAATTCACGAAATAGGATTTGCAAATCTATATTACCATTTAGAAACGGATTTCTCGCTTTCGGATTCAAGCAACTAAATAACTTTTTGTTCTTTTTTTTTCGAATAAAATATTCTTATTGTAAACTAACAACGTTGGTGACTACTGAATCCGTAGAAAAGGGCGAAACTCCCGTTTTCTTTTGTGCGAAATACAAAGTTACACGTAATAATGAAAAGGCTTTGAAATTAACATTGATCAAATAGTTTTGGGTGAACACTAAAGTGCTTTATTATTAAACTATTAGGTATACAGTGTGTACATAAAGTTTAGAATAAATTCATTTTAAGCTAAACAAACAATTTTGAGAAAAAATCCTGAGACAGGTCGGTTTTTGATTTTAATTTAATGTATTTTTATACAACAATGAAATATACAGGGAAAACCATTTATGAGTAACGATGTCTTCCACAATTTAAATGACACACCCTGTATATTTGATTTTTTTTAGATTTCAAATTTCAAGATTCCAAAAAATAACTATTAATTACCGAACACAAGTATGATATATTTTTGGAATCGCCTTGAAATTTGCAATCTAAAAAAAAATAAAACAAACAGGGAGTACCATTTAAAAAAATTTTCGACGACAAATGGTTTACCCTGTATATTTCATTGTTATGTAAAAATATATTAAATTAAAATCAAAAACCGACTTGCCTCAGGATTTTTCCTCAAAATTGTTTGTTTAGCTTAAAATAACACAGAATTGATTTTAAAATTTAATATATCATAATAGTTTTTTTAGTATTCATTAAATTTGTTTTGAAAAATAATCGACTTAAATTTGTTACTGTAAGTTTGATTTTTAATAATCAAAAAAATGTAACGTGTTTCTCTTATAATTTATGATATTCCTTGATATCATTGCAATCGTTTATAGTTAGAAGAAGAACGGATATGTAACATAATTAATTTTATAAAGCTGTCAAACATGTTTACAATTGTATGACATTGGTCATAATGTCTCTAATTGTAATTCATAGAGATACTTGAATTCTCAGATTTGTGTGTATTTTTCATTTTAATCGTAATACGTGTCCATAAAAATAACCTTTGTCAACTTTAGGCCAGTCAATTTGAATTTTTTGTGTTGGTACAAAATTAGCTCAAAAAGAGTCAAAAAATAAATAAAAATGTAAAATTAGCTGAAATTTATGCCATATCGATAAAAAACCAGTTTTTGGTAATTTTCTAATGAAGAACGAAAGGAAAATTTTTATGTTGGCATAAAATTAGTCTAAATGTTAACATTTGAAATTTAGTCGTTTAACTAGAGATGTTGCCAAATACTTTTAGCAATTAGAAATGTAATGGAATTTTATGAAATTATACAATTAATATGTTAAAAATTCATTTAAATCTTCAACAATTATTAATCGAAAACAAAGTTTATTGGTGGCTAAATAAGTATGCAAAATTCAATGTATGGATGTCTGAAAAATGAGCAAAGAAGACTACTTGCAATCGATCCAATGTGAACATATCAACTATTATTAATTTAAAATATTGTTACGTATTCGGGGTAGGCATTATCAACTACTCGATCATGCGAGAACCCAAATTTGACAATCATAATAAATTATAGCACGCACGTTTTCTTGCGTTAAATTCATTTTTAATGTGCTTTTTGCAATTTATCAGTGCACAAACGGACAACGATTTTCACAGTCGGAAAAGCTGGTTGATTCTGGATATTATTGTATTATATCGATCGTTACGCGACCGTCGCTAATTCACACAGGTTTTCCAGATTACCGAATGCATCCGAATTTATTCCTTTTAACTATTTTCGGCTTGGAAATTACGCAGTACTTTTGAGAACACACCAAGATGAAAAAATATAGACGAAATAATCAGAAAAACAAAGGTCTTCAAAATCTTTCTTAAAATATTCGATATTCACTAAAACTAAACGAAGTGATTATGTCTTGAAGCTTTTTAACAGAAACAAATTTTATTACGTCCTACAAAAGCATGAAATAAATCTTTAATATTCTCTTGTAGCCTTTGGGGGAGTTTAATGACGCCGCCCGCCCCTGATTACGAGACAAAACGTAGAATCGGGACATCAGGTTTGTCTTTTAAACTCTCCTTTATATTGCAAAACCGGAACAACCAGGCCTTTTAACTTCCGATTGTAAATTTTAATAACAGCCACTCCCTGGTAACATCATTATAATTGTATGTAGCTGAGGTGCTTGCAGAAGATAAAAGCGTAGGTTAAATAATCTTTCATAGAAAAAAACTATAGAGAGAAAATATCACTTCAAAAGAGACGTTTTTTGCTTTATTCAATAATAACTGAGGTATTTAACAATTTAATTATAATGAAGAATATCTTAAACTTGATTGAACAGACCCATGCACCTTTTTGACAAAATTGTTTTGTTTAATTTTACTAAATATTTTCTTACAAAGAATAGTAGAATTATAATATTATTTATGGATTAAAATACTTTTTGTATACCTAACACAAAAAACTCTATATTCATTAGGACAAAAATGAAAAAAAACGTTCTTGTTTGCAACAAATATAATGTATGCATTCTTTTACTTACAGTAACTACTCTTGTTTCCTTTGTAATCTACGTAACATCCACGTTTTACGGGGTAAGAGATCGTCATCTCGACCGTGTTCTTCTGGTACCTAATTAGAGTATTTCTGAAGCAACATTCATCTTACTCTGCCCAAATATTTAATATGGGCGTTAATTTTTAAATTTTTTTATTAATTCTTTTAGAAAAACTCTTCTTTCTTTTTCAAACTTCTTATTTGTTCTGTGCACAATCGTTGAATTAATACCCCGATACTCAACATTTTAAAAAAAGTCAAAAGCTATCTTGTAGAATTGCACATTATATTAAAGTGAGCAGTAATTTCTTCCATTAGATCAAATGCGGTTTTGGGTAGCATTACGAAAAGAAATTATTTTTGGCTTTATGACTTCACTTGGGGTGTCTATTATGTCGCCGTGGTGTATTGTAGAATGCTAAAACACAACTTTCTTCCCCACAAATGACACAATTGTAAAATTATCTTCAAAATCAAATACATTACTATATGAGTCTCTGCTTTTTGTGGCAAGAAAACGGAGTTGTATATCGGCTTAATTTTTTTTATTGTCCCGACTATGGTTAATTCATGTTGAGTAACCATTTATTGGCAACTGGAAAAGCAGTGAACCAATTGTCCATAATTATATTTCTTTTGAACTTGTAATTTATCTAACATTACACTGCGTCACATCTCCCTAATTGGGCATCTCAATTTTTTTCATGATTTTCCCCTAGTTCTATTATTATGAAATCTTTTTGCAATAAATATCTAAAACTGGTAATGTCCATATTAGCAATAACTAGAAGAAATCCTATGTAATCATCATACCAAAATTCTTCTAAATTTTGATATTCTTGGTGGATTCCACATAGATACAATAACGCACTTGAGCTTAATCAATGTCATCGGGGTTTCATGTGATGCTTCTACTCATTCGTTATCTTTTGACATTTATAGGAAACCTACTACTCCTTATTGTATGTTTAATTTTCACCCGGTATCCCACAAACTTTCTTCATTCAAAAGCCTTTTTACCATGCATTTTCAATCCCTCTATCTAACCAATCGTTCAATAAAGAAGTTGACTTAATTTATTATTTTACTTTCACTTCCCTCGTCATCTCATTGATCTTATCTATTATAAGTTCTTTCATAAATTTAAATTATGTTTTCAAGTTTCTCAATCCAACTCCCTTGTTGAGCGTCCTTTTTCAGGTTCATTACATTTTTTTGGCCCCATCTCTTATAAAATGGAACAGATTTTTTCTAAACATAATTTAGTTACAGCATTTAAAACTAACAATTACCTGTCGTCTTACTTTTGCAGTAATAAATATCGTGTACCTCTATTTCACAAATCAGGAGTCTACAAATTTTCGTGTACCTCTTGTAACGCTTTCTCTATTGGCCAATGTGGACGTTTCATTACAGAATACGCATTTTACATTACCAAATACTTTAACTCTGATATTTGTAGTATACCTTCTTCTTTTGCTACCCAGATCTTGTCTGAAAGGCACCATTTTGATAACGAGCATGTCAGCTTACTCTCCAATTGTAATAAAGGCGTTATATTAAACCTCTTAGAATACGCGGAAATTCACATCGCTTATTCCTCTAGCAATTTCCTTTGTCAAAATAGTTAACTCAAGAATTTATATATTTTTACAAACCTTAATTTTACTTAATTCGATTTTACATCTCCTTTGTTTGTTTGTTTATTTGTTTATTTTCCCAATAGTTTTAATAGGTTACAGTTCTTCTAGTTAACAGAGTCCCTTGTCTTAATAGGTTTTTGATAGTTGATACATCCGACATTTTAGTTTATCATACTAAGTGAGGTGCTACCGCTAGTGCCTTTTTCTGTCATAATCTTTATTACATTGATTTGTCTGTTTGGTTTAGATCGCTTCCTCTGAGTATATGTTTATTCGCATTTCCTCACTTGTTGTGGGTTTCCTTTTTCCACCTCTTTGGAGGGTGGTTTTCCAAAATCCTTCGTATTTTTGAGCTTTGAGCTCATTCAGTACCCTTATCCCTGCCTTTATACACGTCCCTTCCATTATTATTGGAAGTCAAATGTGGAGGGCATTTATTTGGCTGACATTTTCTGTTTTTTGGATATGTTCCTTTGATCCTTATTACTTTCCCTTTTTGTTAGGGGCAATACTCACACAGGTCTCTACCTTTATTATTGGTTGTATGACTTGTGTAGCCACCTACCCTAACCGTTTTTGTACCCTATTTTGGAGTTTCCACTTGTTCCATTTCCTCAACCTTAGTTTAACTTTCATTTACTGGCTACTGATTTCCTCTTCTTTTCATGATTTTGAATTGATCATTAAACTTATTTTAGCAATTCTACCGTTTTTGGTGGCTATGTTTAAAACTGGCACTCAACAGATGAACTCTCTGTTGGTTCGTTTTAACAAGATATGTTTTAATTTTAAATATATGCCTATTGGATTATTTGTTTTTAATATTGTAATTTAATTGTCACGTGTCTTTTCGGAATTTTTATTAAATTTGTAATCTTTTGCTGCGTTTGAAAAACATTTTTGGTAAAGTGTTTTCTGATTTTCTTTAGTTTATTCATACATACCATATTTGAGACTTATGGAGAACCTTCTCTATATTTCATTTTCCTGTAGATACTTTTAATTTCGTCATCAACAAAGCAGATTCATATCATACGATTGTGTTTCAGTTTATAATAGAATACTTGTTTTCGGTTGATAAATTGCAAGTCAGTACGTATTAAGTTAGGTCACGTTAAAATTCCCTCTCTACAGCGACAAAGCTGTCAATTAACTTTCCAGTTCGAATTATAGGTCCCCGACTTCATCTTTACTAGAAAAGTCATTATTTTCATCTACGAAGAATTCGTATATAGAAGCTGTAAATCGTTGCGCTCGTTTAAAAAACTAACCATAAGAAATAATAACGTGAGAGAGTAAGTTATCACATAGACTCCTAATCAACTGTAAGATAAGCTCGAGCACAACGAAAGACCAATAATATCAAAATAATTATGTCTCAATGAGTCAACTTGAAGGTACTTTGGCGGTAGAAGTTTAACACTCTTTAAATACTTTACACTAGGAAGCAAAAGTACCTGGGTCTGTCAGACACCATGCAGCCAATGCAGTGTTACCAAAATTGTTTTTATTTACAAAGCTATAAAAATTCCACTATTACTTCAAATTCCGTCCTTTTTTGGGTTATCACGTTGAGGTTTTTTATTTATTGCATACTGCCATGATTGACATTAATTTGATATGCAATGGCTTGATGAATATTAAAGATATTTTTTAATTTTGTTGAAATATCTGACATTTCAGATTCACCATTTTGCAGTGAAAATAAATTTTCCAACGTTTGTCAGATGATGAGAGTTGATTCGATTGATTTATGTGCATATAAAAACCGAAAACTCTATTTCAATTCCAATTATTCGTTCGTTTTCATATTATCGCTGCTTCGTTTATAAGTTGATTAAAATATAGATTTTTTATACAAAAAAAAATAAAATAAAATTCTACGTACAAGTATTAAAAGAATGTTTTCTAAAACATATTGTAAAAAATCAATAAAAACAAAAAAGATGAGGAAGGCGCGCTTCTTAACCTGATAATTAATGCCTTATTGATCGGGTGCCGACTTACTTAGATAAAAAGTTTTGTCGGGAAGTTCATAATCTCTGAAAACTTTTCGAAATTCATCACATTTTCCTAAGTCATGCTCATTTGCGGAAAAGCACACCAAATAAATAATTTACAGAGTAATCAGGCAAAGGTACGAAACTGGAAAAAGTTAGATCAAAACTTAAACAACTTAAAAACTTTCAACGGTGGCCTTCGGTGTTTGCAAAACTGGCTAATATTCCTGGAAATTATAAGAATAAATAATTTTTTTTTTAAATATCCGAATGTAATCTGAATATAACAATATATATCGTTCAAGAGTAGATAACCCCTTAGATATCAGCTCGGGTAAACAAGTGGGAGGGAGTAAAACACAAGGGACAACGTACGTGTTTGGCATGGAAAAGAAAAATGAAACTGGAAATAATCAGAATGTAAACCATCGACCTATAAAGGAAGGACTAGAGTAAAATATATGATTTTAGTCCGTGAGACCATTCTAAGAGCAGTAAAATTGTTTAAAGTAAGATAAGGATTGGTCAATTACAAATTAACAGTATTTTGTCTATAAAGCTTACAAAATATGTGATATAAAACTGTTTAAAATTTAAATGAATACATTCTCAGGTAGATTTTATAATTCAGAAAATCTCACATCTCACCTCTTGAACCAAACGACTAAATCAGAATTAATATGAGCAAGTTAATTGATGGGAAAGTAAAAGTTTAGATTCAAGAATCATCATTATCATAATTGAGCCATTTAATCCCTGGGAATTTTAGCTTAGGCTCATAGCGTTTATAATCCATTTCTTGAGGTGGATTACTCCTCTTTGTCTTTGTTTTTTTTCCTTATAAGTTTTTGTGAGTCTTGGTATCGTTTGTGATTTCTCTCCATTTTGTCTCTGCCTTTTCGTGCCTTTACTTTCATTGCCCTCATATTTTCTTCCACTTGGTCCTTTCATCATTTCCTCACCTTTTCTCTACCTCTTGGCCCTATTGGGTTTACACGTCGCATAATTGTTTCTTCTTTTAGTTTGTTTTCTATTTCTCTGTTGGATTTTCTTCTCCGTTTTTGTTGTTTCACTTTATGGTTGTTATGATCTTGTTTAATATCTTCTAGCTTCATCTTTATCCACTCGTTCCTCTTTTCCTTTTATAAAACATTTTCTTTGTTTCTTTCTGTTTGGTAGCTCAAGAATCATAGTATAACTATAAACCCAATGCAAATTAAACTTAATTATTAAGTGAACATTGTTAGAAATAAGAACCTGTATTCTGTAAATAAGTTACATAGTAATAAAGCATAATTCCTCTTATGTTGATTGTCCCAAGTGTTTATTTACTTTATTAAGAACGATCACCGAAAGCAGTCAGTTCCTATCAATACCAGCTGCAATTTAAGCGTTCTGGTTCCAAAAACGGTACTTTGAAATAGTTATCAATAGATACAAATAATCATATTTACATTTTGTGCACGCTCCTACGTGCTCGTGAACATTCGTGTACTTTTCTGTTAGGTTAGTTAGTTTATTTTAAAATAATTTGAATAGTTGTTACTACTATTATGTGACAGAAATATCGTGTATGACATATATCGATTTTTGTAATAAAAATTCTATAAATAATTCTGCCCTACATTTATAGCACTTAAATTTTGTCTTTTAAATATTAACGGTATTATCGTTTTTTATTGTTCCGCTCGAACGCCGTCCCGTTGTGAAGCCTTTTAACAAAACCTTGTGGGTCATCAATTACATCATTAAATGCAACGAGACAAGAGATTAGGGCTTTATGCTTTCTTGTTTAGTACGATTCATTTCGAGTTGTATGTTTCGCCCAAATCTGCAGTAGACACAAAGTTGGCACAAGGAAGGGACAGGGCCAGAAACGGTTGATTTACTGTCAAGGTCTAGCCAAGTTCCTTGTGAGGAGAGTTTGCTGTGTGCCAGCACATCTGCAGTCTAACGCATTGAGATATTGGAGCCTTATATGAAATATTATTTCGGAAACTTAAATTTTAATTATTCAACTTATTTATTAGACAAAAGTAGAAGTCAATTTAGCTTATACATTTTTTTAGGTGTATAAAGGTTGATTCCTAAGGTCTGCCAAAGAAAATTTTAAGAATAGTTTCATGTAATGTGTGCAATCCCGTAAGGTATGTTTATCGATTATGTATTACTTTTACTTAAATAGATACAAATTGAAATATATTTCTTTAGGATTTGTTTCTGATTTAGAGAATTACAAGCTTTAGATAAATCTTGAAACATAGTAAACACTATATTATTATTTTCACTTATATTAATTATACTTTTTGTAAATTGAAAAATAATTTGAGTTGATTTATTTTTTAGGTAACCATGTTACGTTTCTTTAAAAAGTTGAATTTATGGAGAAATCTACTACTCTTGAGCACATGACCAGTTCGAAAATTTTAGAGAAGCTCGATAACAAACTGGTAGTAAGTTTAGGATCACTAGTGACGGATAAAAGTATTAAAGATTTTTTAACTGTTTCGGAAATATTTCGTTTACTCCGCTACTAAATGTTAATTACAGAAACTTCTATGTAATATTAATAGGAACCTATTCCATTGTTTGTTTATATTTTCCTAGATATATAATTAGTATTAGAGATTTCAAAGCGATAAGGCTCAAAAAGTTTTGTCCACCTTTTTTTCTCGAGATGAAAGTTCACCCCATTGGTTTAAAAAATCTAGTTACTAAAAGAATTGGTCAAAAATCTGGTCTCCTCCTTGGTTTATGGTATAAGACCCGGAACTAAAAAAACTATATTTAATGCAAAAGAAGAAATACAATTTGTATTTAAAAAAACCCAGGCTACTCCTGCCGATAGCCAGGGAAAAATGGTACTTAGAATATAGGTCTGATAAAAGCTATTAATTACTATTTTGACTTTAATTCGACGCTCATCTGTCGGAAATTCTAAGCAAGAATAAATACTAATTAATGCAAAAATACAATAATAAGCAGGTACTCTCCTTTCTTTGGCTGCTGCGTAATCTAAATTCAACTATTAATAAAAATGGCAAAAGGGAGCTTAGAATACAATTTGAGAACCTAACAAAACACCAAAATGCCTAGGTGTAACACTCGATAGAACTCTCTCATTCAAAGAACACATAACGAAAACAGCAGAGAAAATAAAAACAAGAAACAATATTATACAAAAGCTCTGTGGAACAACATGGGGAGCGTCAACCACCACTCTACGCTCAACAGCTCTGGGTTTCGTCTTCTTTACTGCTAAATAATGTGCGCGAGTGTGGACTAACAATCTTTACCTTAATAGATTTAATACTCAACTCTACTCAATAACACAATGAGGTTGATCGCAGGGATTATCAAAACGACTCCTACGGAATGGCTTCCAATATTCCACTTCCAAACCTTTAGTACTCGCTTCGGCGGTACATATACTAAAATGCTTTTACGGGAGAATACAAGAAGATTTTGAGTAACCAAAACCTACCGACCTAATATATGAGGTCATTGAAGACGCCAACCACAACCGCCTTCGATCTAGAAAATAGCAATCACGGCCAGTGATGAAGAATTCAAGCTGATTAATGTCTGGCAGCAAGAATGGACCAACAAGCAAAAGAACCAAATACCATATATTTCCAAAAAGCCAGCGGGATTCAACTTACCACATCAAACCTGGTCAACACTGAACAGAATCCGGATCCAGCATGTTAAAGGTGCCTACTTCCTGCATAAATGGGGAAAATGACGGCAGCGTTCTGCGAATCTGGTGAAAACCAAATCGTGAAACATATTATAGAAGACTGCCCTAGAACAACTTGTGGAGGGACATCCGATGACTTCCTGTTGGCGTCCCCAAAATCAACAGCTTTTATATGATAAATGTTAGTTTGTGACTGTAATAATTGTAATTTCAACTGTTATAGTATTTTATTATTATTCTATTTTATGATTTTGATTATGTTGTGTCTAAACGCCATACGCTAAATAAATTAATGTAATGTTTCAAGATTTAGGCACGTAATATTAAATTGTATTGTACCACAAAAAAAATATACAAGACAAAGTTGTCAGAAAAATAGTTATGCGAGTTAAACTAAAAGTATAATTTTCCTTTTGCTTAAAAAAACTCAAAGGTAAACTCTAACCTTTGAAGTCACGAAAGAAAAACTCTAATACTTAAAAAATGATATTTGATAATTAAAATACCATGAGGCTAGCAGACACTAAATACGAGTTATGTAATTTCTCATTATTTAATCTCTATTATATAAAAATAAGTTGAGTTGGATTTTACTCTCTTATAATCCTTTGTTTCAGCTTTATAATTACCATCATTATGCGAGCTTCGTTTGTGTCTTCTATATTTAAATTACAATTTTGTTCCATTTTGCAAATTGCAGTCACTTCGCATCCTTACTGAGTCCTTTCTGCTACTGAAATCTTTAGTTTTTAGTAAAATCTGGTTTTTAATTATGAGGTAACGTGATATATCCAGAAAGCGTGAAAATACTAAAGCCCTAACGTCGCAGTCCTCGAAAATCCTCTGGCGTCTAGACAGTATAAAATATTAAATTCGAATCTCCAGCGCTAAACAAAGGCAGCTATTTTTTTGTTTCGGTAGCCCTCTGCCATTAAAAGGTATTATTCTGCTTTAAATCCGAACAGTTAAATGTAAAGGTTCTATTTTAAGAGTTCCGTGTTCATATTTTACTATTTACATGTCCTTTAGAGTTTAAAATCAAATTACTAAAACCAACATCTAACAATGACGTAATTTTTTGATTCAATTAAATTCTGTAATTGAATTTTGGTACAAAAATTTCGTAAATCTTTTATTGCAATCCGACCAAATTGATTTTAACGTAGTTTATGGTCTAAATTTAATGAAGAGTAAACAGAATGGCCGGAATGTTTGTCTTTTCACTTCATCAGTTTTGAAGTAGAGCTATATACACTCGGCGGATGTTGTGTATAGCTAAAACAGCCGTAAAAACGGAAATTAACGTGTTTTGGTAACAATATTTCTTTCTAGCATGAAACTTGATGCAACAAATAATTTGGGATATATTACGTTCGTAGTTTGCCCAAAATAATGGCAAATTGTTATAACGTGATAAAAATTACAGGAAATTACTAACACGAAAACAAAAACATTACTATGAAATCAGTCTGCTGAAATTAAGCCACAAAATCTAAAAACGGTTGATTCTATAAATAATATGAGTTTGAAATTTGGTATCGTGAACCGACAGAAAATTAGCCCCAAATTTGAATTTTTTATGGAAATCAACCCTCGCGTTTGTCATTAAAAATTCACAACTTAGGGATGTTATAAGTAAAAATTAGATTACACTCGTTGTACGGTCTAAAGGACATTTGAAAACGAAAATGGTTATTTATATAAATAATTTAGTTAATAAAATAAAAGAAAATTATAACAGAACTACTGGATATTTTTTTCATATTACGATAATTTGTATACTACTCCATTTCAAATTTACTTACATTTTTTAAATATACTTAAAAATTTTGTAAGTACTAATTTTATTATATAGGGAGGTCCAACGAAAACTTTACATGTGGGTTTTGGACAATATTATCGCAGCAAAAGAAAAACGGGTTGTAAATAATTTATCCAAATTTAAAAAAGTACATATCGTTGTTTAGAGAATTTAACGGACTTTCAAACGATATGCGACTCGACCCCTATTCCCTATTTAAATTCTAGGGGTTAATCACCCCACTGGTCTAGGATTGAAGTGACGGTACAAAAATCCACTTATCCGAGCGTTTTCTTTTCCTACGATAATATTGTCCAAAACCCCCATGTCACGTTTTCGTTGGGCCACCGTGTATATATTTTGTAATAGGATTGTTTGTTATAAGTTATATATTTTGATAAAATAAGTGTTATTATTAAATCAACAAATATGATAAAAGGTTCCGAGTTATAAATAAAAATATAATTATAATTAACAAATTTAGAAACTTAGTTGAGTGTCGAATGTTCCGAATTAACACTAGATTCATCGGGTTAAATTTGTTAAATTAAGAGTAATTTATTTGAAAAATTTATGTTTACGTCAAATGTTAAATTTTCGACATATCATACACATAGAAATATAATTAATAATAATAAATAATGTTAAATTAAATTTAGAATTCAAAGATTGAACGTGGTGAAACATGAGATTATAGATGATTCATACGCTATTTTCATTTTTGTGCAATGTTTTAGCAAGCAGCTTAATATTTAAAAATTGTAGATTAATTAATTTGTACCACATTAAAATTGTTTCTATTATTATTAAATGTATTAAGATTATAAAAAAATTGTTATCGAATATATCTTCGCAAAATTAGGAAAATTTTATGTAATTTAAAGGATGGATAATTTTATTGACGTGATGCTGTCAGTAATAAGCGACAAATGTAAACAAGATACAATTTGGTATCTGTACATATGTAAGGGTTGCAACTTCATGGTATGCCCTTTACAAGTGAAAGCATATAAAACAAATATATAAAGACAATATGTTGATCTGACAAAAGGACCATCCTTTGCTTTTTGTATATTTATATGTTTATGTTTTTTTAAATTTAACTTCAGTTCTTTTATTTTGATTTTTTTATTTTCGCGCCCAATTTTAACAAACAAAAAAGGAGAGAGTTCTTTGAACTAATAATTCTTTTCGGACATTTGGTGACATTTATGTCAAAGGACTCGAGGCATTCAATCAGCTAATTTTTTATGACTCTATATTAAATATTTTCTAAAGCCATAGCATAGAGCTTGAAAAGTTAGAATAGGCATATAAGCCGTTTTTATTGATTTTCAACGTTTTGTCTGCTACATACATCTAAATTCAAAAAAATGTGATTTTCAAGTGGCTGTAGATCCTTTGTTAAACATAAAAAATGTCAAGTGTAATACATTGTTGAAATCAGCTCGGCAAGAGGTTTATAAAAATATAAAAACATACGGGGTATTCGATTCTGGCACTGCGTTCCTGAACACCCTCTATATTTGGGACAAATTCAAAAAGTGTAGAATACATTTCCATTCATCACCTTATAATTTCATAATTATATATTCATTTGTTTCAAAGAAAATACCTTGTTGCCAGACTTTTTCGCTGCCCTGTATGTATATATTGTATATATTGTAATGGAATTTATATCGTATGATTACATTTTAGCAAATATGTAAATATTCCTCAGTGTTAAATCAAGAAATATGAAATTGATTCTAAATTATGAAATAAACTAGTATTACAACTGAGTTTGGCACAAATTATAACAAATTTTTGGAAAAAAGGTAGAACTATTTATGAAAAGAAGTGTATTTTTCGAAGGAACTTCAAGTTGACGTATTCCGATAAATATATGAAAATAACAGTAATTTGGTTAGAAATCCTAATTAGTATTGAACAACAAAAAAAGTTGACTTCTCAGAGAAAACAAATCCCTTCATATAATATCACACAAAACAATAATACACTCTGATTAGAGAAAATAACTATTAACCTGCTTATTTAGTAAGTATTTAAAAACATGATTAGACAATTGGTATTAAATTTACAATATACATGAGAGTTTGTTTACTGAATTGATAAACATTAGTGAGAGTTTGGTGAAGGACTTTTTCAAATTTAATTGCGATAAATTAAGGATTAGCTTGTTATTACTAGTTTTTGAAACAATCGTTAGTAAGTAGAAATAAGCCTATATTACAAACAATTTTGAGTTCATTTAATAATGCCAACTCATCCTGGGATTCACTTATTTATTTATTTACTTGCGATTTGTTTACATATATTTTATTTCATATTTATAACTTTTTAATTGATTTTAAATTTATATTTCTTTATTATATTGTAATTGTAATTTTAATTTCAATTTTCATTTTAATTTCAAAACCACAAGACATTTTTTAGAATCTGAAAATCTCAATTATTAATTCTGTAACAATTTTTAATAATATTAATATTCATTTCGGTTGAATCAAATTTAGTTTTTTATAAATACAGTTAAAAAACCCATCAATCCTAATCTCAACTTATTGTTTAGTATTTTACACGTGGTTACACATTCTAGACTTTGGAAAGGATGCTACTTTCTTCTAGATGTTAAAACTTTAACAGACACTATCTGGAAGCTAAGTGCTTTATCTGAAAGTTAAAATAAGTAGATATTATGGTTACTAATAATAATAATATGGTTAATAATAATAATTGAAGGTCCAAGCAGTTGGAAAAACCACCACATTTTTGTAAATAGAAATGGGTAATGCAATAATGAAATTTAACCAAAAATAACTAATGCCACATCCCTGAGATTTAAAAAAGACACTAATAACGAATTGATTAGATTAATTCCATGTAATGCTCCATATATTAAAATAGAATGAGTGTTTTCTAAAATATATATATATATATATATTCTAGATATAAGGATACCAATATACCCATTTTAAAATGTATTTTATTTTTTATATACTTCTTATATTACAGTTCTTTGTACTAGGTCAAATTTAGTACCCTTTAACAACGCCGTCTGAATTATCAAGTTCAGGTTAATGAACTGTACGTACCTGAAGAGTTATTTGTCCTTCCTTCTCTTTTATTGTATGAAATGTCATTTTCCTTATCTCTATTGTAATTGTTTTATGTGTTATCATTTTACTAGTATGCAATGATCAATTTGTGGGATTTCACATTTCAAATAAGTCTGGTGTAAACAATCAACAGTGTGTGTTAAGCGCATGCTAACCTAGCGATTACAAATTCTCGCAAAGCTATTGGGCGAGCGAAAATGTGAAATCAGGGTCGTGACAATTTTAAATACTTTATATACTATCTCATTTCTTTTCTTTTATTGTAAATATTTTTCAGTGTTAATTTTTCTGCTACTCTTGGTTTTGGTTGAACAAACGTCACTTTTATTGCACAACGTGCGTGTTGTTCTTGTCGTTGATTTCCTTTTGATGTAGTACAAATTACTACAAAATGTTTATAAAACAGAGTAGAAAACGATGCGTTTCGATTTTGCTGAATATTTTGTGGTCCTGCTAACTACATAGTGTGTTAGCAGCTCTACTATTTATTTTGAAATGGCAAGACGTACAAAATTTTGATTAGTGCTTCAAATTAGTACAAAATAAATACTAAATAAGATAGAAAACGCGTTTCGATTTTACCGATTTGATCCTGTGAGCTTCACATAGGTGTACTTTTATATTATAAAATGTTTGCATCTATTGCAACAGCGATTCAGAAAGTCTCGAAAAATTATCTTTTCGTAAAACATTCCAACAATCCAATATTTAAAATCTTTATGTATAAATGCATTAATGGTTAACAAATATTTTTCATTTATTGTTTTTAATAAGAAATGACGGATGTATTACGTTAATAATTATTTCATGAGCTATGCTAGAAATTTACAATCATTTTACAATGTATAATCGATCAATATACAGGAAAAGAAGAGAGCTATTCTTGGCTGTATATAAAAATAATAAAAATATTATAAGAACAAACAATGAAGAATTAGGCGAATACGAGACATCAATTAGATTTAAAAAAGGATGTGTACTAAGTCAATTACTATTCTCAATTCGAATTGATGATGAAACTATGGAAAAAGCGAGGTAAAATACGAAATTATTAAAACTATGAAATGGAGGAAACGCAAATAAATGAATTATTGTTGGCAATGACAGTAATTTTAACAGACTCGGAAAGCAACTTAGAGTCTAATTTAGAAGTATTGTAAATGAAACAAAAACTGTGAAAATCGCTAGAGAACGAAAAACAAATTAGATAAAGTTAAAAAAAGAAGGAGGTACAACTGGTTCATTTTTATATAATAACGAAATGCCTCAATCATTCTAATTTATTATCAATTGGTCGAAATAAGCATAATCACACCGGGTCTGTAATTATTAGTTTTTAGTGTTACATAATGATATGTTAGAGTAAAAGAAATTGCATAAGAATTATTTCATTGAATATTTGTAAATGACTCTTGGTATAGAAAGGGAGTGACGAGCACAAATACAAATATTTCAAGGTAAATCTTATCCTCCGATTCATACTTTTCCATTGTTTCACCGTCGTAGGACTACGAAATACATGACAACTACTACGACACGGCGGCGAACTCTTAGATATTTATGTCACGTGCCACCATCTGCGATTATGATTTGTGTACTTCCGGCGAAGCTTAACATCAATCATCCATGAATGGCGACAAATTTCCGCTTTTTTATTAACTAGTAGAATCGCTAGAATCTAATGCATCAAAAAATGCGCAAATGTATGCTGATTTTAGTGTAATAATTTAATGGTTTTTGAAAAAGTAGTATGACGCAATGCAGCAGTATCATGTGATTTCTATGTAAACTGTATTATATATGTCTTTTATTAGCGGATTCTTTGCCATTTCTTATTCCTAGTTGTTTTCTATCTTGCTTTACTTCTTGTAGCTATTTATCCTCTGACTTTTATTCCTTTTACATTCGTCTCTTTCTACTACACACCTCTATTACCTTTCAATAATAATTTCTGTATTTATTGATCTTGATTTATTTATTAATATATCTCCAAGATATTCTTCATGTTCCTTTAAAGTGGAGTGATAAATACATTTATAATCTTATCTAGAAATAGTATTAGTAACGCAAAAAACAACAGTAGGTAGTAGTAACAGAAATAATAACAGTAATCACATTACAAATAATAGTAATGAAACAAATAAAATAACCCTAGTCAGACTAATATAGCAAGAATAATAACTAAAACAATATTAGAAATAAATGTAAGGCATTGTGTAATTGTATTCGAGTTATAGGGTTCAGCAACTTAACAACCAATTTCTGATTATATTTAGTAATGTTGAAATAATGGGAGGGTTGATTTCAATCATCGTCAATTTTCATTTTAAAACATGTAAAGAGAAAATTTCGAATAAAATAAACAAGGAAACGTTATTCTGAAAATAAAATTTGATTCGAAAATGATATAAAAAAACAAAATTCTAAACATAAACAAAGAGGTGAACACAAAACTACAAAAGCGGTGTACAATATACCTTAATAGATCGTAAAAGTCTTTCCATAAATTTGCAAGTATTTCTAGTGATACTGTATTGATGCTTACTAAAAAAAAAACCATTGATGCTAGGTCCGGAAATGTGACAGTCCATTTTATATTGCTTATATTGCTCAAAATGCCATTTTTATAAGTATTTGTTAAAAATAATTGAAAAATTGGAATGATCGATCCCCGGGAAATATATCTTGAATTTTGTAGTAGGCAAAGTTCTTGGAGCCATATTTTAATAAACTAAGTTAGTTTTGTGTGAAATATTCAGTTCCTCAGCAATAGTTCTGCTACTTTTTTATGTCAGCAAGCCCACATAATGGCAATTTTAGAATTGGCGTATTCACATTGTTAGAAAAATATACAAACTCAACAGCACCGCAGTTGTTAGGATCACGTCTATATCTTCTCTTTTTCCTGGGGATATTATTTTGGTATGACATTATGAAAAATTTAGTAAACAGTAAGAATTTTCAAATCTTTTAATAAACTCATAAATGTCTCTGTTGCGAATGAGTCTATTTTCAAACATTATTGAAAATAAATCCAAACATTGTTGTCCCCACTTGTTTCAATAATACAGTTTTATGGTTTGAGCTTTTTCTGGAGGCGTTAGAACGGTATGTATATTTAAAACTAAATTAAGGTTTTGAAAAAATTCACGTTTTGCTACTCACTAAATATAAGACTATTGAAAATCACTTCTGAACCGATGTTCGAGTCGCAAATTTCAAGGTAGGGATGTTGCAGCGTTGCCGAATCGTACGTTGATCAGCATGACATCTGCATTTATAACAGGCTATGTCCTGAACAAAAAAAACTATACCATAATAAAATACAATAATAAATTATACATTTCTTATAATTTATTGTCGGTATACATACTATTTTTCCTTATGGCTTTATCACTTGACAATACTGCTTAAAATTTCAAAAAATAATGTTTCAATTTTATTGAAAATGTCTCTTTAAGAGAAAGCATTACTACATCTAGTATCCTTATACAGTGTAACTTCGTGTCATTTATTTATAAAAGTTCATAACGAGGTAGTGAACCTGTTCTCCATATAAAATGAATGTGTAGGCAGCGCTACGAAAAATTTTTGTCTGTCGATTGAATGCATTTGATTCTAATTTAAATAAAGATTGATATTCTAAATATAAAAAGTTTAATAATTTTTATTTTCTTGAATAAGATTTGGTATAAATGAATAGGTTCCTTTTATTTTCAAGTAGATTCTTAAATTTTAATTTTATAGGCTTATCATCCTTTTCAAATATTTCTTTATTTTTATTTCAAAGCCAACTATAATTTAGTTAGCTTAAATGTAAGTTAACTTTCGGTTTATAAAATTAGTTATTTTAAATTTATTTGAATTAAATTGTAATGAGAATTAAATTGTAAAAATATAGGGATGCTAATTTATCTAGATATCTACTATTCAAGTAACTTTTCAGTTTTCAATATTTGTAATATTAATTTCCATTCCTTACAATTTTCATGCATTATTGTCTCTAAAATGATATAAAATTAAAACCACCAATCGCAATCATTATTCCGATGAATAGATTTTGCGGATGAAATTTTTACTGTAATGGTTTGAGTCTCTGTTATACCATTGGTAAATTGAGACGGAATATTTTTTTCTTTTGTGGATATCTAATGTCTATTTTATCAATGCAAATATACAGAATATGCTTAAATTGTTCAAAGATCTGTAAGTATTTACTATAGACCTAGATCCGTGAATTTCATTTTAGCGCATTGTTAATAACAAATATTTCATGAGTTAAATCATCATAATAATAATTTCTATATCAAAACTCTATTAATAAAGAACACAAATAGCCGTTCTGAATTAACCATCGTTAAATTAGAAAAAAAAATCAAGATGCAAACATTCCTCTTGCATGGTTTATTAAATATTTAAGTAAACTTTAATTAACAAATTACATATCAGTGAGAGCTACGACATGAAGCATTTAGCGGCGTCTAATTATTGTATAAACAGATGAAGTGAACACTTTCGCAAATTGGTGTCTGTAAAGATTTTCTTGTTGTTTCATCACAATATCAATTAAATACTTTGTATCATATATAAGAGGTTTAAGTTGGTGTATTGTCGTAGCAGAATTAGTTTGGGAAGGGATACGAACTCTGATCATTCTCCTATCATTTTAATAATTAATGAAATTACTATTAGAAAAGAAACTAACCCTACGTTTACCTAAAAACTAAGGTAATGGGAGAGTTTTAAAAATAGCCTTCCTTTGAAAAATAAACAGCATCTAGATGATGAAGTTCAATTGTTTAATAATAATATCAGGTAATCAGGAAATAGAACTTACCTCTCTCAAAGAGCTCCAGGATTGGAACTAATCATTAGCGAAATTTTAAAACAATTATATGCACCAATTTTAGTTAAATTAACCAATCTAATAAATGCAGCATATAGATTAAAATATGCCCCTAGATTCTGGAAAGTTGCAGGAATCATAATGATACCAAAGACAGGTAATCTCTCATATACAATGATCTCCTTGTTGCCTCTCATCCATAGATCAAGTACATAGAATCACCAACGTTATTAAAAAATGGCTAGAAGAAAAGAACATATATGCTACCATTTTCCTTGATATTGCACAATCATTTAATAAGGTTTGGTACAAAGGCCAGAACCACAAGATAAAAATATTCCTCGTCGGACATTATTCATATATCATTCAATGGTATCTTTCAAACTCATACTTTCGGATCAAACAAGAAGAACCTCACTTTGATCTGAGAGAGATTAAAGCTGGAGTACCACGAGGAAGTATCCTAGGACCAGTCCTATACCTACTATACATATCCGATATAGACCCTATATCTACCAGAGTAACTAACAATTTGATGGTAGATTCAAATAAAGCTAAATACTTAGGTATTACCCAAGACGATAAGCTTCGCTGGAAAACATATATTAAAAAGAGAAGGGAAAACTCAAATACAGAAAAATGTATTGGCTTATTGGAAGAAATTTGACTCTGTTACTGTATAATAAGCTTAAACTTGATAAACAAATATTTAAACATGTATGGTCCTATGGCACCCAACTTTTGGAAAGTACCAAACAATTCGATCCAGACATCATTCAGAGATTCCAGAAGAAAGTGTAGTTTTTCCTTGGTACACCAGAAACCAAGCAACTCTGAGTACACTGGAATAGAAAGAAGGCTCAAGAGGACGAAACCTTATAAGGTATACACACTAATGAGTATAACTCAGATTAAGTTGAGACCCTAGTTAGTATAATTTAGAATCAAAATGCTCAATAATCAACATTAACGAGAATGTAATTATAGCTAAATACACCATAAAGAGTATTAACAAAAAAGGTAATAATATTAAAAGAATTTAGGAAAAACGTATGTTTTTGCTGTGATAAATTGGATATATAAAAAGAAAGTTGCCCTTATCCTCTTCGTTGAACCTGAATATATCGAAGGATATTGAAAGAATTTTGTGAAAAAAGCTTTGGATTCCTTTCTATGCAAAAACTCATTTATTTCTCATATGATTGAGGATTATTCTACCGTTTTTATTGATCAAAAAGAAAATTCCAAGAATTTTAAAGGTCGTTGACACTATTAAGAATGAAGTGATTTAGGAGAACTCCATAGATTTCCTCTACTTACGAAGTAATCAAAGCCTTAGATGGGTCTCCATCGGCGTCCGCAAAATATTTCTATTCATAAGATAACTTTTAAAAGTTAACTCTAGTTTTTATTAGAAGAATTACTAGTAATAGGGAATAGTACCGTAATTTTAACCAAGCAGTGTCAGCCTCAAATTATATGAAAAGATAGTATTTTCAGCTAAAGCAAATAGTTACTTTAAAAATAAAAAAAAGTAGTTCTCCTACAATAAATTTAATTTTTTAAACCGTACTTTTTATTTGGTTTAACATTTAAACGAGCTGAAAACCATCAAAGCGAAACAATCTTAAAATGTTGACATTTGTTGTACATCCGACTGAATGGATTACATACATGGACCAGTTTGTTTGTGTCTATTATTAGACCAACAACCAATTCATAACCGCAAAAATTTCTGCCGTCTGACATAAATCCGTTTGCAAACATTTTGTGACTATTCAAGTTTTGTCGGCATTAGGCACATTGTTCGGCACCGATCAATGTATTCTGTTTTGAGATAATACGATTTAGTTCTAGTTCGAATTTTAGATGGATTAGAAGAACTATAATCACTTCAAACAAGATAGATTTTTCATTTGTATAGAATTTTAACTTAATACCTAAAAATATAAGAATGTTATTTTTTTAATCTAACTTTTAATGAATCTTAATTACGATGGTTCAGATTTATTTTTTTCATGCTTGGAAAATAATATTATTTTGAATAATAGAATATTGTTAATCTGACAGTAAAATTTGAAAATTATTTGACAATAATAATATTATAACATCAAAATTGTTAATACAGGGTATTACCTAACATAAAAAGGGAAATAATTATAATATCCATGGTTAACAATTTCTAACACCTTTCTAGAACCAAAATTATTCTATGAAATTAGCAGTAGCACTAAAATGCAGTAAATTAAAAGGAAGAAAAAGATAGACAAGTATCTTCTGGAGGGATGTTGAAAAAATTATAATAAAGTGAATCCTAATCGGGCGGTTTGGTTAAAAATACATCTTAATAAAATCGGTTTAGAAGAAAAGCAAAATTGGCGTTCAGTCTTATTATTATAAACTTTTATGCGCTTCCAACAACAAGGTAATGGTTTTCTACATCAAATTGTTGTCGGTGATGAATTATTTGAAGTAATATTGACCCTATTTTTTGATTACCAAGGTGCGCTTATTTTGAATTTTAAATAACCCGGTATCAACATCAACGTTGAGAGAGATGCAGTTATCTTAAAAGGTTTACGTTTACGTAGTATCAATAATAAATATGCTCATAAATGGTGTCATTCTTCTGCATGATAATGCTCGACCTCATGTAGCTCAGACGGTTCAAGATCAGCTGGGTCATATGAAATGGGAAGTTTTGCAAAATTTAGCTTACAGTCCCGATTTTCCCCCTGTGATTTTTGTGTGTTTGATCTATTAAAACAATATTGAAAAGATGGTGGTTTAATTCAGACACTGAAATAGAGATTGCTGTTAGAGAAAAGTTCCGCAAATAGCAGCAATAATTTTACCACGAGGGAATGTATAGACTAGTCCAGCAGTAAGAGCGTGTTTTAATGTTGATGTTGAGGCTTCTTCTAAATACGTTTAATGAACACTACTTTTATTGCGTCTAGAAGCGTTTCTTCTGAAATTTTCTCATATATTAGTCTTTTGTTCGGATAAAATATACAAGAAATATTTATTAATAAAACAATTTCAATTATTATAGACATATACTCATGTACCCAGCTAGAAGTATATTTAAAATGTATCCCTTTTATTAGTTCTATTTGATGTCCGCTCTTTGTTTACTGCCATGAGATCACTGAAGTATAAATCAATTATTAGAGAAAATAGGTCATTTTATATGCAACAGACCTAATCTACGACTGCTAACTTTTGTTTTATGGAAATTGAAATACACAATATATTAAATGTTGAACGCTAAATGCAGCGCTGTAAAATGAAATCATTTTAGAAATTAAATGTAGTAAGTATGTGCATATCATCTTTGATAAACGACAACTATAAATAAACTTCATGATGCATCTCTTATAATTTAGTTAATACCATCGCGTTGCTGCTTTACACCATTTTGATGAAATAGTTTTCTTCAGAATTAATTAAATGGAATAATGCCCGCAACTGGGTCACGCTTTAGAATAGAAAAATACCAGCATATATTTCTTACCACTTGTATTAATATAGAAAAATGCAAATAATAAAACATACAACAAACATCGATAAATGGTAAAAAATTATCTAAACCAGACAGATGCAATTCTCATAAACTCTAGCCAGTTTATAAATTTTTGAAAGAGGGAATTAATTTCAACCTTAATTAAAGGACTAAACTTCCGAGAGATAAATTAAGAGACAATTGTGAAATGGTCCTATAAATTGATTCGAGTTAATTAGTTTCTGTAGAGCATTATCTTGTACAGGCCAAAGGCTGCACCCAGTCCTGTCTCTAGAACGGTCTTAGTTTGAAAAAGTTAAAACATAATACAATAAAGATTAGGAAAAGTATGAAGAGGAAGAAAAAATTTAAAAAAGAAGGAATATTATGAACAGTGTATACAAGAATATTAGAGAACTACCATAAAAACGAAATACGAAAAATGTATCAAGAAGGCAATAAAATGGAAAAGAGGATACCAAGGAAAAAGCTAAATATCCAGAGATAAAGAAGGGACGTTAATAGCAAGAGTAAAGAACATATTAAACAGGAAGGAAAGAATACTTTGGGTAGCTGCTAAATTAAAACGACGGAAGAGAAGAGGAGGACAATCATGACATGACACTTGATGAACAAGAAGCTTATGAGAACACCCCGAAGATTGAGGAAACAAGATACTTAAAAACAACAAAAATTCTGGCAAAGATGAAATAACAGCCAAGATGTTCAAAAATGGAGTAAAAAAGCTAAATGCATATATACAATAACTAACACAATGAAATCTAGTTGCAAGAGAAAATACCGATACTATGGACAGAAGCCATGATGTACCCCTTACACAAAAAAGGGGACAAGTCAGTCTATGAAAACTCTAAAATAAACATAGCTTACAAAATGTTTGCTTCATATATAAAGAATTTGTTAAGCACTAACATGAAAGAAGTTTTGGGTAAACATCAATGTGGGTTTAGAGAGGGAAGATCCCTGGTAGATCAGATATTCACGCTCGGATAATGATTAAACTAACATTAGAAAGGAATGAATGCTTTGTAAGAAGAAAGAAGAAACGAATTAACAGAATAATTTGAGGTAATATAAGGATTAAGGTAAAATGAATAATTACCTTCAGTATTATTTAACTACGTACAGTCGGACAAGCTGAGTTGGAACCGCGAGATGAGCAAGAAAATAAAGAGAAAGTTTGAAAGAGGGACGGTTGTACATTAGAGTAGAATTACGTGTAAAGAGGTTGTTACCGCTGTCTAGATTTGTTACTTAAAAAGTTATAAATTATTTCCCGTGCTTGAGATCCTAGAGCCTTTTGTTTCCTGTTAACTTCAATGCTTGAAATAAAAAATAAAAGTATGACAATATTGCACAGGTGAACATTCAATTATTAACCTTATAGAAATGATATAAACATTTTAAAAATCTTGTGCAAAATGAGTTGGTCTTTCTTTCACTCTGTCCGTCTCCCCTCTCTTATATTTTCTAAATGAGCATCGAACACTTGCGGTTCCCACTCAGCTTGTTTGACTGTATTTAAAAAGAGAAGATAAATAGACCAGAACTATTGTATTATTAGAGGCAACAATGTTTGGCATTTGCAGAAGATTATATTAACAACGAATAAACAGGAATTTAGGAAGACATTGCTAGGGTTAGAAAAACGTTCAGAGAATTAATGAAAAGAAGACTAAATACATGGTAGCAAAGGGAAAGGAATATAGCTTTGACGAAGTTGAGTAATTCGCGTATCTAGGAGCAGAATTTAGGAGAATGCCAAACATAAGTAAATATACTGGATAAGACTATAAGGCAACAATTGTATATATCACCTTCAGAACCTATTACTCAGGGTTGTTATCTGGAGCAACAAATCTGAGAGTATAAAAGACACTACTGAAACCCACGTATAGTTTGGAAGCGAAACTTAGACAATGACTAAGAGAGAACCATTCTTACTCACAAGATGGGAAAAGTGTCTACAAAAAATAAGGTGAAGGTATGAGATAGAAGAATCAATAAGGAGTTACAAAAGTTATAGAATGAATCAGAAGTTGTATGCACAGTTAGGGGTAATAGATTAAGATAGTTTTGAGAAATTGAACACATGGAAAATGGAAGAATACTTAAGAGACTGATGTGATGTGGCATAGGAGAAAGGAGGAAACCAACCACACCAAAAACGAGATGAATAAATCAAGTGATAAAAGGATATGAAGTTAATAAAGATCAACAATTGGAGACTAAAAGCAAATGACAGAAATAAATGCAGAAAGATAACACATGAAGGCTTGGGCTGCTAGGTCTACAGAGCTAATAATATAGATATATAATTGGTTAGTCAGTGTTGTGTATTTATATTAAATATGGAATATTCAGAGACATCAATTTCCATGCCAGGATTTGAAGCTAGCACCTCAAGACTGAATGTCGGCTTTCATAGCACCCGACTACAAAGGTCCGCACTTAATAATATTAGTGATTTTGTTTTTTTATAAATTTGACATTAAAATTTGCATTTTCATTGACAAACAAAATCTCCTATTCACATATGAATTTTTTAATACGGCAGACTCGTTTTCATAAGTATATATTAATCATATCATCATTAAAATGTCATTCATAAAACCTCTTTTTTTGAGAAATACCATAAAAACGAACCTCATGTTTGATATATTCTCTACGAACCTGAAAATGGCTTGGCATAAATTATTTACAAAATATGCTACTTCAGATAATTCTCTCTGTTTTTCGCTTTTTTATATTCTTAAGATGAAACATTTGATTTTATCTCAAAGCGGACCTGGCAAATAGAACTAATCTCATGAGAAAGAAAAGTGGATTAATGTCTTAAAGCGGGGATACCCACACGGAACACCTTGCCGGGAAAAACTAAACTTTCTTTTAAGTTTATAACTTCTGGCCTAGTTCGAGCTACGATTTATTATTTTTCCTACGATTAGTAAATTTATAAATTGTTTACTAAACGATACTCATATTCTATATTGGTGAAATTTTTGTTTTTCAAATAAAAAATAATTAATAGTTTATCTTTCAAATGTGTAATTAACATTTACTATCAATAAATGGGATAAAGACATTTCAGACTGAAAAAAGAATGGTCAGTTTCTGTCAATTAATTATACAAGGTATTCAAAAAGTATGACAGAACAAAAAATGTTTAATAGTTTATTTAAATAACACTTGACTGAAAATAATTAACAGGTAGCTGCAGCCACTTGAACAGGATTAATAAGTTTCAGCTTTAAATTGATTGTTTCGACTCTTAAATTGTGGAAACTATCCATAATAAATATGAAAAGGTAAATTATACTTATTTGAATTTCCTCAGTATTGCAAAGTGTTTTAAGATGTATTTAATTTATTTCGCTATTTTTACCTGTAACAATCTTAAAATTGGCAGATTTTTTTAAAAGTCTAAATAACTTCATGTAAATATAATTTATCTTTTCATATTTAATTTCAGTTTTTTATAACTTTAAAATGAGTTTTGTTGTAGTACCAATTTGTTAATGTAGTTTTTATTTTGTTATTATTTTAATGTATACTTACCTGTTTTTTATTAAGATATCGGTTTCAATTTTTAAGTAAATATTTTAGTAGCAACTTAACTTTAACAAAATGGAACGGAGTGCAAATTACTGAAAAAGCATGATTTCGTAGAATGCATTCCAAAAATAAATTCATCATAGTTCTGTATTTCCATAGTTTGGCATGTGTTTAT
This sequence comes from Hermaeophaga mercurialis, assembly GCA_951812935.1. NCBI lineage: Eukaryota > Metazoa > Arthropoda > Insecta > Coleoptera > Chrysomelidae > Hermaeophaga > Hermaeophaga mercurialis. The sequence goes on along the minus strand of OX638361.1, from coordinate 28,284,100 downwards.
CGAGATAGGAGCGAGATCAATAATTGAATATATTGTTTATTGTTGATATATGTTATGTATACAGAAATCAAGTTTGACTATGAAATGTAATAAATTTAATGATTTAGGAGTAATTCATAATAAGCATATATAGGTTCTGAAAAAACTTTGGTATTATTTGTTATGAAATTTCTCTCAAACTCATGATAATAAAAGTGATACCAGAAGTATAAATAATACAAATAAATAAGAAATAGGCAGATGTTTAGTAAAAATATTTTTTTTTTGCTAATTCAAGTTATTTAATTTCGACCGGTTTGAAGCGGCAATCGTATACATAAAGTTGGGAGATATTTAATTATTTTGTTGATATTTAATTATTTTTTTAATATAGAAAGAACTTTCCAAAGCTCTTGTACTTTGTATAAAAAAAAATTAAACAATAATATACTCATATACACACGTTTCTTTCATTATTATTGAATATCTCAAGAAAGAAACGTTCCAAATGTAAATGATTTTAGCTCATTTCCCAGAAGAATAAAGGTAATCTCTAGATTTTGCAAAAAAAAATTTTCCAAACATAAAATTAATAAAAAAAATATTTTTTTACTGTCTCATTACTTTCGTCTACTGACCCAACCTCCTTAAGTTAATAGTACGTAAAATCGTATAAAAGTCCATCTGTACTTATATATAATATATATAATATTAGTAGGAGAATTAATAGTAATGTATTCATTAATGCAAAATTAGCAAAAACTTTATGACATTTTTGTTATTTTAACTTTTAACTTAAAACTCTAATTCATCATTTAGCGGCGATTTCAACTCATTTTAAAATATATATTATTTTATTTTAACGGTATTAAAGGACAATCAAACAATTGAAATTTAACATGATTCAGTTTGTAACAAAATTTCAAGAACATTATATACAGTGTGACGCATTAGTATGGCAAAGCAAAATTAGTTCGCTATTATTGAAGTTAGGAAAAAAAAGTATTTACAAATAGTGTAGGCACTCTTGAGATTCACATTTTAAAATTAGTTCCATATATACAGTGTGTTCAGGAACGCAGTGCCAGACAAAAAATTTGTTTTTTTAAATGGAATACCCGTATATTTTTATAATTTCAATAATAACAGACAAATCGAGCTTTGTCACACTAATGCATCACCCTATATATACTTATATTCAATTCAAATTTAGATTTTGACGAGAACATTTCTAAGGCACTATTAACTAGATATTATTACAAAGATTAATTTTCTATTTTAATAAATAAATAAATTTAATTTGAAAAACTCCAAAATAAATAAATTATTTTACCCACGACAATATTTACACATTATATTCAACTTATTATTATTAAATTGAATAACCCTTTCTAATTTTAAGGATAAAATTTCGCATGTCTTTCTATGGCCGCTTTGTTTTAATTAAAACAAACCCGCCAAAAGTCTTATCTGTTTTCCAGCAGCGAAACGTTTTATTTAATTGCTGCTCACAATCTTCATTACTTAAAACTTTAGTCAAGTGCACAGACATTCACTCCACTTGAGAAAATTGCAGCGCCAATTTAAAAATCTCATAATAGCATGGATTAGTAAGCAATTTACTATTGGAAATCTAATTTTCTCATCATGTCATGGTGCTGCTAGAGATTTAAGAAAATAGTAAGTAAGTAGCTGAAGTAAAATTGTAATAATGGTTATCGTTTTCTATCTTTTACATTTTGTAGCCATTTGGGTTTATACAGAGGGATTGTAAGACAATGCATTATGTAGAAACGAAAATAAGTTATGTAAAAGCGAGAATGTGTTACAATTTATCGTCAAATATCTTGTAGTGGGCATATTGAAGGTGGAAAAATGTTTCAATCACTTTGATCGTAATGTATCGGAAGTGATCTAACCTCTAGCACAGAGGAGTTAGAAATAGTAATATAAACAGAGAAGACACATTATTGCCCTCTCTCTCGGTTATCTGGTCATATATTATTATTCGTGTTCTCCTACTACTTAAAATTTCCATCTAAAGGATTTTAAATTCTACCTAAACCTATATAAAGTCGAATATCTAGCACCTTAAGGTAGTTACAGCGTGAAACCATCTTTTTAAAATAATTATTCATATAAAATAACATTTACTAATAAATCTGGAAGTTTCAGCAACAAGTCACAAAAAGTCTTTCAAGCGCATCACACGTGTTTACACATCTCGCATAATTTTCTCTAGAACACTCTCTCCCACTTAATTTTTTTGGAAGTCTCTTCACAATCGTCTTTAAGCTCCTCTAAAAAAGTTGTTAATCATTGTCCATGCAAAATATAAAAAGTTTACACATGTACTAAAATCGAATTTGTGTCACTAATGACAAATTGGCGTAATCTCCCGGCAACCAAATGTATTATAATAATTCCTAGTGCGCGATAGTGATAAGAAAAATACCAACACACAATACAAGTGGTGTTGTGTTGCGTATTGCGGTGTAATTAAATTTATATCTCATTATTATCAGTTCATCCCTTGACTCAGTGCTTGCGGCGACGTTGCCGCTTATTCCATTAATTAAATTGTACTGTTCTTAAAATTTGGTTGTGCTTAACTTCCTTTACATATTTATTTTCCATAGCTGCGATGCAGCAAATATATTTGTTCTTGTTTCACATAGAATTTTAATTTTACTTAACCCCCTCCCGAAATTTGCCCGCACGAGCTGTCTTGGGGAAAATTGACTCTAGTTACCAAAACCACTTAAACAGTCTACTGGCACCCCCAATCCAGTAATTAGCTGCTTCAATTATTTATTTTTGATTCCAGCACATTTTTATGATGATCAAAAGTGATACGGCAACGCTGCATGTAAAGTTATCTCGAGTAGTGTAGAATAAAGAGCAAGAAATTTATATCTTTCTAATATTTCTATTCAAATAAAATTTGCAATATTGTTTGATCTTTGTAACCGAAAATATTTTATAGTATATAAGATTTTGTTGACAGTCTACAGCAAAAATAATATAAAATCAAAGAAAACTCTAAATCGTTACCACAGACAATTTAATAACATTGAGAACTAGTTTCGACATTAATAATCATGATCAGGTCTAAGATGGAAGTAATAAAATAACAAATAAAAGCACAATCATAAGATTTACCACCAATTGTTTAAAAACAGCAAATTCCGAATTAACATGACAATTACAGTATATTTTATATTACACGTGAAATTAAATTAACAATAATAAGAACAAACGATTAGTAAACTTAACAAACGTCATTTAATTTTTATAGTAAAAACAACTTGTTAAAAAAGAACTAAAGTGAGTCCACCATATGAGAGCTGGTTTTAGACTAAACCAACAAAACAGTGGGCTTGTAAAATAATGTTCGATGATTAACCCAAAATCATCATGATAGGGAAAGGGAAGCAAAGACCAATAAAAAGAAAATAAACTGAGGTTAGTGAACTTGAACCAGAGGAATCAAAATGGGTTGGAAATACAATTAGAGTAGGTGGTTACAAAAGTCATACAACCAATATTAAAGGTAAACACCTGCGTGAAAAGGCCTCGAGCCTATTAAATAGCCTTGTCTCTGCCTTCATACACGTCTATTCCATTATTATTGGAAGTCAGATGTGGGGGGCTATTGGTTGGCTGACGTTTTTTCCTTTTTTGTTATGTTCCTTTATCCTTGTTAATTTTCCACAGGTCTCTACCTTTAATATTGGTTATATCCCTTGTGTAACCATCTACCCTGAATGTATTTCCAACTCATTTTGGTGTTTCCTTTGGTTCAAAGTTCACTAACCTTAGTTTACTATCCTTTTATAGGTATTTGCTTCCCTTTCCCTATCATGATGATTTTGGGATAATCATCGAACGTTATTTTGCAAGCCCACTGTTTTGTTGGCTTAGTCTAAAAAACCAGCACTCGTATGGTGGACTCACTTTAGTTCTTTTTTAAGAAGATTTCACATGTAATCTAAAATATACCGTGATTTTTATATTGAAATTTTACTTTTTTAAACAATTTGTGGTGTGTTATGATTGTGCTCTTATTTGTTATTTTATAACATCAACAAAGTGTTTTAATTAAGTTATTTTGTATTCTCTTCGAACCATAAACAAACAATAGAGAGTCGGTAATAAAAACTCTAATACTAGTTTAAATTAAAATTCTACAAACTTAATCAAATGAGTTCAAACTTAGAACTTGAGGTGCTGTAGGTAGTTTGGTTTAACTATATTAGAAACGTAAGTTATATAATGTGCCTTTGTCACAAGAAAATAATTTAAAACAACTTCTTTTCACTGTTACTAACTAATTAGTTAAATGTGACATAAACCATATATTTATTTACAGGCGCCATATGGTTTAGAAGAACTTTTAGTATATTCAGCACTTCCTTTTTAAATTATTTGACTCGCATTTTCTGTATCTTATTTAACTTTTAGTTATAATTTTATATTTTATATACTTGCAGGAATCTATTTCATTTAGTAATTGTTTCTGAGAGCAGTTACCAAGTTCAACCTATTGATGATAAGAAATTTGGTTGTAATTAATAGCATACAATGTTTTTAGTGAACTTTATTAATAAATCAAATTAGAACGATAGAAATCATTGGGCTATTAATCACACGTAACTGGTGCCCTACATTAAATTATCAAATGCGACATTTAGGTTAAAGAATTATTAAAAAGCTATCAATAGAATTGAACCACAAATCATTTAATAGAACTCAGCAAAACGACCAGCTGTACCATCTGGCAAACACAACTTTAATGCTGAATTCAATCGGGAAATAGCTAAATCATTTTTGCTCCAATTTGAAGCTCTGAAAGGAGAAATATTTTGCTGGAATTTCATTTAGATTACTTTAAACGTTGAGAAATTTAATAACGAGTAAGCGAGGCCTCTGATTCTATTAGAGGATTATTTTTAATTTTATCTTGGGTTTTATCTTTCGAAAATCAATTACTATTGCGCCATTAGCTTTAATTATAACGACTCTATTTTTATATCAAATGTGCAGATCGATGAAAAGCATGACCGGATTCTAACATCAAACGATAGATACCTTCGTAAACAACTCATCAAATTAGTTGCCAAGTTCAAAGTTATGTAAATTTGTAATTTTGTGAGTAAACTTTAAAGTAAACTATGTTTTACAAGGTTGTGAATCTAACAGATTCTGACCATATGCCCGGCATCTGTATGTACAATTTGTAAACATTTGTTGGATGCTATCTAGAATAATAAAGCCAAGTAGCACCTGTAAGTTATTTAGATTGTTGTTGGCACAGGAAATTCAGAGTGACTCAAAACTGAAGCAAAATTGGATCATCTTGGTTACTATTTTACTTTAAATATGAATGCATAATTGTTATAAAGTTTTAATGTTCTTCCAGATAAGTGTTTAGACTCGTGATCAATTATATATTTAATAAATTTGTTGTTTGTACAAAGAATAATAAAATTAGCAGAGAACTGGGTAAATCAAGGTAAAATTGGTTGAGCTGAAATATAATTTGCGTAATTCTGGCTATTCGAATAAAACTAACTAATAAATATAAAACATATTTTATGGGCAACCGTCAACAGAACTATCAGTGCGATTTTCGGAGGTAAACAAACATTTTATTATACTGCAAATTTTAAGAAGGTTACTGTCGCTAATATTTTTTTAACATAGCCATGACTGTATGTATAACGTTAAATAGCCAAAATCAGCATACCTAAGCAGCGGTTAGTACTTGGATGGATTTCCACGGGTAAAAGTTTTGTCGCCAATTATTTACAGAAAATAATTTTACGGTTGGTGATAAAAGTATGCACCACGTCACTAAAGTGTTTCTATCACACTCGTCTCTAACTCACTCGCTCGACTCTTAATGTCAGAATCATTCAATTAATAGTCCAAATTCTCGACTTATTTGTACCTTCCCTCATTTATATACAAACTGGGTAAAAAATGTTATCAAATATAATGCAGCAATAAACCAATTTTGAAATGGGTGCCGTTATATGTATATCTCGGTATAGCTATTTTCAATTAAAAAATATCTTATCATTCCGATAATTCATATACTTAAATCTAAGAGCATCAATCGATAGTTAATGATATACAGTGTATCCCAATAATGTGTAAAAGTACAACAGTTCCTTTATTAGATTAGAACCAAAAAATTTTGCATAGCAAAATTGGCATGTAAGTATTAGAACCTAAAATTATTTTCACTTATACACAAGCGTTCCGTAGCTGCAGGCCAGCCAACCTAAACATACATTTTTTTTAAATACAATGGTAAACTTTTTTTAATTCTGCTGACTTTTTTAATTCTTCGAATATAGGTTTTGTCAGATATATACTGAACATTTCAAAAGTTATGACCACTTTTATATCAAAATCGTTATATATTGGCCAGCTTGTATCATAATAGGATCAATTGTTTTTTCATTTTTTGTACAATTAATAGTTTAGGTATGTGTTCTACATTCATTAGTTTTGATTGAATCTTTAAATTGCAAAATTGGGAATATAAATTTTCTAAAATTATTTAAATGGACTTAAAAAGCTGTTTCGTTTCTGTAAACAATTCCCTATACCTATTTGTGATTTGTATTGAGATATTTTAATTTTTTTTTGTAATCAGATCAATTAAGCCTTGCAATAATAACCAATTTTGTCCCAGATAAGATTAAAAATCTAATAAAGGAACTTTTGGACTTTAATACACTTGTGGGAGACCTTGTATATTATACATTCAAATTTAGTTGCCTACATTTTTCTGGCCTTGTTAGGAGGTTGATGGGTATAAACAGGTAAGACAATTGGCCGGAGTATAATTCGAATACGGCCTCTGGTGAAAAAAAGGTGAACCCTTCAAAGCAGTAAAATAAATCATAGCTGTGTTATCATGCTGGAGTTGTTTTCGAGTTTTCATTATGTAAATTTATTAGTACTTACTTTACCTTTACTATTTTGTAATGAAAAGCACAAGAATCATATATTTGGATATTTGGTTTACTACTTTAAAGAATGATAACAGCGCCCTCTAACGAATTCTACTTTTCCCAATATAAGTAATTCACCCTCATTAATATGCTTTAATAAAAATATATAAAAATGTAGATAATATTATTGCAAACACAGTAGTATTGGGTTGTCTTCGAAAAATTTGGCAGATATTAGGGTTGCCACGTTTTTAAATGATAAAATTTAGATGATGAGACATGATATAGCAACTGAAATGAAAAAATTTGCATAGTATAAAAGAGTGCGCATGCTCATTAATACGTCTTGTGTGTTTTTTAAATGTCCTTTAAATGTACATAAATTCCTATTATTATTTTTTTATAAAATTACATATTGAAATATATTTTAATAACCACAAATGAAAATATTAAAAATGTATAATTATGTAAAATGATATATAATATTCACATTATATAAATAAATATTTTATTTTTAAAAAAGAACCGTTTACTGATTTGGTACTTAATTAAGTATTATCCATATGTTAGAGAGGTGTCTCTGTAAGAGAATCATGAAATATTAGCAGTTTCATAATATTTATTTATTTTTAGAAATCTAGAAAATCTTAATAAAGTACTTTATTTTTAAATGTACAAATTCTATAGTTCAAAAGTTTCCTAAAAACATGTCTTTTTTAAATACAACAGATCTTACAAGCTTTATGACAGGTGTTTTGGGCCTTAAGTTTAAAAAGTGTAGAACAAATGTTGGAATTTATCTGGAAAACAAATTTTATTAGAAGAAATTGACCGTTCCAATAGTAAGTAATTTTTTATTGTTGTAATTTATGTACAAATGTTGGGATCCTTGGGAAGACTGGACAAAACGAACGAAGTTTTTTTGGGATTTTTCTCTGAGAAAACATTCTTTTCGGTCAGGATTGTAACCCCGCGAAATCACATCCAAGAAAGTAGACTTAGCGCAAAAAAAATTAGCAAGATTCATATAGAAAATAGATTTTGAAAGCCTCGTTGTGGAGTCTAGTTTATGTGATAGCTATTTCTCAACATTATTAGTGTTTAACTTACACGGTATTTTCCTAAATTCGTTCTTCAGTTGTAAAGAAATTTTATTATTATTAAGCTAAGTAAGGGTTAATAATGCTATCATAATGTAATCATTCAATTCGTTATACCTTTGTTAATTTACTTGTTTTTTTTTACATTTTATTCGATAAATTTTGATATTCATCTACAGAATAAATTGTTTAGAAAAGTACGGCTTTTAATTATGATGATTGATTCATAAGTGTCAATTTTCTATATTAATACTGTATGGCTCTGTGCTAATGAATTCTTAATGCTCGGTATTAGTGAATTAATGTTAATTCTATCACAAAAACTCACATGCTACCTTTCAGCATAAAATATTACATTTGCAAGATTCAACATCACCAACCTGTCTAGACGCTGTTCATTACAATGCAATAGAAGTCGCAGTACCAACTTTCTTGTTACACATACTCCTAATTTTATTAGTTTCTGAATGACTTCTACACTATTGGAAACTGTTCAAAGAACATAAAATAACATGTAATATCTAAGAAATTATTGGTTATAGGTCCAGATTTATTTAAAGTTTTTGTTTAATTAAATGAAATTCTGTAACATTTTGTTCCACATAAACATGTCAAGTATGTAATTATTTCAAAATAAAATAATAAACTATTTTAATGTTTCTATGGTATGTCCAATATTGATGCAAAGCGCTAATCTTATACGGTTCGTTCGCATTGAAAATAAATTCTTATAGCACGTAGCTTTATACGTGAAATTATTAATACCTTCTTGTAGTATTTCAGTACACAACACTTCAAACGAACGGTTAGTCGCTTTGCATTAATAATGGAAGCACCATAGTCAATTTAAATTAGAAATAATGTATAATCTACTTACTTAGCGATGGAAGCTTAAAGATCTAAAAAAAAAACAAATATTTAAGTAAAACAACAAAACAAACTAAACGATTGATTGTTTTAAGAAACAAGAAGTCTTTGAGAGTTTAACATATTTTTTGGTCGAATTTTGAGTTTTTAGATAATTCTTGGATAGATAGTATTACCAATACTGAGACAGTAAGAAAAAACGACGAATTCTTATAAAAACTGTTGTGAACATAACGTAAAAATTAAATGTGGAAATGTTATTATTTTCTTTGTTTTTCTAACAAATTTATGTTTATATTATATGCAGGGCACATATAGAAAGCTACTATTATTATTATTATTATTATTATTGTTATTATTAAAATAATTTTATCAACTAATAACCATTTCTTACAATTTTAGTGTTGTACTTCGTTCATGGATTAGTTTTGACAGCGTATACAAACAATTTTATCGGCACCTTGTCTGATAACCCTAGTTTTTTTATGTTCAACCTATAAGCATTATAAAACAAATAAATAGGGAAGCAGAATGATTGATTGATAGTTGAAATAGCTTTTTGGATTGGATCACATTTCGGAGCCGCACTTTTATTTGGGACAGCAGATATCATTCAAAAAACCGGTTTCGTTTATATTTTAAGATTTACATTTTCTTGGGATAAATGTGACAAACAAGTAGATCGAAAAAATCTAACAAAAGAAAATTCGAAAAATAAGTTTTGACTTTTTATTAGTTCGATATAAAAATAGCAGTGACATATAATATCACATTAAAAAAATATACAAAATATATTAAGTATGAAATAGTTTATTAATTGTATAATTGCAGAATTAGTTCCATATGAGTACTACAATGATTCATACCCATAAAGATTAAACATGTGTTCGTTTATAAATAATGAATCTTGAATCGCGTCATCACGGAACCAGTATCCAGTAAATATTCTATTTTGGCATAAGTATCCTGATATTATTATTTTCATTGTTTATGCACTACAGGCCTCATCTTTTGTAGATCTGTTTTACATATTCATACTAACGTTTTTTTGGCCTGGCTTTTCTGTTTTCCATATTGGTCTCAAAACTAATTTTGGCACTCGTTCTGTTTCCTTCTTTTTACTGTGTCCTAACTATCTTACTTCTTTAAAAAGGGGCTTTTTCCGGAATCCTACCTGATTCTGCTTGTAGTTTGCTGCAAGTTATACAATTTTGTTTTATAGCTCTTACTAATATTTGTAGCATACATCAAGCAATGATATTCCTCTGTAGTTATCGTGCAATGCTTTATCTCTGTTCTTGTGTGTCGGGCATAGCAGAGCATTGGGCCAATCCTCCGGCATTATTTCTCGATCCCATACTTTCTTAACAAACTTATACAGTCTCTCCTGAATCATATTACCTCCGACTTTTACCATTTCATCTGTGATTTCGTTTTCCTTCGGGCTTTTGTTAGTCTTCACTTCTCTGGTTAGTTGCTCAATATCTTCTCTTGTTGAAGGAACTGGTATTTCCTCTTGTTCTTCTTCTATTGCATCATGGTGTTACTGTTTTTCACCTGTTGTATTTAACAGATTGTTAAAACGTTCTATCTATTTTTCTGTAATTTTTTTTGGATCATTAAATAATATTTCTTCCATGTTTTTCATACTTCTTGATAAAATGTTCTTATTTATTTCCGTTGATTCTTTTTTCTAATAATTTTAACTAATTGTTAAATATTATTTTTTTTGTTGTCATGGATTTTTCACAGCTTTCCGAATGTCTTTATAATTTTTGACATTTTCCTACGTTTTATTTTCCATTATTCTTACTCTCATACCTTTTTACACTTTGCTGTCTCATTGCTCTGATCATCAAAATCTTTTTTCTTTGTAAGATCTTTCCTAAAATCATTTTATTGGCCTCATTTAATGGTTTCTTGGTTTGATCCCACAATGTTTCTACTTGAGGATTTTTTTTCTACGGGGGTTTATTGCTTTCTTGACTTTTTGTCTTTAAGTTTATTTCAGTTATGACATTAAAATATTTATATAATAATTAACCACGGTTAATTACTGAGCCATAAAATATTCAAGACCGTAAAAACATTCATTAAATGAATCTTGTTACACTGGCCCCTAAAAAATGGCAAATCCATCATTACCCAAACTATATTTAGTTAACTAGACTAAAAAAACAACTCCATGTAATGTATCTATACACCATGTATAAAATATATAATTTATATAGAAAAATATGTCGTAAATACCAACTCAATAAATAAAATAATTTATAACAAACACTCCTTTGAAATGTAACACTAATAATTCAAACATACTCAAAGTTTCGCAGAAGAATAATCTTAAGTGCTTTAGAGATAAAAACTATAATTTTAAATAAAATACCTTTTTGGATTCAGTAAGATTTAAAACATCCAACTAGAACAATATTTTAATATTTATGAATCCTACTTACTAGTGTTATCGATTATTTATGATTTATACATCCAATTAGAATGGTTTTTTATTCTCTTTAGTAACTTCTATTTTGTTTTAAGTTTAATTTTTCAAATAGCAATATTTTAAGTTCACTATACGAGATTAATTTTACGAAAATATAAAACGGGTTATGGAATGGAATGTCAAGAGGGTTATTTTAACGCTAAAATCAGCAGGGAAGAAATATATAAACCAATCATTGGAAGTCATAGTAAACAAACAAAATATTATAAAAGATAAGACGTTGGCAACAGAAAAAGAAAAAGTACCTATTTTCAATGTATTTTCAACATACGGAAATGTACAAAGGATATCCCCTGATGGCAAAACAACATGTTTTTTAAGAAGATAAAAACCAAGAATAAAAATATTACAAGACAATACAAGGGAAGTTGAAGAAGGATACCAAAAATCAAAAGAATAAGCAGGAGAAAGAAAAGATGGTATGTCGAATTACAGATGAAACATGTAAAAGACACATACAAGAAAATGAAACACCTAGAATAGACGAAACAGATTTAGAAATATATAACTAAGAATAGCCACTGACAAAAGATGAAATAATAGAAATAATTTAAAAAAAGAACATCAAAGGTATTACCGCAGAGATGCTGAAAACGAGTGGTGTAGAGATGCGAAATAACATACATACATAATATAATAACGGCAGTATGGGAAAAGGAAGAAATACCAAGAAGATGGAAAGAATTATTAGTCAGTCCATGTATAAGAAAGAAGAAAGGACATACTGTAAAAATGATAGTTGAATAGTTCTTTTGGATATGGTTTACAATATATTATTAATAATAAAGAATAGATTAAATAAAACTGTGGAAAATAAAATAACAAGTTAGCGATAATAGTATAGAAAAATATAATTTTCATTGATTTTACAGAAGCCTATAACCAAGGAAGTCAGTTGATGGCATACACGGATGACTTAGTAATCCTAGTGAGAATAAAAGAGAATTTAATAACATCACAAACATTTCAACCAATCACCATTAAGCAATTTGTACGATAATTCTTCTTTTCTAAAAAATGTTGGCCATATAGTCATTTAGACTAAAAGGTAATCCAAAATAATTGAAGTTTACAGATTTAATTCTTCATTCAATACTATATACTGAGGACATTTTAAGTATTTCTTTATTTCATATTCCTCCAAAAAATCAAGTTTCTCTTTCTTCTCACTTATATGAAGTTCTACTTTTGTTTCAATTGTGTTGTTAAGTGTAGGTTTATGTTTAGTATTAATGAGGTGTTTCGCTTAATGCGACTTATCTGGTTGTTTTAATCTAGAAGCTAAGTGTTCACAGAACCTTATGTTAAAATTTCTAAGGGTCTGGCCAAGATAGATGGAATTACAATCCGGACAGTTTAGAATGTAAATAACCGATTTTAAAAATGAACCTACATTATTGCTTACTTTAAAAGATATTGTAGAAGATGTTTTGCGACATACAATTTTTGATATTTTATTTGAAATATCTCCAAAATATGTAATTGTTCTGTATGACCCGTCATCTTTAGGTTGTTTACAAAATAGGTTAATGGCACCCTTTTGTTCCTTTTTATTAATCAACCTATTTATTAGATGTAATGAATAATTATTAGAGGTAGCGATTGGTTTTATTATATTAATTTCCTTTTTAAAATCAAATAAATAGAGAGCTTAGGATAACTAGCGAGATTATAGCTTCTAAAGGATGAATTGTTTTAGTAATCTAGGAGTCACAATAAATGATAAAGGAAAGGAAAAAGAATAAATAGAAGAAAGGATAAAGGGATAAAATGTATGGGAGAAATGATGCACATTTAAAAGACAAAAAATACTTCAAGATATACGAAAAAACGAATATATCAAACAATAATTAAACCAGTAGTTACATATGTAAGCAAGACACGGAAACAAATGCAGAACTGAAGGAATTTTTTGGAGAACTAGATATAGTAAGTACACAAAGAATGAGGTGTTGAGGACACATGTCGAGATTAAAAGATGAAAGATCAATGAAACAAGTTTTAACTGGATAATTAACTGTAAGAAGAAAAAGACGAAGGAACTCGAGTGAGATGGTTGCAAATGGTGGAGAAAGACTTGGAAGAATTGGGAATCAGAAATTGGCGAAGAAAAGTAACAAAGAAATGTGTTATCATGTTGAATTAAATAAAAAAGTTTTAAAAGTTAAATCAAACATTAATAATATTCTATCAACATTCAGTCTTTTTGTGACCCATTATCAGGTATTTCTTAAGCTGCATACAATAAACTTAAAGTTTCAAGAATCTATAGATGGAACAATTCGATATTTTGAATTAGGTTTTGAAGATCAAATTTCGTTGATATTGATTTATCACTCCTTATGTTTAATATAACTCATTAACCAATGAAATATTTAGATTTAGACTAGAACCCTTGATTTGTCGTAATTGCTTGAGTCTTAAACAACTCATTAAAGTTTACAAAAAAGATTTAATGTATAAGTGGTTCCAGATTCAAGCAGCAATGAAATAGTGGTCGCATAAAATCCCGAATGATACAATAAATTTATAATTTATTTCGATAAAAGCACAACTACAACATGGGTAATAATAATTAAATCAATTTGATTTGTTTATTTTATTTACCAATTTAGTTTACTATAATTATTCTTTTTGTAAGCAATGAATCGAGTGAAATATATGAAATTTATAGAAAAATATCGTCAAATAATGTTTCCTTATAAGATGCTTTAGTACATCCCTGACTCAAAATTCCTTAAAATAGTTCAATATTTGATGTTTGATTTGGCTCGGCGACAAGAAACGCAAACTCAGGTAATAACTGAAAACTTCAATAAAAGTTTCAGTTGCAAATAACAAAACGAGATTTATGTCGTCTTAAAATACAAAATTCTTGAAAGGGGGCCAATTTTCCAGACGATATAAATCATGCTTTCAATTTTCTTCCAAATTGAATTTCGCGCACAATTGTTTTAGAATATAAAAATGTATGCATGAATTTGTGAAAATGAAATTTAAAAATAGAGAGGTAGTCCTTTGACGCCACAGCGCACGCTAGTCTGGTTAACAAAATGTAATAGTCTCGGAACTAACAATATTGTGTAAAAGAAACAATTAAATTAAAAACGAAATAAATATACGTTCTTGTTACCCATACGTCACACTATTATTTAATGTTTTTATTATTTATTCTTCCAAAAAATGTAGGTTTTTGGTTGGTGTCAATGAGATGTTTTACGTAATATAACTTACGGTTGTTTTAATCTATAAGCTCGTAAGCGTTCACAGTAGCGTATATTAAAATTTTTTATTGTCTGGCCAAGATAGATGGCGTTACAATCCGGACAATTTAGTTTGTAAATACCTGAGTTTGAAAATTTATTAATTTTAGGTTTTACATTTAATAAAAATGAACCTAAATTATTTCTTACTTTAAAAGATATTGTAGAAGATGTTGTATGAGCTAAAATTTTTGATATTTTGTTTGATATACCTACAAAATATCTCATTGTTCTGTATGACTTGTTATCTTTAGGTTGTTTTGGAAAGATCAGGTTAACGGCAACCGTCTCTTCCTTTTTATTAATCAACCTATTTATTAGATGCATTGGATAATCATTAGAGGTAGCGATTTGTTTTATTATATTAATTTCCCTTTTATATTTTCATTTAATTTATATATATTTAGTTTATGTATCAAATCCAAAGAGATTTTTTACTGAGTATTTAGGTAATTTAAAAATAAAAAACCAATTAGGCCTTTAGTTTCTGATATCAATACTTCAAATACAAAATTAGCAGAGTTTCTTAATAAAACTTTTCCTAATTACCGTAATTACCGTATGTATCAAAATACTCATTAAACAATTCTTTTATTTGATACTTAAAGTAAATACACATAAATTAAATGAAAATACAAAATTAGTTTCATCTGCCGTTAGTAATATGTTTTCAAAAATTTCTCCATTTGAAGGTATCCCATTAATAACTAAATTCTTAGAAACAAAACACAAACCAAATTTCAGTCAATGAAATAATACACCTATTTAATTTATGTATCAATCAAAATTACTTTATTTTTGATGATAAATTTTATATTCTAAACAAAGGATTATCAATGGGTAAGTCAAATATTCACCAATTTTGGCAAATACTTTTATGGATAATTTAGAACAAAACATTTTTGATTCCAGTATATCTAAGAATGTGTTGTTTTGGTATAGATATGTTAATAATGATTTGGCTGGTTTTACAGGTAGTGATAGACAATTGGATGTTTTCTATAATTTTATTAACAATTTACATCTAAAAATAAAATTTACTGATGAAATTGAAGATAACAGTTCTATAAATTTCTTAGATATAAATATCAAAAGAGTAAACTGTAATCTCCAATATTCAATTTATCTTAAAGCAACTCATACAAATGTGACTATCCCTTAAAACTCAAAACACCCTACGTCACATAAATTAGCAACTTATAATTCATTGATACATAGAGCTTTTTCAATATCAATGAGTAAGGGTATTTTAAAAGGGAAATTAATATAATAAAACAAATCGCTTTCTCTAATCATTATCCATTACATCTAATAAATAGGTTGATTAATAAAAAGGAAGAGAAGGTTACCGTTAACCTGATCTTTCCGAAACAACATCAAGATGAAGGGTCATACAGAATAATTAAATATTTTGTAGGCATATCAAATAAAATATCAAAAATTATATCTCGTACAACATCTTCTAGAATACCATTTAAAGCAAGAAATTCATTTTTATTAAATGTAAAACCTAAAATTAATAATTTTCAAAATCAGGTATTTGCAAACTAAATCTTCCTGATTGTAGCGCCATCTATGTTTGCCAGACATTAAAAAATTTTAACATACGCTACTGTGAGCACTTAAGAGCTTTTAGATTAAAAGAGCCAGATAAGTCACATTACGCAAAACACCATATTGACACCAAACACAAACCTTCACTTAATAACATAATGGAAACAGCAGTGGAAGTACTTCATATAAGTGACAAGAAAGAAGAACTTGATTTTTTGGAGGAATATGAAATAAAGAAACACCTAAAATAAAATACTTTTTAAAACGCTTTGGAAGACTGTAGAAATTCAAGATAAGTATTACTTATCTTTCCATATTTATTATGAATAATTTCCATGAAGTAAGAGTTGAAACAATTAATTTAATATTAAAATATTTTTGCTGATATTGTGCCTAGTATATTAAAATTGAGAAACGCGAATTTATTTCCCTTGTATTCAGTAGCAGTTAATTGATTTTCAGCTTTTGTTTTAAATGGAAAAGGAAAAAAGAATGTTTATTTTAATTTCGAATCGAGATATATATTTGGATAATCCTACCGTATTCGATTAAAAACGCTGTTTGTGATAGATTCTTAATGGATTTCAGAATGTGTTCAGATTGCCTGCTTTTTTTATAAATATACCCTATCTTATTATATCAATAATCACTAACATCAAGAGGTGGTAGTCTTCATTAAACTTTAATTTCAAGGTGATCTGGATTTATACCACCAATTGATCTTAAAAGTAATCGTTCTTTTGATGGTTGTTATAAATATTAATAATTTCTTCAACAATACTTGTTTCGGTGTAGTGAATATTATTTTTACTTAAGATAGTTCCGACGTGGTACACTCAGAAATTCAGATCCTCTGCACACAAATACCCACACATTCTATCAAATGTTGTCGGTTACGATAACGTAGCAAATATGTTGCTTTTACAGGTTTAGAGCAAATAATAAATCCTATATATGAATCCATGGAAGCGTAAGAGAACGCTTTATAAAAAACCGAGAATGCATTACAAATTCATTTTTAATATCTTCAAGTGCTCAAGCCGAGTTTGAGAGGGTAGGGTTAACACAGAGGTCACATTATTGGGCTTTCTCTCGGTTATAATATTATTCATATCCTTTATTCCTTAAGATTTCTGTTTAAGGTATTTTAAATTACCTCTAAATCAGTATGAACTCTTATTTTATTACTAAAAAAATGTCAAAAAAATACATATATTAAGGAAGAAACTAAAATATTAATATTTCCTTGTGCTATGCAGAAAGTCAAAGTAAATAAAACTAACGTGATACAAAAATAAGTGCGAATTCTAACCTAGAAGAAGGAATGCGTGGAGTATTGTGGATTTTTTTTATTGAAATTAATGTACTCTTAAAAGCCAATTTATACATGTAGTTTAGTAAAACAATATTATACAGAGTAGACCATTAGTGTGCGAGTGTAAGATTGTCGGCATTTATCTTTTATATATATTTTTTAATTTAAAAATTTCTAATAATTCACAGTATTTTTCTATTTTCAATACCTTTTATTAACTAGTAGACCGTGAAAAATGAAAAAAAACCGATTCAAATTATAAAACATTTACTAACAATAAGTTGAAAACCATAAAAAACCCCAAAAATCAATATTTAAATTTTAAATAAAAATAAAAGGAAAATGACAATTATATCAATATATCTGCCTCCTTGTTCTAAGCAAATTTAGATTCTTTGATGAAAAGAAATTTTATAATACTTTATAAATAGAAGTAAAAGGAACATCATGTTCTCGACCTGCCAAACGCTGTTGTGTAAATTTTCTTCCATACCCAATAAAACGTTTGTTCAGCATAAAATTAATTTATCCCATACTTTATGTACACACTGTATATAATAAATCTATTTTGGTCCCGAAAAATTCGATATTTCAGCCTTAGGTATTAACCCACAAATTATCAAAATTTTCTCGCAGTTTCAATTTATACATCATTTTCCGTAAATAAATCTAGATGTATAAAGATTTGGACAACAAATATACTTTTGTTTTCAAAAACCATAGAGGTATCGCAAAATTTATGAACCATACGTTATGTATTGTAAATATTGTAACTTGATCTCTACTTTTACTCGTATCTACTGATATTAATTAGGGGGATAGTTTTAAAGACATTGATTATTATTATTTTATTCTTCTAGCATTATTTTCCTATTTTATTTTAGTATTTACTTGTTATATAACGAGTCATTTTAATAGAGAAAGCACAAAAAAATATATTTATTTTTTCAAGCGTGCAACTACAACCTTCCTGTTACATCGTGAGTTTGTAGAATAGGGACTAATACAACGTTGGTTCAAAAAGCCTTTTATGTAATCAAAAAGGGACGATTTACCTACCAGAAGGCTTTTAAACGTTATTTTCGTTTTAAAAAGCACCCAAACTTAATAATGTAGATTGACATTTTAATGGGCAGATTTCGAGAATGATTTTAAGGATTATAAGATTAATGATATAATGAAGTTATAACGTATCATGTTTTATTCAAAGTGAGTTTGTTTCCATAGTATTTTATATTAATAAATCATTGATATAAATCTTTGATATAGTTGGATTACTTTGTGTTAATATTTAAATAATACTTCTACTTCTACAAATTTATATTAGAAAATATATTTGTTTTTTTACTTGCATCCCATTATTGTTTATTACATTTAAACATTTGTTTATCCACTATAAGAGTTCAAAGTAAGTTTTAATTCCAATTAATTCTTTGATTAAAAACAAACAGATCTTCTAGCTTACGCAAAAATGTCTTTAATAACTAACTTGCTGTTACACAAATAATTTTTAAGAAAATTAAAGTTGTGAAAAACGATAAAGAACTGATGGTACAAATACATCAAAGGAGAACCTGCTTACTTTCCATTAAAAAGGTATTTAACAGGATTTCTTAATTATCATGAACTTCGGAGACTATTTCCATTTGCAATTTTAAGTATTTACAATGTAGGTCTGCCAACATTAAAACTAAATTTAATTAAGCTCATTTTTATTTCTTTATAAAATGAATGTCTTTTCATAGTATCATAGTTCATAGTTCCAACAGAGAATATTTATAAACAGAAAAAATGACTAATATTAAATAAAATAAAATAGCTAAAGATATTTAATTCCCTAACAGCAAAAACATTCCAGTTCTCAGAATTGAAGCAAAGAAACTGCACAAAGTGGGTTGATTGCAATAAGGGTCTCTTCCTAAAACCTGTAACACGTGGAGGTAAAATTTCAAAGAAGTGATTAAATTATAACATGAATGTTACCATAAGCAGTGCTTGCACCTAGTTACATTACATTGGCCTGGGCCCAGTACTCGGCATAACGAAATGCTCTTCCAAAATATACAGTGAGGTCCATATGTATGGAATAAATTAATTTTTAACGTTATTATGAGCTTTTGGGGAAAACTTGAAATAAGACGATTTTTATTATTAATTTTACAAATTATGGTATAAAAATATCACCCCCTCTGAATTATGACAAACCACCTGAAATTTATAATTAGAAAAGGAGTCGTGTGATACCTCTTTTGAAAGAAATTTTAATCCTCTGTTCAGAAATACAGAGGTTTTTAAATTTAGTGCATTCATAACTAGAAAAATTCAAAAGTTTACATGGAAACTCACATAATTTATAATGTATTTTCTAATTTAGTTTACAATTATATTAAGTGTTTAAAGTGGCATCCATTCATTTCTTGACAATAAGCAATTGGATTTTGGAATTCTCGTAGGACATTTTATATAACCTGAGGGCTTAATTTTCTTAGTTACGAAAGCACCAAATTTAAAAACCTGTGTATTCCTGAGCAGAGAATTAAAATCCATTACAAACGAGCTATCACAAGATCCCTCTTTTCATTAAAATAATTCGGGGGTGGGAATGTTATAATTCAGAGGGGGTGAAAGGAGAGGATAATATTTTTATACCACAACTTGTAAAATTAAGAATAAAAACGACCTCTCAGGTTTTTCTCCAAAAGTTCACAATAACGATAAAAACGAATTTATTCCATACATTTGGACCGCATTGTATACATACCAAAATGGCCAACACCGTTTATAATGGACAAATATACCGACCCTTTAACAAATTGGTCAAAAATGATGAACCTGTTAATCTACTAGGGGGTAATAGTTGATGCTAATTTAGAGCTCGTCATATACACAATCTTTGTTCTAGGTCGTCATCACAGATATTTGCTACATCAGAATTAAAAACAATATATTATTTTGCACTGGTTTACGTATGCCATATAACTATTAAACTATTTAGAATGCAAAGGGCCGCAGTCCACATTGTGGCATCTGCTGAGTATTACGCACATTGCCGACCTTTATTCAAAATATTGCATATACTACCGTTATCCTATTTTTTCATGCTAGAAACTATATTGGCTCTTCATAACAACATGGACTGAGGAATGTTTCTATAATGTAGAAGAGTTCTTAAATTTTTAAATGAAATGTTCTTTCATATTTTAACTTAAATCTATATTTTTAATAGATTTTGCTATATTTTTATCAATTAATTATAGTTGTATTTTAATTTTAATAATTCTATCTTTATATTGTTATTTTGACCAAAATGTACATCCTGTATAAAACAAATGTGAATAACTTTATTATTATTATTATTATTATTATTATTATTATTATTATTATTATGCAAACCATTGAAAAATTGAGTATGTCAAGCAGACATAAATTAGGTTATTTATAGATCTAATAACCTGTTACTGGTACCTTCCGAAGCATATCTGTTCAACAAGCATTTTTATAACGCGGCAAAGTTGGTTCGTTCTCTCACATACCTAGTGAACGTCAATTTTTTATAAAAAGACAAGGTTGATCAACTATCCAAATATCTCATGAAGGGTCGATATATAAAAATAACTTTCTTTGAGAAACAGTCTACAGATAGTAGTTTAAAGCCGCTAGTCAGCCTTTTAAATTGACATTTGAGGTTGTGTATTTGCAAACGTTTCTTTGTTGAATATTTACAATTTTTGACTATTTTAAGTCATTAATTATTTGTAAGTGAGTGCTACTAATTTGAAGTCAAATATCAAATTGACAATAAGCGGCTGGTTATGACAACACGTTCGCGCATACAGCAGCAACTTCATGGTATGCTCCTCACAAGTAGAACCAATTGTTAACACTTACCAATACTAGTACACCTATTTTTTTATGTACTCCTTCTTTCTATTTTCCTAACCTAACTATAAATACTCTTAATTCAAGGTTGACCAGATTTTCTATTAATATCTTAAAAGTGTGTGACAAAAATAAATGTGTTTACAATTTACAATTTGTGAATTTTCGACGAATAGTAAAAAACGACCCAAATAACACCCTCCAAATACCTACATGTTTTATTAAGCTCAGTTCCTACAACGATTAATATTTCGTTGCTACACACTTTAACTCACTAATGATGGATGATATTTTATTACAGATTTAACTAAAGTAATGAAGTCGTTACCACTACCGCCCCATATAATGTTACCATCCTTAGATAATTTCAAATTATACGATAGGCACGGATATCATAAATTAATTAAACTTACAGGAAATGGATGATACATGAGCTACTATTTATAGTAGAAATGAACAAGTGTGCCTAAAATCTATTTTCTTATGGACTTCATTATTGATAACAATTTTTCAATTTCGTTTATTTATTTATTCATCTAATGGTCAAAAGATAGTAAAAAACAGCAATCATATATTAAAATATTCGATATAATTGTTATAGACGGAGCATATTTCACACAAAAAGGAGATCTCTCTTTTTTTCAACAATTCTAGACCCATTTAGTTTAAAAAATATATATAGGGCGTCAATTTGAAAACTTTCCACCCTTAATACCTTCATTCCAATAAATAATATGAAAAATCGGAAAGAACTATCTATTTTATCTTCAAGGAGGTCACTTTCAACTAATATTTTTAGTCTTCGTGGTTCAACCCCCCTAGGAGGGATAGATGTAACTCTTAGGATTTTTAATAGGAAGGGGTCTCAAGTGGTACCTCATTTTAAAGTGAGTTTAATTCTCTTTCTAATGGTACACTAATTTATTACTTTTGACAATTTTTGACAGAACAAATTAGAACGTGCTACACAGAGATTCATGGTTTTCAGATTATTATTGTAATAAAAATTATTGTGTGCAGCCTCCTTTTGGTAAAAATGGTTAGAAAATTAGGTAGTGTCAATCCAATACTTTTCAGGGCTAAAATAAGTTCCAAAAAATTTACTTCAAATAGTAATCTAATAATAAAATTTCGATGAGAGTTAAATGGCGTTTATTAAATGGTGAATTTTTAATTCTTATCGCTGGAATTCCACAAATAGCTTTCCTTTTATGTTAATTCTTCTTCAAAAGGAATTTTAAAGTAGCGGTATTTTTTTAAGCAAAATGTTCAGCAAATTTTAACGGTGGTAAAGTTTTCCGAAACGGGTTCGGTGAAAGATGTAAAAATAAATAACTGACGAATATTAAAGAAGAAGCCCAAATTGTGACTGTAAGAAAAGACGGAAAATGTCATATAATTTTTACATATTGGATTATTTTTCCAATTGTCAATGGGTATATGGTTGAAAGAATTTTTTATTAGATTGTTTACACAAGAAGTAAACTTAGGAGAAGAATTATTTCCTCCACAAAAATTTTTAACTGTGTCCATAATTCTCTGGAGTTGTGTATGCAGTAATAGTATGGTAAAACTAAAATTTTAAATTCGTAATTTATTGCAATTTTGTAGATAACAAGTCCAGGTTTAAAATCAACTAACTTTTAAAGTTTTGTGTCGTTTTGTTTAAAAATTATATCATTTGATATTAGAAAGTCACGGATTGAGCAGAATTACTTTTTGTTTTTTGTACTAACCGAGAATGATAAGAGAGCTTTTTATCCAAACTACTACACTCTTACTTTTTAGTTTTGGAGCTGATGTACTTTCAAATCACTTCAAAAAAAGTATTTTCTATGTTCTGATAATGGTCTAAAACTACTATCTCGTTCATCCTTTGCAGGCCAAAAATGAGTGTGTAGTAATAAAGATATTTTTCAAGTCTGGGAAAAATGAGAGAATCTGTACCGAACTTCCATTGTTAATAATCCTAAACATTATTACTGTTTATTTACCGAATAATAAATACGAAATTTAAACGTCTATAAATTTGGATACCTCTCTTGGGCGCACGGTCCCTGTTCTAGCAAGCACAAAGCTTCGCTTCATCTGTAACGAGACGATTTTTTAGAAAAAATTGCAACGGCAGTTCGTGCTAATTAGGTAACACTAAAAAATATATTTTTAAGTAAGACAAACCTATCTTAACCTAACCTAACAATCCCAATCACGTACAAGTCGTACCTACGTACTCTTAATTTTAACTGTTTAAATGTAATACAAGTAAATAATATTTAATCCAGAGAAGTGAGGGCCCTTAAGTGCCTGAGTCCTTATTAAAAGTAGCGTCGAAAATGTATAGAAGATTATAGATGTCTGTCGTCAAGAAAGGTAAAGAAGTGTGTTTAGCGTCGAGATTACACCCACCGGAATGTCCGAGAAGATTTTTTTATATATTCCTTGTTATGTGTTAATTCCAATATCATTTTGAATAATAGAATGTAAACATTCTCACTCTTGAGATAGAATATTTATTCTGAAACACTTGCTCCTTATATGTTTTGCATACATTTTCATTCTATAACGAGTTGTTCTAAACAATATTACAGAATATATTATTCTCGTACATATTATACAAAAAACTGCACTGTCCATTAACGCTTTGTCAATGAAATTTGCTTAGAAATATAATATTGTTAAAATCAAAATTTGATAAAATATAATCAAGGTGAAGCTTTTTTATTTAACATAGTTGTTAAGATTGTAGAATTAATTTTATCATTTAAATCTTAATAATTATAAGTAAACATGTAGGGTTAAAGAAATTTCGGATATTTTTTTGTATTAAGCTAACATTCTGTTATAAAATATTGAGTCGGTTACGACGGTGCATCGTTCGTAAAAGCAGTTTATAGGTAATTATAGTATAGTTATAGTTTATGTTGACTCACAGATGACTGTCATGCATTTAATGATTTACTTTTGATGCTTGAAAGTTATTTTATGAACCGTTATTAAAATATTAAATTGATTCTATATGTAGACTTTCTATTTATACTTACTTTTAAACTGATTGCATTATTTTATAAAAATAGTAATGATAAGCCAAAGTAAAATTAAAATAATACAAGAAAGCATCAGTAGAAACTATAAAAGAAAAATTCATTATACCACGGTCAACTAATGAATTGCATTTATATTTAATTAGAGACAAGTAAAAATAATATAATAAATTAAAGCAGATTTGCACGTCACAGATGGAACAGCATCTTGAACTCTGAAGTTAACCTCGATGACCCGTGCCCAAGCCTCCAATAGTACTATTATTACAGGACTTGCACAGAATCAACAACATTCATTCATGTGCAAGGCAGAATTCTCTACGTCTCGCTCGCAACCGGGATTTGCAGCTCTGAATAAGGACGGAAAACAACAAGAAAAGAGTAACCGGCTCTGGGACGGCCAACACATGCTTTCTTCACAGAGTGTTACTTAAACAAGGGCTAAAATTATATTAGAAATCGGTTTCTTACCTTCTTTTCTGACTGAGAGGTTTAGTTTGCGCGAAAATCTAACCAGTTTTCGGGGTACACACACACTCACTAAGGCGCGAACACTACCCTTTCATATCGTCCTATGAGCGTACACTGTCAAGTTTTAGAAGCTCTTCTGGCTTTTTGCCCCTCCTAAACAGCTGCTTTTTCAATAATAAACAAACCCGCCGAGCAACGAGCGCCATCTCTACGTCGCTAGATATAATCTCTAGAATTGCCTCAGGTAGGAGCTTTACTATTCCTCTACAGCGTCAAGTTCTCTACGAGACAATTTTAGATACCTATATATATTTAATAAATCTCGCTTCAACTTGAACTCTTTAAGAACAGATGCGGCTCGATATACAATCTGGAATTGAATACCTTTGCCTTTAATATGAGGTACCAATGAAATAATAAAATACCAATAAATGTTTTAAGTATTATATTTTCGGAATGGAATAAAAAAGTCAATACCTCACAAAAATTTTATTATATAGATGATATTACAGAATAGACAGATTCTAGCAATTTTATACAACGATTATCAGTGTTTTTAGAGCGAGGTCCTTACATAATTGTAGATAGAAGTACGTTACATTTTTTACTTTAAAATACTACGATTTGAATTAACTAGCCTCAATAAAATAATCATACTAAAAGAGATACAAGGTGTTGAAAGTGAAATTTCAAAATTTATTTTTTGAAATAACTTGAAGGTTTTGGAGATTTATATATATAAAATTTTAACAGGGGTTTTTTGGTATGGGAAATCATAATTTGCTATTTACTTCGATGCGATTTTTAGAGAGTGCGACATAGGTCACATTTGTGACATACATGTGTATATATTATTTTTATTTTTCAAGTTGGCGTTGTTCTTGTAAAAAACACTAAAGATGCGGCATTGCAAGAACAAAAAAGTGTACTTGTTAATAACGTCAAAAAAGTTTTCGAGATAATCGCATTTTAGGGATTGGCTGCATAATTCTTATTTAATTAATTACGAGAAATATTAATCTATTAGGCGAATTTTACGAATTATTTTGACCGTTAAAGATTCTTGTTTGTTTGAAGATCAGAAAATGTCGTGGCATAATTGCCAGCTCGTTTCCCAGACTTCACAAAGGTGGACTTCTTTTTAAGGGGTTATATTTAAACTATGTTGCATGAAAAAAGGATTGTGAAACCACACTTACAAATATATGTTAACCGTTACTTTTAATTTGACTACTCAGTCACATGATTATCCATGACTTTTCTTTCGAAGTCTAATACATCTTAAGAATTAAACGCAACGCTTATATTTGGCTAATGTAAAAATAATTTCAACTCACTTGTTCTGCAAGAGAATAGACCATTTTGGATAAAAAAATACCTATTAGACTAAGGGGCACCACTGGTAAACGCTAGGAAATGTCTTGGTAAATTTTTGCAACATTTATTATTTTTGATGTGTTGATGAAAATGTAGATACATTAGCCAAACATAGGCGTTGCGTTTAATTTTTAAGTGGTATTAGACTTTTACAAACATATATTTCATGTTGAAAAAAAGTCATGGATGCTCATATCGCTGATTAGTTCATCGCAATATCTTTCTATTCATCTGCCCCACATGGTATATTCCCTATTTAAAATTAAGGGGTTGGAGACGTGGAAGGGAGGGGGTTGACATATGATAGATGTTTGTTTCGTGGAAATGAGTCTTCTTTGGAATAAAAATGGACGTGTTTGAGTGGACTACTCTATATGTGTGTGTTCTATATGGGCTTATCATTCTGCCGCTCCTCAGAGCTTGTAGAGATTCATTTGTTGAATACTCTGCTAAAATTCTAATTTCTTCCTCAATGGTTAGTTATGGGTTTTAGTCTCTTCAATAATTGAATGCCAACGCTTTCTATCTTGCATTTCGTTTTTACAATTTTGGATATCAAGTTTTTTATGTCATTTATCACTTGACTTTGCTATCTTGATTTTCGCCTCTCTCGTGGCCTGCTTCTCATCGTTCTCCCGTCAGTAATTCTTCTCTGTATGTATCCTATTCATTTCATTCTTTGAGTTTTGATCACTTTTACAAATTCTTCTCCTTTAATTCTATCTGTGATTTCCAGATTCGTTAATCTTCTGATCTTTTCATTCACTTTAATAGGTCCCATTACCTTTCTTATAATTTTTCACTCGAAAATATTTAGAATTTCATTATATTTTTAGGTAAGGGTCATGGTTGTAGCTTCTTAAATTACAATTGGTCTAATTCCTGTTTTATATATTTTCCAACAAGATTTAATCTGTTCTTCTATTTCTATATGTCTATTATTTTTCTCTTTTTCTCGTCTATCTTAGCCACATTCATTACTTTTCTTTTGTTTTTAGTTGATATTCAATTTTATGCTGCATTTATATCTGGTTCTCTTTTTTCATTTCCACTGCTATCTGCTGCAGTATTTTTCACAAAATATAGCCAGCAAAAAAATCACAGTTCTAGATTTATTTCTGGGATTTAATAATTAGATTTATTAATTTTTTTTATATCCATTGTACCACTGTAACAAAGAAAATCTTCCAAATATCATTATAATTCAGAGAAGTCTTACTTAATATCGATTATAAATATGTATTAATTAGTAATGCTACTTCTCTACCTTATTCCAATTAGAATCAGCTTGTATAGCTTTCCAGACTATAATTCTAAATTAAAGAGATACCGAAACGCATTCAAGAGAGGCTGCTGGAAATTTCTAAATTATGGCTTTCGTAATTCCTCTATTTTGACTTCAAGAGTATATTTCATTTTTCACCTCTAAAATAAATTAATTTTAATGGCTTGCAAAATATTGATTAACTAATAACTTATTTCCACCCACGTTGAAAGAATATTTAAAAAAAAATTTTGAAAAAATTAATCAAAATTACCATAAACTGATTTTTTCGACGTTTTAGTTTACTTTTTTGAAAAATATCAGACCTAGACTTTTGTATTTCTCTTCAATAATATTATCTAATACTTATTTTTGAAAATTGTTACTTAAAACAAATCACTAAAAACTAAATCCAATTGTACTGAAACATGCTGCTGGCTATAAATATTATGTACATTTACACAACAGCATCTTAATATTTAAGTAAATGCCAGTCAAAGTTAATATTAAAATTGAAAATTACGTTAAGTATTATGTTCAAAGATTATTGAATTTTCAAAAGAACAATTATTATTGATTGAAATTCCCTAATAGCACCAATTTGGACAAAAAAAAATTGAGAACAGTATTAGTTTTGAACTTACACCAACTAATTAGAACACAATAATTAAACACATCACTTACTCATCACATTGAATTATTCGTGCTTTATCATATATTTTATTTATTATATATCACTGGTTGTTGTCCTTTTTGAACCACTCGCTGAACAATCCATTTAACTAACACAGAATGGAAAACCCCTCAGCTTGATTAAAATTATGTAGTAGTGACATAAACAGGAGAAACTTTATATCGGCTATTTTAAAATAATAATGTTCTCTTTTACCAAGAGAAAAAATCTAGAAGAGGCCCTAAATAAAATTATGCCATTATTGGTGAGTTCCCCAGATACAGCCTTGTAACTTAAACGTAGCAGGAGAATAATGGTATGATCACAACATGACTCTTACCCAATGCAATAATAGTGTAAACCTCGTAAGAAAAGGTTTTAATTAACAAAACCTTAGCATACATCAAATTATATAACGACAGTGACAATGACAACTAAATAATACAAAATATTGAAACTAAAACTGTTAAAATATTAAGACATTCTCCGGAGCTAGGTATCCTGATCTTAATCTTCGAAATATCTTGAAAGACGCTGACATCGAGAACTTCTTCTCAGTTGGGATTGATCAGATTGGATTTCTCGACAAGACTGTGAATCAAGATTTGTTTTCAGTGAATCATTCAATACAGAGGTACAATCAGATTTGTATTCAAGGGAATCTATAAGATTAGTTGCAATTGATTACACACTACAAGGGGATCATTTGCAATTCGCTATGACTCAGTTGAATTTGGTTGTACACGATCAACTCCATATTGCACAAAACTGCTTTTAGTGTATCTACAAGTGTCGTTGTTTATATCGAGTAATTCAATATTTCTATCGCCTAGAAAAACGCAATGGTCTTCTGATTTACTTTTATATTTTTAATTGTGTTTTGAAGTTTACGTGTAAACTCTGAAATATTTTGTTTATAACTTTCTTTTGAAATTGATCTGTAACATGCAATAATCACGATTTTGCTATTATTATTACTATTCATAATTATTTTTAACATATTTGTGGGGTCTCATTTTATAATTTCATGTTCAAAAGAATATTTACAATTTATATAAACAACCACTCCGTTCTTCTGATTTAAATTATCCTCATTGTAGATAATGTTATAGCCTGGTATATTATGTAAATTAATGTCAGAAATTTTCCAGGTTTCTGTCAAAATGAGACAATTGAAAACCGTAACGTTGGACAAAGAGAGTTTTAGTTCATCTATAAATATTGTGAAATTATTATTTTGGTGATTAATTTTAAATATGTCTTCGCATTCTTTTATATTTTGTATACAGTATGTGTCAATTGAAGGAGTATTAAAATGTCTTACATATTGATCCATTCTAAAAGCTACAATTAAAAAAGTTAAAAACTACATAAACAGGTTAACAAATAAGAATCAGATTAAAATAGACAGTGAAATTGCTACGTATAGAATAATTTTAAATGTTAAGTAATAACATAGAACTTAACAAACGGTTGTCAATAAATATTAATCAGAAAATCTTCACTAAGGAACTTAAATTTGAAGTTAATAACTATTTCTTATGGAAGGAGGTAGAATTGGACTGTAATTCTCGTATCAACTGTGTTTTATTTAATGGCTTCCCAGTTTTGGGCTGGATAGATTTTGCCATATTACCTGGTTGAACTGTGTCAATAGCTTGGTGTTCATAATATGAAGTTTGTGATGGTGTATTCGGGGCACTGTTATATTTGGTTGGTTCAAGTTCAAGTAAATCCTTAGCAGAATATATTTTATTGTCAACTATTAATTTATTACTTCTGATATTGTACCGTAAATCTTTTTCTATTTGTCCCACTGGATGCAAATGATGTTTGAGCATATTTAAATCTTTCCTTTGTTCGGCCATTAAATCCTCGGAAATTGCGATGCCAGTTCCTTTTAAGTACAAAAAGTTGCGACAGAGAGAGGAATTCAATGGAACGGCATAAAAGAAATGGAGGAGAATAGGGTAAATATGGAAAACAAAAATAAAGGCGTTACCACAAGAATAAATTGTATTTGAATTTATAAAAAAGTTTGTAATTATAATTATAAGCATAGTCCAACATCTAACGGCAAATGGGCTTTTAGATTAAATTCAATAAATATTTTCTACAGCAGGTTAAGTTTTATGTCATACTATATATACAATGCGTTCATAAAGTGTAGAAACGGTCCATAATCTGACAAGTTAACTTTTTGCAGAATTAAAGCTCGGACTGTCGATTTTGATTTTTGTTTTAAAATTAAAAAAAAATGAAAAGTGTATATTTTAATATCAAAAATTAAAACCCCATATTTTTTTAAGTTCAACCATACCGAATTCGTCAAATAAAATACTTCAAGCTACAGTATAATGACTTTAATGGAAATGAGCGCTTGTATTTCTTAATATTTAATTCACTATTTATTTTACAAAGAAAATGAGTAAACTAGTCATTTTTTAATAAAGATAAACAAATAACTTAATTACAACAAATGCTCGAATTGAGTTCCTTAAGTTAATTGACAGTACCCAAGACGTCCAATGAAATCTTGGGTGTTATGTTTGACAATATCACTGTACGAATTCTCCCTTTGAGGTCCTCCAAAAAAAAATAAAAAACAAAAATAAAAATCGACCTGTCCGAGCTTTACCTCTAAAAATAGTTAACTCTTGAGATAATGGAAAGTTTCTACACTTTATGAACGCACTGTATATTTATAAATGCCACAGGCAAATAAAATATTCTGAATGGACTTCCGTAAATGTGTTCACTATGAAATTGCATAAAACTAACGACCGATTTATTTACAAGCGAGTATTTGACCCATTATCTGGGTTACGTTAATACATTTATTGTAAACAAGAGGAGGCAGTCGTGCTGATGCCGCCCCGCCACAATGTGGCAAGGCCGCTCCCTCATAATTTCATAATGGGCAGTTTCACGTGACAAGTGCAAACAAACGCTAATCGCTTGTAATTTAGTAATTATTGATCACCGTTTTTAATAACGTCACATCGGAGTAATTTTGGCTCTTTCCGCTCACACTTTGCGGCATTATGCAGTCGCTTTAATCACAAAATGGAGAGTTTTTATAATCTCCTTTGAATTTGGAATATTTTAGGAAGAATGTAGTTATTAAATAAATAAAAAATCGTTGTGGCTGGAGTCACGGAGTGGATCATTTAACCCTATAATATTCGTATAACTGAACTTATTGTGTTACTAATGCGTACAGTAATTATCTTTTTATACCTTTCAAGTATTGGATTTTTATCTTCATGGAATGAGTTTCCAGAACAGTTTAATTTTTAGCCAAAGTAATATCAGAACAGCCGAAAATTCGGACCTACCTCATTTCGGACAAATTTAACCTCTCTAACGTAAAGGTATAAATAATATTTGGTTCCTAATAACGTGTGTGTTTTCTATCAGCCAACATTGTTCAATGAAATTTAGATCATGACTCAGGGGTGGCCAATCCATGGTTTGAATCCCGTGGTGCTGAAGGAAGTTCATGGTGATGGCCGCAGTATACGCCCTTGCATTATCTTGCATAAAAACAAAATTCGGGCCTATATCATAAGCTGCCGATATAACATGATCCTCCAGAATGATATCGATATACCGTTGAGCATTTAATCTTCCTGGAACTACTACAAGATCTGTTCTTTCATCAAGACTAACTCCAGCCCAAACCATCACAGATCCACCACCAAATTTTTGTAATTCTTGTATGGTTGCTGCAGAAGAGCGTTTAGAAGACGTCGGTATACACGTACTCCACCATCACCACGAGTTAAACGAAAATGTATTGGTTTCCACTGTCGAAGTTGCCGAACGAGCAAAATTTAAACGCAACCTTATGTGATTAGTAGTTAAAACAGGTTTTTGCACGGGTCTTCTTGGTCTCAGGTTCTCTTAGTCTATTCCTAACTGTTTGGTCGGATATTTCAAGTGGATCTAATTCCGATTTGAAGATCTTTGGCTGTCGATATGCCAGACCGTAATGAAAATAGGACTAAAAACCTGTCCTGAATTCGGTTTGTTTTCTGGTTTTCCTGTCCAATACGTCTTTTATATTCTCCGGTTTCTACATATCGATTCCAAGCACAACGGATGACGGAAGGGCTGACGTTAAAATTTCTTGCCACCTGTCGAATACTAGTACCATTTTCGATAGAAACAACAACACCAATAACTTCTTCCTCATTTTGATGTCTCATTTTTTAAAACAACTGTCAAACTTCAATTTATGTTGAATTGTTTACTATTTCGAAGTACACGACATTTCTAAATTAAAATTTTCATTGCTTAGCCCATTGTAGTTCTTGTAGTTTATTGAATTAGTAATCGTTTTGTTATCATAAAAGTCGTTAGTAAAAAGTTTTTCAATTATTTATATCCGCCCAAAAATTGATTATTTTATTAGCGTTATTAGATTTCTATATTGTTAAAATTAATAAAATTATTAAGACGTAAATATGTGTTCCTCTAATTATTTTGAGTAGTATATTTAGATGACCTAGTGCTTAAATTAAATAATAGGAATCTGAATATAGAAAAGTTAGGAGAAATATATCGTAGGTATACCTCACTAATTGTCAAAACAGTCAATATCAGAAAATTTGAAAATAATGATGAATATTTCATGATAGTTGTATACATTTATCAGGTTTAAAAATATTTTTATTTCTAGATTTACTTTCAAACTATGTATCAATAATTAATTATTTTAATTTATCACTTAGTAAGTTTTTTTATGAAACAGTTCTATACATTGCGCTCTTATTGTTTGACATTTTGGAAGTGCGTAAATTAAAATCATATGTTACGGGAATAATTACATTTAAAAAAACCCATATGAACCAATAAAAGGATTTTATTAAAATTTAGACCAAATTTATTAAGAATTTGAATTAGGAAATTTCAAATCTAATTTACAAAATTTGAAATTATACTCGGTCTCGTTTTCTAAAGCAGCCGGTTCAGGAGCTCTATCAATTATTTCATCTTCCCAAAGAAGACCCTTATACCAGGGACTGATCTCCTTGGAGATAACCCCTGTACTACATAAAGGCAAGAAATCTTTTTTTTGTCGCATTTAAGGGCAAAATACTATTATAAACAGGCGCTTTGCTCGTCCAAAAACATAAAGCTTTTTGTAAGTGGAGGTACGATCGTATTTATTCTGAATTACCATTTTTTATCATACCTAAAACACTTAAGTTTCAGCCATGAAAGTGTCTTTCTTACCATCTTCATCTTTGTTTCTATTTTTAACGATTTTGTTACTTAAATCTGAAAGGTCAAAAAAGTCGGAGTAATTAAGTTCAATTACAAAATATGTCTCTTTTCCTGGATTTCTCGTCTAATCTATTAAATAAGTCAAACCAAATCCATTTGCTACATGTAAATTTTGGTAAGTATAAAATAAAACAATTAACTTTTAGGCATTTAACATTTAGTTTCGAAGAAATTAGATGAGCTTTTTATAATGATACCTAGTTTTTTTAGATAATGGAAGTGACTAGTAATGTCTAGATTTTATTGTATAAAATAATAAGCAAACCAATATAGAATCTTTTTGTAAACAAAATATTCTGCTGCTATTGAAGACTGTTATAAATAGTTTAGTATTTTGAAGATATTTTTTGGAAAAATAGTTGTTATGTGAAACATTTTTCCTATAGCTACTTAAAGGTTATTTATTGATATATAACATCAGTTATTTTTTATATTTCAGGAAGAATTAAACAAATAATAATAATAGATTCAGTCTGAGAAATAAATCTATTAATCCTAACAAATTCGCATTAAATATTTTCAAGAAGTCTCAAAAGAAATTTTATTGAAAGCAATAAAAAAGAAAGTATGAATTTTCTACCACAATAATTGCAAATTTATAGAAATCATTATTGAATACAATATTATTATGATTCCTTCGTATTATTAACATAATTTAGGTTTTGCGAAAAACAATGAATATTTATAATCAAAAATATTATTTCAGATGATTAGTTTTTACCTAAGTAGATTAAACAGAAATTAACACACATGTTAACCTTAAAAATCCTAGAAGATATTTAAAGAAATTTTAATGCTAATTAACTGTTAACGTTTTTGTAAATTCTTCTTTTGAGTTCATCCATGACTAGAAAAATCTTGGCACTATTTATTGAAAATCAATTATTTTAATGTGTTTGTATTTGTATTTTATCAATGTGTTTGTTCGGATATGGTTCTTTTAAATTTTTGAGACAGATAACTACAAATCTTTAATACAGGGTGTTACTATATTCGACTGACAACGCTTTACCATAGAGAGCTCTCGTTAATTGATGAATTTTGATATGGGAACATAAACCCTTAAAGGGCTTAGTTTCCGAGATACAGGGTGTTAAAAGTTTGAAATCAAAATTAAAAATTTGTCATAAATCAGAAACGCCTCCAAATATTTTTTTCAAATTTGGTGACCAATATGCTCTTTAAGAAAGTAATATTTTGACATAAACTGACTTTTGAAAAATTTAACCAGTGGCGCGCTATCAGGGTTTGTGGCAACTTTTATCCCCCCTATCTTTTACGCCACTGGAACAAATATTTCCTTTTTAATTTTTTTAAATTCTCTGTTCATTTTTAGGTAAAAAAGTAATAACCTTTTATGGAGCTAAAATGAACGGTGTTAAATAAATTTAATGTTTTACTTGTTTAAAACAAATAATAACAAAGTATTGAGGAAAGAAAACAAATAACTCGATTACAAAATAATTCAATGTAACAATATAAAAGTTCATTAACCAGGGAAATATAAAATTCACTAAATTCACAAAATTTTTGCCATGAAAATAATGTTTAGAATGGGGTAGTTAGTGATTATTAGTACTAAATAACTCAAAAACCTAATTGAAATAGCACTTTTTTTTCGAAAAAAGCAGGAATTTTTATATAGGACTGACCACTAACATAAAAATCGTAAAAAATGAGTTTTGTATCTAAACCGACGATATTAAACTCATGTATAAAAACCAGTGAAACAAAAAAAAACATTTATTACTGTTTAAATAAAAAAATATTCAGAAAAAAGTACTTTTGCCAACCAATATTCGGTCCCGAGGACTCTTTCCTTTCAGCTGATTTAATTCTTGCTACCTTTTACGTTCAGTTCCTTAGTATTTTTTGGTCAGTACCGTAGAAATGCTCATGTCATCAAGGTTTTAGATTCAATGAGGTGAAAAGTTTTTCGCTTCATGAACGGCTTTCAACACGCAATAAAACTTATCTACTACAGGTTTGTTGACGAAATTCTCTCGCCAATCATAACCAGCTTTTTCTTTGTGGAAATGGTGAGTGATATTGTTTTTTTATAGCAAGTTGATATGCCAATGATAAGACATCTTGTCGCGTTAGCCCATACATCCTCGTTACCATATCTTTAATGTACTTCACGAGCTCAATTTCCTGTTATGCTGTAAAAACTGTTTTTTTTCCTCCTAAATCTTTGATTGCGAAAAGAGCCTCTATTTTTGCCTTGAGCTAGTCTTTTTAATGACAAAAGGCCCACTGCAAACAATTTAACTTGTCGATATAAATGGCAAGCCATTATATAGACTCTATATTATAGAGCATCCAGTGCTTTAATCATAGAAACTTCCGGCCACCCACCCGATTTCTTTTTTTTCTTTTATAATTACGCGGCATAATCTAAAACAAGAAAACTATTTTATTTTTTATTATTAATCGAGGTTGATAAAATGATCGAAAACAAGTTGACTAGATAAGATAATCTTACCTCAAGGGATCATCTTGAAAACCTTGTCCCTATTACGTTATCTCATGTTTGACGTTCTGTATTTTTTAGTAACTCGTGTACGTAGTACAAGGGAAGTACTGTAATCACAAAAAATCACATTCCCATCTTTTTGACGGAAACACTTTTTTTGAAATCCAGGATCCCAGAAAATTTTGTTTTTAAACTTTTTTTTTCAAATCGTTAATGCAGAATTATTCTCACCTCAACTCTCGCATCTCTCATCATTTTTTTGTTATCACCATAGAACTCAGAACAATAACAATATCAAAGATTTGATAGACATAAAATATTATTTGAGAATTCTCATCTGTCAATTATATCAAGAGCCTACTCCTAATAAAATAAAATAAAACAATGCTACTATTATAGTAAGTTTCTGATATAAAAATTAAAAAAGAATCAGTAATACAAAAAATCTAGAGAAAACAATTGGAAGACGATAGAACAAATGAATCGCATGATGAGGGACCGGGAGGGATGAAAAAAGTGAGTCAAGGGTCGAACCTCAATCTCCAAATATTTGAAACCCGTGACCGTATTAAAGATTTTATAAAGAAGGAATGCATGCATGCACTGTAAGAATCACATGGGAAAATGAATATTACATATTTTTATTTAATTGTGAAAAAACCCTTTGGTGACGAAAAAATAAATTAACGAGGTGATTAAAAAAAATTTAGAATCTTTTTAATGTTCATCGTTCTGTATAGATACATCGCCAATTAATATTATTAATGTTCTTGTTTGTTTAAGACGTAGGATGTCAATATATTTGAAAATTGCTTGATTGTAGTATTTAAATGGTACACTATAGATGTCTAATAAAGAATATAATATTGTAATTATTGGTTGATTTTTGTGCAGTCAAAGAGTTGGTTACTCAAACAGGTGTACTTTAAAAGTGTGCTGCATAATTTTAAGGACGGGGAAAATATGGTTTAGAGCTAAGAGCAACGTGCGTCTTTAATTTTATAAGTGGATGTTTTTTGCTTTAAATTACATTAAGTTTCATCTCGCAAATTTTCATCCGACGCGAACTTACATCCCGTTCATTTTCAAGAAAAAGCATAGCTACACTTAGTAGCACTATCGAGCCTGTAAAGCGTCCGAGGTGAATTTTTGTGATGTAGATTTAATAGAGTAGAAGCGAGCTTTCGGGAATAATTAGACGGGTAACTAAGTCTAGAAGGAATATGGCTGAAGGACGGACGGGATCGTTGACAGAGTGGCAATGAGAAGCAAGGGGACCTCTAGCGTCCTGTTTAGTGATTTCCCTAGAGTAGCATCGATTGGGAAACGCAACACCTACCTGATGCTTTTGCACAGCGGCGGGTGAAAAAATTACTGCCAAGTCAACATCATTCACTGCATACTCCAATAAATAATATTATTTCCTCAGAGGACTTTTCCTAGTTCATTTTAATTCACTTTAAGATTCAAATTAATTATGTTTTATCCGTTCAAAAACAATTATTTCGATTTTTGAAGGAATTACTTCTGTTGAATTTTAGACAAACTAATGCAGATATTAAAAAAAATAAGAACTTTCTTATTTTAAATACGTCATTTATTAGGATTCTTTATATTGCTCATATTTCATCGGATCAGTTAAAAAGTTTTTTGCCATTGATAAGAGAAGTTTAGTAATTACTTTATAAAGAAATTGTTGTAGAAAAGAGCAATATTGCATGAAGGTAATAAAAAACTTTTAAGAAAATAAAATAGGGGGATATATGGAAAAGAGTTATAATACAATAGAAATTGTCAAAGCGCTATACAGAAAAAGTAAATATAAAATAGAGTAGACATATTTTGAAACAAAGATGGAATTTAAACAAGGGTGTGTCTTGGGCTCTTTGCTGTCAATAGGTGTAGTCAAAAGTGTCAAAAATGCCAAGAAAAAATTATAAAAACATGAACGTAGGCTCATGGAAGATGAACTCGGTAGAAATGCAAAAAGTATTGTTTTCTGATAACATGATTTTGACAGTCGATTCAGATGAAAGACTACAACAAAACTTAACAATCTACTAGATTGAGTTATAGAAAATAAACCTGGAAATCAATATTGAAAAAACCCAAGTCCAACAGCTTCCTTAGTAAAATACCATCGCATCAAGTTACAAGAAAAAACGATAGAAGTAAAAAGCTAAAACTTCTTACGCCCATATATATATGACCATCGTAAGATGGATAAA
Source organism: Hermaeophaga mercurialis (assembly GCA_951812935.1). Classification (NCBI taxonomy): domain Eukaryota; kingdom Metazoa; phylum Arthropoda; class Insecta; order Coleoptera; family Chrysomelidae; genus Hermaeophaga; species Hermaeophaga mercurialis. The sequence continues at coordinate 28,245,850 of OX638361.1, read as the reverse complement.
TAAATAATGGAAAAGGAAGGAAAATGGACAGGAATATTTTTAAGAACTCATTTAAAAAAAAGGATGCTCCAAAAAACTGTATCAAAAAGTTATATAAGGAAGTTAGTCTTAGACGAAGACAGCGGGAAACAGAAGTAGGATAATACCTATGGAAATAAAATTAATGAGGAAAATCGTAAAAGTTACAAAAAGAGACAGAGTAATGAACGATGCAATAATTGAATCTACGATATTGTTAGTCAACCAGTGTTGTCGATACTTCCAAGGTCCTTTATCTTTATGTCTCAGATTATAAGAAAATGCATACTATTTATCTTTACAACTAGTTTTAATAACCTCTCTCTAATCACATCGCTCTAATTATGTCGTGTATCTCGCAATTCTTTATTACAAAGTCATTCAGCAGCAGCACACCAATGCGTCAAAAACGATATTGGCCGAAGTATAATTAGCATACCACCTCTGGTGAAAAAAAAAGTGAACACTTCAAAGCAGTAAAATAAATTAAAATAAATCATGATTGTGCTATTATGCTGGAGTTGTTTTCTAGTTTTCATTCTGTAAATTTGTTTGTACTTAATTTACCTTAACTATTTTGTAATGATAAGTACAAGAATCGTATTTTTGGATATTTGTTTTACTACTTTAAAGATTGATGACAGCGCCCTCTAATGAATTCTATTTTTCCCAATAGCAGCGTGATTCGACGCTGCTAGAAGTTTTATGACATCAAGGCTGCTCAACCGTAAATTTACTGGCGATTCCAAAAATGAAAACACGCTCTAGCGGAATGTTTTTAAACCTAGTATATGAATACTTGTTGCATCCGCTTCTTTGTTTACATGTAGTTTAAGGTGTGTTAGTTGCTTTATAGGTGTTTTTTTGAGTATATCATAAACTATACTATTTCCATTATTGATGCAAAGCGACTAATCGTATACGGTTTGTTCGCGTGGAAATAAATTCTTATAGGAAGTAGCTTTATTGGTGAAATTATTAATACCTCCTTGTAGTATTTTCAGTACAAAGATACGCCAAACGAACGGTTAGTCGCTTTGCATGAATAATGGAAGCACCATAGCTTCGGGCAGACCTTCGTTGGCGTGGCATAGATGGTTTGGCCGGATCCAGACATTGGAATGAACGTTGGCGCCAACGTTGATTTCAACAATGACTTGTTTTTATTGAGCCACGCATTAGGTCCAACGTCAGTTGCCTGTACCTAGAGCCAACGTTAACTTGTCTGATGCGCAGCAGCAGTCGGTGCGCGTCCATTGTTCTTGCTAAGAGTACTTAACGATCCTCAGCCGTTCGTTGCTAAACATCTACTGAATAATACGCTAATCTTTGGCCGCGATTTCCAACTTTGGCGCCAATGTGTTTGATCTTTGGCAAGAAGACCGATTCGCTTCGGATACGGTCCAACGTTAGCGCTAACGTTGTCCCCACTGCTATTTTATCGATACACACTTAGGGCGCACTTGTTGGAGTAGACGTTGGCAACAATATATGGACCCGGAGCTTAGCGAATGCCAACGAATGTTCATTGGCGTTTGCCGGCAAGGCGAAACGTAGCGGTAACATCAAAGGAAGTGGGTGATTCCAACGAATGCAGTGAGGACGGATATCCATGCCAGAACCAACTAATGCATTTCGTTGGCCTTCGTTTTTGAGGGCTTGTGTTCATGAAGATGTAGGCTACACCATCCATTTTCAGGGTTTCAAAACATAACACCAACTGTTGTATTTATGGATGTCACTCAAAAAAAAGTAAGGGCAGAAGTATACATTTTCAAGTGAAATTATTAAATAAGTTGGGAAATGAGGAGGTAGATAAAAGAAAGGCTTGGAAGAGGGTTTTATTGATGGGAAAACTAATTACAAAAAGTATGAGTGTATGTTCAAAACATTTTAGAAAGATTACTGTGCAAAAAGTAAGTAAATAAAAAATATAAATTATTACAGCTATCATTTACTTTAGGTAATATGGTATTAAATATCTTGTTTTTATTTTTGATATATAAAGTAAAAAAAAAATCAAAAGCAACATTGTATAATCTAACGAAAGTGAAATACCTACTTTAGTTGTGATTTTTAGGCATACAAATAAAGTAGCCAATTTATAGAGATATATTGTACCATCCCCAAATTTTCCTAAGAGGAAATCTTATGGTGAAAATATGAAAGAAGAAACGTGTAGCCAAAAATCAAAAATTTAAAAAAGAACAAAATACTAATCAAGCCCCATTAAGTGAATGTAGTGTTTGTGACTTTTATTAAAATTGTCAAAAAAAATTTCATAAAATAGTTAAAAATACTAAACGCACAAATAACGTCAATAACGAGGCCCTATGTTGCTTAACAGAGTACTCGTAATATGTCATATTTATTTCCATACACAAGTGCCCTCATCGGTACTTGAAATCGGCAATAAGGAATCTTTTTTGGTTGTTAAAAGAATTACCTGTTAGCATATCTGTTGAAATGAAATTTGGCACGTGTATGGAGTTAGATACAACCATCAGTGGTTCAAACTATTTTTGATCTTCGTTTATGCATAATAAAAACGCGAGAATATTTATGATTAAACTTAGTTTTCAACTCAACTTTGTTGAAAATGCGAGTTTATAGAATATAGAAGATTGTTTCTGGAAAATAGTTTTACCGCAAAATTTTAAATAAGTATTGATATTTCAGAAAATTATTTTAGGAAGGTGTATATGATTTTAAAAGAAAGGCCTTGGCTTAGAAGTTAAATAGTAAGGAGCCATCGAGAAAAATCATAATTATAGTAGGATGTGAAATTTAAATGTTTTGGATTGATACTTTAGCAATTTCCACAGAATGATATCTATTACTTGACCTTTTCGTTGTAAATAAAGCTCATAATCTTGAAATGATATTACAATAAAAGACAAACAAATTATTCATTTAATATCAAAATATAATTAAAATGTATATAAAATTACAGAATAATCCAGCAGAAAAATTGTGTTACATTTGCTCAATCCAATTAAACAATCACCTTTTTAAATTTTTTTAATTTGAAAAAATATATTCCAAAGCACTTCAACCTTAATTTTATTTTTCAATCTTCCTTAAGAATTTCATAGTTAATAAAGGTAGACAATACAACAAAGACATTGGGAATAACAGCTAAGCTTGAACATCCAGAAAGGCTAACCAAGAATGAATGTAATGTAATATTGAAAAATGTCATTGTCAGTTTTAATCTATATTCATTAACAATGGCAAGGATTATACATATCTCAAAAGGAATGGGAAGGTTAGTTTTAATGATCAAAAATCACATGGAATTTCAAATTTTTGACCATTCTGTATCAAATATATTTTAATACCATAACATAGAACTTAAAAAGTTAGGATAGGGACATGTAAGCCATTTTTATTTATTTTCAACGGTTTGGCTGCTAAAGACATCTAAATTCAAAAAAATATAATTTTCATGTGACTGTAGATCCTTTATTAAACATGATATATGTCAGCTACGTCACATCGTTGAAATAAGCTCGGCAAGAGGTTTATAAAAATGTAAAAATATACAAGGTATCCTATGTAAAAAAACGAAGTTACAACCAACTTTCAGTATAACCGGAAGTGACAGAAGCATTAAATAGTCCACCATTCAAAATTCTTCCATGCAAATTTTCAGTTTTCTTCTACTTGTAGTTCTCGAGATCCATCTAACCGACAATTTATCTGCCGCACCCTGTAATAATGGATATTCGTTATCCAAATGACTGCTATTATTTTTACGACCCTGTGTAATTTTATATATAAGTGTATGGATTTCCTTCGTTTAGGATTATCAAAATAAATCCATTTTTCATCTCCAGTCACAATATATATCATAGCTTATCCCCCTGGGGTATCGCTGCTAAGCGTTCTAGATCTGTTTATAGAGTCTTTTTCAGTTAAATTTCTTCACAAACACTTCTCCACGTTTTCCTGTCCTTAGTCTTTTCCTGCCAATTGTATATTACGGCTCTGTTTAGGTTTGCTTTTACTTCTCTCATCCAACTAGTTCTTGGTCTGCCTCTTATTTTTCTTCCGCCGGCTTGCTACTCTACCAAATTGTAAATAATATTCCTGTCACTTGCTGTCCACACATGATCTAGCCATTTCACTCTTTGCTGTACTTATATGTCTCAGTATTGATCTCATTATTTTTTCTCTTGTATTCTTAGGTATTCCTCTTGTTTTTTGATTATTGTTATATTTTCCGCTGCGCACATCATTGTTGGTTGTATTATCGTTTTGTATATCTTTATCTACGTCTATTTTCTCAATAATTTGCTTGTTAATTAGTAGTTTTCTATTTAACTGCTCTATTTGTGTTCATTAATTATTATTTCTTTTATTTCCGCTTCTCTTCTTCCATTATTAGTATTCGTTATAATCTATCTACTTCTTCAAATATGTGTGTGCCCATTTTCATGTTGCTGTTTTTAGTATCACCTACTATATTCATTCTCATCATTTTTGTTTTTTCTTGAATTATTTTCAACCTCATGTTTCCATCTTCTCTTATAATTTCTTCTAATATTTTTTTCAGTTGCTTTTAGTTGCCTGTATTTCTCGAAAATGTTCCTGTTCGTATACATCAGCAAATATTGTACTAACATGACGGGGCTCCAATAGTTCACAATGCACTAATTAGAGGTCAATTTCCAGACCGATGGATCGGAAGAGGAGGACTAATTCAGCTAGATCACCATATATAACAAAAGTTGACCATTTTCTGTGGGTGTATGTGAAAACTGAGGTGTATAACATACCCGTAACTACACGAGAGGATATGAAAAATAGAATTGGGATTACTTTCCAAAGCATTAGTATCACAATTATTAGAAATGTGGGTAGGTCATTTGAAAATTGGATACTATACTGCTTAAATGTAATGGGAGGTTATTTTGAGAAGTTATTATAATAATTTGTTATTATTTACTTTGAATGTTCTATTTAGTTTATTACTGTTAGTCTGTTAATATTATAGTTTTGTTAAACGATCTTTGATTTTATTTAGAGAGCATTTTATATTGGTATGTGTCAATCGATATAGAGGATACATGGCCAACTTTTTGTATAGGGAATGCTTAACAAAAGTAAAAGTATTTTTTAAGTGGCTTTTGAAGATAATATAAAATACAGGGAGTTCTATTTAAAATAACTGAGAAAATCGTGGGTGTTAGTTTTAGGTCACCATGTATACAAAATGAAAGCTATCATCGTTATGAGTTGCAACTAAACTAAACTTAATAAATTATTTTGGCCTTAAGAGATTATGTCTCAATTGTTGATTCTAAATAATACAGGGTGGCAATTTCATTTTCACACAAAAGTGAACATTGTAGAATCTAGTAAAACCATATATTGTCGGAATAGGAAAAATGAGCGAAATTCAAATTCAAAATAATATACAGGGTATTTCATTAAACAAAACATAACTTTGATATGCTGCGACCTTATGAGACACCATGTATATTACGAAATAAGCTTGACTCGATCTGTCACTTTTATTTAAAACATTCTTTCCTATTTCTCAAGATAACCTAGATACCAAACTTCTGAGTATAAAGTGACCACCCTGTATAATTGCATTAACTTATAAATCTTGTACATGTACTTTTTTCACAAATTTGTTTAACCGTTATCAAATGTTTGAAAATATTGGTAAATGGCATTAACGATATACCGATTCTACACGAGCCTAAAATTTAGTTTGGTTATACAAGAGGCATTTTTGAATCATGTTACATAAAAAATCAAATTGGACTACGGTTTCATCGGAAATGATGCAAAAACTAAAAATTTAAATGGAATACTCTGTATATAATCATATATTTGGGTTTTACTTAAGAATTAAAGATTTTTAACTGGAACTCGCTATTTTAAATAGAAATTTATATGGGTCACACCATATAATAAATACCTCTGTCAAATTTGATTACTTGCTAAATAAAGCAATATTTTTTTAAATTTTATTGACACAACAAGCTCCTAAAGCCTACCCTATTTAGGCAACGTAACAATGTTTTGAGATAATAACAATTAATAATTTACAAAAAAATAGTCTAAATTTGCTAAAAAGTACATAGATCTTAAGGTTAGGTTTATAGAACACCAAAAATGTTCATTAGAAAAGCTACAACTCATCAATTCGCCAAACATTTCGATTTTTTATTGGAAGAATTCAATAATCGAATTGAAGAATTCTCTAATTTAGAAGTATTTATAATATTTTTCATTAACCCTTTTGCTCGAATTGATGACGACGTTGCTAACAAAATTGCAACAAAAATGATTGAATTAAAGTCACAACATCGGGGAAAATATTTTTAGAATTTTAATTACCAAATGTAATAATTACTCATTATTGAGAAATTGTGCTTTTAAATTGAGTTCTCTTTATGCATCGTCATATCTCTACGAATGTTGTATATAAAATCTAACCGATCACAAATGCTCATTTGGACCAATATCTAAGAACTGAGAATTCGACTTATGTGCCAAACTGCAGTTAATTAACTAAAAATGTGAAATGTAAAACTTTGCATTACTTTGAAATTATGTTACATTTATAATTATATTATTTTCATATTTAAACATTTAAACCAAATTTTTATATTTTAGAAATATGCCTGACTGCAAAAAAAGGTTGCCGACGGCTTTTCTAGATGATTCTCTTCGTTTTTTTGGGTAATTTGAATGAGGTCTCTTCTACTGAATTTAAAAAATATTTTGAAAAAATGTAAAAATTAGATCTAAAGTGACATTTGACAGTTGATTAGTACATATTTAAAGCTGTAGAATTCAAATATGTGAATATATACGGATGTTCCGTTTAAATTTTTAGCTTTTGCATCATTTTCGATTAAACCGGAAGTTATTGATTTTCAATTTTTAAATGAGATGTTTCAGAACTGCCGCTTATATAAACAACCCGAATTTTAAAAAATATATCAGAGTGTTCAAAATGTATACCAACTCGTTTACACCCAGTATAGGATTTTACAATGGTTGCAAAGACCTTTCGTCATTTTTGTAATTCTTAATTTTGAAAAATATTTAACATTTTTCGTTAATGCAAAAAATATTAAATTCCCCTTTATTTTACTCAAACCTTTAAATGAATAGGTTAATTATAAATAGGCTATGAGGTATTAATGATTTGTTATGTAATTTCCGATGAGTGATTCATGTGTTAAATAAAGATAGCCTCAAAGATAAAATCTGATGCCATCTTAAAAGATGATAGGGACACAATAATCAGAAAATGTGTTGTCAGTTTATTTTCAACTTATTTCTGTGCTTCTGAAGTTTGTTCTTTGACAGTATGCTGCTTTAATAAAACTTTCAACCCTCTTGAAAAAAACTTTTCGAAAAAAGATGAATGGGAATTTCATTCCTTATTACTTTAAATTAAAGATGATTCGTTTTTTCTGGCAGGATTTTCTCATTATGGTCTTTTATTACGAACTCTTCGCAAACCTCAGTTGAGTTATATAAAAATTTAGCCGATATAAAAATTTGTGTTTCTGGAAAAGCACAAAGTTTTGTTTTTATTATTAGTACATCTCGAGACCACAAAGTTTTTTCTTACGTATTTACTTTTAAAGCGGCCATCGTCTTATATTCATAAATATAATTAAAATGTCATTATAATTAATCGTCTTTTCTAAGAGACTCACTTGTAAAATGACTACTGTTTTTCGTTACTCTTTGAAATCTACTAGAAGTAAAAATTAAGCCATTACAATAGGAGTCGTATAAATTAGATGCTTTGGTACCCTCTGAATGTTCGATGTCAGAAATCCTGGAGCAATATCTACAATTCAATTCACACAAACACACCATTTAGCAAATTACAAACAATATTTCCGGTTCATTACCGAAGTGTTAAATTTGATGCAGACCACTCGAGTCGATATTAATTTAAATACAAATTTGCAAATTAATGTAGAATGGAATGGTGGAGCCGGGCATGCAAAACAATCAAGTGCGATGGAGTAGAAGATATTGTTTCGACTCCCGACAAGATTCACGTCATAGTTTAGGCGCTATTTGCTTTTCGAAGCACTCGCTCTTCATTATGAAAATTTTAATTGATGTTCAGTTTCAGCGATTTTATTTTGTCGCCGACGGTCTAAAGACTAGATTACGCGTTGTCGAATAACATTTTCGGGCCATTGAAGCTTCCAGTTCCTCTGCATAAATAATACTTTTATAGCATATTTAAGGCTGTTTTTGTATATAGGCATACAGGATGTTTGAGGAGAAAAGGCCATCAGATGTATAAAGGAAAGCAATAATAACTTAGATACAAAAAAAAATTAATAAAAGAGTTTGTCAGTTAAACGGGGTGGCAAGAAAAGTAGGTACCATCTGTCATTCACCAGATTCCAATCAGTTAGAAGATTTTATAACGTTTTATAAAAGTACAGTTGAGTCAACTAGACTTTAGTTATGCGTCATTAGTTATATGAATGAAGTAAGTCGAAAGCCCACACGACGTGGCTACTATTCCCACCAGCGGCTATAATATTACATTTTGAAATTCAATCTGTAAAATAATGAAATAGTTTTATTTATATAATTATTGTGATGTTTTTAAACAGTTTTTAGTTTACGATTCAATTGATTTTAATGAGCATAGACATTAAAAAAGAAATGTCACAAGAAATATTATTATGAGGTTTTGAGCGTCACCTCTCGGTTATGAATTACAATAGGAAAATGTTTATAAATGAGTATGCAATTTTATAAGTGAAATGTAGTGAAATATCGCAGCGTTATTCTGTGAGAATATTGGATTCTACTAGATATGAAAAATGTTATTAAAATTTAATTCATAGAGTATGGTCCAAATGAAAGGAATAAATTCATTATTTCGTAAATCGTCGATTTCAGGGGAAAATCGTGAAACCCGTCGATTTTTATTTTTAAATGGGCGCTTCGTCAATTCACTTTTTTTATTTTTGACGTTATTTCTGTGAACGTGATGACGTCGTCAATAACATTTTTAAATAGAAAATGGGTTTTGCTATACGCCAATTGAAAGGTTTTTAATATTCAAGAAGAGGGAACTGTGAAAGATCTACCGAGAACTGGAAGACCGAAATCTGCAACAACTCCAGAAAAAACTGAAGAAGTATTACTTTACTGTCTTTTGATGAAAAACCTTCAAGATCCTTATTAAAAGCATGTGAGGTACAAGAAATCGCTAAAAGGTCTGTTCACAGAATTTTGTAACAAAATAATTAGTTCCCCTATAAGTTTTACCTAGTTTAGAAATAGACGATGACTTCGATAGAAGGTTCTAATTCTGCGAAATAGTGCGTGAAAAATGTTATGGTGACAGAAATTTTCTTCTCAATATTGTTTTCTCTGATGAAACAACTTTTTACTTAAATGGTAAAGCTAATAGGCATAATTGTCGTTATTGGGCTGACGAAAATCAACATTTAATAAAAGAAAATCTTACTCAGACACTGCAGAAAATTAATGTGTGGGCTGGAATTAGGGAAGATCTCCAGATCTTACGCCATTCGATTTTTTCTTTTGGGGGTTTCTAAAAAGTAGAGTATATGCAACAAATGTGGAAACAATAAATGATTTGCAAAATCGCATACTTGAAGAAATCACCAATATCACAAGGCATATGCTTCAAAGGGTTCAAAATTCCATTTATGAATGTTTATTAGTTTTTTAGGAACCTGCTACGTGGTAGCGACTAAATATGTCACTCCATAGTGGTTTGCCTTAGTTGCCACTAAGTCATTAAATCCGTTCCTGGTACCAAAGTGGGGAACAAATGTCACGTAGCCAAGTCGTATTTGCTACGTTCCGGCTACAGTCCCTACAACTTCATGGAATCTCACGGCTACGTTGTAGGAACATTCCAGGATAGTTCCCATGTAGTAGCGTTCACTTCCGATATTTTGCATGTTTGTTGTCTTTGTTTTTCATATTTCTGAATATTACTTATCTCAACTTATCTTGTTATTCCATTCACTAAGGTTTCCATAACATCATTATTTTAACACTTAATACTTTAATACTTAATATGGCGGTATAACCAGAATTGATAATATCTAAATAATTCATGTGTTGTTCATATCGGATACAAAATTTACAATCGAGCGAAAATTTATCTATCTTATTTTTCTTTTTTTTTATAAATATTTTTTATATTAGTATAAATGTATAATTGGAGAAAGTGTATTAAGATTATTTTGTTAGTTTATCGGAAATAGCATTATATTAAAACTTTTTGAACTTAAAAATAATGGTGTGATTCCATACTTTAATTTTTTAAATGGCGGAAATGATACCTATGTATCTCAAAGTACCTTTTGCTACTTTTATATTATATTAGCCATCTACAAGGTGGCAAATTCCAACCGTTATGTCTTTTAAAGTATTCGCTACGATAAAATAACAATCGGAACGATCCTAATGGAACTGTATGGTAGTGGTTTCTACTTTGCTAATACAAAGATCCTGGTAAAGTGCAGTACGTCTTTTTCTCGCCACCAAGATTCCGTTTGCCACTTTATAAGTACATTTACAAAAAAGTAAATTTGAACGAAATGCTAGTTAAAAATTTACCATATTCATACGTTTTGAAGAATAAAATACAATTTCCCTATATCCTGTTTCATACATATTGAACTACACATATAAATATTTTGATGCTAAAAATATCTTTAGATTATTCTTAAAAATATCCATACTCTAGGTATCGATATTATATTGTGTTATTCAGTTTGTTCTATTACTTATGTAAAAAATTACAAACTATTACGAAAGAAAATATAGTCATGCAACTTAACAATGACTTCTGAAAAATTATGGATTCTTCAGCAAACAATATTTTTGTCCGATACCTAATCAAAGTATCGATTTTATCTATTGAAATTGACATGTAGGTGTAGGTTAAATTAGAATTGTTAGATGGCTTATTGTTGTATGTTATTAACAGATAAATTAAGTTTCGCTTGGTTGTTTGCTGGTTTTTTCAGTTTTCTATAAAAAGTAGATGAAAATCTATCAGACGAATTAATTTGAAAGCCATTTTATTAAACTTGATGTTACTAAATAGTATAATAATACCATAGAATAGCGATTTTAAGTATAATTCACTATATGGTGGCATGTGAAAGAAGCGGCTACTTTCAAGAGTACACAGTCTTCTACTGGGGGGTACCCGGATTCTATGTATGTTACTTAAAGTTTCTATACTTTTAAGTTTAAGTTAAGTAGAACCGTTATTTGGAACTATAAAGTATCATATCTCATAAGTCACAATTTAGTTCCACTAACTAGTAACTGCCTTCAAGCTTTGCCGTTTCAAAGTAGTAATCTTTTGAAAAGCTATTTTAATAGGGTAGTTCCATTAAATTTAAAAATGTCTTCAATGAGGCGGTCCTTTGTTGTAGTCAATTTAAGTAGCAAATAGGTAACTGCTACACTTTTTCAACACCATAAAGTTATTAATCTTTTTAAGTTAAAAAATAGGTAACAGGTTTGAAGCATTTACTTTTATAAAGTTCCGGTTTCTATAATATCTGTTCCTGATACCAAATGTGTTGCTTGGGATAGCATTTTGAAATTTGGAATAATGTTTCCACATAAGTAGGATTACGTTGACCAGATTGTATTTTGTCTATTTATAGCATTACAACGTTAAAGAAGGCTAAAGAACTAACTACATGGATATAATTTTGATGCATTATACTCAGAGATATAAATCAGATAAAACTAGTTTACGATACAAAATCACAATTATGTGATCACTAGGTACTAATGATGAAAAAAATAAAACATGGTTCAATAATGTGATCCATAAAAATATCTGCCCAAACTTTTAGTTTCAGAAGATATTGTGTATGCAATTGTTGGAAGATATTTGGATCAACAACAGGCCAAAATCTTTGACTCGTGGTTCCAAAAAACTGTATTCTGTAGTTAAAATTGCCTTGGTTCAATTTTTGAGCAAGTTTAATTTTGTAGGGGTGAAATTTGTGAGCTTTTAAGATACGATTAATGCGGCTAGTGCTTATTCTAGTTCAAATCGATAATTTTCTGGTACTAGTTTTTGGTTCTAAAATCATTTGTCCCAAAAACTCCTCCACCATCATTTCATTTCTAACCGGGCGTGTAAGAATGCTATTTTTTTATCAGTTAGCAAACCAGTTTCTATAAACTTCGCCGCTAATTCTATGAAATAATTTTTGCTTAGATGCTTTTCCCCATGACTTTGATTGAAGACATTAACTACTTGATTTCCACATTTTCCATTTATGAAAAACAATGCAATCATTCAATTCTGTTTGCCGTCAAATAAAACATTTTTAATAATAAATTGGCACGCCAAACTAACAGACAAAACCTCTCTGCGAAATACTTAAATCGTAAAAGACATTCAATAAGGATTTTACACTAGAATTATAGCAAAAACCAACAAACTGCTTTTGATTTTGAATTATCAAGAATAGTTAGATTGCTTCTAACTAAAAGGAGAAAAAGAAAGAATGTTTGGGCCAATTTTAACCTTTTTTTAATAAAATGAACTCATTATTAGATACCTAATAAAATCTTACTTTGTCATACAAGTAGTATTCATACTGAAAAAAAATCTATTCGTCAACGGTTCTTCAATGTAACAAATGCTGCTATCACCTGAAAGACCTTCCAAAAGCCTCTTTTTTGATATACTTTTGAATTTGATTCATTTTTTCAAATATCTTTAAATTGCAGCACAAAACTAAATCTTTACAAAACATTTCTTGTTACTTTTTTTGTTAAATTTCAAATTATGCTAACTAAAACATGCAAAGGAATTCATGAATTTGATATATATTAAGAATTAATTTGACCCATGCAGAGATAATTTAATGTTATTGCACTAAAAATATTTTCAGCGAATTATTTAATCAACATTCCAGACATATGATAATTATTCATGAACAATAACTTTATTTACCTTCCAATTAACCCATATAAAAAATAAGTCATTGAATATGATATGGTTAAATACATTTTATTTATTTTTGTAAATTATAACTAAGGAAATATTTCTGCATTATATGAAAAATTTTGCATATTTTATGCAAAAAAAGATTATTTCTATCTATATATAAGAACATTTTTACTGAATCTTTCAATTGTTTGTGAATATTTTGATTCAACATGAAGTTGATTATAATTTTATTAATAGGTAAGCAATATTATTTAAAATTATTATAACTAGTATTTCCGACACTCGTTTTTGCACTTTTATGGACTCTTTATAAAAGATGAGGCATCGCATATGGCAAACAATTTGATACATAAATGATATCAATTCAAAGTAATTGTAGTCAATAATTACTAGGTTTTTGAAATATTTAAAGAAAAAAATATTTAGGTTTTCACACACCAGATATTTAAAATTCAAAATACACTGCTCAACAATTGATGTGGATATTTTAAAACTTTGTATTTTGTTAGTCAATAATTTAAAATAAAGTAGAAAATCATGTAAAATAACAATTATTTTATTGATTCATTATTATAACTTAGAATAAAAAAGAAAAAAAAATCTTCAATGCAAAATTTAACAATTACAAGAAAACTGATAAATTGGAAAATTTCTTGTATTGCGCAATTCACAAAATCCCTATTAAAAAAATAAATATCTTGTTGGACCTCCTCTCGCCCGCCTTAGTGCTGTCACTTAATTTGGAAGGCTAATTATTATATTATTGATAAATTCCTGAGGTATGATTTCCCAAATTCCAGATTTGACATTTGCAATGTTACTAGATTTGCCGTTTCTCAGATATTATTAGTACCTTTGGTTTTTTAAATATATGACCCTCTATATTCAGTCATTTTTGGAAATCTGGAATCTGCTTATCCCAAAATAGGCTTATCCCAAATTTTGTAGAATTCGGACTAGCAATTTACGAGATAATTGGCCGTTTCCAGACTTTTGGTTCACTCTGTATAATTTTTGTTACAACATAAAAAACCGTTATTAAACTTGCATAGTTTAGGCATCCAATTTCATTTCACCCATCCTTGTGTACATTATTTTGAAGTATTGAATTATTCAGTTTGTTGTCATATTAAACCTAATTTAAAATCTCAGCTTTGTTCGGACAAATTAAACTGGTACATTCTACTACTCAATCCTTGTCAACCTTTCCTAGCTGAGAATAAGTGTTGTAGTTGGATATATTATATACTTTAATTAATACGCCACAATTTTATTAATGATTTCAGGTTGTTTTAGTCTTCAGTTATTCGTAGAAGGTGTATCACTACGAAGAAAACGACAGGCACCAGACCCACTTGGGACACCTAACCGACCAGATGTTTTCCCAATTATGGCTGCACCACCTTTTGATCAGGTTCATACCCCTAATATTTTCGATGTGCCTGGGCAAATTTTCCACTTTTTCTTCCCATGGATACGATAAATATATATTTTAGTTTAATCAGATAAAATGTTATTTTATCGTACAATGTTAATTGAATTAAAATTTTTAAATTTATGCTCTGTATTAATTACTTACAAAACTACCATATAAAGAACATCCTATTTTACCTAAAACCTGAAATTTATTATTTTCAGTGTAAATTTATTATTTTCATAGATAAGCTAAACCTTAAGTATTTTAAAATATTTTCTCAATATCAATAAAATGTTGCAACATTTTATAATGAATTTTTATGTTTATTTTCAAAGGATTAATGGAAAAATGAAAATCTTTAAACTGGTTACTAAAAGAAAATGTGTAAAAAATATAGTCTTCATTTATAAAAGAAATTAAAATTTTAAATAATTTACCAAAATTGGCGCTCCTGTTATAGATAGTCCAGCAATTGAGCCGAATATTTTAGTCTACATTTATTGGATTTTATCAATTAATCTCCTTATATTTCAAATTAAATAATGTTTCCTTCCTACAGAGCTGCAGACGGAATTTCGTCAACTGTGAATTTGCATGAGATTCCATCTACAATTTTCCCGTTAAGCCACATTCGCGTACTTTTTATTTTCTAAAAAAAAAATTATTTCATATAACTGTTTACACAGTGTAATTTACCTCATTAATGCCCGGTTTCACCAACGATAAATAAGACCTTATTTGATGAATAAATATAACTGTCGAATAAAAATACACGATTTTGTTTCATCAACGTCAAATAGCGTTATTCCGACGAAATTTCGTCGGTTAAAAATTTATTTGGCGTTTTCTAACCTCAATACTGAATTGTCATATTTTTATGTTTGAAAATTTTTATTTTATAGGCTGTATCTGTTTGTTTGTTTCGGATAATGGATAACAGATAAGACAATACCTTATGTGCATTTCAGTATATTTATTAATTATTTATCATCATTATCATTTCTGATGAAGATTTACTTATAGACGACCTCGAATGATCTTAGAATGAAGACCTCCGATTACTGACGATGTGGACTTTAAGATTAGCTTTAGACTAACCAAAATATGTGTTAAAGTAGCTTTGAATTTAATTGGAAATCGTTTAGGTTATTTAAGTAATAGAAATAAGCCCGTCAGTTATAATACAAATGGGCAATTTTCAATGATTCTTTAGTTCGAGCACTTTTTGAAAATAATGAGTACGCTGGTACTTTACTTTTAAGAGACAATGGGTATAGATGCAGAAAATATATGAAAATATAAGGACTCGCAATGAAATATAAAGAACTTTGTTGAAGTTCTAAAAAGACATTTTCATTGTCTACCTTTGGGACTTATATTACAAATAGACACCACTTTAGGCATAATTGTAGTAAATTCGGTTTTGCACAATATTGCCACTGAATTTTATTTCAAGATGCTGCAAATGTTGACGATTTCGATAATGATGATAGTTTTCTGCAAGAACAGCTTTAATAAATACAGTTTTTATAAGACAAATCTGATTTGTTTATTAATGTTTACAAATATTTTTTTATTTTTGATTCGAATTCCTCCCTTTCCTTAATTATTTCTATATTTGCTCTAGAAGAAATCTTTTTTTTTATTGTCTATAATATGTTTATATTCCTCCACAATGATAAGTAAATTTTCAGTTTCTTCTTAATAATTTTTGCTTCTTTCTCTTTCTTATCGATTTTAAGATAAAAATAAAAGAAAACTTAACCAAACAGAATAATAATCACTACAATAATAAGCGTGTACACAACTTAATTCTCAACGTCTATTTCTCCTTTTCTTTTTAAGAAATGCATTTGAAAGGATGATTTACATAAATATTTGCTTAAACTGTCAAATAACTAATCAAGGATTAAAAGCGTCGGTGAAACTTCAAAATATTTAACCAGAGAATAAAAGTTATTCATTGAATATACCTTTGAGAAATGAATTGAGAAATAAATTATTGTTTTTATCTTTCAGGTAATTCAAGAGTTTCCAAATTTCAAAAAAAAATTTAGTTTTACTTTCACCTTTTTATTTAATTTGCATTTTAAATATGTGGTAAATTTAAATGTTTAGCGTCATGATCGTTAACTTCGCAGTTATCAGAAATTAAAAATGTATGACACCGAATAATTTTAATTCACCGAACATATTTTTTATATCTATTTAAATGAAAGGTTTGGAAAACCTTGATGCATCTTATCTCAAATTTAACATATTTTATGCAAAAAGAAACCTTTAACAACGTTTATATGTATATAAGAAAATTTTACCAAACTGACATTTTAATCGAGCTCTTGTATCACCATGAAGTTCTTCATAATTTTGTTAATTGGTAAGCTTTATTTTTTTTATAGATGATCATGGTAAAATTGAAAATGTACTTTTATTTAGTTTTATCACAAGGAGAAACTTTCAGTAGCGCTAACAGTTCATTCTGTTCCCACAAGTCCCTCTTTCTTTATTTCTTTATTTTTATTCTTCGATTTAACTTTTTTAAATTGGTATTTACTTCTATGATGCGATATTAGTTTTATTAAATATGTTTTTTTCTATCTGTTTATCACTTACGTAATATTTATTCCAGATCTGTTCTTGTTTATAAGAATATACTATTTATATAAAGTTGCAGAAAAATAATTCATTTATTCTAAAAGATCTATTGCTTATAGATTGTGACACTAATCTTTATTTTTATTCATTTTGTTGCAGGCTGTATCGGCTTACAATTATTTGGAGAAAGCATGGCCTTACCAAGACAAAAACGACAACAACCTATAGGATCCAATGGAACAATTGGACCAAATGGAATTCCATTTACAGGCGGACCATTTCAAAATCAGGTTCAACCATTCAATATCTTCCAATTGCCAGGACAAATTTTCCATTTCTTCTTCCCCTGGATCCAATAGGAAAGCTTTTCAAATATACGACTACAATATGATCATTGATAATGTTCATCAGCTTTTTAAACATGATTTTTTTCTTGTTGCATGGCACATAATTTATTTAATAAAAAATTTTTATTGTTCTTCTTTCTTAATGTTTATTGTTTAACGTAGGTGTTTGTTTTAAATTAGCACATGATTTTTTTTTAAAGAAATGTCGAATATAATAAATAGAATAAATAACACAGTTATTGTATTGTATTGCATTTTATGCAATCTAAAATATTTATTGTACCCCGTGCTTCTGGTACGCAATTCTTCCAAGCCAATTGCCCTAATAAATTTTAGGATATGAGATAGCTCAAAATTAGGTAAATTCTTCTTTTTAATCTGGTATCTCTCCGATGAGTAACCCTTGGATTCCTTAAGGTAGCACATTCTACAAGAAAGCATAAGGAGATTTTGTCCGATTTACGATTCACGTTATGTGGACCCAGTTCCGTCCTATAGAAGGAGTAAAGATAAAATGGTAGAACGGTTAGAAAAAAAAGAAAATAAGTTATCCGTTAAATGGGATGAAACATCAGATTTGGGAAGTTATAAGTAAAAATCTAGCAGACATTTTAATAAACTACTCCTTATCACTTGCAGTGTAATGCAAATGAGATGGTGCGGTCAAAATGCAAATAGTTTGATGACGAAAAAATTATGAAAATTAAATCCACCGCTAAAGATATATTTCAGATTTGGTTAGTACTTAGTGGAAAAATTACGTAAAATATACTAAAAACCCAATTGTTCCAGATTGGGAAAAACACAAACGGTTAGATATTTATGATAATACCTATTATTATTAATTTATGTACAACAGAAACCAGTGATGAATCTAAATCCAGTTGAGAGCAATATTTTTTTTTGAACAATATTTCCTTTAATTATACAGTTATTAAAGTTTTTTTCTTTTATATGTGTATTTCTTTAGTTTTGTTTCTGCTTTTAAAACTGGCGTAACCCTTACTGAAACTCCTATTAAAAAGTGAAGAAAGTCGGCCGAAATATTTTACGATTAAAAAACAGATTGCAAAAGTCAATTCCAAGTTATTTTGTAATATTTTTGTATGATTACTTTACTGCTCACATAAAAATGTAGCCGTAATCCACCTATCAAGAAAAACATTGGTTTAATCAATGAAGTATTCTTAAGATAAGTTTTTACGCACACAGTGTCGGTAAATAAATTTTATACATTGGAAATCGCGCTCTTAAATAAAAATACCCTCCTAGATGGTTGACTACTTTGGTCACAGACCAATAACCACGTTTTAAAATAAAATATGAAAATTCGAATGCACCTAAATCTACAAAGTTTAAGTTGCTAGGTTACAGAAAACTACAACTGAAATAAGAATATTTGTGCAAATTGTAACTAAAAGTACGGTATTCTTTTGTCAGGGGACTTGAAGTTTTTACAAAGACGGTGCGAGGATCTTGCATCCACACTCTCGTCTGATTCGCGAGTACCTCATTGCAATTATTGACACGGAACTGTTAGCAGCTGTTGCGGCGGCTATTTAGAGAAAACAAACACGACTATCAAGAAAACAAGAGAGTGTGGTTGTGGTACGTCGTTTACTCTCCACTACTGTTTCCTCGTCGCCCTTTGAGCACCAGAGACTGCCTCTGAAGCGAAGTTAGTCGATAGATACAATTTAAAACAACACGAGGCGGAGCGAGGAAGAGCTCCACACTCCAGGGCCTCGTTCAGCTGCATGCTACTTTGCGAATGTCTGGAGCCGGCTCAAGACTTTAGTCTAGAAGGTCAACAATCACAGTCACATTCAGCATCCAGCATGTAATAACAAATGTATCTATATATAACAAATAACTAAAAATTATTTTCTAATAAAAATTCAAAACGTGTGTCTCAGCAAAAGATGTCGTATTTAGTGAATTTAGTGAATTATTGTTGCACAACATTTTTAGAATAAATACACATTTTCAATAAATGGTTTACTTAATAACCATAATTACATATATTGGGCTTAGTGATGTTAAGCGTGAATCCTCAAAAACTAAATGTATAATGTGGAATTCTAGGTGATCATATAGTTGGTCCTTTCCTTTTAGAGGGAAACTTAAATGGGGAATCCTATTTTGGGTTTTTAAGAGAAGTAATTGATCCAAAGGGCTTGATCCTCCCTGAAAACAGGATCTAGAAAGCCTCTTAAGGCGTGCCAACTCCTGCTAGTGGTACATAACCACTATATATATACAGGGTGAGGCATTATTGCATTAAAGTACGATTAGTCCACTATTATTGAAGTAATAAAGGATCTACAGCCACCTGAATATCACTTTTTTTTTAATTTAGAGGTCTGTAGCAGCCAAAACGTTGAAAATCAATAAAAACGGTTTACATGTTCCTATCCCAACTTTTCAAGTTCTATGTTATGTTATTACGTAATAATTTAAAATTTTTGATCAAAGTGGTCCAGTGACGTCATCTATGACTATTACGTTACCTGTTATATCTAGTTGAGAAACCTACATCCATTTATTTTCGCTAACAAATTTCATTCTTATAAGTGTAACCATGCAAACGATATGAGCGGGGTGGAGGGGACTTTTGACTAGCACTGTAGAATACCAATATCATGAAATAAAATCCTACGAATTTAACAGCAAAATTGAGTTCTATATTTGGTTGTAGAAAATAATTTCCCATTGAATATTCACCCGTAATCGAATACTCTTTTTAATTATCCTACTCTGAATTACTGATAGCAATATGATATCTGTGACCGATCCCATCTGTAGTGATATTGATTATTATTTTCGTTACTAAATTGACAGAATATACAATATACGGCTAAAATTAATTTTATTTTAAGAAAATTAATTAATACAGTAGCATTAGTATAAAAGCGAAAACGAGGTTTTTGATTATGAAATTTCAAATACGATTTTTATAGTGAAATTGTTTTCAGGTTTGAAATTGGCGTTAAATATTAATTCAGATAGAAATTAGATTAATTAATAGCTAGAATTTGTGTAAATGGCTTAGTCCAGAGAGGACACATGCACATTTTTTTTTGTATATCAAGGTAAATCGAGTAAAAAAACAGTTTTTAATTGTATTAAAAAGATATAAAATGGTTATAACATATATTTTACTTTGTTTGACTTACAGGCGACCTATCATAAAAGTGGATATAGGGTTTTGTGTAAGTGGAGCGTTATATCAGGTGTCCGCACGAAAATTTAATATTGAATTATTTCTGATGGTTTTAAGGTAAAAACTTAAAATTTTAGATGTTTGTCCAGAATATAAGGGGAAAATAAACAGTTCATGTCATACCGTCCCGTCAAGCCCGTAAGATTATAAATTACTATATGAATTTTTTTTTTGTTGGTTGATTTTAAAATAACACAATTTTCTGGATATCTCTATGTGAAAAAACTAGTTACATCAAGAAATTTACGAGATATTTAAAGCCAAAAGTTTAAGAAATCACAAATTATTAACTCCGAAATATCATAAATTACCCATGGAAATACTTACAACAAGATTTATTCACATTTTAGTTACATTGCCGGAGAATCCGTAATTTTTCATTACACGGAAACTACCTTGGAATGTTCGCGTGAGGTTCCATGAAGTTGTAAAGTAAACACAAAAAGCTGGTGATATGAAAAATGTATTTACAGGTTGACTAACACTTTGTTGTTGGACGGTACGGCAAATATCATAAATTTGAATAGTTGTAAAAAATCAATATCTTTTAAAAACGTTAATAATCTCTTGTCATGCACCTGATAACCAATCTTGGAGATATTTGAATCAAAAATTTTTTGTTCTAAATTTTCGTGATATTGGACTACCCATTGTTAATCCTTCATATAGAATATAAAATCAAAATAATTTTGATTGATAAATACATTAAATAGGCTTTCTTTGACTGAAATTTGTGTTTTCTTTCTAAGAATTTATGGAGGAATTTTTTAATCCATATTGCTAACGTCAAATGAAACTAATTTTGTATTTTCATTTAATTTTTGAGTATTTAGTTTATGTATCAAATAAAACAGTTTTTTACTGAGTATTTAGTTAAACTTTTATTAAAAAACTCTGCTAATTTTATATTTGGAGTATTGATATAAGAAACAACAGGCCTAAATCTTTATTTAATTGTACCATATAACTTAGGTGAAAACTTTTTGGTTGACAATTTTTAAGTTATTTGATTCAATAAATTAATTTACTTTAAACTACTAAGGAACGAAATACATATTACAGTTTGGAAAAATATAAACAAAAATGAAGTAAAATCTCAAACTGGATTAATCAGTGTCACCACATGAAGACGCTTTATTATAATAGTTTTAGAAACGTTTGCTGTTTAAATTTTGGGGAATGCTATGATAATGGGCAATATATGTCAGCCTTTAAATGCACAAAATTGATAAAAAAATGCTGATTTCCAGGTTGAAACCCTTTCTTTCCTTGAACAAAATTTTATTCATTTTCTAACTACTGATGCTAAATTGATACTGTCATTGAACCTTTCGTAATTCTTGATATTATTGTTGAAATTGTAACAAAAAAATTTCGCCGTGAATTAGAATAAAATAAATAAAAATGAGTATTTGCGATAAAATAATCGTGACTTATGTCAAATAGAAACAAAATACGGCGTTTTACTGTTTAGAAATTTTATTCACGTTATTCTGCGAACATTTGTCAGGGGACCAATTTATCTGGAAATCATTCCGGTTTTAAGTACTTGTCTGAGAAGTGTAATCAAATAGTCATCCAAAGAAACAATATTGAAGAATTTTCCTCTTTATTTTGAAGTGTTTAGGATGTTAGAATTGTTCTTGACTGTACGGAGATATTTGTATAACAACCAATTTGTTGTCAATTACAGACTTTATTCAACATACAAAAAACAAACAGTTAAGCTTATAACTTATATCAGAGATTCTGATATAAAAACCCGAATATGGTATTATGGTTGACGGTGAATGTAAAGCGAACAAATGGATATGCTACTGGCCTTCTTTCTTAAGGGAAAGACAACATTTCTCAAAATCGGAAGCGATTTTGACTGCCAAAATAATTAAAGAACATGTAGAAATGTCTAATCACAGAATAAACATTTTTAAAATTATGGCGGAAACTACGCCTAGTATTTTCGTAACAGTAATTGAAAATAACAAAAGGCTCCAAAGTATATGCCCATGAGAAACACCGCTGTTGATTATTATATTCTATTCATAAAGTATTAAAATGTGAAAAGTGGCATCCCTTTAAGGTGCACCTTGTACAAGAACTATCAGATGACGACCCGGATCGTAGAATGGGATTTATCGAAACTTTGATGGATAAGTGTAATAAGTGTAATAATCCACTTTTCGCAAAAAACGTTATTTTTTCTAATGAATGCATATTTACATTAAACGGTAAAAACAACCAACAGAATTGTAGATATTGGGCAAAGGAAAATCCTAAATGGATGAGAGAACATCACACTCAATATCCAAAGAAAATTAATATTTGGGCAGGAATTGTTCGAAATAAAATCATTGGACTCTACTTTTTTGATGGAACTCCAAACGGGCCAACTTATCTGCAATTTTTAATAAACTTTTTGATTCCAACTTTAATAAATGTATTCCCTAGTGCAAACATTCCCGGAAATATCGATGACAGTCTGTGGTATCAACAACATGGGTCGCCGCCACATTATGCAGCCGCCGATCGAACAAGTCATGACGAAGTTTTCCCCAATAAGTAATTTTTAAGGACTTCAAAAAGAAAAAATATACAGGGTGATCTATTTGAAATAACAAAATTCATTATATTTTTAGAAAAACGGAAGATCTGACAATAACGTAAATACTACTATAACATCGGCCCTATTACAAAACCGTAGCAAACCAAAATTTATAAAAATCGTTTCCGTTTCCGAGATAATTGAGGCGTTCCATACTTAAAACTCACTCTGTATATACACTCCTGCTCAAAAAAATCCGGACACTTGCATTTTGTATATTTTTTTTTTAATTTTGTTGGTGTTTAGAATAGAAAATTTATGGGACATTTTAGGGCAAAAGATTAAAAAGAGGCAACCATTGCCAGAAACAATCCAAGAGCTGCGAATAGCGTTGAATGTAGAATGGGAACAGATACCGCAAGAACAGATTCAGCAACTTATTGCAAGCATGCCTAGGCGTATTGAAACCCTCCGTATGTATAGGGGGGGGGGAGCAATACCCGATACTAAACCTAAAGAACAGCCAACTGTGGGCAATTAAAATTTTGTTTTTGTTTTGTTTAATTTTTCGAATAATGTTAATTTTTTTTTGCATTACTTATTACTTTCTTTTGGGTTACTTATTTTTCCTATTATTACTGTTTTAGTGTTTTAAATAAACGATTTCTATTATTAATGTTTACATCCTCCCCATTTAAACCACTTAACACCTACAAAATTAAAAAAAAAATATACAAAATGCAAGTGTCCGGATTTTTTTGAGCAGGAGTGTAGTTTGGATACGGCTAGAAAAGGTGTGCTTTTGGATGTTATTATTGTCGACTTTGGAAAACAAAATGGCTAATAAAGGTAAATACCACATGACTATGTTTCTTTTGTAAATGTTATAAATCTTATTTCGGTGTATTTTTGTAATAGGGAAAGTATTCTAGAGAAAATAGTGCCGTTTTAATTGACCAATATGAACTGTTTCCATGCCTTTATGACCCAAAGCATAAATTTTATTCCAACAAACATGCTCGAAATGAAGGACTATTAAAAATAACCACCGAAGTACAAAAAATAGAGAACAACCTTTAGCTTGAAGACAAAAATAATATATACAGGGTTCGGCATTAGTGCGTCGAAGTTCGAAATATCCGTTATTAAAGGAGATATCAAAAAAAGTTATTTACAAAAACTATAGGCAACTTCAAACCTCACATTATAAAGTTATTTTCGTATTTACAGGGTGTTACATATTACCAGGGTGAACGAAACATACTTTTTTTTAAATGGGACACCCTATATATTATTTCAAATTTAGATTAAGTTCATCTCCCCCATACTTCCAATATAGTGTTTCCTTACATTATACAAGGTATTTCAAAAGCTACGGTCAATTGTATACTAAAATCATTCTCATTTCAATGTCCTGTATACCCTGGAAATAACAACATATATAACAATAATTTTTTCCAGGCATAATTTTTTGACATTGGTACAGTCGAGAAAGTGCTATTTCTTTATTATTGCACCAATTAAATATAGAGCGAACCAAAATTCGAACACATGACTTTGTCAACTTGAAAAAGTAAAATACCCTTCTTCCTTTTTATTAAGCACTCCCTATAGCTAAAAATCGTTAAGTTAGCCGTGTACAAATACAAGTGTGACAAATTATTATAAAAAATTTAAAAAACATCGGTTTTTAAGACAAAATTCTTATAAAATTAATTAATTTCATAATAAATGTTCAAAATGTCCTCCGAAAACAACAATACAGCGTTGCAGTCGATCTTCAAATTCTCGACTGACATTTCTTAACATTTCTACATTAATACTCTGGAATGCTTCTCGTATTCTATTCTTCAAGTCATCTTGTGTGGTTGGAGATATTTGATACACACAGTTTTTCACATAACCCCACTTGAAGAAGTCAATTTTACTTAACGCTGGTGAACGAACTGGCAATGTAATGGGTCCTACTCTTACCACCCATCTTCCAGGAAAATGAGTATTAAGATGATTATGAATTAATCGAGTGTAATGCACCGGAGCTCCATCGTGTAAGAACCACATTCTTTGACAAATGTTAAGTTCAACATTTGCCAACAGTAATGGTAAATGAATTTCTAAAAAGTCCAAATAAATCTGACCATTCACTGTTCCATCGAAAAAATGCGTTCCAATTACGTGATCTCCAACTATACCACCCCAAACATTCAAAGACCACCTACTTTGGCTATGAGTTGTTATAAGATGGGGATTACTTGTCGAATAATAATGGAAATTGTGTCTATTCACAGTTCCATTTTTATAAAACGTGGCTTCGTCTCCAAAGAGGACAAAATCGAAGAAATCCGCCTGATTGTGGATTTGTTGTTGAGCCCATTCGCAAAAAAGCAACCCTTCTGGGATAGTTATCTTCGAGTAACTCTTGATGCAACTGGATATTGTATGGATGCATCTTATTTTTAAGCAGTATTCTTCGGTTGGACCTGTCGCTAATATCATGCTGACGCGAGATTTCACGTGTACTAGCATGTGGATTATTCGTAACTTCAAGTATGATGTTAAATTCATTTTTCTCATTAAGTACAGGTTTTATCCTTTCCAAAGTTGTTTTCTCGGTTTGTCTTCTTGCTGGATCTCTCTTTGTAAATTCTTTTGTTCTAATAAACAATTTTTCATACATTCTCCTAGTACCCATGTCAT
The DNA here is from genome assembly GCA_951812935.1 of Hermaeophaga mercurialis. NCBI lineage: Eukaryota > Metazoa > Arthropoda > Insecta > Coleoptera > Chrysomelidae > Hermaeophaga > Hermaeophaga mercurialis. The sequence goes on along the minus strand of OX638361.1, from coordinate 28,220,023 downwards.
GTCTGCTTCGTCCTCAACAGGAAAGTTCATTTCAAACAGTATTTAAGTAAGTGATTAAAAATTAATAAACACTACACAATCTCAAAGAAATTTGCTAAATGACAAGCTATACATTATTACTGAATAATATCTATCTGTCGTTTGTCCACGGCTAACATGTTATAATATTAAATTGAAAATATCTCAAAAATTATCGATTTTATCTATAGGGAGTGCTTAATAAAAATGAAAGAACATAAAGAGTGTTTTCACTTTTTGAAATAAAATACAGACTGATTCATTTCAAAAAAATTGACAAAATCATGTGTTCATATTTTTGCTCGCTCTATATTAAATTGGTGCAATAATAAAGAAATAGCACTTTTAGGTAATAGAGTACCATTGTCAAAAAGTTATGATTGGAAAGAAATATAGTTAGGTTGTTCTGTCTAGGGTATACAGGACGATGAAGTGAGAATGATTTTCGTATACAAGTGACCATAACTTTTGAAATACCCTATATAATCTAATAAAATCATTTGGAAGTATGAGGGAGATGAGCTTAATCTAAATTTGAAATAATATATAGGCTGTCCCATTTAAAAAAAGTATGTTTGGTTGACCCTGGTAATATGTAACACCCTGTAAATACGAAAATAATTTTATAATGTGAAGTTTGGAGTTGCCTATAATTTTTGTAAATAACTTTTTTGATATCTCTTTTAATAACGGATATATCGTAATTCGACGCACTAATGCTGCACCCTGTATATGTATTGTAAAACATTTCACTTACTTTTAGATATATTTAACAAGAATGTGAAAAAAAATTTTTTTTTGTACCGTATTTTGAATTTTTTTTAAGTTTTTTTAATGTTATAAGGTTAAGCCTGTCAAAACATTATTACATTTTTTGTTTTACTTTATTTTTTAACTTTTTATCATAATTCCCGGTTATTTTTTATAACAGTTCATGTAGAAAGAAATTTTTAAGTATATAATATTGTAAAACGTTTCACTTACTTTTAGGTTTTTATCTTTAATAAAACCTTGTGAAAAAATGGGCTATTTTTTACCTTATGTTGCGATTTTTAATTTAAGTTTTTTTAATATTATAAGGCCAAGAGTGTCAGTTATAAAATGACATGTTTTACTTGATTTTTGTAGTTTGTAATCATAATTCCCATTTATTTTCTTATAATAGCTTATTTAGAAACATTTTTATAAATAAATGTAAGTATTGTAAAACATTTCGTGTTTGGTTTCTTTCTTTACCTCCCTTTTTTCTCCACCTCCTCATTATAGGGTAAAAAACTCACCTGGAGTATCAACAATAGGCGTCTGGAGACCTATTGTAAGGAAAAAGGTCACTTACTACAAGGGAATTTTAAACCAATGGTTGGTGTCATAAGTGATGTGATCACTTGTAGCTAGCGAGTTTAAGTAACTTAAGTCACTTGTTGGTAGCGAGCTTTAATGATTTGTTCACTTACAGTTAGTGACTCGATGCACACAATTCCAGTAACCATTTTTTCATTGTGGTACATGACTTGTCCCCTGTCCACTATTTAAGTATTTTTTTTGCTCCGGCTAACGAAATTTCGCTTATGTTTAGCGATTTTTTTTCTCACATACGTATACATATATACAGGATGATTCATACCTATTGGGACATAGTCTAAGGGCAGGTTATTTGGATCAAAATATGACGATAGGACCAAATATAACTTAATAAAAAATTGCTGTGGAATAAGTTGACATTTTTTTTTCTGGTAATGACACAGTATACTTATAAATTGTTATTGAAATCGGCAAAGAGGCATAGCTTTGGACAAGGAACATTATTTTATGTATTATTTTACATTTTGTTAAAGGTGGCGCCATGTGAAGAATTCCTGATGATGAAATTTAGTGGTAGCTTTTTTTGACAAAACTTTTTAGTGATTTTAATTAGAAAACATGATGGAAATATAATTTCTACGTAATATTGCTACTTTTGTTTAAACACGATAATTTCACCCGTTTTTGAGAAAAACGCTATTGAACAGTTCAGAGTCACAGATAAAAAAAACTTGTTACGTAAGGCTTCTATTTCAACGGTAAAGCAGATTTAAAAGTAATTTAACATAAAAAGAGCGAACTTAAATTAAATGTTCTACGTAGCCACCTCCGACTTTGCCTTTTCTAATTTTTGTAAAAAAGAACTTTCGCATGTCAAAGAAAACATTATTCTGTCCCCTTATAAAATTATCCGTATTTTGTATTTTACTCCAGAGTTCGTCTCGTGAATGAATTTCAAGGACTTTTTACATGTCTCTAAACATAAAAATCAAGAGGATTATAGTCAGGACTTCTTGGTGGCCATTCAAAATGACTTCGTTGAGGAAATGTACCACTTAGATGATTTCTAATAACTAATGGGAAATGAGGAGTAACTCCATCCTGCATAAACCACAATTTTCTTTTTACATCTCGTGACATATCAACCAAAATATCACTAAAAGTATTTTGCAAAAAGAATAAATAAGAATCTCCATTTAAATTTGGAGTAACAACATATTGCCATAGTAGTTGGTAGCCTATAATGCCACACCAAATATAATTGAAACTCGTGCTGAAAATGTCTTTCTTTAACAGCATGCGGGTTTTCTTCTTCCCAGTAAGGACTGTTCCTCCAATTAAAAACCCCTCGTCTGGTAAAAATCGCTTCATCGGTGAACATATCATTCTTATTAAAATTTGGGTCATCATTATACTTGTTGAAAATACGTTGACAGAACTGTAAATTTTGTACAGGAGTGTAGTGATAAGGGTGGAACTTTTCTTTTTTTAGAATTCTAATAATAGACGACTGACTTACTCCTGTTGCTGCTGCCAGTTGACTTGAACTTACTTTAGGATTTTCATTTACTCGAATCAAAATTTCATACTTCTTCATTAGGTGTGATTTGTTTCTGACGACCACCCAGATTTTTACTATAAAATGACTCGGTTTTATCCAAACGACGAAATAGATTTGCAAAAGACTTGTAATTTGGCTGCCTTCTGTCTGGATATAACAATTCATACCTTCTGGCTACAATGCGACTGCAAACATTTTCTTGTGCGTATACACAAACTACATCCCGCATTTCTTCATTCGTAAAATCATTGCGACGAATCATTTCAATCGCAAAAGCTTTAAAAAATACAACATTAAACTATAATCTCTCAGAAAAATTAATTCACTGACATAAAATGAATTTACCAGTTTTCATAAATGAAACAATATTTGAAATCCCCTTCTGTGACTCCGAACTGTTTAATTGCGTTTTTCTCGAAAACGGATGAAATTATGGTGTTTAAATAAAAGTACTAATATTACGTAGAAATGATGTTTAAATAAAATTTTCTAATCGAAATCACTAAAAAGTTTCGTCGAAAAAAAGCTACCACTTAATTTCATCATTAGGAATCATTCATGTGGCGCCCCCCGTAACAAAATGTGAAATAATACATAAAATAATATTCCTCGTCCAAAGCTATGCCTCTATGCCGACAATTGATAAATAAAGTGTGTCATTAAAAAAAATGTCAACTTGTACGCCCTATATCTTATTTCTTGCTTGAGTACCAGGGCATAAGGGACATGAGGGCAAAGAAGAAGCGGACAGGCTGGCTCGGAAGGGAGCCACCAGGGCTGTGACCGGGCCAGAACCTTTCTGTGGCATTGCTAAATCAACCATAAGGGCACACCTAAAACAATAGGTGCAAAACAAGTCACAAGAATGGTGGGCAAATTCACCAGGACAAAGACAGGCGAAAGAGTTCATTAAAGGACCTTCGCCGAAAACAACAAGGGATCTGCTAGAGCGCGACAGGAGGACGGTTAGAATAATGACCGGTCTCCTGACGCACTGCAGACTAAATAAACACATGCACACAATAGGGCTGGCAGAAGAAGCTTCATGCGGGTTCTGAGGAGTCGCAGAAATAGGCTGACGTTAAATAAAATAAATAAATAAAATTATTAAACAAAATTCAAAATGCTTATATGTATTGCGTTATTAGCGAATAGTCCAAGGTGGTGGCCTCATAGCAGTTGGGGTAATAACTAAAACTTTTCTTGACCTTAAAAATATTAGTTAATATTCCATGCATAATACCCAATTATTACTTATTGTAACAAAATGCAGATGGGGCTAGTTGTTCAATTTTTTTTACATATACTATGGTCTCCAAATTATTATGTATTTGACCACCAATCATTTAACTTCTGGATATTTTTTTTCCTAAAAAATAATGTTAAAGAAAAGATTAAAAAACCCAAAATGAAATAAAGTGTATTTTGTCTTAGATGCAGGCAAAGAATAAAAAGTCTACTTTTTAGTTCCTCACTTGAAAAAATAGGAATCCAAGTTTGCGTAAAAATGTCAACAAATAAAAGACAAACTGATTTTGTACATAATTTTGACATCCGGCAATTTCAAAATTAATTATTTCTACCATTTCAACCAGAACTTTTACCGGCTTTTTGTACTGTTGTAAAATATATATGTCAGGATTTAATGGTAAGCTTATATTTTAAAACTATTGAACTATTTTCATTATTTATATATTTTATGCCATCAGGCTCCTCAACGAGATAAAATTTCAAAATTCCAAAAAGAAAGAATAAGAGGCGTAATTATTTCAACTACTTATTTTCTCTTCACTACTAAACTAAGCTAGGAGATTCTGGCAATTCACCAAATTCTTTTGATTCTGTAACACTAAATGTCTGCAACACTTAGTCAACTAGCAAAGGATGTCCCAAAATATATGCAAGTAAGTATGTAAACAATATGGTATATGAAAGAAAAAGCCAAATTTGTATTATAAGTGTGTAAAGATTCTTTAATGAAGATTAGAGTTAAAGAAATTTATATCTTTCTCAAGTCAAAAAGTCGAGCGCTTTCGGCAATACAGTGCCATCATCAGGACAAAAAAATTATGTAAAACTTGACGGCAAGGTTAGTTATGAAATTCTTTTTTTAAAATCATTTCTAACAGTAAAATATAAATTAACTTAAAAGACAACAATGGACGTATAACTGTAACATTTTAAAAGGTTTTTAAGGCCCAGGCCTGAAAGTTGTCTTTATTAAAGACAACATGTACTTGAACAACATGGGATTAAATATCATTAAAAAATTTTTTTGAAATTAACCATGCGGTTGTCTTTTAAGTTAATTTATATTTTACTGTTAGAAATGATTTTAAAAAAAGAATTTCATAACTAACCTTGCCGTCAAGTTTTACATAATTTTTTTGTCCTGATGATGGCACTGTATTGCCGAAAGCGCTCGACTTTTTGACTTGAGAAAGATATAAATTTCTTTAACTCTAATCTTCATTAAAGAATCTTTACACACTTATAATACAAATTTGGCTTTTTCTTTCACCACAAAGTGTGTACGCACCAACACGTAACATTTGTTACTCTTCATTTAATATGGTATATGTTTGAAACTTTAGTAAAATTCTAATCATAAATGCAATTTCAGATATAGATGACGCCTCTCTTCCCCAAGAACTGATTTCCCAATTTCAACATTCCATTTCTTTAAATTATGCTCAGCTCAATTGAGCGTTACTGTCATGTCGGCCAAGCTCCATTAAAAGTTATGAAACTTGAGAAAAAGGTCAAAACATTTCTTGAAGGGTTTTATGAAAAAACAAGCATTCCTCTTCATCCAAAGGTAAAAGTTAGTGTTGCATCAAAAACTGAGAGAGAAAATGATCCAAAGTGGTTTCACTGTGATGTTTCTGATTTGCCTTTGACTGGAAAAATGCACGTAAAATCTCATTATATGGGGAAAAATTTCATGAGTAAGTCTTAACAATTACAACAGACTCTTTGAAATTTTTATTTTTTATAGAGTTGTAATGGACCATAAAAATCCAGCTGTCAACTAATTGTTTTTACCAAACTCATATTACTTGAATATTTATCAACTTACACCAATATAAGGACAGCCACGAGATTCAGCCATAAATTTGTTGGTACGCGCCAAAACACCAGCAGTGCAACAGCCCCTATAATAAGTTTAAAAAACAGCTGCACTGTTAAAATGTACGTGGCTGGAACCTTTTCTCATATATTTTGTTCTGTCTGCTTTAAATAACATATGTCTTGTTATATTTTGTAAATTTTGTAAATTTACCGAGCACAAATTTACCCTATAAAAGTTTAAAAAAATCGCAGCATCTTTAAAATGTACGTGGCTAGAACTTTTTTCAGTGAAATATATCTTCTTATCGGTGGTGTTGAACCACTGGTGTTTTGGCGTCTGCCGACAAATTCATTGCTGAAAATGTAGCTGTTGTCACATCGGTGCAATTTATGCTTTCAGAGCAAATATACGACCCATTTTGAAAAAGGGCGAAGACAATTTTGGGCAAGACCTCAAGAAAGAAAAAGTCGGTGAAACTTCGTTGTCTCCTATTCCCCTAACAAGCCAAATACCTTAATCTTCTCAACATGTTCAACAAAAGTTCCGTTGTAGTACCTATTTGTAATGTGAGCACCATTTGTCTTCAATAATTAAATGTACACTGTCAGGGCCAAAAACACAAAAAAAATTGAAACATTTGGGAATGCTTGATGCTAGGGCAGAACCAGTTGCTGACTCTAAAGGTAAAAAAAATATTTCTGGTTTAGTTTTACAAAAAATTAATTTCAGGTGCATTAGAACAAGATCATAATTTGGTAGTGTACTGGGCGCCATCTGGAGATTATTATTGTGTTTTTTGTAATTTGACACTTACCTCAGATATGTAAATTAAGTGACATATTTGGGGTAAACAACACGAGAAAAGAATTCACTGAGTCAATACTTAATAGATATATGTCATATATGTATATGACATAAATCAGGACTTAAAAGACTTTGTGAATTCCTTTCTTTTATTAAACTAATACATAACGTATCTTGTATTTTCTACCATTAATGCTTTTTAAGAATACTTTTTGGATCTTAAAATTGTTTTTGTACAGTGTTTCTGAGATGTTTTTTACCCTTAGTACGGGACTTAAATTGCATACTTGTGGTAAGTAATAATTTACAAGAAAGACAATAATAATCTCCAGATGGCTTCCTGTACACTGTAAAATTTAAATCTTGTTCTACTGCACCCAAAATAAACTTATAAAAAATAATCCAGAAATATTTTTTTTATCTTTTTGGGCTAACAACTAGTTCTGTCCTAGTATCAAACATTCCCAACTGCTTCAATTTACTTTTGCGTTTTTGGCCTTGATAGTGTAGGTGCAAGTCACTTATATGGAGTACATATATACATTGTTTTTTTCATTTGAAGATATTGTTAATGAGATCAAATTTTAAATACATTCGAGATTATTTTTACTCTATTGTATTGGGCGTGAAGTTTTTGTCACTCCATCTCCAAATAATCAATAACACTCATATACACTGTATGTAATCGCTGTACTAACGCTAAGCCATTGTAGAAACTATGCCTAGCCTTTTATTATTCTCTTTTCTTATTAATTATTGATCTTAGATATAAAGGGGATAAAAATATTCCGAAGTTTAGTTGGAGTTGCCAGTGCCGCCGCTGGAAACGGTTTCTTTCGAACATTTATAACAATTTCCGCATATTATTTCCGACGTACGATCCGACGCAGTTCGAAACCGGACAAATAATTTAATTCCTTTCGCAGTTTGACGCCCAATTACGGAGCGAGTAATTGAAACTCCGCAAATAATTAGACTGTCACTTGTCTTGGTAGGAGGGAGAATGCGGCGCCGGAGTGACGACATCTTGCCCGCTGGAAAGGGATCACCATCACATATGCGGCTGTAAATTTTTTAGCACCCATTAATTAAAGCATTTTTTAATATTGATGGAGAAAATTCCGTTGAAAACATTTTGACAACTCAATTATCCGCTGTCACCATCACTCTTGCGGTTTTCACGAAAAACAGATATCGTATGTCGTTATATTTTATTAATAAGTGACTAAGTGGGTGTTAAATATGTCATTTACACTCATTACGGACTAGTAAAAATACAATTTAAATAATTCATACAAATTAGCCAATATTTGGTTTCATAAAATCAATAGCCGAACATCGAGTTCATGTATTCACTTTGCTACTAAATAAGCTTGTTTATCATATGCATATAGTACAATACGTACCATTTGAAAAAGTGACATAAACATTTCCTCACCATAAAGCCAATATTAAAAATTAGATCTCAACAGTCAACATTTGACATTCATAAATGGTTTCCTATAAGATAAATTTAAAACAGAATAATATCTTCACTATCGGAAAAATGTCAAATGTTGTCTGTCAAATGAAAAATGTAAAAGTGATATCTGATGTCCAACTTTCATTTGTATGCGATATTCCTTAGGAGAAATAAAAAATTAGACTTATACTATTTTAACGCTGTAGTTTTATTTGAAAATAAAACGGAATATTCTGCAAACATATGATATCAACATCAAAAATTTGTTAAAAATACCTCAGTAAAAGTAGACATTCAAGGTATCTCCACTAGGCTTTTAAAATTTCATTTTTCTCCAATGTAGCTTTATTTCACAGAACTAAAATAAATGTGTTAAAATAATTGTTTCAACTCTTACTTTGTAGAAATTATTCATAATAAATATGGAAAGATAAATAATACTTATCCTGAATTTCCACAGCTTTTAATATTTATTTAAGTCAACCTAGGATACGGTATTTTAAATACTATTTTTCAAGACAGAAAGAAGTTTGAAAGATGTTTTTAAAACGTAAATAATTTCATGACATCAACCTGACAACCAATTATTATAAAGCAATATTCTTCTTTTTCTAAAAATATATTTGGTTAGTATTATACAATATGTTTTCCAAAATTCATTAATAACAAAATTCTTAGAAACAGAACACATTAACAAAATTTCAGTCAATGAAATTATAAACCTAATTAATTTATGTATCAATCAAAATTACTTTGTTTTTGATGATAAATTTTGTATTCAAAATGAAGAATTACCAATGAGTAGTCAGTCCAATATCACCAATTTTGGCAAATATTTTTATGGATAATTTAGAATAAAACATTTTTGATTCAAATATTTCCAAGAATGTATTGTTATTTGGTGTCGATATGTTTATGATGTTTTAGCTAGTTTTACAGTAGTGATAGACAATTGGATATTTTCTTTAATTTTATTAACAATTTACATCCAAACATAAAATTTTCTTATGAAATTGAAGATAACAGTTCTATAAATATCAAAAGTTAAACTGTAATTTTCAATATTCAATTTATCGTAAACCAACTCATACAAATATGACTATCACTTATAACTCAAATCACCCTACGTCTCATAAATTAGCAGCTGATAATTCAATGATACATAGAGCCTTTTCAATAACAATGAGTAAGGATGATTTTAAAAGGGAAATTAATATAATAAAACAAATCGCTACCTCTAATAATTATCCATTGCATCTAATAAATAGGAAGAAAAGGGTGCCGTTAACCTGATCTTTCCGAAACAACCTAAATATGACGGGTCATACAGAACAATGAGATATTTTGGAGATATTTCAAACATATAAAAAATTATATGTCGTATAATGTAGGTTCATTTTTATTAAATGTAAAACCTAAAATTAATAAATATTCAAAATCGGGTATTTACAAACTAAATTTTCCTGATTGTAACACTATCTATCTTGGCCATACGCTATTGTGAGCACTTAAGAGCTTATAGACTAAATCAATCAGGTATCTCACATTGTGCAAAACATCTCATTGACACCAAACACAAACCTACACTTAACACGATGGAAACAACATAGGAAGTATTCCATATAAGTGACAAAAAAGAAGAACTTCATTTTTTAGAGGAATATGAAATAAAGATATACCTAAAATATCCACAATGTACAGTATTGAATCCTGGGACATTCAATTATCTTAGATCACCTTTTGAACTAAATAATATAAACAAAATCTATTTTTAGAAAAAGAATAATGATTAGTTGTCAGGTGTATGACATTAAATTATTTATGTTTTAAAAAGATCTGGCAAACTTCTTTCTGTCTTGGAAAATGTTATGTCAAAATACCGAAACCTATGTAGACTAGAATATATTATTATTGTTTCGATTTCATACGTTTCATTTCTGAGTACACAGCATACCCATTTTCAGTAAAAACAATTATTGATACAGTTAAGTTGTGGAGGTCTATTTGTTTGTTTCTAAGAAGAAAAATGGATATAAAAGTAATTAAATTTTCAATTTGTTATTTCAGTTGTTTGTCCAAAATATATAGAACAGTAAAGGGAAAAATCTCTCGGTGAGATGAATTATATCCAATTTCTGATAAAGCAAACAAAATAAAATATCTCGACGAACAAGCACTATACATTTATTGGGCTTCGTTCATTTGTTATTTGTTACTCATAGCTTATTTTTCTCAAGTTAGATTCATTTCCTGAATGTCTCCGGGGGTGGTAGAAGTCGTATGATCGCCTGTAGAAAAATAACGAGCTAATTAGCTCCGATCAACCAATTAATTAATACTTTGCTCATCACATCTAGTTGTTTTTTTGACAATTCTGAGTTCTGTTAGCAATTGATAGCTACTCAGTGGCGTACCATTTTCATACAGAGCACACACTTTATTCACTTTTGTAAAAGCGTATGAAATAAACAAATTTGAACAAATGAATAAAAAACAATTTTGTTTCAATCCCTTTTTTGCCCATGATGTGATTCTTTAGCTACAAACAATAATTAGTAAGTAGTACCTACTTTAAATGGAAATTTTGTTTATTAAATTAAATTTCACAATTGAATTGTATATCTCTTTATCCTCCGTTGATGGTAAAACCATAACTTGAATACTATTGGGAAAATGGTAATTTAATTCTTTCAGTTTATCAATAAAGTTAAAGATCCCTTTATTTGTTCTAAAATTAAAAAACAGGTTATTCAAAACAGTAATTTCGTTAACGCATTCACATACATATCTTATGCAAATGGGCCGAGAAATACCCATAGTTATTTTTAAGTTGTGTGATGAAAGATAATAATAATAATAATAGTAGGGGGGTCTTAGTGGTAGAGCCAGGAGCCGGTGATCGAAAGGTCTATGGTTCGTTCGAATCCCGGTAGAGGCGAGAATTTTTTCTTGTCCCTAAAGATGATTCCCACTCTAGTATTCACTTTTGGCTTCAAATTAACAGTGTCGTTCCTAAAGTGGCGCAGTGGCGCTGGAAAACAGTAACAAAGCCTACACAGAAGACGAGGCTTATGACCATGGCAGAGGTGGAAGGAAATTCGTCATTTTTCAGAAGTCATTGTTAAGTTCCATGACTACATTTTCTTACGTAATAGTTTGTCATTTTTTACATAAGTAATAGAACAAACATTTATATGTGTAGTTTAATATGGAACAGGATATAAAAAAAATGTATTTTATTCTTCTAAACGTATGAATATGGTAAACTTTTAACTAGCAGTTGGTTCAAATTTACATTTTTGTAAATGTACTTAAAAAGTGGCAAATGGGATTTTGATGGCGAAAAAAAGTCGTACTGTACTTTATTAGGATCTTTGTAGTAGCAAGCTAAAAACTGCTACCATACAGATACAATAGGATGGTCCCGATTGTTATTTTATCGTAGCGAATACCTTAAAAATCATAACGGTTGGAATTTGTCACCTTGTAGATGGCTAATATATCATAGAAGTAGCAAAAGGTACTTTGAAATACATACGTATCATTTCCGCCATTTACAAAATTTAAATATGGAATCACACCATTATTTTTAAGTTCAAAAAGTGTTAATGTAAATACTATTTCTGAAGTAACAAAAGTATCTTAATATACTTTCTCCAATTATACATTTATGCTCATACAAAAAAATAGATAAAAAAGAGAAAATTTGTTATGATATTTTAAATATTTTTTATTAAATCAGAGTATATATTGAGGGCGCATTTATTTTTTCTACCTAATTTTCTAAAATTTACGATGAATTTTCTTTCTTCTCTAAATTTTGTATTCGATATGAACAACACATGAACTATCTAAATATTATCAATTCTGGTTATACCTCCATATTAAGTATAAGTATTTATAAAATGATGTTATGAAAATCTTGATGAATGGAATAACAAGTTATGTTGAGATAAGTAATATTCAGAAATATAAGAAACAAAGACAACAAACAGGAAAATATCGGAAACCAACGCTACTACAAGGGAACTACCCTGGAATGTTCCTACAACGTAGCCGTGAGGTTCCATGAAGTTGTAGGGACTGTAGCCGGAACATAGCAAATACGACTTGGCTACGTGACATTTGTTCCCCACTTTGGTACCAGGAATCCATTCCTATGACTTAGCGGTAACTAAGAAAATTCCCAAATATAATTAGCGAACAGCGTATGTTAACTTCGTGATAACCAATTCTCGCGACGCTATTGGGCGAGCAAACGAGAGACAAAATGGGTAGTACTCGGTTAGTTGGATGCTTATAGTTTTGACAGTTTTTATTTGTAAATATATTTCAGTGTAAACTGTAAATTTTGGTTGAAGAAGCGTAAATTTTATTGCTTCTTTCCCACATAAAATTTGGACAAAGATTGTTCTGTGTAACTGATTGCTATGAATTTTTCTTCGCTTCTCCAGAGTGTTTAAAACATTAATAGAGTAGTCAAGTATACTGTGCCCAATTACGACTTTAAATATCATCGACCGTCTAAAGTTCAGCCCATTATATTACCCATTAGATTGTGAATTTTTACTGGGACTATAAAAAGGATAGTGTCATTTTATAATATATTTTAATTTTCTTAATAAAGTAATCAACATAGTGGACAAATACTCCATAACAAGGTACAGTGAAGATGATTGATGAGCTCATAATAAAGAAGAATGCAATGTCTGCAGCAACCTTTAGCTGACGTTCGTTCACAAAAACTAAAAAGATAATTTACAATTCATTCGATTTAAAATAAAAAATCTTACATAACAACCGACAAAGTTTACAATTAAATAAGGAACATTAATTAAGCTTTATATGGTACCTGTGGCAATTCCTAAAATTAATTATCCAATTTTCCGGCGGAATAGCGAAACTTCCCATTTAAGGTGCCGATAAAAATGTTGCTACGAGTTTATTACATTCAGTTTCACTTAATAAAAATCTCGGTCAAGATAGAAGGACAAAGGGTTTGTAACCCTTTTACAGGAAATTAGATGAGTGCACCATATGAGCCCCGAATTTAATTAGCCACTTTTACTGACTGTCGCCAAAGTTTCGTGCAGGACTGGCTTATACAGAAAATAAAAAAGCACAATATAGGAAAAACATAATTCCAAATTAAATAAAAAGTTTTTTTGGATATTTACTTCTAATTTTCTTTTATCTACATCTAAATCCCTAATAATGAATATTAGTTTTTAGAAATTATAAACTACTAAGGATATATGCAAAAATATATTCTTCAGGTGTGAATATTATCAGTGGCAATAGCAGTTCTTCTATTTCTATTTTATAAAGAAATGTACTCCAAGTTAGGCAAGCTCTTGGTTTCTGACCAGTTACTCATTCCGAAGTTAGAGGGTTATCAAAACCTAGATATTTAATATAATGTTGCTGAAATTTCTGGTAATATAGTAAGTTTTTGCTTATATCTATTCTATTCTATTTGCTTATCAGTTTGTGTCGTACGTCGTTTAATTAATTACTTTATTATTTTATCTCATTAATTCTTTAAAAATCAAAATTACTATGGACACAACAAAGAGACGAATGGAATAAGGATCTCGATGTTAATAATGAAAACCCTCACGAAAATAGTAAGTAAACAATTTAAGATATTGTTACATATTGGGTTGTTCTTTTCGAATAATAAATGTATAAAAGAACCTAAATGTTAACTTAGGGGTTTTTTTACCCATTACGTAACTTGGTTAATGAAAATTAAAGAGGCTGAGTAAAAACAATAACAATTTATTTATCTAATGAAAACAACTGAAGGCAACTTACACATTAAATAACTAATACACTTAATCGTAGGTCTACGCACTATCAACTTCTCGATCATACGAGAACCCAAACTTGACTCCCGATCTTCTTTTATTTTTCTAACCAAGAAGACTCTAATGTTTATTAATTTTGATGACTCTACTAAAAATATTTATTTAACATTCGTGGGCGGCCTTGTCCCATAACTCTCGTTCACGTAATGTTAAATAAATAGTAAATATTATAATTTGGAAAATAAAAATTAAGATTTATGTACAGGGCGATATTTAACTAAATCCCTGTACATACTATCGTAACAATATAGGTAGATTTAATACATTAATAATAACTTGTGGATAAATAAAACTAGATGTCTGATATCTTTCTTAACCACTTGACATATTAATAGTTTATTATGTTACTAGGAGTATAACGTATAATGAGCCTTCTACTTCGAGTGACTTATACTATGTTTTCTTTAAGAGTTAAAATAAGAATAAAAAAGATTACTCGCTTCATCTGTTATTATTATTAATTATTTCCTATTTAACCAAATAAAAATAAATAACATAATAAATTCAGTAGGCTGTCAATTTAATTGTCAGATGAGAAATGACAAGTAATGTTTTGTGTTCTATGAAACCCTTGAGTTGAAGAGTTGCTTTAACAATTTGAAAATAAAATAAATTTTAAATAGATAAAAATATTATTACATTATATTTATTAATATACTATTTTGTAAAGTGGAAAACTACTCAATACTAAATATCAAAATGACATTTCTAATAAATCAAGTCTACATAGATCTCTTTTGTATAATCCATTGCTATAGTTACTTTTTTGTAATTAGTAATAAAATGAAGACTTTTTTGTACTAGTATAATAATACGCTAGTTTTACTAAACGTGTTACATGATATAATGTACCGGATTATTATACACTTTAACAAAAATGTATTTTAACACCCAAGGGCATCTTAACAAGCATTCAATTTATTTAAAATATTTGTTTCTTTTTAACACATCCAAATATTTCCTTACATCCTTAAGTAAACATAAAATACACAACAAACAAAAATATCGACAATAAATCTCTAAATTATCGAAACAATAATTTACCAAGATGTTTAATAATTATATTTGCAATATTTTCAGATGTTTTTATATATATCTAAGTTCAACAGAATTTATTTTATTTATTTTATTTTATTTTACATTACACTGTCCAACAGGATAAACCCAATTAGATGACAGGGAAAATGATATATTATTGATACAGTGTACTTATTAAATTAAAGTTGAAAACTAGTTGTATATCACAGAAACAAACTCATTTACGAAATGTTTTTTAATATTTACAAGTTTGTCCTGAAATATATCCAACTTGGTGTTGACGGTGTTGTAATTAGGACACATCACATACAGTGATGCATTACTAAGAACATTGGTTCGAGGCGTTGGCAGGTAGAAGGAGTCAGTACATCTTGAAGCTATACGTGGAATTTTGAAGTTAAGTTTTACTAACAGATCCGGACAATTTATTTTATTATTTACGATCTTGTGTAACATAACAACTGAAAAGTACATTCGTCTTACGTCGAGACTTGAAAACCTATCTAAACAGAATTTTGAGGAAAAATCCTGAGACAGATCGGTTTTTCATTTTAATTTAATATATTTTTACTTAACAATAAATTATACAGGGTAAATCATTTGTGAGTAAAGATGTCATAGATAATTGAGTATATTTTATTTTTTTTAGATTGCAAAATTCAAGACGATTCCAAAAATATATCGTACTTGTATTCGGTAATTGATAGTTTTGAAGATACGATAATTTTTGTAGACCTTTAATTAAATTAAAATAACAAAATAATACAACAATAACAATAAATTACCACACAATAAATTACAGTAAGCGTTCGAATTGTCTTCCTTCTTGTATTATTATACTTAGGTACACATCGATCTAACACGTTATATAATTTGCCATCAAAATATGTGCACGCATCATCAACATTGGGAAAATTACCAAAAATGTCCAGTCAATCTTATACATCATGTCATACATAAGAAGAAATTTGGCTTTCCGAAAATCTTTAACCGTTCGCACCTTAGTAAGCTTCAAATTCTCTCGAGCTAGATCATTAAAGTTTAATATATCCGCTTTAGTCTGATTATGGGTTTGGCCGTTATTGTTAGGACGAATTAAAACAGCTGGTTGTGACTTATCTTTTAACACATCCGAATATCTTGGGTTAGAGCTGGACGATTTATATTCAGCAATTTTCGTAACATCTGTTTTAACTGATTTTTAAAGTTTTTAAAGAAGATAGAGCGTCATCTATTTTAGTCCAGATTAATAATAAAAACCCCGGTGTAGTATCAAGCAAATTAATTATATATTTTTTTTGTTTATGTTTATATCGTATAAAATGTGGTAATACCTGATATCAACATGTTTGAACAGTTTATTATTTTCATTATTTCCAGATATTTTCATGTAGACCAATTCAATAGACCTTCCAATTTTAAGTTCGAGTTGCCTGATTCTTCCGAATTCATTATGATGCTCTCCATTTCACTGAATTTTTTTAACTCGTTTTTTTCATCACTACTAATTTTGTTAACCATATAGACTTCAGTAGTTTAAATAGCATGTATGACTATGACATTTCCTTTTTTAACCTTATTACATGCATTTTGTGATGTTCTTCCTTTACCGAAACGTGGCAATGTTGGCAGTTACCATGGGACTAAGGTGACATTTTGTTTGTTAATTGATTTTTTTTCTACTTCTCAAAGTGGAAAATAAAGTAATTTGTTTAGCTGACATCCCTTTTTTGAACCCATGGACCCTCGTAAGAACAAAGTAACACAATTTTTTAACAAATTCAATTGAATAGTCTAGATGTAAATCACCTCACCCTAACATAAAAAACTAAATGCAAAAAATGAATTACTATTTATTTATAACCTCTGGTTTCAGCAAGGTTTATATAATCGAAGTGCCAAAACACCATCTGTCTTGAGTTAAATCAAATAAAATTTCAAACCCAACTTCATCATTTAGTACCATCTCACTGTTTTAACAAAAGCTTAGGAAATAATTATCAGACTAGAATTTCATATGAAATTGAAACATACGTACATTACCAGTCACTAAATTTGAATATCGAAGAAGAAAAGGCACATGTGAAACACTTACTCACGTTGGCAAAGATATTCATAAAGGACTTTTAGACATTCATATAACATATTAAAAGGGCATACGACTCTGTAGATTTTGACATCCTAACAATGCAAGTTTGGAATTAAACATCAATTTGCCTGCCAAATTATTGCTCTCTATAAGAAAAGGGAAGCTTTTATTCCGTATTCACATAACTTACAGCATGGCCCAAGAACATTGTCGAAAGGCATTCTCCAGGGATTTGTTTGTTCTTTCTATTCTCAATACATAAATAGCAACCCTCGTACATATTGATTTCTATTCTGAAATGAAACATAAATCTAAAGTCAATTTTTTTACTTTTTAAAGATTTCAAATAATACATTTGCAATATAGCACAAATTACCTAGAAATAACAGTAACAATACGCTTAAAATCTACTAGGCAATTTTCCTGCCATGTACATAAGATTAAAAACAAATAACATATATACAAAATGCTTCGTTGGCAGATTTAAATCATTTATTGCCAAAAAAAGATGGATTACATTCGGCTTACTGAAATATATAAATATAACAGGGTTAAATGTATAAAAGGATGCTTCAGCAACCATATAATAAATAATACACTTAAAATGAAATATATAGCGTAAGAAAACAATTTAACAAATTTAATAAGAAAAGCAAAGCAGGACTATGTAAGACGAGATATTGATAAAAACAGAAACTCCTCTAAAGTATTATGGGAATGCATCGAGGAAATCTGTAACAAAAAGGAAAGTAAAAAATCAAATAAGTGAATTGATAATAAAAAATGATGAGACAATAAGTAACTTACCTGAAATTATGGAAGCTTTCAATAGATACTATAGTGAAATAGGCAAAAAACTGGCTGAAAGAATCCAAAACACTGACGATTTTCCAGATCCTATTGAAAATACACCACAAATCATGTTTCTCCATCCTACTGATTGTGTTGAAGTTCTGAAACGAATAAATTCTTTAAAATCGAAAAAATCTCCACGTAATATGGACTCTGAAGTAGTAAAACTGCAACTGAGATCGCCAGTCCATTAACATACTTCATAAATAAGTGTTTTGAGAGGGGTAGATTTTCGGCAATTTTTAAAATTGGAATAAATTGTATAAAAATAAAAATAATTTAAAATCCAATATTGATATATCATAGAAAAGGATATCAAATTTAGAATAGTCAACTAGTTTTCAAAATTTCACCTTTTTTCTGAAAATCAGTTTGGAATTGGAAAGGCGAGATCAACGAAGGACAGGATACAAAAATTAACAACCTACTTGTATGAAACGTTGGATGATAACAGACGATTTGATACCATATCTACTAGAAAATTGTTGGAAAAATTGGTGGGAATACCTATTATTTGATAGGAGATTATCTCTCTGGAAGAAATCAAACGGTGAAGATAGATGGTGTTAGAAGTAGTTTTAGAAATGTTCTTCTTGGTGTACCACAGGGTACGGTTTTGGGTTAAGTTCTCTTTACAATAGTTGAATAGTTTACTATAAATTAAATCGCAGGCGACTATACTCAGCTTCGCAGGATGGGACGGACTAAAAACAAAAGCAGAAATGGATTTTGAAAATATCGTAAAATGGCTTAATAATCATTTTTTGACATTAAATTGTGAAAAACCTAGTTATCCTATATTTATATCATATGAAAATACGCAACCACGTATGGAATCATTGAATATTAACGAATACGGAACCATTCCAAATGCACCTCTATGGAGTATTTGGGTACCATGATCGACAATCACTTGAGATGGAATCAACATATTCGTATGTCTAGAATGAGAGGGTTTCTACAATGCCTTAAATTACTTAAAGAATGTATGGTGCAAACATTAATACAATATGGAATAATTGGATGGGGATGTCTAAATGATGTTTACTTACACATAATAATAAAAGAAAACGGAGGTACCCAACATCTCAGTTATTTATCGACACTTCTGTCTTCGATATTCGCCAATTTTATTACCTCCAAATTCTAAAATGTATAAATAATGGAAAAATTATATTAACATCTTTGAAACATTCTTACCCAACAAGAAGTAAAGAAAATAAAGAAAATTTACGTAGATGCAGGAAGGCCATTGGTCAAATGCATTGGAGTTATTTAGCACCTAAAATATATATGTTGAAAAAAATGAACCCCTCAAAGCAGTAAAATAAATTAAAATAAATCATAGTTGTTCTATCATGCTGGATTTGTTTCCGAGTTTTAATTGTGTAAATTTGTTTGTACCTACTTTACTATCTTGTAATGAAAAGAACAAGAATCGTATTTACTACTTTGAAGATTGATGACAGCGCCCTCTAACGAATTCTACTTTTCCCAATACTATTTAATGAACAGTTGAAAAAACAAGAAATAAATTTTGTCTTTCTTCACAGTTACAGAGGTTCAAATAAATGTTTATTTTATGTAGACAGGAATTAGTGAGAATAATTAGAGCAATGCAATCCATCTCAACTAAATTCTAATAATATATTTATCGGTAAATTTCCACACCACCACTGAGGTATTACCATGGCGCGTTACCATTTTTAAGGGGATGGTTCGCCTGTAGCCCTATATCCCCATGTTGCCCCAAATAAATGAAATTCACAAGTAATGAAAACTATCATTAATGAATAATTTACAACACGAAAAAAATTGATTACCAATTATTTACTAAAAAAGCCGTTTCAGAAACTAAGAATATAACTTCAATCAAAAACGGAAATAGAGGAACAGAAATATCGAAAAACAGCCAAAAAGAAGTCTATTCAGACAAAAAAAAAGGAAAATTAAAAAAACTTCAATGCAAATCAGGGAAATATAAGGAAAGTCCCTCCATAAAGAGAGAAAATTCCTTCGCTCAAAAACAGGAAATTATCAGAAAAATCCTTCCTTAAACAGATAAAATAAGTTTAATCAAAAACAGGAAAATAGAAGAAAAATTCCACCATAAATAAAGCAAATAATTTCACCCAAAACCAGCTAAATAGAAATGTGCCTCCATAAACAAAAAAAAAGAACTTCAACCAAAAACAGGAAAACAGAAAAGGTCTTCCATCATCTTCATCTTCACTTAGAAAATAATGCCTGTTACGGTTCCCATTTTTTCCTCGGTTTGCCTAAGCTTATTACCATTTTTTTCTGTTGTCTTTGATCTTTTCTTTTAACCCGTATATGTTAAGCACTTCCTCTTCGTTTCTTATTCTTTAACTCTACTTGAAAATTTCATTTCTTGAGCCGGGATCCTACTATCTCATTTCTTTGTTATTGTCCGTACCCCATATCCGTCTGTAAGAGTTGGCACAGCTAAAGTTTTGTAGAACTTTAATTGTATATCTTTTCTAGTTTTCTTCTTTAAATCGATGGATTTTCAATGTGTTTCTTTCTCATTTAATAGAGAAGTGCTTTGATAAACAGAAACAGTAACTTCAACGAAAACCAGATAAATAGAAGAACAACCAATTCAAAGAAATAAAAACAAAATAAACTACACAATACAGAAAGAAACAGGGTATTCCTTCCAGAATAAGAGTAAATAACTTCAACCCAAAAAGAAGAAAACAGGAAGTTCCTTCCAGAAACAGGGAAAATGACTTCAAACAAAAACAGGGAAACAGATTATTCCTTCCAGAATCAGAGGAAATAATTTCAAACGAAAACAACGAAACAGCAAATTCCTTCCAGAATAAGAGAAAATAACTTCAACTCAAAACAAGGAAACATGATTTTCCTTCCAGAATCAGAGAAAAGATCGTCAACTAAAAATAGGGAAATAGGAAACGACTGACCAAAAAAGAGATCTAATTGAAAAATAACAACGCTTAAAACCGAGAAATATAATAAGAACTATAAACAATAAGCGAACCCGGAAACAACAATACTGATGATAATCAACCCATCAATCTTCATTTCCGAGTTTCCGGAACAAATTCGACTACCTTCCCCTTTAATACATTCGCTTGCTTTGGACACAAGACTGACCAATGCAGTTCCGGCAGAGACCCCCACTAGAGGTGCACTATTGTTCAACAGAAATAGGGGAAAAAGAAGGATCGCCCCTCAACGAACACAAAACAAATAGAAAAATAACCTCTTCAGAAATATAGAACAAAATTTCGAGGAATACGAGGTAAATAGAAGAATAGGACCAGAGAAAATAACTTCCCTCTAGAAATAATAAATATAACTTCAACTAAAAACAGCGAAACAGGAAGTTCCTTCCAGAAACAGAGAAAATAACTTCAACCGAACACATAGAAATATAAAAGACTGTCTAGAATTAGAAAAAATAACTTCAACCGAAAACAAGGAAACAGCCTACCTTTCCAGAATCAGAGGAAATAACTTCAATCAAAAACAGGGAAACTGGAAATTCATTCTAGAAAAAGGAGAAAATAACTCCAGCCAAAAATATGGAAATAAAAAAGATTCTCCAGAAACACTTCAAATAACTTCTACCAAAAAACAGGGAAACAGCATATTGCTTCCATAATCTGAGAAAATCTCTTCAACCAAAAACAAAGAAATGGAAAAGTCCCTTCATAAATAAAGAAAATCTATTCAACCAAAAACAAAGAAATGAAAAAGTCCTGTCATAAACAAAGAAAATCTCTTCAACCAAAAACAAAGAAATGGAAACATAGAAATTGTCATGAACATAGATACAGAAACTACAGACCAAAAAAGAAAATTCACTGAAAACCGCTCAAAATCCAAAAATATAATACGAGCTACAAATAATAAACAAACCCCCATATAATAATACTGATGATCACGAACCTATCAAACTTCAGTTTCCGAGATTCCGGAATAAATCCGGCTGCCTTTCCCTTTAATGCATTCGCTTGCTTTGGACACAAGTCTGACCAATGCGGAGACCCCCACTAGAGGTGCACTAGTGTTCAACGGAGATCGGGGAAAAAGAAGGAATGCCCCTCAATGAACAATGAAAATAGAAGAATAGCCTCAGCGGGAATATAGAACACATCGTCAAGGAAAATGAGGTAAATAGAAGATCAGGACCAAATAAAATAACTAACCAAAGATAGTAAAATAGAGAAAAGTCCTCCAGAAATAAAGAAAACAATTTCAACCAAAAGCAAACAAAAAAAATACCTTCAATCAAAAACAAAGAAATGGAAAATCCCTTCATAAACAAAGAAAATATATTCCACCAAATATAAAGAAATGGAAAATAGAAGTATAGCCTCACCGGGAACATAGAACACATCTTCAAGGACATGAGGTAAATAGAAGATCAGGACCAAATAAAATAACTAACCAAAGACAGGAAAATAGAGAAAAGTCCTCCAGGAATAAACAAAATAATTTCAACCAAAAGCAAACGAAGAAAATACGTTCAATCAAAAACAAAGAAATAGAAAAGTCCCTTCATAAACAAAGAAAATCTCTTCGACCAAAAACAAAGAAATGAAAAAGTCCCTCCTAAACAAAGAAAATCTATTCAAGCAAAAACAAAGAAATGAAAAAGTCCCTTCATAAACAAAGAAAATATCTTCAACCAAAAGCAAAGAAATGGAAAAGTCCCTTCATAAACAAAGAAAATATTTTCAACCAAAAACAAAGAAATGAAAAAGTCCCTTCATAAACAAAGAAAATCTCTTCAACCAAAAACAAATAAATGAAAAAGTCCCTTAATGAACAAAGAAAATCTCTTCAACCAAAAACAAAGAAATGGAAAAGTCCTTTCATAAACAAACAAAAATCTCTTCGACCAAAACCAAAGAAATGGAAACATAGAAATTGTCATAAACTTAGATACAGACCCTACTTACCAAAAAAGAAAATTCACTAAAAAATGCTCAAAATCCGAAAATATAATACGAGCTACAAATAATAAACAAACCCACAGATAATAATTCTGATGATCACGAACCTATCAAACTTCAGTTTCCGAGTTTCCGGAATAAATCCGATTGCCTTTCCCTTTAATGCATTCGCTTGCTTTGGACACAAGTCTAACCAATGCGGAACCGGCAGAGACCCCCACTAGAGGTGCACTAGAGTTCAACGGAGAACGGGGAAAAAGTAGGAGCGCCCCTCAATGAACAAAGAAAATAGAAGAATAGCCTCACCGGGAACATAGAACACATCGTCAAGGAAAATGAGGTAAATAGAAGATCAGGACTAAATAAAATAACTAACCAAAGACAGGAAAATAGAAGAAAAGTCCTCCAGAAATAAACAAAATAATTTCAACCAAAAGCAAACGAAGAAAGTACCTTCAATCAAAAACAAAGAAATGGAAAAGTCCTTTCGTAAACAAACAAAATCTATTCAACCAAAAACAAAGAAATGAAAGAGTCCTTTCATAAACAAAAAAATCTATTCAAGCAAAAACAAAGAAATGGAACAGTCCCTTCATAAACAAAGAAAATGTCTTTAACCAAAAACAAAGAAATGGAAAAGTCCCTTCTTAAACAAAGAAAACTCTTCTACCAAAAACAGGGAAATAGAAAATACCTCATGAAACAGAAAAAATAACCTCGACCTCAACCACAGGGAAATGGAAAAGTTCCTCAATAAACAACGAAAATAATTTCAACAAAAATAAAAAATTTGAAAAGATGTTCATTTACCTTTCGAACACACTGTATATTATCAATTTTCATAAACTGTGTATCAAATTTACGCACAGAATATTTTTTTTTAAATGTTCATTTACTTTTGGAACACACTGTATATCATACATTTTTACAAATGTAAAAATTTAAATACGCAAAACATTTAAATATAAAATTATCCAGAATAATTTTATCAAAAACATATTAAGACTACAATAGTTATGTATCACCCTCTATATTAGATCTAATATAGTCAAAAATATTTTTGGAATAGTTGAATCTAATAAAAAATAAATAAAAAAAACACCATGCAAATATACCAGTTTTCCTACCTTTTCTGATAAAATTCTTACCCTGATGACGACCACCCAAAATTCTGAAACAAAGAGAAAATATTATTTATTCGCTATTTATTCTCAATTTGCTTAAAATTTAAATAAATCGTAATTTTATTGTTTTCATTTTTTAAGCAAAAAAATTATAGAATTGATTTGATATATGCCGTGCGTTTTTGTTTCCTTATTTTTAGGTATCAATAAAGAAATGTTAAAAAGGTTTAAACGCTCTTTATATTAACACACCGAACTTAAAAAGTGTAAAATAAATTATTGGTTCCAATTACTATTGCAAATAAAGAAAAAGTAGGCATTGTCACAGCAAGAAATAAATTAAAAAAAATATGATGGTGTTTATAAATCAATTTGAAAATGCAAAGAGCATTTAAAAGTTTTAAAAATAAAGCGACTAAAATTGTTTTCCAATTTTCAATTCAATTTCATTTAATAAATTTAAAAGGGCTTGATAATAAATAAAATGTATGTTACCTTAGGATTGCAGAAGTTAAAAACCCAATCCAAAAAGGCACTTCACATGCGCGCGATTGAACGGTTCTAAAACCGCACGAGATCCTCAACGAAAACGAAAAAATCGAAAGCGATTAAATTTTTTTAACTAATTGATAAAAATCAAAAGAATTATTGGATTTTAGGACTGATCGCGGTGACTAACACTCGCATAATGAATTTATTTCGATATATTAATATCTTAGTCACGACATCCTTACATAATAATGACTAATATGTTTACAAACAAATATTTAATAAAAAATCGTAAAAATATCTATAATTTAGAGTTGAAATTATTTGAATGTTACTAGTATTAAATTTTTTTTAGTTGGTCAAAATATGACAACTAGTTTCTATTAACAAATCATCATCAGGCCCTAACCAGGAAAACTCATTTTTGTATATTTTTAGTTGTTTATTGCAACATTACACGGGGTTCGAAACCTTCTTTGAATACATTTATAAAGAAATTTTAGTAATAAAATACATATAGCAGATAACGAGAGGCACGATATTGTAAATGTCTTGTTAATTTCGATATTTAATTTTCCTTCCTTGACTCCGGAACTGTTGTTTGTTGTATTCGCCTTACGGGGTAACATACTTTCTCAACTGCTTTATATCGTTTTTTTTGTCTTCGTACAGTTTAATATCTTTATGAAATTGTTTAAGTCTTTCTTCAAATTTAAGGACTTCTTTCCAAATATGTTTGTCTTTAGCTTGACGCATGTTTAAAAGCACTAATACGCATCTCCCAAGCGTTATTAATAAATATTGTATAATAACCCCCACCTAGTACTTCACACTGACGATGGAAATTCCATGGTGAAGAAGTCTCTTCTGCACAAAGTTTAAATTTTCTTTATATATATATATATATGTGTGTGTATATAAACAAATAGTGTTTAAACAAACAATTTAAAAGAAGACAAAGCAAATATTTCCCGGTACGCCACTGACTTATATTTTCTTATTGAGAACTTTTAGGTATATGTCAATTAATTTTTAAAATATTTATTTGACTAGCTAAATAAACTTTACAGAATAATTTGTTGTATTACACTGATTATAGTATAAAGCAATAATTAAATATTCTGTATTTTTAAAATTTAATTTAATTATAATTTCATTTGGTTCGGTATTCTTTATATTGAAATTTTAGTATAAGTAACACAAATAATAATAAACGTAAGGTGTGCCGATATATTTTTATTTAATTTTAGCATTTCATTAAAAAAATCATAAATTGACAATTCTCGCACACAACCCCTTCAGTGTGCCGCTGAATATGTTTTATCCCAATTTTCTTGGGCGTCAGTTTCAGGTTTTCATCGTTTCACCATACATTTTATTAATTAGGAAAACAACTTGTTGGTCGTATAATTTTGCTTCTGCCGAGCAGCGAATCTATTTTCAAAACAAATTGACGTAAACAGTGGTCTCCATTGTTTTAATGGAATAACTCCTGTTCAATTAGAGTGTTTTTGACGTAGTTGTCAATATCAAGTACAATGGCCCGCGCGCCATCTTGCTATGAATTTATATTTTAATAAATCCCGTGAAGAATTTAGCATAGGTAGAAGTTAATCAGTGAATACATTTTACTTGTTAATCTCAAGCACAGACAGGCTTTTGTTGAATTTTAAAATGAGTAATAAATATAAATAAAGTCTGTTTATGATATGAGCAAGAACATTGAGAAAATTATTTTATAGAAACTAGAGGAACAATAAACCGTAAAATACGAAGAAATTATAACTAACAATGTTTCTGAGAATCAAATCCTCTACTTGCCTTCTTTAGTTGACATAAGAATTGTAGAAAACGAAGCAAATAATTAGTTTGCAGACTTAAAAAAAATATAGATTAAAGGTTTAAAATAAGAAATTTTAAGTAAACATTAACAATGACATGACACTGAAAGAAATAGTAATAGCTAAAAAGATTAGAAATATTGTAAATGAGCAAAAGAAAAATTGGAACAAAGAAAAAATATGTACAAATGGAAAATGGTTCAAGTGAAAAAATAAAATGAGTACATTGTAGGAAACACAGGATGGGAAAAGTAGACAAAAAACTGAGACAAAACGAAATGTATGGAAACATAATGACTAACTTGGCACAGAAAAAGGAAAAAAATGCACGAATGAAAATAAGGAAAAATAAATGCAACTTGAAGATCGGAATCAAGAATATAAAATGGATATCGGAATTAAAAAAAGAGAAAAGCTAAAAAGAATAAGAGTAAGAATAAAATGGAAAAGAAAAAAATGATGATATGGAAGAAGGAACAGAAAAAAAGTAAAAATCTGAAAATAGGAGAAGAAATGATAAAAAAATTATATACATATTACAAAAACGAAACAAAATTGAGATGAGAAAAATTCACAAAGGATGCCGGCGACACTAGTCAGGAGTAAAGGAATCAGAAAGAGGAAAATGTGGAGAAGATACAAAGAATAGACTTAAACACATGGTAAAGAAGGAATACATAAATAAAAGAATTCTTGACATATATACAGTTGAAAATATCAGAAGAAACATGGACAATAATAGTTGCATATGGAGTTAATGAAGATGTGAGTAAAGACGAAAAAGATGAATTCTTTGAGAATATACCGAAAGAAAAAGATGATACGGCAGAAAATATTACAATCATGGGGTACTTAAATGGAAGAGTTGGAAATCAAAATGAGACACTCTAGTGCTAAATCTCAAATTTTGGGGAAAAAACCCAATTTTTGAGGAGCAGTGAGTAAAAGTGTTATTGGTTGTGGTGTTAGATGAGGAGTCATCAAATGGAAGCTCAAAACAACGAAAGTGAAAAAGATTGTGGCATAGGTTATGGGAATAAATATATGCAAAGACAAGGAGATAAGTGGAGCATGAAAATATGGAAATAAAGAACAGCGAGAATGAAGATAATTGGAAAAAATGGCTAAAAAATCCAAAACTAAGGAAGATGTTGAGATAAAAACTAAAACCCAATTCGATACTTTAATCTAGTTTAAAGAAAAGGCTGACAAAGTAGGTGAAATGGAGGAGATTAAGACTAAGTAGCCACCTACAGTAGTCATAGATAGCACTCCAGAAGATCCACGGAAAGTCATAAAACGGGTAAGCAATGTCACTAATTTAGATAAATAATCAATACAATTTAATAGAAATTAGACAAAAATATTTTCTGAAAATAAAGAACAGGTCGTTTGGTAATGAAATACATGGATAAAAAAGGAAAAAATACTATACTTATACGAACAAATCCAACAGACTAAAAAGAATTGTACTAAGTTGTTCCAAATGTGGACACATACTCTTTAAAAAATCAATTAGAAGAGGGAGAAAATATAAAAATATAAAGCGTAACACCGGTGAAAAGTAAAGACCCAAATGCTGAAAGATTTAGTTACTTTGTTACCGTTAAGAGAGATGTGGATATAAAATTGCTATACAAAATTAGAGAAATAAGTAACATAAAAATTAAATGGGACCAGTAGGTACAGAAAAAAGAACAGGTCATCTCAATGCTACAATGCTCAGAGATTTGGGCATTCCCAGGTCAATTGTAGAATAAGTCCCAATTGCGTAAAATGTGGAAAAAACCACAATACAAGGGAATGTAAGTTAGTTAAAACAGAGACAAGTCATACAAAAGGAAATCATATTGCTAACTATAAAATGTGCCCAGTATATATTAAATGCAGGGAAAAGATCCGAAGATGTAAAGAATAAGAACAATAGGAAAGGAAAAATAGAAATGAATGATCTAAGAAAGTTCGTTAGTAATACGGTGAGACAAGAGCTATAATATAGCCAAATCACTCAGAATAATTCAAGTATAAATACACAAAATCAAGCTATAAATCAAAATTATGAAAGAAAAATGAAGGAAGTTCAAGATTTAACCAAAGAAATAAACTAAATGGTAAATTTGGATAAAGGGTTAGAACTATTAAGATTAATGAAAGCAGAATTAAATGAAGCTCAATATTTCATGGAAAAAGCGACATTTTTTTTTAAATAGGACGAGGTGTATAATCAAAATTAAGTTTTAAATTTAAAAGTTAATAATATGAAAATTAGGAAATTTACAAATATTGATTTATTTGATCGAATTAAGTTAATAAAAATTAATGCAAAATCCGACTAAAACCGAAGAGATAAGCAAAATAAATTATAAATAAGAAATATAACTCAAGAAAATAAAAGGTAAAATTTCAAATCCTTATTATTATTATCATTAAAATGACGGAATGGAGGAATATATGGACAAAGCAGGAAAAACTACAAAAAATAAAAACGGAAAAAGAATAATCGAATTATGCTTAGAAAATGATGGGGAACTCCATAGTTTAAACACAGAGACAAATATAAATGTATTCAAGAAGAACCGAGCCAAAGAGAGAAATCAATAATAAATTTATTTATAGTCAGCAAGAAAAAAGGTACAAACAAGATAAGCTGAAATAAGAACCGACCACTGACCTCTATTAAATATTCAAATGAGGGAATGATTTAACAAGAAAATAGAATATAGAAGAAGAAAAAATAATGAGAAACTAAAAAACCTTAAAACCATAGCATAAAAGAATAAACTAAGACAGAAGCGAAGGAATGCATCGGCTCCTTTGATACAGTAGTGCCAGTTTCTCTGAGACAGTTGACGATTTTGCTGATTATTACACTGGAAAAATTGTTCCAAATATATTCAGAAGAAGAATCATATAATATGTATAAATTATCTACATTTTGTTCACTAAAATCATATGTGGGCGATTGATTAAATTATATAACAACTGAACTTCTGCGATAATTCAATAGTTGAAGCACAAATATAAGCAAGTAATATGAAATTATGACGTTGACATTAGTGCCAATTAAAACACGACGGCTGCAGTCATGCGCTGTAAATTTGGAACCCATTGAAATTCGTTAGTCTTCCTTTCTGTGGCAGTATGTTATTCTGGGACCATAGATTAAAAGTCCGTACCAGGAAAAAACAAATATATATATATAGCTTTGCAAGTATTCCTAGCTGGGTTAAAAAACCCATACGGAATTATGGTACGTACTAAGGAACCCAAAACCTTACTAGAAGCTATAAGCTTCATAAAAGGGGAGTGTAACTATAGATATCTCCAAAATGTGCATAACAATTTTCAACAAAACAAAAATAACTCCAATAAAATTAATAGCCCCAATAGAACTTTTCTAAAAGAAACAGCTTATATTGATCATATAATTAGGAAAGCATTTAGCTAAACCCCGATAAAAACGAAGCTATAAAAAAAATTCCGATACCCGAAACCCAAAAGGAATCAAAATCTTTCTAGGTCTTTTGGGTTTCTATAAAAAATGCATTCCTGATTTTGCAAAAATCACTAAACCTCTTACATCTTGCCTTAAAAAAGAGAACAAAAATTATTCTAGACCCACAATACGTCAATGTATTGAAATATGTAAGGAATTGTTAACTAACGATCCCATCTTGCTACCCTGATTTTTCGCTACCGTTTAACCTGACCACCGATGCAAGTGCCTATGCAATCGGTGCAATATTGTCCCAAGGATCTGTAGGCCGATACAAACCCTCGGCTTACGCTTCGAGAGCGCTCAACTACAGTACGATTGAAAGAGAGCTTCTTGCAATCGTATGGGCAACCAAGTACTTACGTTGCTACTTGTACGGACGGAAGTTTTTCGTATTTTCTGAACATAGACCTCTACATTGGCTTTTTCCATAAAAGAACCGAACTCCCGTCTCACAAGATGGAGATTTAAACCAGACAAATTTGACTATACGATTTTATAAAAAGGAGATAATAAAGATTCGTCTAATGGTCCTAGTATTGAGCCCTCCTAAAATTGTTTTTTTTTAGTTTTCGGAGAGTGAGGAAGAATGGAAATTTATTGCTGATAATTTTGAACAAAAATGGCAGTTTCCCCATTGTCTCGGTGCAGCAAATGGTAAACAGATAGAGATTATACCACCTCCAAAATGTGGATCTGTATATTACAATTATAAAGGCTTTCATAGCCTTGTCCTTATGGCAATTGCCAATGTAGATTACGAATTTATAATGTGCGACTTTGGCACCAATTGGTTCATTTCAGATGGTGGTGTCATTGAAAATACTTTATTTTATGAAAAATTAAACAACAATAATTTAAAGTTATCTCCACCATCCAAAAGTGAAAAAAGCAACAATCAGCTTCCATTTGTTTTCATAGGAGACGAGGCGTTTGCATTAAGGACATTTAACCGTATCCTTATCACAGTTTTCGAGATCCTAATGATACAACTCGATTTTGGGACACCCTGTATATATAATTTAATACTACGAGTATATATACATTCGTTTAATATAGTAGCCAACTTGTATACGACTGCGGCACCGGACTTCTTTGAAGACATAACATTTTTTTTCTGTAGTTCCCTTTCATTCATATAAATTAATAAGTGTTACATACGGTTGAACTCGTATTGAAGAGGATATTCCAAAAATGATTGAAATACAGGGTGATGTATTTAAAAAATCATAGTGACTAATAATATCAGAGAAACGACAAATCTAGCAATATTGCAAATGACAAATCTGGAATCTCCGTATCCCAAAATAGGCTTATCGCAAATTTTGCAGAATTCGGACTAGCAATTTACGAGATAATTGGCCATTTCCAGACTTTTGGTCCACTCTGTATATATATAAATATGTATATGAAGTGGGTTGTTGTTGTTGCCATATGTGAGTGTACATTAATGAAAAGAAAATTCCGAGATATAAGTCCTTTAGTCTCACAATCCAAGCTTTTATTTTTTCATAGAAAAAAAGGATAGAACTACCAGTTTCGTGGCTAAATGGACAGCTACATCTAGTAGATCTTCTCAATAATACTAAATAATAAATATAGTTAACTGTTTCATTGCCAACTTAAAGAAATGAAAATTTTTATATACAATATACTATTGTAAGTTCAAATTTTGTTTAAATTGTATAAAATTGTAGTAAAACCTTGATTAATAACTATGAAACTTATTGGGTAATAGTAATTTACGTGGAGAGAGAGAGAGAGCAAGATATTTGTGTTTACTGAAGCAATAAATCAATTATCTTATTGAAAATAGCATAACCTAGAATTTTTTTTTATATTGATAGTAAAAGAACACGTAAGGTTGGAGAAGAAAAATAATATTTTTAACTATAAGAACTTAGCCATTCTATTAGGGAAATTATATTGAAAAAGTTATAATAAAAAATAAGCTTGGAGAAGAAAAACAATAGGCTACTGTGATCAAAAATTTTAAATAGAACCTTACGGTAAGTGACACCTCGTTTGAAAGGAACTGAAAATACCTATTCAATCATACTAATTTTATTTAAGTTTAGGCTGATTTCGATGGATAAATTAAATAAATACTAAAATTATGACATAAAAACTTTTGAAACATATAACCAGCGGCGCGCTATCAGGGTTAGTGGCAACTTTTGCCCCACCTATTTTTTTACGCCACTGGAAGAAAATTTTTGTTTTAATATTTTTAAATTTTCTGTTCACTTTTAGAAAAAAAAGTGTTCCTAATTTTTAGGATTATTAGGAATAAATTCAAATTTTCCAAATTGACATGATAAAAACGATTTGTAGACTTCCTTTTAAAGCCAAATATTTCGAAAATGGTTGATCTTGGCACTATAAAGGTTAGTGAAATTTTTGACCAAAAATAAATAAGCAACTAGATAAAAAAATGGTGACTTATCCAGTGGCATACAAATTAGTGGTGTTAAAGTTACGCCTAAGGGTTACAGTGTTCCACTGGATGAAGATTTAAAAATGTAATCTACTTTAACATTTTAGGTTACGAATTAGGGAATTTTGTCAAAGTTTGAATTCGGAATATAAAAGCTTTTTGAGAATAAACTAAACATATAATGAAAGAAAGGCTGAATAAGTTGTATTTTAAAGTGTGTAAGATTCTTTATTTAAAGATATGTGTAAAAGAAATATATATATTTCTCAAAGTCAAAAGAGTGTCAAGCGCTTTCGGCAAAACAATGCCATCATCAGGACAAACTGAAAAAATAATTGATGATAGAAGATCATACATAAAGCAAACATGATACTTACAAAAGTGCAAAAAAGTAGAGAAGGTTGGTTATAAAACAAAAGTAGAGAACATCAACGCAGTAACAATACATCTTAAATTAACTTTTTAAAAAACGACATTAATATAGTAGAAAACAGTAACATTTTTAAAAATTTGGTTTTTAAAGGCCCAGGCCTGAAAGTTGTCCCAATAAAAGACAACAAGTGTTTTTTAAAAAACATGTAAAATAAATAAAAAATTAAGATGTTTTACGTGAGAAAATTATGAACATGCGGTTTTTGACAAAGTTAGAAAAAGAGTAAGGTTATTTTTAAGTAAAGGGAAAGGTAAAAGGCCAGGACAATAAAAAGGAAGAATAGATCTGAGAGACGTTCAAATATGAAGGTGGATGTAGGAGAGAAGAATATGTTGACTAGTGGTTAATTTAAATAGGTTTTAAAAATAAAAGAAGTGATTACTTA